>CAVLJG010000010.1:6491723-7691723 GCA_963669975.1 Acanthoscelides obtectus
ATTGATTTGTAATGTGAAAAAGGCCACTATGGTAGCTTAAATGTAAAGCAATTCATACATATGTGGCCTCATTTGGCCAGAAGATCATGGAGTTCTATCTCGTACACAAAATAATAAAAGTAGTTAATGCTGAGGGGTCTCACTATAATTTTCCTATGTATCCTTTCCCGCTGAGCACGAATCCGAAGTCAGAATTGGGGGTCGATGGAGAAACATGAAAGTAACTCGGACATCAAGATTATGGATTTTTGTACTTTGATGCACTCTGCACATTCACCATTTAAGTTGTGTTTATGTTGTATACTGAAACAGTCGCAAAGGCCAGCCGAATGTTACAAAGAGAATCAATCAAAAAAATAGCGTCAAGTAGGTTGACTCTGCACTTCTCACGCAACGCCCTTATCAGTACAAAAATGAATATGTTCAGCACAAGCTAGACACCTCTGAGAAAAATGTCAGTCAAATAGGTCCATACAATTAGTCCATAGACATTCCTTCCATGCCCCATCTGCCCTGCATCTGGAAACGCCGCCTCTGCTCGATAGCTAACTCGGGCGGACGTGGCACCGTGGGCCTGGTAGTGCAGTCAGAGCATAGAAAGGACTATGCTGTTGCTTGGTAGAAATATACTAAGTGACATATAAATCCGAACACCCAGTTTAAATGGTTTTATTTAATAAAAGTTGGTGAATGTATTTATCTTACTGTAAATAACAAGTGAAAAATTTTCAGCCTTATCAGTTGGACATTCCGGTTTTTATACTGCTTTTTTTAATTCACTAACGCTCTAAAAATGAATATTTCAGCCGCAGTAAAGAATCAACGTTGGCGGATTTTGGTTCTTGACATCCTTTACGATCGGTTACGATGCCTAGAGTACGGAGACCTGTACGATTTCGTCAACTTAGTGAGTTTGATAGGGGCCGTATAGTGGGACTTCGGGAAGCTGGACTTTCTTTTCGGGTAATTGCAGTTAGAGTGCAAAGAAGTGTAGACACTGTGGTTAGGTGTTGTCAGGCATGGCTTCGAGAAGGCCGTACGCAAAGAGCAAGGGGCACTGGACGCCGCCGTAGAACAACAGACCGTGAAGATCGCCGCCTAAGATTATTGGCCTTAAGGGACCGTTTCTCCTTGCAAATGAATGGTTTGCAGAACACGGAAGACCTATTGGCATGCGAAGTGTTTACCGACGAATGAGAAGTTTTGGCTTGTTTTCATACCGGCCACACTGGGTCCTCCCTTTAACTCGAGAACACCTACGTAATCGCCTTGAGTGGTACAGACAACGGTCACTCTGGGATCAGGAATGGAACAGTATTGTCTTTACTGACGAGTCTCGATTTTGTTTAGGCATGCACGATGGTCGTGCCAGGGTTAGAAGGCGACGTGGTGAAAGGAGGAATCCACAGTTTTTTGTTGAAAGACATGTTCATCACACTGTTGGAGTTATGGTTTGGGGTGCTATAGCTTATGGTTCCAGGTCACCTTTAATCTTCATCAGAGGTAACATGAACGCGCAGCGTTATATCCACGAGTTCTAGAACCCCATCTTTTACCCTATCTTGACACCCTAGCAGATCCAACTTTCCTACAAGATAATACCCGACCACATGTTGCAAGAGTCACAATAGACTTCTTTCAACATAATGATGTCACATTGTTACCATGGCCACCAAGATCTCCCGACTTATCCCCACTTGAGCACGTGCGGGATATGATGGGTAGGAGATTGCTCAATTTGCAACGTCCTCCTCAGACTCTAGAAGCACTTCGAGAGGAGTTGGTGGTGGCCTGGAATGAGATACCACAGGAGGACATTGACCACCTGATCAGAAGCAGGTCTAGGCACGTTGGAGAATGCGTAGCACATCAGGGTGCATCCACACATTATTAAAGGTCAAAGGGCTTTAAAGCAGTGCAATCATTTTGAAATTTTTATCATTACTTATTATGCTTCATTAAGTACTTGTACAAAATTTTATTAAAATAAAACCATTTAAACTGGGTGTTCGGATTTATATGTCACTTAGTATATATGTATCATTGGTTCATGGATATCAGTTTGTCCCTTAACACATCAGTCGCTTGTCATCTGTACTTGACACTACCAAGTAAATTCCTCGGTGCTCGCTTAAATTCAAAATTGATTTGAAGCACAGGCTTATCATGCATATTTTGAATCCAAGATTCGTTATTGACTGGAGTCTTTCATCACATCATTAAAACATATTCACGGTTCAAAGGCAATGTTTTAGAGTTACAGGTTATTATATGTGTTTGTGTTTTTTGATATATATATATTTATTTTGTATAGTGCTCCAATGAACATTATTATTATTATTATAAACGTCTCAGATTGTTGTAATCAGGCGCTTATTCATTTTAGCTTATGAACTGTCCATGTTTATATATTTTGGAATATTTATTGTACGTTAAACAAACTATAATTATTTTAAAATCCTCAAGGATACGCACAAATAAAGTACCAGATTCAACAACCAGTTTTTACTGGACTCTCCAAGACTAAATATGTTATTACTCTGGCGCAAATTTTTTTAAAGTCCTTTCTCAATTTTTGTAGGAATCTTCACGACAGGACTTTTATTCAGGTACTGTAAAGCGTACCTACTAACTAAAGCTTTTTATAGATGGGTTTTTAGAAAATGATTTTAGTGACATGCCATGATGATGATGAAGGTTCATTTTGTGGTTCAGTGTGTAGTGCATTTATTGATTTCTGACTGTCCACTACTTATTCGTTTATCTGAAATTTTATCTTCGTTTATTAATCTGAACCCTGTATGCGTTATAACTTAATATTTTGTATATTTATTGTTTGTTTTTTATACGTATTCGTTATGGGATTTCTTTTTTCGTCGCTGAGGTTAGGAGGTACTATTTCTTTAGAAGCACGTTACTATTTTTGATAATAAACAATTGTTTTTAGAAGAAAAATAGTCATTGTTTTATTGCCTCTGAGGGAATTACTACAATCGTGCATACAGCTGAGCGTCATCTTGGATGTTTTAATCAATCAATGACCGGACACAATATGCTGCAGTACGGAATAGTACTGTAGTAAGCCTTACCTAGATAGTAAAAAAAGGAAAACATGTTTCGGCGTCATTATCAATATTCTTTAATGCTTTCTAACTTCCTTGCATAGTATTTCCAAAATATATTCAGTCACACCTAATTTCAAACTCTTTCTCGTTAGTTTGGACTCAAATTCTAGCCTAACGCATTTTTGTCCCTATAGGCGTGTGTACACGTAATTGTTTGAAATGATTTACTAATAGAGGATACAAGTTATAAGGAAATAATGAACTTAATACGCCTTATGAGGTAAGCATTATTCGTGAGTCTAAAGGATATCATAGCCGCCCCTTAGCTATCAGACACTATAAATGTATTATTAAATAAAAAATAACTTCCATTATTTTGAGATTAGAATCCGAAAAGCAAATATACCACGCACGCATTTTCCTGTAAATATCAAAATAACTCGTTTTTAATATCAAGTAGATTAAAAAAATAGGGCGCGCGGAGCTATTAGGTCGGTTCTATTACCAAAATATTCCGGGCAATTATCAATTTAACGTGCTTTCGTGGAGGTACAGTATATGTAATATTACACAGCAGCACAACTAAGAGTTAACAGAATTCCTATGACTTTGGCGCTTCCGTACAAACTGTGAGCTGCCAGTCGATATAACGTGAAATCCTTCGTTCTCCCAAATGTAATGATAGTTCAGCGTCATGACACAAGAAACCTCCATAATATCAAAAAACCGACAATGTTACTTTTCAAGACATGTGCGTAAAATATACTAAGTGACATATAAATCCGAACACCCAGTTTAAATGGTTGGTGAATGTTTTTTATCTTACTGTAAATAACAAGTGAACAAATTTTCAGCCTTATCAGTTGGACATTCCGGTTTTTATACTGCTTTTTTTTATTCACTAACGCTCTAAAAACGAATATTTCAGGCGCAGTAAAGATTCAACGTTGACGGATTTTGGTTCTTGACATCCTTTACGATCGGTTACCATGCCTAGAGTACGGAGACCTGTACGATTTCGTCAACTTAGTGAGTTTTGATAGGGGCCGTATAGTGGGACTTCGGGAAGCTGGACTTTCTTTTCGGGCAATTGCAGTTAGAGTGCAAAGAAGTGTGTGTGTGGTTAGGTGTTGTCAGGCATGGCTTCGAGAAGGCCGTACGCAAAGAGCAAGGGGCACTGGACGCCGCCGTAGAACAACAGACCGTGAAGATCGCCGCCTAAGATTATTGGCCTTAAGGGGACCGTTCTCCACTACCAGGTCCATTGCAAATCAATGGTCTGCAGAACACGGAAGACATATTGGCATGCGAAGTGTTTACCGACGAATGAGAAGTTTGGCTTGTTTTCATACCGGCCCACACTGGGTCCTCCCTTTAACTCGAGAACACCGACGTAATCGCCTTGAGTGGTGCAGACAACGGTCACTCTGGGACCAGGAATGGAACAGTATTGTCTTTAGTGACGAGTCTCGATTTTGTTTAGGCATGCACGATGGTCGTGCCAGGGTTGGAAGGCGACGTGGTGAAATGAGGAATCCACAGTTTTTTGTTGAAATACATGTTCATCACACTGTTGGAGTTACGGTTTGGGGTGCTTATGGTTCCAGGTCACCTTTAATCTTCATCAGCGTTATATCCACGAAGTTCTAGAACCCCATCTTTTACCCTATCTTGACACCCTTGCAGATCCAACTTTCCAACAAGATAATGCCCCGACCACATGTTGCAAGAGTCACAATAGACTTCTTTCAACATAATGATGTCACATTGTTACCATGGCCACCAAGATCTCCCGACTTATCCCCAATTGAGCACGTGTGGGATATGATGAGATACCACAGGAGGACATTGACCACCTGACCATTCACTTATTATACTTCTTTAAGTACTTATACAAAATTTTATTAAATAAAACCATTTAATCTGGGTGTTCGGATTTATATGTCACTTAGTATAGTTCGTTCGCGAACTAGCCACTGGAACTAGTTCATTTAGTGAACGCCATCTATTGAACAATTCCTAGATATAAACTAGAAATCACATCACTAGCTGCCGTCGTGATGTGCGTTGCTGGATAATATTGCATATGCTCTGCTAATGGTTCGTTTTCTTTACTATACAACGTTCCCTATTTTATGATAAACGCGATGTTAGGCTCGAGATTTTCGGGTTTAAACTGACCGATTAATAGGTTTAAACCTCGGACATTCTTCTAACAAATTACTGTTAATTGCGGGTCTATCGGTCTCGTTGAAGGAAGTTATTGATTTGAACTGGTAGCGTTTTGGAATATCGATGTTTTGACAGCTAACATATTTTCTTAATTCGATTTGTCACGCTTAACTGTTATATTGATTTATAAATATAACAACCTTCTCGGAATAATCATAAAACGGCGGTCATCAAAACACTTTCTAATTGTTAATGGATCCTGGTATCATTATTGGGGTTGATTACATATTTCACAATTTTATACAGGGCGTATCAATATTCCGAGGACATAAAAGTATCACTAAGTTGTAGACTCAAATATAGTCGATCGGACGTGATTACTTCTATCCGTTTGTCCTAAAATTTTCTTTTTAAAACGGGTATTTTTGGAACCGATACTTCAAGTGAATGACGTACGCGTTTTGCTGGTAATATATAAACTTTTCACATGTGACTTGTTCTAACGAATCGAAGTTTATTGGTTTCCCACTTATAGAAAACAACAGAGGTAAAACTTCGAAGTAGCACGTGCATTGTGGTACAATGTAAATAACATTTTTTTTACAGTACATACAAGAACAATCATACATAGACAATATATAATGCATAAGCACAGATATTGGTGATGCTTACGGTATCACTAGGGTGTAGAACTCTTCAACACTATATATGGTTCCTTTTCGCTTAGAAGCTTTTTTTATGAATAAAGGGACTGTTGGAATGGATTTAAGACTTTGAGGTGAAACATTGCAAAGTTCCAGTGTAGATTAATGAGGACATTTTTCGGTAGTATTTAGCTAGAAGAATTCTGACTTTTGCGAGTATTGTGAGTGTGGTTTGAAGACGTTTTTTCCAAAAGAGTTAAGAGGGTTGTAGATATAAATTCCCAACAATGTTAATGGATTGTTGACATGTCTCTTCTGGTGTCTTTTTGAACATTATCTTCTTTCCATGATGAAATTATATTTGCTGCGGAACTATTACCCCAAATTGTTACTTGATAAGACATATTAGAATCCGCAAACACGTAGAACGCAGTCTATTCAGTTTGCAGTGGCAGATAACAAGTGAGTACTCGTAGTGCATAGAATGCTTGATTAAGTTTTGAAGCCATACCCTCAGTATACTTATAAACATAAAATAGCCATCGTATATGACACCTAGGAGGTTGCATCACTTTTGACACAGAGATTTATCAACTAAGGGTCGTTCTTCGGTGGTGTGGCTTGACTAAAATAAGAAGCACGTTTTTGGTATGTTGAATACCAATGCAGCCAGTTTTGAATATTGGATTTGATATTCAAAGAGCAGCAATTCTAACAAAAATCGGTATGCTTACGCGTTCGAAACTCCAAGTTCTCGACAACTTTCAGCACTACTAACAAACACTCCAACCCTCATGTAATCTTCAGGATTTCACCTTTTGGGTATTAAGAGCACCGATGCACCATCAAGAATTGCTTAATCGTTATCTCAAGTCTAATTGCTTACTTTTACCATACCCTATACTTATCGAAAGGGTAGATTGGTCTGCTAACCGAAATTAACCCCTTTTTTGGCTGTCTAGCGGTGTATAATCCATCATGTCCGCCAGTCGGAGATTCTTCTGATTCAGATGGATATCAAAATGGACGGATCTATCTTCAAACGGGACGGTTTTTCGGCGGTGTCACACCCCCAATGGATTGATTTTGACATGCGGTCACGAAATGGGGTGCTCTCTTCAAATGTAACTATGACTGTTCCGGTCATTAGACAGGAATAATAATAATCAGTTACTAACTATAGGTTTGTCTCTCCAGGAGACAATTGTTTTGTTTTAGGGTATAAATATGTTACTGATATGCGATTAATTACTTGAAAGGTTGACGTTAAACAATTACAAAGAATTGAAACCATGATATACTGGGTAAGAGCAGTATTTCAAATGGGAAACCTTATAGAGGGTGGCGCATCGAAAACGAAACAGACGCATTACTGGCGGCTCAGTTTTTTTGGAAAAACGCTCAGACCCGTCGATTTTGTTTTCGCGGGGAACACAAGTTTGGCAAAAAATCACGTTAGCACGTGCAGCCCCCTGGGCGGGGGACACCAACCCTAAAATCTTAAATGGAAAGGGAGGTCGACTGATACCTTATTTTAAAGGCCTTTCAATTCCCTTTATAATGATGTGAAATGCATGAGCTTTAGTTCAATAGTTTTGAAGATTTATTGATTGATTGAGGTACATCAGATTAAAAAATTATTTTCCTCTTTAGGACTCTTCAAACAAAGAACATAAATTTTTAAGGACTTTATAACAGGTAACTGTGTTTCTTCAGATCCCCAATGCAATCAGTTACAATTGTTTATAACTCTGGTGATCGCAGACACTATATAATAACATAAAAGTGAAACATCCAATTTTGCGGTTACATCACTGCTATTTTTTTTTTCAATCTAGAATAGCATAGGAATCCATACTAGTAAAGGAAAACCCTTAATTGTGCACTAATGATTCTGACAAAAGCTATTGACTATGTGGAAAAGTGTGTTTTAAGTTTTTTCCGAGGTGTGCGAAGGGTAGAGTCGATCTACTTGACGACACTTTCGATCTAGTTTTCTTTACACCCGTCAGGTCTTCTGGCACCCTAATTCCTCACAAGGGTTGATGTTCTCGCAGCCGAGCTGACAGAAGGCGGCATTTACCTCCGACATATTTTTTTCCATTAAATCGACGCGCATCGGGCTCCGTTGATTTGATTGATCGATTAACATAGCTGGAAATTATCGTGTAGAGTCGATGTCCGACTGCGCCGACATTCAATCAAAGTGCGTATAATTAATACAACGATTACACCGTCAAAACTACAGCGACGAAGAAGAATGATGACCTTTGGGTACTAAAGGGGGTACCACCCTTGGTCCGCGGCTTATGGGAACGGAAGTGTCTTACGATGTTTTTTTTAGAAATCTCTGAACCGCATCGAGCATCGATAACGTAGTCTTGGCAGCAGCACCCCAAACATGTGAGCAGTACTCCAGGCTGGGTCTTATTTGCGTCTTGTACGGAGAGTGAGTAGGATTGATGATGAATGGCAGTGTTGACCAGCATCATAGCATTTAAAAAATAAATTTTTCAAATTATTAGCACTTGTTACCAAACTAAAAAATGCTTTTGTTGTTACGCTATTGGAATACATCCCTATATTCAAAGTAATAACTTGGATTTGTTCATTAACATGGATTCAATAACATTCCCACGCATTATTTTCCCAAATTGGAACAGAAAATGCGAAATGAACCAGAATAAATCGCCGATAACTTTATCGTCTCTGAAGAAAAAATAGACGTATTTGGCCATATAATCATATAATTTTTTTGTCACAGATTTCCCTATTTTCCTCTACGAACTGACGGCCACATTCCACCGGTAGGCGAGACCATTTTTCAAGGTCAAAACGTTTTTGAAAACGATTACTGTATAGAAAGGGCGTTTGTAAATTTACTGATTGTTCATTTCATCAGGCGCTTCTATACGTAAAATCGTGAACCTCATACTCCGATTGCACTGAAAATTTAACCTTTATAATGACGAGTAATATCAATAAGCACTTCCTATAATGTTACAGTATCATCATGGAACTCCCGCACAAGCAATTAAATGCCCGTCTCATTAAATGACTATCATCGGAGTAATTAAGGTCAGTGCAGTGTATACTTTTACTCTCGGAGATAAATGAGTTAATAACTCCCTGTATTTAATAAATTTGTGTATAATGATAGCATTTATTTTGCGGGAACACACGTTTAGACGCGGATACTTGAACTTACATTCATCATGCCTTTTGGAATGTTGTTGTCTCGTTTCGCTTCCCACGCGTTTGGCGCGGGAGGTCATTTATTTTCCATAATTTTTGTATACATAGTCAGCCCTATACTAGAGATAGTTGAAAAATAAATAAGATAACCCACTAAAATCTTCAAAGGAGATCTGTGTGCGGGATACTTTTTAAATTCCCTTATCCCACCAAAACAACATCAAACACGATTACATAACTATAAAAATTAAGGCAAGGAAAACATTTAGATTTTTCAATTGATCAAAATCGTGAACGTTGATTACCGATCTGGTGCGTAACCATCCTTTTGTCGGGACAATTAACCACAAACTGCCTATTTAATTGGTAGACGTAAAAAAGTTTCATTAGCTGATACAATTTCGTCACTTGAGCTGATAAAGTCTGGCGTACCACAAGGCTCTGTTTCAGGGCCACTACTATTCACATTATATACCACAGTTGTTCAAATGTTTTCAATTCACGCAAATAATCGAGGAAACGCTACCTTGCTTATAAACAAGAATGTAGGAAGAACCTATGATTCTGCAAAGGACCAGGCTCTTAAATTGAACACTAAAAAAATCCTAAAAGATCTTATTTGGCCCAAAAACGAAATCCATTTTTTGGAGGGAAAACATGCAAATTTGTATCAACAAAGAGTGCTCTTTAATGGAAATCTCGTCGCTATTAGATAGTTAAAAACTGCTATTTATCATTAGTTAACAAAAAACTTTTTTACAAAATTTTATTTGAAAGACTAGTTATTCCCAAAAAATGTATTGTGTGACATATATATTATCACTGCCTAGAGCAATATACAACGAAATGTTTGCAGAAAATTCAAACTTATTTTTTCCGTCTGATTAACAATCTAGCAATAAATGATCACACATCAGGCCGCATCATTGCTATGAATCGGCTAAATGTTGAAGACTTATTCAAATGTGCATTGCTTACAATTGTACATAAAACAATACTCAATAAGAAACTTTTATATTTGTACATAAAATTAATATAATCCATCTCAACAGAATTATTCGTTTTCCAGTTATATTCACTATGTCTCAAAACAAAATTTCTATATTCACAAGGTCTCTTACATTTAATGCACTATCCTTATGAAACTCTCTACCAAACATCCTGAATATATATATATATATCTTGAGACGTGGTCATTGTCGTCTAAACCAGTTAGGTGAAAAATTAAAGCTTCCGCCTTTTGTTGGGTACTTCGACAAAATTTAAGCAAAGAGGACTCTTTATACTTTTTTAATTCTCTCTAGCTTTCAATGGACTTTGCCATCATCATCAGGAGCTGCAATTACAATGATAACAGTAGCAACAAAAGTGTAAAATGAATTTAAATTGACTCAACTTACAGTAGTATGTGAGGATGTTGCTAATTGTTGTTTACGTATAGGATGAGGGAAACGTCCAGTAACATGGTGAGATCTGGATAGATTGTACAATGGTCAAAATTATATAAAATATGACAAGACAAGTTAAAAACAGATTAAAAATCATTTAAAAAACATTAGAGCATTACGTTTAACAATTTCTTACATAACATTCTGAAAATCCCATCATCTGAAGTGATTCGGCAACGTTTTGGCACACGCCCACAATTCGTTCCATCTTTCAACACAGACATTGACAACCTTCGGCCTTCTGTCAAAGGTTCATCTCACTCATTATTCCATGACCACCATTTTGTGCAATCATCAAGTGGCTTCACGACGTAATGCTCTAATGTTTTTTAAATAATTTTTAATCTGTTTTTAACTTGTCTTGTCATATTTTATATAATTTTGACCATTGTACCATGTATCCAGCTCTCACCATGTTACTGGACGTTTCCCTCATCCTATACGTAAACAACAATTAGCAACATCCTCACATACTACTGTAAGTTGAGTCAATTTAAATTCATTTTACACTTTTGTTGCTACTGTTATCATTGTAACTGCAGCTCCTGATGATGATGGCAAAGTCCATTGAAAGCTAGACAGAATTAAAAAAAGTATAAAGAGTCGTCTTTGCTTAAATTTTGTCGAAGTACCCAACAAAAGGCGGAAGCTATAATTTCTCACCTATATATATATATATATATATATATATATATACATTTATTTTTGGGAATCGACAAAATATAGCTCACGTCTTTCCAAAAACATTTAGCAGCAACCTCAACGACTAACTCCTGAAGATGATAGCAAAGTCTATCGAAAGCTTGAGATTTAAGTTACAAGACTCCACTTCGCTATATTTTGATGACTCCCAAAAAAAATCTAGATTGTTTTTTATAATCAACTATATGTGTATAGGTATATAAATTTCAAGTGTCAAATTTTACACAAAAATTGAGTGGAAGAATAGAATATAATGTACGGTTATAATTAAGACCGTTTATTGTTGTTATTTTATTTGAAATCAGCGTTTCTTGTTACCTCAGAGTACTGAGAATCTTTGTAAGCCTCATCAAATTTCCAGTTTTCTTGCTATAGTTTATAAACAGTGTAAAGTCAACACCAACGTGTCCAAGAAGAGACAGGTTCTGAAGAAAATACAAACACGTATCCAGAATCTCACCCTTAGAGCTACAGGATCAAATGCATCGCGTCATCGCATCGAAAAAGGGTAGAAAGACCTTGACAAGCTCTTAAGCCCTTTCAAAGTTCAAGGCGTGATCGAACAATTGTCTGTTGTTTACCTCCTTGAGAGATTTGCTACGTGGTTCACATGGGTCCAAGGGCACAGTTGACACCAGTGGTATCCCCGTTTTCTACTATTACGGGCTAGAAGTGTATTCAAGAAACTCTCAACGTCATTGACCAGGTTTCAAAAATTTTAGAGCATTTAGAGCTAGGCGATTTTCAGAATAAGTTCTAATTGATGATTCAAGATTAGAAACTATAGTCGCCTTCCATTATACAACAAATAAATCTTTGGTGAACGTTACCGACAAGATGATGACTATGTTTGCTTTTCGTGTCTATAACCATGACCAACCGCATACAACGTTGCGTCATGCGCTTTTGCAATCGTTAGTAGGGTACTACCATACTGAAGCGAAATGAAGTAAATTTTAAGTATCTAATTCTGAGAAAATTGAACTAAATAAATGGTATTATTACGACGAAATGAAAGTGAATAAATATTGCAATATTTCATGAGTTTATAAAGAGTCATTTAAATGTAATTTCTGATTTAGAATCATAGTCATTGTTGATGCTTAAAATAAATGACAATTCCGTCTTTAAATGTAAATCATAAAGCACTGTGATTTACTGCTGAAACAAAGCAGAATTTTATGTTATTTTCATATGGCACAAAATTGAATCTTTTCAACATCTAATACTTCAATTCAATTACTATTATATTATTACATTTAATAATTACATTTAACATAAATAATTATATAAATAGCAAAACTACTGGCACATTTGAGCTATTGGTACATTTAAACTACTGTTCATTCGAAGTACTGGACATTCGAACACTGGACATTTGAACTACTGATCACTTGAACTACTGGCTATTTGAACTACTGGTTATTTCAAGTACTGTACGTTTGAACTACTGGTCATTAGAACTACTGCTTATTTGTGGGTTTGTCCCACTTCTTTTCGTTGAGTTTGTACCATGACTTTAAATGGTTTATAAGTTAAGTTAAAAGCAGAATAGTTCTAAGGTTTTTTTGCTTTGATTAATTGATTTACTGCTTTTATGCCTAGAAAGTTAACATGAAATATTCGACAGAGTGAGAAACTAACTGTTGTTGTTAAGTGACGTGATCGATGATATATTTTGTAACTGTAATCATAAAAAATGTATTGGCGGAGGAATTTAGAAAACGCAGTGAACAAAATATTTGTTTGGTGACTTTAACTGAATTCTAAAATACAAGTATGGTCTACTTAAAAGCTCAGTGTGCTGTGCAAAAAGAGGTGATAACACTAACAACTGTTCGTCATAGCTTCATACACTTTTGGCCCATACACTGTTAGTTCTACAGATCCTTTCAAAATCCTGACAAGCATCCTTGAACCCAGATTTTTTGCATAAGTAGCTATGTTACTATTTTAAATTTTGTATGCACTTTTGATGAGTTCTATACATTGTGTGTCTCGGAAAAAACGATAAACTAAAACTATCACTATGACTTGCAGAAGTCGCATATTCTTGCAACGCCTCTGGTACGTCAAATTTTGGTAATCCTTTTTTTGATCCTGATACGTAGAAGCCATTCATAAAATACTGGTAGAACAAGTTTGGAATACGCTCCCGAAATCACACTTCAAATTGTCATCGTTAGCATTTCCGGCTATTGTGACAGTCGTCGCTCAAAGATGCCGAAATTCTGTCGCCGTGGACTGCGATCGGAGTCCATAAATAAGGATTATGATGGTCACTGCAATTGTCAATTGATTCGGTGTATTTATGATTACGTGCAGGACAGGACCTTGATAAGTGCATACAAGGTATTATGGAGGCAAGATTTCTCTAAAGAATAGAATTTTATCGGTGAAATTTGTCGTATTTCGTACATCTAGAACTGGCCGATACGACCGCTCCTTTGTCCATAGAGTGTCAGTCAATGTTGTGACACAATCTATAAGCGAAAGATTTTCCCAGTTTTACCAACCGTAGGCACAGTTCAAAAATCGGTTTAACAAAATTTCTTTTGAATAATCATAACAGATACGGTGCCCTGGCATTTAGGCTTCTCCGGTGTGAAAAAGTATGCATTCTATTCCCTGGAGCAAAACAATGGAAGTACACATTGGATGGCCACTGCGATCACCAGATTTGACCCTCATAGAGATTTTCCTCTTAATGCATTTATTAGGATGTGAATATCTTCTCCAGTACGGTCCTGATCCGGACAAAGTGAACACATCCTTCGATAACGAGGAGAAATGTTTCAGAGTTTGTCTGATTAACTGCGAATAGCGCCGTTTTTGTCCTTTGTCTTCGCGGAACTCCCGTGTCAAGGCTAATTTAAAAATATGAATAATACTCGACGACAGCCAAACCGGATATTCGCTCAGTATCAACAGTTGCATTATCGGTTACGTCGCTGTCTAGAGGGTCATCCATACGTAGAGCCTTAGTCGCGAAGTTCACTCAAAAATGAAGAGAATTTTCACCCTTACCTAGTGATAGTAATGGCAGGAAAAGCATGGCAAATATCATATACTTTTCACCTTTGAGAACATTTGCAAAGTATTTATTAGATTATGTTTTGCTGGCGACAGAAAAGTAAGGTCTAAAAGGGATATTTAGGATTGTTCGAATTTACAGATAGAGTTGAATAGTATTCGTACTTGGCGTAATGTCAGCAATTTACATCTCAATGCCAACAAGTAGAAGGTAGGAAGAAAGCCCTTCATATTTTTAACTATAATATTGATGGTAGTGTTGTTGGGTGGATGTGATACTATCAGATAATTGACCAAAGATTAATATTTGCTTCCCGTGTTTCTCAAAAAGTTACAGAAACGCTCAAGTCGTAGGGTTTCCTGGTCAGGAATTGTAGGCAATTTCACGACATAGGCGCCATATACGTCGATAGATACCCTAAACCGCATCCGCTGAGAAATGTCAATAATAATGTAGCGCGTATTACCAAATTTATATAAACGATACTGAAAAGATTCAATGAAGCTTCCTTAAATTTCTTTATATCAAATGAGCAAGGAGTTTGCAATGTAGCCATACGCATTTTCTATTCTTACGTGGGCGAGTGATATCTGCGTAAACCGCAGTTGAATGTGATTGAAACCAAAAGATGAACCAACTCGCTCTTGAGCTACCTACAGTTATCTTATACATATAAATCCTCAGTATCCACACTTGTCCACCCCGTATTCCGGTACTGAACAATGTCTATGATTTGTGCTTTATTGGATTCAGTACCAGAGGTGCAAACTTGTCAGTTCGATAACGAACATTGAATTGCATTGACCTTTCGTAACGACTGATGACAATACCAATTATATATGCCTTTCGGGGAAATCTTTTACGAGTGAACTCCTGGATATAAAAGATTTATGTATTCGCGACCGAGATTGCGAGTTAACAGTTTGGCTGATTTACGATGAAGAAAATTCATTGAAAAATTCGGTCTGCAATACCTATAATGCGTGGAGGGACAAACACCGTTGGCACATCGGTAAAACAGGGGACTGTCTATGAAAGAAGACGGAGGAAAAAATGAGTGCTATTCAGTTCTTGATGTACTGGATGCCCTGCTGCTACAAACTGGTCACCTCCTATCCTTTTTGTGCTGTAAGAACAAAAAATTCCTAAAAAAGTTCTCGACTCTCATACTTTTTTACAATCGTCAATTGGGGCAAGCAGAAAAGAGAAGAAAAGAGTGAGAAGATCGAAACAGATACAGGCGTTATTAGTAACTGACTATTTTTCTAATGCATGCAATCAGAAGATAGCTGAGACTCTTGTTCAAAACATGGTATTACCCTGCACTTTAGAAGTTTCATGTCCTCCAATTCAATTTTCGTGCCATACATTACAAAAAATGATGTTTTGAGGACCATAATAAAAGCTGAAATGACAAAAAGTTCGGGTTTGTATGAAATTCATCCCAGAGTATTAAAATCCACTACACCGCATATTTTCTTGCCTCTGACTCATACTGACTTTGAAGTTGAGTCATTAATTTTCAATGATTGTAGAAGGAAGATAAACCAAAATATGTGTGTAAAAATAAAAAAAAAATTAAAAAAAAAAAATTTTACCTTGTTTTATAAAGTATCCTCCCGACAAGTATTTCAGTGCGGACCTGTATTTGATCGTGAGGTCTTGGAGCACCGGCATGCCGTCCCCTGTGAGGTTTTAAGTCACCTGATTCACGAGCCCGTTGTACTACATTAACAAAGGCACGAGGGGTTGGTTGCACTCGATTGGGAAACCGATCCGCATAAACATGTGCCATTCTTTATTTCGTTTGAGCCACGCAACAGACACCACTATTTACTCACGCGTTACCGACTGACACTGACTGTATACAACGGAATAAAATAATTGTAAAAACATCGTTCCAAATTCTTTCGCTTTTTTGTTTCCGATGCGATGAACCGATAAGGCGGATTATATCCGTTGTCGCCAAACACGAGCACATAATATTATTATTGAGACAGGGCGGTACTCAAACTTCCAAAGGGCTATAACTTTGTTACTTTAATTTTACCAGAAAAATGGTAAAGGAAAAAAACATTTCTTTTGATCAGATCTACTCACTGTTAAAATAAATGACTCAACTTCGAAGTCACCCTGTATAGATGTTTCCTTAGACAGTGAGATTTTCCCTGATCTGTTGAAGCTAGCTCTAATTTTGTCTCTTCCCAAAACGTGAAATCTGGAGGATATAGAAAATTAGAGACCAATATCACTCCTACCAGAATCTTTTTAAGATCGTTGAGTGTTCAGTGACTACAATTATTTGTGTTTTTGAAGTAAGATGTAGATCAAGGTAACTTCATTGAAAGCCTCATGTGTGATTTATCGAAAGCTTTTGACAGCCTGATTGAGGATATAATAGTAGAGGAACTGAGTTCACTTAGTCTTAGAGACCATATTTTAAACAGATAGATACCAAGCTTACATTGGTGTACCGCAAGGGTCAGTGTTGGGACCGTTGTCATTAATACTTTTCATAAATGATCTTCCAAATGACATTTCAAAGGGTGAAGCACAATATTTGCCGATGATACTACTGAAGGTTTCTGAAAGTGCTGCTGAGGAATTTTATAAGGACATCTTGAAAGTTTTTGAACAGATGGAGGCTAGACGTGAGAGAAGATGTAGTTGTAGTTAAATGAAAATGAAACCACTGCAACCGATTTTCACATAAAAAAACTATTCAACAGCTTTAAATAATCAACTTGGATTGCAGTTGGTAGACAGTGTTAAGCTTTTAATCTCGGATAAACAATATTTGCTGCTATTTAAACAAAAGCCTGTTTATATTATTTCATATGAGACAATTTTTAGATGAAACATCTCTATTATCCCTTTACAATGCGTTTGTATATAACTACCTGCTATATCATATTCTATGCTGGCATAAACAGAGTCTTTATTTCTCAAAAAACTGTTATTTAACTCCACTTTCAAGGGAATTTGCAAGTATGCTTTTATCATCAAGAAACTGCTGACTGTACAAAACGCATTCACCATTTTTTCACAACCTAACCAAACCATTCCGCATACCCTATTTTTATATATTAACGGGGCTCCTACAATCACGAGCACCATCAGCTGAGGAAACGAGGGTGGGCTGGCCTTAGACTGTCGTCGGCGCTACTTTAAAAGAGCAAAGGGTGACTGCGGGTGCATACCAAGGTAAATTTTTATAATAACAGAGTCGGATTTCGATTAGCGATCTAGAATGTAAATCGTTTCTTATTTTGGTACTCAGCAAGTGATCATTTAGTATTTTTCTCCCCTTGTTACTGTTCGTCGATATTGTGTTGTTGAATTGTTGTTGGTGTGACTATTCTTGAGTGCCTTTTTATCAAGGCTGATAATGGACAATAAAGGGTCATATGCAGTGAGTTTAATTCATGATGAGATCAACAATAGTGTGGAGCAGTTCAACTCTATAATCGCAAAATACAATGGGGTAAGCGAATAAATTATTGCAAGAAGAGGTCATACCATGGAAGATGTGCTGCAGCTGTAGTGACCCACAATACCCAACGGCCTGTATATGTCGCCAACATATATTTGCGTACTAAGCCTAGTCCAACCTCGGTTATCGCTAAGATGGAACAAAGACTCAAACGCAAGAATCTTGAAAAGAAACTCAGACCAAAAAAAGCTGATATAAAAATAACTAACAATCCGGATAGCGATTCCAAAGAAAATGAACAGTTTTATGGCGAATTCAATCGAAAACCTGACATTAACTGCATTGATTTGGAGGTTGCTAAGCGAAAATTTTTAGGGAAACTTGAAAAAAGTGACGACGAGATTTTGCAGATCGAACCACTCACAAAATCACAGGACTGTACCTTGTCGCGCCTTCATCGGAGGATAAGGTTGACAGCGTCTAGATTTGGTGAAGTTTGTAGAAGAAGGCAGACACAAGCTGTAAAGTTCTAGTAACCTCCATCATAAAGTCAACAGAGTTTTCTAGTAACGCAATAAAAAAGGCAATACAAAAATCATTGGAGACCGCAGTTCAGTCTTGTGGTTTGTTTATTGATCGCACACATCCATTTCTGGCAGCATCGCCTCCATTTACCTATTACAGTAGACAAGAAATGTACTAAATCCAGGTATAAGCCTACCTGTTTATTGCTTTGCAAAAATGACCTAACTGTTTCCTCTTATTTTGACGGCATAAGATATTTTCAATTGTTACCATGTACCACATGACCCTTGTAAACATATTTATGTTTACTGACACGAATAAACGAATTGTAATTTGAGTTCTTGAATTTATTTTACGAAAGATATCAAATTCTTTGAATACATTTTTTCTTAGTCGGAACGCACCGTCGCGTCGCTTGGACTGGCAGGACGAAACAGTAGACGAATTTCGCCCAAAAACCGATTTGCACTTCACAGCTTACGTTTCATTTTTATCATTTCCAAATGAAACTGTTGCAGCGTGCTATAGAGCCACCTTTTCGTGTTTTTCACTAGGTTCTTTTTAAAAAAATCGCGATGTTGAACAGAAAAAGTGCGCACTTCAACCCATCATAAAACTTGTGCAAAAACAAAATTTCAAAAAGTGCTCCTATTGCACTCCGGGCAATTATCTTCTCAACTCACTGTACGAATTTCATTCAAAAATATTGAAAAATGGAGTGTCAGTTTTGAAGCAGCTGAACCCTTGTAAATGGCTTGAAACTCACTGCGGCGGAGCCGCCTTAATGTGTACATCATGTTAAACAACATTAACAACTTCGAGATGCAAAATGGACGCATGATTATAATACAAGGCTCGCCAAGTTGAAATCAAATCGTTCTAAGACTTGCACTAGATCGCCGCAGTATAAATTCGAAACTCTTTCTACAGATTTGAGGGATATTGATAGCTACTGTAGTTTTAAAAGAATTTTTTTCAATTTTCCAACTGATTTGTTGTGTACATACAATTTCAAAGTTCCATTCATTATTGCGTATTTTTTTAATGTATCTTTGGATATATACGTTCTTCATCTGCATTCTTTTTTGTGACTTGCCCTTGAAGCATGTGTTTGTATTTTCGCTAAATAAAGTACTACTACTACAACAACGACTATGATCAAAATTAACGTTTTTATAATGAAAATATGCATAAAAAACCTCATACAGGGTGTTTCAGTTTATTGTTGCATAACTTCGAGATTCGATAGAACTTTCAAAATTAATGCATAAAGTCTATATAAACATGGGTCGAAAAATGCGTGGCTTCCGAAATACAGGATGTAAAAATTTACTTTCTAAAATAGTTTTTTTTAAATGTTTCGAACAATATTTGATGTATAACAGTGAAAATTGGTATACAAGGGTTTTTTGGTACGACAAAACGAACCATGGGCATAGTTTTACTGTAGGCGCTAGAGGGCGCTCTCTACTGTACCTGTAGTGCATTAAAATGACCGAAAATTTTTTCTTAGTACAATTTTTTGCTTTTTGAATAAAAAAACTGATTCTTCGCACTTTTCAACATAAAAAAGCTCTCTTGTGAGTTTTCGTTATAGTTAGCCGTTTTTGAGATATTTCGATTTTCAAGGTTCGATGAATTTTTATTTATGGGAAAATAATATTTTTTTACATTTTTGATTTGGGCATTACAAGTAATTAAGATGGTCGTTTAGATTGTGTTTTTAAACTCAGCAATAATTCCTAACTCCAAATAAACACAAAAAACAGAATATTAATTCTAAAAATTATCGAGATACGGACTTTTTAACGTTATTTTATCATAAATAATTAAAAATGCATCGAACCCAAAAAATTGAAATATCTCAAAAACGGCTAACTATAACGAAAATTCACAAGAGAGCTTTTTTATGTTGAAAAGTGCGAAGAATCAGTTTTTTTGTTCAAAAAGCACAAAATTGCACTAAGAAAAATTTTTCGGTCATTTTAATACACTACAGGTACAGTAGAGAACGCCCTCTAGCGGCTACAGTAAAACTATGCCCATGGTTCGTTTTGTCGCACCAAAAAACCCTTGTATACCAATTTTCACTGTTATACATCAAATATTGTTCGAAATATTTAAAAAAAACTATTTTAGAAAGTAAATTTAAACAACCTGTATTTCGGAAGCCACGCATTTTTCGACCCATGTTTATATAGACTTTATGCATTAATTTTAAAAGTTCTATCGAATCTTAAAGTTATGCAACAATGCACTCTATATTAGAACTCACAACTTTTATAATTTTTTCCAAACAATGTAACGTAAAAAATGTTTCTTCTATCCTAGCTGGCTCGTCAGTTACTCTACCGGCCCAAATACTCGCCGTATCATTATCTAACGACTCGCCGCAAGTGACAGTCCCGAAAAAAAGGTATCAACGAAGCTAATTCGTTCGCAAGTCCGCGTAAAAAATATTCATTAGACAATTTCTTGCGAAAATAATAGAAGGTAATGATACACTCCCAACCCTAATTTCCCACAAAACTAATACATCATTTCCTCCTAAATATAGGTGGGTCAAGCTCTGGTACGCGCGCTCTATCAGGAACCCTTCAATGGCATCGGTCAGGGTTAAAAACTGTAATTGTTCGCGGGTAATAGACAGTCATTTGCGGATGGCCCGAGAAAATTAAATGTCTTTTCGGTCAGTCGTATGCGCGGCCATCAAAAAGTGCATCCTAGAATTCGGACCTCGGATCGCGCCAGGAGCGTAGCCCTCTAAATTTCAGAGATATTGATGCAACCATTTTTGTCAGATACCCTAGTGTTAAAGGAGCGGTCGTATCGGCCAGCTCTGGTTCCAGGAGGTTCGACAACGGTAGGATGGGAGGCCAAAGTCAGGCGGGTCTGCTTGGCAAGCACATCGCGCAGCGCCATCATGGAGGAGGGCTCCGAGGAGCAAAGCCCATTGGCGCAGCGGTAGAAAAGAGCTAAATCGCCAGTTACGACGCATATCTTCTGCAAAGCTTCTCTGGTAGGTGATAGGATGGAAGTTTGTTTAAGCAGCATGCCACAGCTGATCTAAAGTATTCGTGATGTCAAGAGCAAAGACATAAGACTGGATGGTTTACTCCACAGGAGCTATGATAATACAGAACCGAACTAAATGCCATATGATATATGAATTTTGTTGTTTGATTTTTAAATTGTATACGACAACTGCCAAAATGGACGATGCGTTGTTGCCTATAACCTACAAAAGCACACAGGTGGCAACCTCCATTTAACATAACGTTACTTTTTGCAAGGTTGCCAGTCGTATATAAATTTGACATAAAGTCACATATCGAATTAAATACGCGGCACTAAGGATACAATACCTTGTCTAATAGTTTAGATATTTCTACGTGACTTGAGGTCGGGCAGTTTTGCACTATTCGATACTTGATGGTTAATTATATTTCGTTTGTACCACCGATGAGACTGATTATGTGTTTAAATGCAAGTAATCAGGTAGAAAATCGAAAATTTTCGCAAGATATCGTGCACACCGCTACCTCAAGTTGTGCATGCAAACAGCGTTACCAATTTAAAAAACACGAAATAGTGCCGTTGAAATTTAAGGATTCGAGGAAACAATTGGTAGCAAGAAAAACTCAGGGTCACGCTGCGCCATCTATGATAAGTATACTAAGTGACATATAAATCCGAACACCCAGTTTAAATGGTTTTATTTTAATAAAATTTTGTATAAGTACTTAATGAAGCATAATAAGTAAATGATAAAAATTTCAAAATGATTGCACTGCTTTAAAGCCCTTTGACTTTTAATAATGTGTGGATGCACCCTGATGTGCTACGCATTCTCCAACGCGCCTAGGCATGCTTCTGATCAGGTGGTCAATGTCCTCCTGTGGTATCTCATTCCAGGCAACCACCAACTCCTCTCGAAGTGCTTCTAGAGTCTGAGGAGGACGTTGCAAATTGAGCAATCTCCTACCCATCATATCCCACACGCGCTCAATTGGGGATAAGTCGGGAGATCTTGGTGGCCATGGTAACAATGTGACATCATTATGTTGAAAGAAGTCTATTATGACTCTTGCAACATGTGGTCGGGCATTATCTTGTTGGAAAGTTGGATTTGCCAGGGTGTCAAGATAGGGTAAAAGATGGGGTTCTAGAACTTCGTGGATATAACGCTGCGCGTTCATGTTACCTCTGATGAAGATTAAAGGTGACCTGGAACCATAAGCTATAGCACCCCAAACCATAATTCCAACAGAGTGATGAACATATCTTTCAACAAAAAACTGTGGATTCCTCCTTTCACCACGTCGCCTTCTAACCCTGGCACGACTATCGTGCATGCCTAAACAAAATCGAGACTCGTCACTAAAGACAATACTGTTCCATTCCTGATCCCAGAGTGACCGTTGTCTGCACCACTCAAGGCGATTACGTCGGTGTTCTCGAGTTAAAGGGAGTACCCAGTGTGGCCGGTATGAAAACAAGCCAAAACTTCTCATTCGCCGGTAAACACTTCGCATGCCAATAGGTCTTCCGTGTTCTGCAGACCATTCATTTGCAATGGACCTGGTAGTGGAGAAACGGTTCCTTAAGGCCAATAATCTTAGGCGACGATCTTCACGGTCTGTTGTTCCACGGCGGCGTCCAGTGCCCCTTGCTCTTTGCGTACGGCCTTCTCGAAGCCATGCCTGACAACACCTAACCACAGTGTCTACACTTCTTTGCACTCTAACTGCAATTGCCCGAAAAGAAAGTCCAGCTTCCCGAAGTCCCACTATACGGCCCCTATCAAACTCACTACGTTGACGAAACCGTACAGGTCTCCGTACTCTAGGCATCGTAACCGATCGTAAAGGATGTCAAGAACCAAAATCCGCCAACGTTGATTCTTTACTGCGGCTGAAATATTCATTTTTAGAGCGTTAGTGAATTAAAAAAAAGCAGTTTAAAAACTGGAATGTCCAACTGATAAGGATGAAAATTTTTTCACTTGTTATTTACAGTAAGATAAATACATTCACCAACTTTTATTAAAATAAAACCATTTAAACTGGGTGTTCGGATTTATATGTCACTTAGTATATATTTTCGTATAACGTGGACGTACAACACAGATACACAATTTAAAAACAAATAAAAATTAAACTTTTTTCTTAAAATTACAATTCAACAACTACTGTAAATGTTTTGTACAAGCACAAAATATAGTGACCATCTTTAGGTATTTATTATGCATGTTGTAAACAGGCAGAAAATAGTTATCACGATATAGAAATGTGGTTCAAAATCCGCTGAGTGGTCGCTTCCATCATTTTCGTTGTTAAAAAAATTATCAAAGACTACTTGAATTTTCAAACAGTCATAAAAAATACTTGACTTGGTATTCGATTCCTAATATCTAATACTAGACTTATTGAAACTGACTTAATCTCAAATCAAGTAAGGTTGCTTGAAAATCAAGTCAATTCGTGAATCCTTGAATGAGAGTAACCTTGTCTAAAAATGTTTTACTTAGCATGTTGGAAAAATATAGAATCCTCAAGCTCCGAGTGGTTAAATTGGTTTTTTATAAGGTTCATTTCCGTCTTCAAGTTATAAAAGTTAATCAGAAGCATCTCGATGTTGAATTATATAAAATTTTGATATTTGGACCTTTTTGTTATTTCGTTTACAAATTTTTATAGTAAACGTTCCACGAGGTCTATAAATTAAATGACGAGTCTAGCAACGTAGCGTCCGATCTGGCAACACTGGAAGACAGGGACCATGTGATCCGCCTTCAGTACAAGTTTGAACTCGGTTGAGTGATTTGGTTGCCGGTATTGACTTTTTTTAAACATTTAAACTTTGAATATTTGAATAAAAAGTTTGTTAGAAAAATCAGACTCGTAATTTTTATATACCCCCTACTCTTACCCTCAACATCCGCCTATGCATTAACGGAAGGTTACCTTTTTCGTCCTTAACCGCGAATCCTTTTTGCCACAGGTCTTTGATGAATTGTATACCTGGATTTTTATGTTGCTCGGTGTTTATTTTGGACCGCGCTGCACTATATTTGTGGACAAAATTATTGTTTACTTTTCCCTAAAATCCCGCATTGATTTATAGCAAAAATCGCTTGAGGTGACGCCAGGTCCAAATTGCTAGTGTCGAGACAGAAACTAGAAACAACTTAGAAAAATATACAACATAGGACCTACAGATTATGACACGATTTATGACAAAAGCAGCAGGATAGAGAGTCTTAAGAACCTTTAGAAAATTGATAGTTTTTAATGATATTACCTTTTTAAAAAAGGAAATTAAATTAAATTACACAATAGAAACAGGATATTGGCTGCAGCTATATGTAGAATAGAAACAAGTGTATTGTAGTAGTTTGAGCTATGCAACGGAAACTCAAAATTTGCTTTAATGATTTCAGATCATACCTAATTACTTCAAAAAACAATATTGAAAACAGCTTCTAAGCATTGGCGTATGGAGAGCCATTTAAACATATGATTATAGTGACAGTTCACTCTATTTATATCTACAGATTGCTTGTCTATATTAAAGAAATGTTAAGAATTATCCCAGACAGAAGGTGTACTTATAGCCCCAGCTTTTAACTGCCCAATGTTATTGCTGTAAAGTTAGCAATTTGTAAAAAAAACCATACCAAATGCCTCTAATTTCAAGGCAAAACTAAGGACGATTATGTTGAACAACGCTTTCTGAAGCATCAAGGGATACTTCAATTGTATATTTGTATTCTTCAACGTTTGTCTTATACAAGCCTAAAATTGTCAACAAAACCCAAGTAATTTTATTTAAAAAATTTGTATCGACAAATCGCAATTGAATTCTCCCATCGTGCAAAAGCAACCCGGGTTCCGTTTGATGGGAGATTGAGGTTTCAAGGTCGCTCTAAAGTTAAAAATTGCTATTTCTACCCGCTGGGTCTCTCTTACCTCCGATCGGAAATATCTCGTTTACCGAATTTAACAACAAATGTAGAAATAATTGCCGAACACCGAGCTTATAATTTTGTCGTTATATCTGTCATTTATTTGCGCAAAATGGCATAGTCGCCTAGGAATGCTTTGACGTACCTGCTATTATTTTGTCGTTAAATTTTCGGAAAGGGAGCCCCTGAAAACGGCAAGGATTTAAATTCTCGTCTATTTTTGATCACCGCGTTTGTCGAAGGATTATTTTGGTGTGGTTTGTGGTTCTTAATGATTCTCTGTGCAGATGCTTAGGTCATACTCGTTAGTCTATTGACTAATTGTGGTAAATTTGGCATCTGCAGCTTTGAAAATAGAAAGATACCTGCGTTCTTTGCTCCAACATTTTTGAGGGAATCTACTTGACGACTAGATAGAATAGTCGCATATTCAGCCAGGTGATTGGTCACGCTGACCTTGAGGAACATTCAATAAAACATATACAGGATTTTTCAAAAACGACCCTCACCATTGGGATGTCTTTTTTATTTCCTTACAGGTTTCGTTCGAATTTATGGACAACTTAGGAAATACATCACTGAACTACTCCATTCAAATGTACATTCCAATAAAGCGTCCATAAAAAACAAAGTTGGTGATGGAAGTCTTGTGAAGAGAAAAAGTGACATTGCATACATTTTATTTCGAAATTTCATCTCAATTGAAATCACG
Organism: Acanthoscelides obtectus; assembly: GCA_963669975.1. Lineage (NCBI taxonomy): Eukaryota > Metazoa > Arthropoda > Insecta > Coleoptera > Chrysomelidae > Acanthoscelides > Acanthoscelides obtectus. The sequence goes on from CAVLJG010000010.1 coordinate 6,517,621, forward strand.
GAAATCTGGTTTATGACTATCTAAACTAGGAATTTCAGTTTTTTGGAAATAACTTACGTTTGACAATGTCAGTGTTTGACATTGTATACTAAGTGACATATAAATCCGAACACCCAGTTTAAATGGTTTTATTTTAATAAAAGTTGGTGAATGTATTTATCTTACTGTAAATAACAAGTGAAAAAATGTTCAACCTTATCAGTTGGACATTCCGGTTTTTATACTGATTTTTTTTAATTCACTAACGCTCTAAAAATGAATATTTCAGCCGCAATAAAGAATCAACGTTGGCGGATTTTGATTCTTGACATCCTTTACGATCGGTTACGATACCTAGAGTACGGAGACCTGTACGATTTCGTCAACTTAGTTAGTTTGATAGGGGCCGTATAGTGGGACTTCGGGAAGCTGGACTTTGTTTTCGGGCAATTGCAGCTAGAGTGCAAAGAAGTGTAGACACTGTGGTTAGGTGTTGTCAGGCATGGCTCCGAGAAGGCCGTACGCAAAGAGCAAGGGGCACTGGACGCCGCCGTAGAACAACAGACCGTGAAGATCACGGAAGACCTATTGGCATGCGAAGTGTTTACCGACGAATGAGAAGTTTTGGCTTGTTTTCATACCGGCCACACTGGGTCCTCCCTTTAACTCGAGTACACCGACGTAATCGCCTTGAGTGGTGCAGACAACGGTCACTCTGGGATCAGGAATGGAACAGTATTGTCTTTAGTGACGAGACTCGATTTTGTTTAGGCATGCACGATGGTCGTGCCAGGGTTAGAAGGCGACGTGGTGAAAGGAGGAATCCACAGTTTTTTGTTGAAAGACATGTTCATCACACTGTTGGAGTTATGGTTTGGGGTGCTACAGCTTATGGTTCCAGGTCACCTTTAATCTTGATCAGAGGTAACATGAACGCGCAGCGTTATATCCACGAAGTTCTAGAACCCCATCCTTTACCCTATCTTGACACCCTGCAGATCCAACTTTCCAACAAGATAATGCCCGACCACATGTTGCAAGAGTCACAACAATAGACTTCTTTCAACATAATGATGTCACATTGTTACCATGGCCACCAAGATCTCCCGACTTATCCCCAATTGAGCACGTGTGGGATATGATGGGTAGGAGATTGCTCAATTTGCAACGTCCTCCTCAGACTCTAGAAGCACTTCGAGAGGAGTTGGTGGTTGCCTGGAATGAGATACCACAGGAGGACATTGACCACCTGATCAGAAGCATGCCTAGGCGCGTTGGAGAATGCGTAGCACATCAGGGTGCATCCACACATTATTAAAGGTCGAAGGGCTTTAAAGCAGTGCAATCATTTTGAAATTTTTATTATGCTTCATTAAGTACTACAAAATTTTATTAAAATAAAACCATTTAAACTGGGTGTTCGGATTTATATGTCACTTAGTATATACATTTTTGGGATCAGAATTAAAAACTCAATATACCGTCTTCGAGAAAAAAGTACAGTTGATGCTAGAAGGCCAGAGACGAAACGACATACTGAAATATTCTTCCAACGTTTGATTCTGGTAATAATTAGATGTCATTTTGAGCTATCTTCTCATAAATGATGGTTTTCTCTTGATGCGGTATATACCAAGAAGCATGGACTGATTATAAAATGAATGAAATGTTAACTGTCCACGTAAAATAAGAGGATGGACTGATTTGCGAGATGCGCCTACAAAAACGGATCAAAAAGGAAGTCTCTGACATCGGGTATTTATTCAAAAATGCGGCATCCAGCGGTAAAATATTTTTAATATGTAGAAACGAGTATAAATTCGGTATGCGTCAATTTAAATTGCCCAATGAATGTTTCTGTTATGGACATGTCTCCGAAACTGTATCACTTTGGGGTAAAGGACCCGACAAAGGAATGCCGCAGTTAAAGGAAGAATTGATGCATTTTCTTTAAAATTTAAAAGCAATACCTAATATGAAAACATTTAAAATTTCTGTAAGGGAAAAATAATTTTTTCCAAAAGAAAGTTTTCCCCATATTCCTTGTGCAAAACTAGGGTTTCTAGTTTCACAGCTTTTGTAACAAAGTCATTTAAATTTTGTATATAAATATTGTCAGTTCAGTTATTCATCAAAGTATTTTTTCCTGTTTAAACCAAGACTGAGCGATAAACCAAACATGCTCCTAATTCCTCTTTTTGCAATATAAATGCGCTTCATAAACATCGAGATGAACCCCAAAATAAACGCCATACTTTAGTTTGAGCATCATAGTAGGATAGTTAAACATGCTTACTACAAATCTTAGACGAATGAGACAGAAACAAACTAAAGACAATTTGTTGCACAATTCATGAATAATGTATCATTGAGAAAATTAGTTTAGATTTCTGAGCAAATCAGGTGGTGAAATTCCGAATCGTAGCCCTCTTTGGCTGCTAACTGAGAGCATTGGACGATTTGCCAACTCATCCTAAAATAGCAAACAATACATACGATATGAAACGATATTTTTCCAATATTCTCTTCCGAACAGACTTTCACCGTACGCAGCAACCGTTTTGCCGCTAACTGTCGGTGGTCTATGGTATCTGATGAAATTAATAGCCCCCGAAAGGCTCCCGGGGAAAAAGTCGAATCTAAACTCCATTGGACCTGATCGGTATCATTTAAATACTTAATTACAACCGGTGGCTATACAATAGAAGATGAGTTCCATGAAAGGATCTTTACTCTTCTATTATTTACAGTTAAGGTATTATTTTAGCGACGAGATAAGGTTTTCCATTCGGGATGGATATTAAAAAAAGGTACACGTTTAGTGGGGGGTTAAGGTATCATTAATACAAATGGCGCTTAAGAGCCTTGTCAGTAGGAGATTTGGATCGACACCCTAATTATCGATCTGATAATTGCAATATGTAGATCAAGAGCTGCAACGGAGATATCGGGGGTAATTATAGGCTGGGGATCGTTGTGCTTTTTTATACTAAGTGACATATAAATCCGAACACCCAGTTTAAATGGTTTTATTTTAATAAAATTTTGTATAAGTACTTAATGAAGCGTAATAAGTAAATGATAAAAATTTCAAAACGATTGCACTGCTTTAAAGCCCTTTGACCTTTTATAATGTGTGGATGCACCCTGATGGTGCTACGCGCCTAGGCATGCTTCTGATCAGGTGGTCAATGTCCTCCTGTGGTATGTCATTCCAGGCAACCACCAACTCCTCTCGAAGTGCTTCTAGAGTCTGAGGAGGACGTTGCAAATTGAGCAATCTCCTACCCATCATATCCCACACGTGCTCAATTGGGGATAAGTCGGGAGATCTTGGTGGCCATGGTAACAATGTGACATCATTATGTTGAAAGAAGTCTATTGTGACTCTTGCAGCATGTGGTCGGGCATTATCTTGTTGGAAAGTTGGATCTGCCAGGGTGTCAAGATAGGGTAAAAGATGGGGTTCTAGAAATTCGTGGATATTACGCTGCGCGTTCATGTTACCTCTGATGAAGATTAAAGCTGACCTGGAACCATAAGCCAAACCATAACTCCAACAGTGTGATGAACATGTCTTTCAACAATAAACTGTGGATTCCTCCTTTCACCACGTCGCCTTCTAACCCTGATACGACCATCGTGCATGCCTAAACAAAATCGAGACTCGTCACTAAAGACAATACTATTCCATTCCTGATCCCAGAGTGACCGTTGTCTGCACCACTCAAGGCGATTACGTCGGTGTTCTCGAGTTAAAGGGAGGACCCAGTGTGGCCGGTATGAAAACAAGCCAAAACTTCTCATTCGTCGGTAAAGACTTCGCATGCCAATAGGTCTTCCGGGTTCTGCAAACCATTCATTTGCAATGGACCTGGTAGTGGAGAAACGGTCCCTTAAGGCCAATAATCTTAGGCGGCGATCTTCACGGTCTGTTGTTCTACGGCGGCGTCCAGTGCCCCTTGCTCTTTGCGTACGGCCTTCTCGAAGCCATGCCTGACAACACCTAACCACAGTGTCTACACTTCTTTGCACTCTAACTGCAATTGCCCGAAAAGAAAGTCCAGCTTCCCGAAGTCCCACTATACGGCCCCTATCAAACTCACCAAGTTGACGGAATCGTACAGGTCTCCGTACTCTAGGCATCGCAACCGATCATAAACGTTGTCAAGAACCAAAATCCGCCAACGTTGATTATATAAAAGCAGAGTATATAAAGAGCATTAAGAGTATTACTGCTATTTATAGTTTGTAATCATTAATGTATGGTGCAGGGTATCCTTATGACACTTTCTTTTACAGAGTGTATACGAGGTCCGTAAATAAAAATAAAAAGTAATCGGACTGATTTTTTGCCGTCAGCGGCTTATTATTATTTAATTTTTTGTTATACATATTCGCAGCTATTTTTATCGACCTCAAAATTGCGATTGTTATAATCAACATTTACCAATCGTAACGTAAATTAACGATATTACGACCAAAATACTTTATTTCCAAAGGTGGTGACGACATGCTAGAATGAAACCAAACCATCATGATTTAGGATGATTCGGAAGATATAAACAACCCTCAAGGTATGCTGATTGAATCAAATCGCTCTCCTACGTCAAAGCTATCCAAATGCCCGAAATAATGCCATGCAGAATTATTCAAATGCTGGATAGAAAATTTATAGCAACCATTTAGGCAAAAGGCGCCTTCAGCGTCTAATGATAGTATTCATCGTAGGCGCGAAGATAGACGACCATTCAACGCCTCGAAGTGTTAAAAACCGACCGCATATCGCATAGAATATCGAACGATCTGAAACGTACCGGACTAGATTATCCTACGGGGTGCCATAACAACACCAGTGGCTTATTTCCATAAGAATCAGATCAGGATAGATCTAATCTACGTAATTAGTGACTTGTAGAATTGTGGATACCATGCATCCTAGTTTTCCAATCAGATAGTGTTAGGGCTTCAAGTGTTGTTTCATGCTTTCTAGCAATCATCAGTACGGTATATATCATTAGAGACAGCAAAGAAAAATACTGGAAATAGATCACTAAAGCTTTGTAAAATATATTCGGTTTTCTTAAACAAACATTTGGTACTCACGGAAATTGGAATACCCTGTATAAAAGGTCGTCTAACGATCTTAAGAACCTAAATTTGATTCGAAAGTAGACGCAGCAACCCTTCCGCCTTGAGATGATTAAATACTTGAAAATTGATTTCTTCCATTTAAATTGACAGCAAGTACTGCCCCCAAAAACCCTCAATTTTTTCTCAGCTCTTTAAAAAGCGGCTTTTTTCACTCGCTGACTGCATTAAACTATTAGCGTTCTTGAAGACAAAGTTTAAGGGCGGTAGGGTTGAACGCAAAGAATGACGAGGAAGTTCTTTTAAACGTCTCGAGGGTGGAGCATTGTTATAGGGTTATTAAGGTCTTCGCTGGTTTCTTTCTTGTTAAGTGTAATGCCTGCATAGCCAAAAAGAATTCACTCGCACATTTCCTGTTATTTTAGCTTTGTACATTCATATTTGTGTTCGAGACACCAGAAGAAAACGTATTTGTGTTGATACATCTGTGAGAATGTGATAGTTTGATTCTTGATGTAAGAAATGCCAAATAAATCAAGTTGAAGAAGTTATTTTTTCTGTGTGCAAAAATACAGATCAATAGAAATGTAACAATATAAATGAATGAATAATAATAAAACTTTGAAAACTTTGAAAACTTTGAAAACTTTGAAAACTTTGAAAACTTTGAAAACTTTGAAAACTTTGAAAACTTTGAAAACTTTGAAAACTTTGAAAACTTTGAAAACTTTGAAAACTTTGAAAACTTTGAAAACTTTGAAAACTTTGAAAACTTTGAAAACTGAAAACTTTGAAAACTTTGAAAACTTTGAAAACTTTGAAAACTTTGAAAACTTTGAAAACTTTGAAAACTTTGAAAACTTTGAAAACTTTGAAAACTTTGAAAACTTTGAAAACTTTGAAAACTTTGAAAACTTTGAAAACTTTGAAAACTTTGAAAACTTTGAAAACTTTGAAAACTTTGAAAACTTTGAAAACTTTGAAAACTTTGAAAACTTTGAAAACTTTGAAAACTTTGAAAACTTTGAAAACTTTGAAACTTAACTTTGAAAAATTTGAAAAATTTGAAAAATTTGAAAACTTTGAAAACTTTGAAAACTTTGAAAACTTTGAAAACTTTGAAAACTTTGAAAACTTTGAAAACTTTGAAAACTTTGAAAACTTTGAAAACTTTGAAAACTTTGAAAACTTTGAAAACTTTGAAAACTTTGAAAACTTTGAAAACTTTGAAAACTTTGAAAACTTTGAAAACTTCGAAAACTTCGAAAACTTTGAAAACTTGTATATGTGGTAGAAAAAATACAGATCAATATTGACACCATCTTTACGTACTCAAGTACAAGTTGCTACATTGTAAGTACACAGTTACATTTTTTATGGTGCGTTTGACAATTCTACTTACCCTCCTTTTTGTAGCAGAAAAACCGGGGACATAACTAACTTATGCCTTATTTACGATACTGTTTCCGTTCTCATCACTGACACTGTTGAAGTGATAAGCAACTAAAGCAGTGTCTTCTTCCAGACGGAGAAATTCCTCGGTCATATCGAAGATAATTAATTTCCGAACCAAAATCGATTAATTCTGTCTGTCCGACCTCCAAAGTTTAACAGCTCCGGAACACCCAAACTGCGGTAATGATTCATTAAATATCGCTAAATAGTCCTCGAAGGAATTCATTAATGTTCTAACCGTGTACAAACTAATAACTGAACGTGTGAAAAAACAGGGTTTAATTAGGTTTTGTGGTATTAAGAGCTCATCGATCTAAGGAACCGATCAATGTTGGGCTTCGGCCGAGGACCCTGTTGCCAGCTTAAAGAATAGTCACTAGGAATTGTACAAAATGATGCACATACCCCTGTTTGTACATCTACTGTTTTCTTATCAAGTTTTATTAATGTGGTCAATCTTTCAATTAGTACCTTCAGAAAGAATTTGTGACATTTCATTTAATATCCCTTAATATATACATACAACAATAAATACATATTCATTGTCAAAAAAAGTATGTCCTAAAAGTTTTAGCACAAAATTCGTTAGCTTTAATTTTAATAAAAACAAAATAATATCAAGTTGCCTTTGGAAACAAAAGTTTATTTACTTACTTTACTGTGCGCAACAAACCATCTGAACCATCCTATGCATCTAGATACAAATACATACTCGTATTTACCGTGATCCATCTACATAAAGAGCGTATTGTTGATATGCCCATACGCCCACGCATGGCACCATATGCCGAAAGAGTACACACGAAAAGATGTTTCTGTCGAAATCATTTTTAGTTTTGAACCCTTCTTGCAACGCGTGGGCGTTATTTGCGTTTATTGCAGGAAGAAGGGGGACTTGAACACCTTGACAATCTGTGAAAAATCAACAGGTCTGAAAGAGGTTGTTTTCTTCCGCCCACGCGTTCGTTTGTAAACAGAGGGAGAGGGCGCCAGGCTTCTTATCAGTACTGTAATGTGATTAGGATTAGAGATATGGTTTTAAACATAGAGCACATATACCAGCAGAACCTGCGTGATTTGAATGAAACAAGCCCCAAACTTGACGGTTTACCGAGGGTGCAGTGATCGGAATGTAGCAGTTACTAACTACCGAAAGCTTTCGGTACAATACACACTAGAGTTATCGAGGAAAAATTATCTTATTTAGACTTTAGAGGTTTCATATTAGATTTCATAGTGTCAGACAGAAAATTCAAAACAAAAGTTAATGGAATGACGTCCGCAACGTACAGCATCGACATTGGAGCAGCGCAAAGTTCAGTTTGTATTCTTTACCCTCTAGCTGTTAAATCTGCTAAAAGTGCAAGTTTAGTTGAACCATTTTTAAACAGTGAATACTTTGACAACTTTGAAAACTTTGGAAACTTTGAAAACTGAAAACTTGGAAAACTGAAAACTTTGAGAACTTTGAAAACTTTGAAAACTTTGAAAACCTTGAAAACTATGAAAACTGAAAACTTTGAAAACTGAAAACTTTGAAAACTGAAAACTTTAAAAACTTTGAAGACTTTGAAAACTTTGAAAACTGAAAACCTTGAAAACGTTGGAAACGTTGAAAACTTTAAAAACTGAAAACTTTGAAAACTTTGAAAACTTTGAAAACTTTGAAAACATTGAAAACTTTGGAAACTTTGAAAACTTTGAAAACTGAAAACTGGAAGCTTTGAAAACTTTGGAGACTTTGAAAACTTTGAAAACTTTGGAAACTTTGAAAACTGAAAACTTTGAAGACTTTGAAAACTTTGAATGCTTTGAAAACTGAAAACCTTGAAAACCTTGAAAACCTTGAAAACCTTGAAAACTTTGAAAACTTTGAAAACCTTGAAAACTTTGAAAACTGAAAACCTTGAAAACTCGGAAACCTTGAATGACATCGATATAAACATTGCAGCAGCGCAAGCCTCAGTTTGTATCAATTACCCTCTAGCTATTATAATTAGCTTTTGTCGTTGTCTGTTAAATCTGCTGAAAATACAAGTTTAGTTACAACTATTTTGTTTCTCAAAACGTTACCTTTCTTAAAACACCTGGAACAATGTCTTCTATATTTTGCTCAGTCTTCCATCATCTTCAATGACTCAATCCATGAATTTGGTCGGTCTTTAAACATAGCAGGAATTCAATGAACACGTTTACTATTTCATCACTACATAAAGGGAGGCTTTTCAACAGCTCTTCACGAATAGTTACTGAAACAATTTCCAACAGATTTCCGTCTATGTACGCCAAGGTTAATATTACACAAAATACCACCATTAAAAAAGCATTTTACAGTCAGGTATTTTCCAGGTACATCAATAAACTCTTTCAGTTGAATAAACAATTGTTATCAGTTTTCACAGCTGTATTTATCACTCATATTAAATAATGTATGCATATATAAAAATAGCTTAGGAATGAATGTTGACAAGATCTATAATCAAAAAGCACGATGATCGAATAAAATTATCAGAATTTTATTGATTTTCGTAATGTTTACACTAACGGCACGCTTTCTATTATTTGTATTTCATATATCCAAAGTAAGAAAGCACATAATGCTTTTCAGGAAAGATGTATTTCAATAAAAAATATAGGTAAGGTGAAGGAGGTTGAAATTGAACGGACTTCCAGGTATGTGATCAACACTTGCATACCCTAGAAAAAAAGCAACCATCGAAACCGGATGAGAGCTAGAACGCTTTTTGTTCAAGGTAAAGTACGGACACTCTGATTGCTTCAATCTGAGGATTTTTCCAAGGAAAGCCTAATTGTGCATTGGGTTGAATCGTGTTTTTTAAATTGCAGGCTTTAATAATATAACAAAAAGATATTTAACCGATATGCGCAAGTGTATAACGACTAATAAAAGTATAACTGTTGCTGCAAAATCCTGGAAAACGTGTCGACATATTACTGCTAAAACAACGAGCATGTTTTATAATCGCTCATTCTTATGTAACCCACTATTTGTATCACAATGCTGGTTAAGTATTGTGTATTTGTAATATTGTTAGTATCCTTCCAATATGTTCAGGTAAGATATGTTCATATGAAATTTATTAGAGGAACCATACTAGGGCCATTTTTAAAGCAAGAACCTGTCGCATGACTTTGTTCAACCGCAGACACCCTTGGCCAGTCTCTCACTACATTATTCAAATTCATATCCTACGCCTAAATAAAATGGAAGCTGTTATAGAGTAGGTTCGTTCTTTCTGCCTGGAATCTAAATTAACCCAGACTACGTCATTTCGTATTTTAATTGTCAATCGATTTTGACGCAAAAATATAATTTCAGATCACAATATTAAACATGTATTTTATTGTTTTATTGAAGTTACCAAAAGCTTTGTATGGACTACTAATCTTCGAATGTTTTCTTCCTGAGAATGGGAGGTTATACTCTCCATTAAGCCAGTGTATTTACGGTATTTGCTAAGAACTTTTCTTTGATAAATTCAGTGTTACTGTAAGGTGTTCTTGGCAATGTCAAACTAAACTGGATAAACGTGGGGGTATTTAATTCTAACACTTTGAAAACTGAAAATTTTGGAAACCTCGTAAACATGCAAAACTTTGAAAACTTCGAAAACTTTTAAAACCTCGAAAACTCCGAAAACCTCTAAAACGTTGAAAACTTTGAAAACTTTGAAAACTTTGAAAACTTTGAAAACTTTGAAAACTTTGAAACCTTTGAAAACTTTGAAAATCTTGAAAACTTTGAAAACCTTGAAAACCTTGAAAACATTGAAAACTTTGAAAACTTTGAAAACTTTGAAAACTTTGAAAACTTTGAAAACTGAAAACTTTGAAAACCTTGAAAACTTTGGAAACTTTGAAAGCTGTGAAAACTTTGAAAACATTGAAAACTTTGAAAACTTTGAAAACTTTGAAAACTTTGAAAACTTTGAAAACTTTGAAAACTTTGAAAACTTTGAAAACTTTGAAAACCTTGAAAACTTTGAAAACTTTGAAAACTTTGAAAACTTTGAAAACTTTGAAAACTTTGAAAACTGATTTTCTATAACTACCCATTAGAACAACAGATACCATAATTTGTTTTGTGGACGCCAGTGTTTGTGGTCTCCTTTCTGTCTCTAATTTAACCGCTTTGTCTGTCTTCTCTTGGTAGAACTGCTCTTCGGTGTGTCAGTGACGACACACCGCAGACCAGTTGGAGTTTGCATTTGTTTAATTAGTAAAAATGGCCCTCGATTCCTGGAATAGTAGCAGGTTATCAATGGAAACCTCCTAGACCACACTGTTCAGTCATCCTATACTTTCAGTGTTACAAGAATATTGAATATACGAGGATTATAGTCGACTACTACCAGAAATGCTACCGACCAAAACCCTTCACCTCAATGATGACCTACATGGCCAACATGGATCCCGACCCAACTTGGGAGTTCGCCAAGGATAAAAATGGACTGGCTAAATACATCAGCAACCACTATTCCGAACTTGGTCTTGATCAGGTGAATCACGGATGTTTGATGGATTTCTATCACCGTCACCGCGACTTTTTCGATCGAAACGTGCTCGAGGACAAATCGCTGGAGGACCCAGAGATGATTTCGCTACTGCACTGCGCTGGCAAGCTAGCCGCTAACTTTTTTGAGAATAATATATCGAGTGAACCTGCTGATCTTGTCAAGTGTGTGGACAAAAACTTTTCCTCACCGTCAGTTTGATTTATTGTGCCTGATTACAATGTTTCGAATAAAGGTTATATGTCGGGATCCTATGTTGCAAGAATAACACTATTTGATATACAAACAATAGAAAGATGACAGATACATAGACAGATAGTCTATTGTCTTCGCAACTTTGAAAACTTTGAACACTTTGAAAACTGAAAGTATTGGAAACCTCGAAAACATGCAAAACTTTGAAAACTTCGAAAACTTTTAAAACCTCGAAAACTCCGAAAATCTCGAAAACGTTGAAAACATTGCAAACTTTGTAAACATTGTAAACTTTGTAAACTTTGTAAACTTTGTAAACTTTGTAAACTTTGTAAACTTTGAAAACTTTGAAAACTTTGACAACTTTGAAAAATTTTGAAACCTTTAAAAACTTTGAAAATTTCGAAAACTTTGAAAACTTTGACAACTCTGACAACTTTGACAACTTTGAAAACTTTGAAAAATTTTGAAACCTTTGAAAACTTTGAAAATTTCTAAAACTGAAAACTGAAAACTTTGAAAACCTTGAAAACTTTGAAAACTTTGATAACTGATAATTGAAAACTTTGAAAACTTTGAAGAGTTTGAAAACTGAAAGCTTTGAAAACTTAGAAAACTTAGAAAATTTAGAAAATTTAGAAAATTTAGAAAACTTAGGAAACTTAGAAAACTTGGAGAACTTAGAAAACATAGAAAACTTAGAAAACTTAAAAAACTTTACAAAACTTGAAAACTTAAAAAATTAAAAACTGAAAAACTTAGAAAACTTACGAGTAGAAAACGTAGAAAACTTAGAAAACTTGAAAAACTTGGAAAACTTAGAAAACTTAGAAAACTTAGAAAACTTTGAACACTTTGAAAACTCTGAAAACTTAGAAAACTTTGGAAATTTTGAAAACTGAAAAATTTGAGTAACTGGAAAACTTTGGAAACTTTTAACATTTTGAACACTTTGAAAACATTGAAAAACTTTGAAAACCTTGAATACTTTGAAAACTTTAAAAACTTTGAAAACTCGGAAAATTTGAAAACTTTGAACTTTGAAAATCTATATCACATCCAAAAAACATCCCATTTTCGAAATTCTTCTGCCAGTGGCGTGGGGAGAAAAGAGATGTGCGACCTTAAAGAAAATCCTTGCAAATGTGCGACATATTTTCGAATCGCATCTGTAATGTTTATCGCGAATTCCCTTGCAAAAGGGAATTCCTACTGTTTGCACTTCCTGGTATGTACCAAAAGGGTGCAGGAGCACCTTGAGTTACGGAGCATGGAACAGGTCCCAAAGAAACGATTCTTCCACCCACGCGTCTACAAACACCCGGCGCGTGCCACCTTGTCTCCGAAACGTCAACATTTGTTCGTTTGTTTTGCTTATCTGCCCGCACCAGAGCACACTAGACGCTTTGTGTCGCGTGTCGCATCGTCCGTATATGATTTTTTTTCGTGTATATGGAAGGAATCTAATCTTTGTTTGCCTGGAAGTTATCTGGGACAGAGCAACGTCGTCTACAGGAAATTCTTGTTGGATTTGTGAATGGAAAAACATTAGTTATTTGCTTATTGGTTGATAAGGATTTTTGTTAATGGTATTCATGAAGGTGACTGTTTTATAATTTTCGCAATAATAAAAGCAACTTGATCAGTATGTTGTACCGCATCCAGTGACTCTTCCAGTACTAAATGATCAACTATTCAACTGAAAAATGAGGATATAAAGAAACTGTAAATAAACATTATACGATACTGGAACCGTCTCGAATACAATACCTGCTCAAACTGTGCACACAAAACGTACTTTGCAAGCATTAAGCGCGTCTTTATCTAAGCATTATTCCCCAGAAAACCAGTTCTACGTAGCATTACAGCAACCCTCCGTTTTATTGAAAACAGATTACATCGAAATTTATATTGTACAAAAGTATTTTGAGGATAAGTTATCGTCTGCGGCTGAGTTATTTTATTGAACGCTGTCCGAATCGGCAGGGAACTTGTCTTACATTTGCCGCCGTTGGTAATCGAGAGATCGTATCTGAGAATGGTATACGCACTGCGATGTTGCTGAAGATCGGCGGTGGGTATCGTCTTTTCCTGTTTTTGGATCGACCGGAATCGGGAATTCTTTTGATTATATTGATAGCGGTCACGGAAAGGTGGATATACCCGTCATTGTACTGTGCAAAATGAAAATAACGCAAAATTCAAGTATTTCATTAATACACTGGTGAACAAAATTAAAATAATTTTTTTTGACATGAACAACACAAGATGGTTGTTATGTAAAACGTACCCAAAAGGCCGGAAATAGCATTCGACTTTTTCTATCACCCACGGTTTTCTTGCAATAAGGCATTTTATTTGCTGCTTACACTCGTAAAGTATAAGGATATTTGTGCGGGAGTACTAATAAGCACTCGAACAAACGTATATGTTGCTCGTGAAGTATCTCTCAACAATGTCCAGCAATAATCACCAAGCAAATTGATACTCCATTTGATACCGTTTTTCCATAGCAGAAATGGCTTGGTGGAACCGTTCGCCATGTTCATCACTTACCGCACGTAAATTTAAAACTATGAAAACTGTGAAAACTGTGAAAACTTTGAAAACTTTGAAAACTTGAAAACTTTGAAAACGTTGAAACTTAGAAAACTTAGAAAACTTAGAAAACTTAGAAAACTTAGGAAACTTAAGAAACTTATAAAGTTTAGAAAACTTAGAAAACTTAGAAAACTTAGAAAACTTAGAAAACTTAGAAAACTTAGAACATTTAGAAAACTCAGAAAACTTAGAAAACTTAGGCAATTTAGAAACCTTAGAAAACTTGTAAAACTTAGAAAACTTGGAAAACTTAGAAAACTTAGAAAACTTAGAAAGCTTAGAAAGCTTAGAAAGCTTAGAAAGCTTAGAAAGCTTAGAAAGCTTAGAAAGCTTAGAAAGCTTAGAAAGCTTAGAAAACTTAGAAAACTTGGAAGTTTGAAAACTTGAAAACTTAAAAAACTTAGAACATTTAGAAAACTCAGAAAACTTAGAAAACTTAGGCAATTTAGAAAACTTAGAAAACTTGGAAAACTTGGAAAACTTGGAAAACTTGGAAAACTTAGAAAATTTAGAAAACTTAGAAAACTTAGAAAACTTAGAAAACTTAGAAAACTTAGAAAACTTAGAAAACTTAGAAAACTTAGGAAGCTTAGAAAACTTGCAAATTTGAAAACTTGAAAACTTAAAAAAACTTAGAAAACTTAGAAAACTTAGAAAACTTAAGAAACTTATAAAACTTAGAAAACTTAGAAAACTTAGAAAACTTAGAAAACTTAGAAAACTTAGAAAACTTAGAAAACTTAGAAAACTTAGAAAACTTAGAAAACTTACAAAACTTACAAAACTTAGAAAACTTAGAAAGCTTAGAAAGCTTAGAAAACTTAGAAGTTTGAAAACTTGAAAACTTAAAAAACTTAGAAAACTTAAAAAACTTAGAAAATTTAGAAAACTTATAAAACTTATAAAATTTAGAAAATTTAGAAAACTTGGAAAACTTGGAAAACTTGGAAAATTTAGAAAACTTAGAAAACTTAGAAAACTTAGAAAACTTAGAAAACTTAGGAATCTTAGAAAACTTGAAAGTTTGAAAACTTGAAAACTTAAAAAACTTAGAAAACTTAAAAAACTTAGAAAATTTAGAAAACTTATAAAACTTATAAAATTTAGAAAATTTAGAAAACTTGGAAAACTTGGAAAACTTAGAAAACTTAGAAAACTTTGAATACTTAGAAAACTTAGAAAACTTTGAAAACAGGAGTATTAATAAGCATTCAAATAAACGTATATGTTGTTCCTGAAGTATCTCTCAACAATATCCAGCAATAATCACCAAGCAAATTGATACTCCATTTGATACCGTTTTTTTCCATAGCAGAAATGGCTTGGTGGAACCGTTCACCATGTTCATCACTTATCGCACCTAAATTTTCCGAAAAAAAAAATCGAGATGAGAATCCAAAAAGTGAATTTTTAGAAACATGTTACTTCCTATTCCTTTATAAGCATTAATTAGTTCACTAACAATATCTTAATAGGTGTCTACCTTCACTTGCAGTAACTGACTTAAAAGCATTCCAAGCTCGTAATTCAGTTTCATTTAGGGCACTGTCAACTACATCATCCTTCATGATTTTCCGGATTTGTGGACCGACAAATATGCCCTCTTTAATTTTTGCGTCACCAAGTCTCGGAAATGTTTTGTTTTAAATGCAGAAACCCTCTTCCGTTTCGATCCATAGCTTTCACCAAATTTTTCATTAGTCCCAACTTAATATGCAAAGGTGGAATCTACACGTTTTTGGTTCATGATGACGATCTCGGGTACGACTGTCCCATTCACGAGGAAAACAACAATATTTGGTATATCCCAGTTGCATTCCAAGAAGGGCTATTTTACCTTTAAATCTGTACATATGGCCCAACCATATTCATTACAACAGAACTCACATATTTTCATATGATACCTGAATCGATGAATATTTATTACCGTTGTGTACCAATACCAGTTTTAAACTATGCTTAGAGGAATCAAGTACGCCCTGTGGGATCGGAAATTTTTACGCTTTCTGTAACATCACTTTCAGACTCGGTGGATTCGACTTTTTCATCCAAAGAATAAGATTCAGGTGGAACTGGGACAGAAAGTTCATCACTATGCTTAACGAGCCGCAAAGCTGATGGTAAATTAAAATACTTAACAGTATTTAGCATATTATATTATTATATAGTTTCGATTTTGGTCCAATACCTTTAATGATAATATCAATCAGTAGTACGGTATCTCGGTTCTCTCTAACGATTGTCGCCTCTTAACCAACCTGTTAGCAACGTTACACAAGTCTGTTTTTAGATTTGATTTAAGGATCCCAAGATACATAAGATACACCCAAAATGTCACAAATCCTGTGTCCAATGCCGAAAAGGAATCGTGGAATGATCTTTATTTATCAAATACCATAGATAAAACCACAAACATACTAATAAGCAAGATTAAAGAAATGATAGAAAATATGACAAACAAAGTAAAACTAAACCATAAAGAGCAGGATAGAAACAAATGGATAAAATCCGCAAATGAAAAAGAAAGACGAAATTAATGAAACATAAAATTATTATCAGTACAAAAATAAATTTATAGAACTTGTAAGACCGACAAAACAAAGATACTATTTTCAGAAACCAAATGATAATTCACACGACTCAAAAAACTGCCGTCTGTTAATGATATTTTTAATGGAAAGCAACGATCTGGAAATGAAATTACTCAATTGAAAACAGAAACACATGAAATCGATAAGTATGCGATGAATTTGTATTTTTTTACAAATGTCGGTGAGAAATTAGCAAGTATTAGAAAAGGGGATTATAAAAAATTTACGTTACATGAAAAAATATTAGTAGACTCATTTTTTTCAGACAGAAGTCGATACTTGAGAGATTTTTAACACTATTATGAAAATAAGAAAAGCCTACGATCTGATGAACGTGTATGGTCTGGAATATCTTCCTCGGGTTTCAAATCAGTTGATATCATTCCTGTATAAAAACAGGCGATAATATGGACTTCTAACAGCTATATTGCAAGTTTCTTCAAGACATTATTGTTTGAATGTGCCATTTGTAGAGCATATTAAGGAAAACATCAAGACATTTTCAAAATCACGCAATCTCCCCGTTTCGCTTCAATCGGCGTTAATCTCGTAAATCTGTCACCTCCGCCGTGTCGTTGAAAAACCCCGGGCGATTTAAGGATTGTAAATATGTTGAATGAGTTTTTGTAAAGAGGTTTTTGTCAAAATCGTTGGAATCGCGCAACCGAAAGCCGATCCGATCGAATCGTTATGCGTTTTTGCGTCCACGCGCGAGAACCGAACGTGATAAAAGTTTTATTATCGGAAATACTTTCGGTTTCGGCGATTTACGACGGTGAGGATTATGTCATTTCCGAGGTTCGCGAGATTCGGATATCAGAAAAAGTCCGTTATTTGGCTGTTTTTGCAAGTTTATTTGCCGACATTTTTAAGGAAAGCTGTTTCATCGTAGAACGGAGATTTCTTTCAAGTTGCGCGTTGTGAAGTGCAACCCCAAAAAAGTAGTCTTAAATCCTATTGAGAATACGAGCCCCTTCCCACTTCAGTTGGCCCACTTCAAGATTTGTACCAAAATATGACTAAACATGACGAAACTACTTCTAATACAATTTATTTTCTCAAAAACATTTTAGATACACTCGTCGTAAAAAATACATATTTGAAATCACTTAGACCTATAACTAATAGAACATATGAACAAATAAGCAATGTGCGAATAAATTGCGCGAAGTTAACAAAGCAACAATTGAAAGATTACCATTGGGTAACATCACCTTTATTTTTTATTATTCTTTGGGGCATAGTGTTAACCAAGTTTTGGCAAAAATTTGGTGTAAAACAATCCCATCTTTCTTCAAGCTTTTACATTTTACATAAAATGTGGTCGTTTGGTCATATGTTGCAAAATAAATAACAACAAATATTACGCTTGGCGCTTAGTTAAAAATATTGTCGCATTTCAACCTCGGGTCTCTTACTGCCTGCATTTTTTTATAGGTAAGTTGAGCTACTGTGCATCAGATGGCAGCAAAATGTGGAAATTTATCAAATGGCGCTTGGTCAAGTTATGCATCCATGAGGCGTGAAATTGCTCTTTGTCCTAAACAGGCAGGTAATGGTATCATCCGGTAGTGCTGATAATCACAAAACCGAGATTACAACAGATTTTACGACTGTCCCTTGACCGTTTTACAGCCTTGTTGGCGCTTTTCGCAAACACCCCACCTATTTGCCATAGATTACCTCGTTTCCAAAGAACAGGAAACGAGATAAAAATAAAGACCCCGCTCGCTACGAGTCGTGCGCCATATCAAAAGAGTCAAACGCACAAAACACGAACGGAACACAATTAAAATAGTGTTATGCAGTACTTTTCTGTGAGCCCAGTGAATTATTGCCTATTGTGGGACCCGTCGTGGCCTAGCTAGGGCTTTAATTATCGCCAACTTTGTTATTTCGTTCAACTTCTGGGAACAGACCGACGGGGTGTGGTGTTTATATTCCGACGAGAAAGGCGTGAGGATGCTGAATCGTAACCGGGGTCAGGTAGTTGCAGTTGGACTATCGCATTGCATTGTATAAAAAATTGTGTCCGAGAACTCGAGATATAGCGGACAAACAGACAGGCCGATGAAAACGAGTTACAACAATACAGTCTCAGAATTTGCAGTTCTATTGCTTATTACATTGAACAATGCAGGTATAATGGTGTGCTATACTGCTTTATTTTTCATGTCTTGCAATCAGATTTTACAAAAACGATGGTAAGATTATCAGTAATTACAACACGATCCCGCAGTCTTGAATGTTCCACTTTGTAGGAGGCGTTAATATCTGAATTTCACTTAATCTAAGATAAAGGAAATTAATTTAAAATCAGCCAATATCTCACTGGATCGATTAAGATTTTACATGAAATTAGTACAGTCTGCAAGGGTTTTGGGGCAAGAAGATTTGAAACGGCTAATAATTATAAATAATTAAAGCCCAGCTACTTCCATCTATCTCTGCCAAAGGGGCGTCTGGCCCTTAAGTTCTGTGCCAAAAATTTTGTCTTAACAGTAAAAAGCAGTAGTAATTTGATCATTTATTCTTCATGTTATCACACAAATAGAAACAATCCGGCAACGCTGCCCCCGCAAGACACTGCGTCAAGTCTGTTTTGTATTGAGAAAAAGCATTATAATCGACCAATTGTGTACTTGTCGTTTTCATCGCGACCGCAGCGTAACATTATTCATGGGCCGCTTGAAAAGGGTCTGTGCACTACTTCGACACAAGCCGCACGCGCTTGATTTTGTCTCTCGCTACAAAATCAAATGCGCCATTTAAGCATAAGCATGTTCTGCGCGTTATACAGATCCGTACAGATCTAACGCGAAGTACGATATCTGATCGGTGCTAAACTGTATCCATCGAAGAAACAAAGTAAAATCAAACATATACACCCGTATTGCACGTGATCAAGAACTTTACCGTAGGAGACGCTACAGGGCCGTATCAAGGTATTGTGACTGATCTATCAAAAAATGTCGTACAAGATATGTGTTGCTGTAAATTCTATTAAAAGCATAGTAAATTATCAGGAATATACCACGCCTTTCTAATCATATTTCGACATTAGGAATCAGTGCAAAAAATTCTGTATTCACCATATCAGCAAAATGTTACTAAAACGCACACGAAAAAAACTTGTGGACCATCTCAATTGAAATTGTTCATATTTTATTATTAACTTACATATATACCCAATAATATTTACAAATCAACCTTCTATTCACAATGCAGAGCAAATTTTTTTGAGCAAATAGAAACTACAGACGTAGTAGTAGTAGTACAAAAATTTATTACAGACTCCATAAAGTTTGTTAGTTTGATTGCTATTAAGATTTACATGAGAAATAGGAAGAAGATCAAAATGGCACTATTATGCTTTGGAACTCCTAAATTAACCCTAATTTTGTGTAATTATAAATTTGGAATTTCCACATTAATAACTAGAAACTTACACTTTGATTGCAGTCTATAATGAACTTACCTGTCTTGCCAAAAAGCCCGTTAAACTGCCAGTCTTAATGGTATCAATCGATTTATATGCTGTATTCCGAGGAGCTTGAATCATCAGAATTGTTGATGTCAATTATAAGGGGTTCAACTTGGGTGTCAATGATATTGTCCATATCCCACATTTTGGTTTCAACCTTCTCTTGGACATGGTCAATACATGTTCTCCACTTTGCTGGCGTAATTCTATCGACAGCAACATCAAACAGTTTTTTAAGGTCAGAAAACTTAAAAGTGCTGTTATTTGACGCCACGTATTGCTTGATGTCGGCCCAAATCAACTCGATAGGATTCAGTTCGCAGTGATAGGGAGGCAGCCTGAGAATCGTTTTATTTTGGTTTTTGCCCATTTCGTCAACAATTTTTAAATCATATTTATACTTATGTCGCTTGACTATATTTATCAGCTCAGCTTTGACCATTGTTTGGTCGAAGTCGATCTTCTTTGAGACAAGCCACTGTTGAATGTCTGCCTTTTTGGTGACCATTGTTGGAATTTTTTCCAATTTTCTGGAGTGGTACGGGGCATTATCCATCACAATAGTTGCGTTATCATCAAGTGTCGGCAAAATTTTTTTGAACCAATTTTCAAATGAGTTACCATCCATTTCTTCGTGATAGTCTCCAGTTTTTTTGGATTCAAAAGCCCACAATGCTTCAGGAACAAATCCATCTACGCTACCTATGTGGCAAATGATCAGGCGTTTTCCCTTGCCTGAAAGTAATTAGTTATTTTACTTCTCAGCGAGCGCACTAAATGACGAAATTAAGCAACTTACTCTTTTTAGGTTAGTGTAGGATAGGGTCTTAGATTAGTTTTTGGGTGAAGGAAATACTCAGAAACTTGGATGAGATAGCAAAACTGAGTTCGGAGCTTCCAAATCATTGATTCGATCAGAAAATGAATTATTTGCATCCAAAAAAGTTCATATACTTCGAAACTTACCTGCAGGATTTTTCAATCCCGTCGAAAGGCCATCTAAAAAAGCCTGCCTTGAGGACGAGGACCTCACAGATCTGTCTACCCAAACCTTTCCCTGCGTATGCCCCGCGTTCACCCATGTCTCGTCTAAATAATAAATTTTTCTTCCTTCAGCGCGGAATTGCCTAATTTTTCTAAGGTATTCTCTCCTCCAGATAACAATTTCCTCCTTTTCTATCAATAAACTATTCCTTCCTCTTTTCAAAAATCGAAAGTCTAGTTCTTTCAACAGCTTATGGAACGTAGATCTTTTAAAATTTGGCAGGTCCTCATCATCATTCACTTGCTTCAATATTTTATCTATTGTAGGTATTTCATTCCTGAAGAAAAAGTGATGTACTTTTCTTCTAATGGCACTTTTGTCAAAGTCATCTATTTTTTCGATGATTTTTTTTCTCGCTGGATATGTTTTTGGCTCAGATAGTGAGTGATTTTGTCTATATTCCTTCAAGATTTTGTAAACACTTGATCGACCTACTTCAGAAATTTCAGCAACCTTACATACGATATTTTCTATAGCCAATCCACTATTCTCTTGCATCTGGTTCTTGTAGATATTTAGAATAATTTGTTTTTCACCTGCGCTAAGATGAAGCTTTTTAGCCCTTTTTCTGGGTGGCGTTAAGCTGATTTCAACCACTTCATCAGCTGTATCTGTGTCAGACATTTTAGACTAATATTAAATTTCCGCAAGAAAGTCAAGACGTGCATAAAACGTTCGCGCTCATAAACGGGTATCCGTAACTGATTACAATCCTGTGCGTGGTGACGAACCATCAACGTGACGCTGAGAGTTCCCTCTACTATGCAGCGTTGCCAGGCTTAATGTCACAATGATCATGTTTTATTGGGAAAATTGTCATAAATCGCCGAATGTTGAACAGAAACATTACAAGAAGTCTAACCTTGAAATGTGAGGCTACAAATCGATATTCTTATAGGGGGGAAGGGTAGGGAGCTGTTATGGTTCCTATTAACCTTGGTGAAAGTTGGAAACGGTAATATCATATATGGCATACATTCGGTTGAAGGTGTGTGCACGGAAAATAGATTGCGGATAGGATTTTAATAGATAAATCTGCACAAAAAAAAACACAAAAGGAGATTTTTGTATTTCCCTGAAGAATATCTCAAGGTTATTTCAGATGTACTCATCGAAACTTTATGGAAGGATTATCGAAACCTTATTTTCAATTGCGATAGGGCCACATACCTCGACATCGCATTAATGTGAAAAATAAGACAATAGAAAAAAATTCCCTCACTGATGCTATCTCTTAGGAAAAATTTAACTATAAAGATTGCACAAAAATTTTCTTCGCCTTTTTGAGCTTGTTTTCGCATCTCCGTATATGCCATTCATAATTTGCTGCAGATCAAATTGGAATATACCTTTGTGATTCCATTTATTGTTATATAATGTCCTTTACAACAGTTATTTCACGTATTGCACCAACAGATTGATTTGTGATCCATGCGAATGTGATCAACCACTCTGGCGAAAACTCGCCGAGCGTGGCAACCGTGCGACTTTGTCTGGAGGCTCGTCGCTACAAGCCAATCAGGAAGAGGCCGACAGAGCGCCATGGCTACCGATCACGCGTTGATCACGAATCAACCACTGTTTACGATTACTTTGTAGCTTCGTTAGATACACTTTAGGTATAAAATTTTGCGGAGCACTTGAATTGGCGATTTCTAATATTTCTAGTACTCATAGGTACCTAAAATGATTTCGTTACTCACCTTAGAAAAAAAATTTAGTAGATTGGATTTTGCTTGTAATTTGTAATTTCGGCACACTTCGTTAACTGACTTTTGTACATTTTGTACTTTCGTACTTGTATGAGATTTTTTAAAACTTTCAAACAATTTTTGGTATAACTTAGATTTGTCTATGTGAAACGACATCTTATTTAAACATTAAACTTTGGCATATTACCAACAAAATTATCCAATTCGCACAGCGTGATGAAGGCTGCCTGGAATGTGGTTTCTGACATAAACGGAAGAAATAGAGTATCACAGAACATTGTACTGCTTCGTAATGGATTAACCATTAGAAATGCACAAGAAATTTCTAATTATTTTAACTACTATTTTAAACAGGCTCCTTTGGATATTATTCAAAAAATATCTAAGGATACAAAAATCCAGTTCCAAGTGATCATACCTGCGACCAAAAATCTTTTATGTTTTTATGTTTCCCTGAAGCACATTTCACGTTGTATGCAGACGATGCCTCCATCATTATATCAAATAAAGTCGAGGCTGATTTAATAAATAATTGTAACACCTTAGTGTAAAACATCAATAGCTGGTTTGAAGAAAATCAGTTACTTCTTAATAGCGAGAAGACCACAGTTATAAAGTTCCATAACATTCAAAAGTCGATACCAGCGATTCAGCTTGTTCTGAAAGTTTTTAGGGCTCCACTTAGACCAATGTCTCAACTTTAAAGGACATTGCGATTATCTATCATCAAAAACAAATTCACAAGCATATTTATTCAAGAACCTGAGATCTGTTTTCACGGAGAATCAGCTGTTGATGTTGTATCATGGTCAGGTTGAGTCTCGGGAGTAAGCAGCACTTATAGTTGCAGAGAATTATTCAAGAGATTAAAAATAATGACACTGCCTTCACTTTTTCTCTACAATATGGCTATCTATACTTTTTTAAACAAAGATGATTCCACCTTGAATAGTCATATACATCAAATGGGCACTCGCAGACAAAACGACATCCATATACCTTTTGCGCGTTATAAGTTAGGCAGCAGATCTCCGTGTATTTTAGGTCCTAAAATTTTTAACAACCTGTCTGACTCCATAAAAAGGATCACCTCAATAAGCCAATTCAAATCTGAGCTGAAAAGCTACTTTATAAGTAACTGTTTTTATGCAATTAGCGACTTTGTCAGTTCTTAAATATCGTTTTTTATCACTAATTTTAGCTTGTCTGTTGTTGGATGTTATTTGTTTGTTTTTTTATTTATTTATTTACTTTGTACATATTTACTTATTGAATCTTTTTGACGAAACCTATACATGTTCATGCATGTCTAATGGAAAATAAATTCATTATTATTATTATTATTATTATTATTATTATTATAATGGAATCAATGGTAACACAAATGTTAACTTGCTTTACTATGCTTACAATACGTCTACTCGCTATAGTATCCAAACTAAACAATACACTGACAGAGGAAATTCAGACAAGTGACCACCGCGCGGTAATTCCCCTACTCGGTTCTAAAGCGAGCAGGGGAATGACCGCGCGCTGATCACTAAACGTATGCATTATTTGCGGGAATCCCCGAAAATGCGCTTCGTTTTCAAGCAAAGACAATGTGAGGGTTGCCATTCGTGTAAAAAAGTAAATAGTGCTTACGTAATACTTGAACGGCCCCAAAGTCATAAGCCTGGACTATATCTGATGAGACATACCAATCTCTTATCATCAATTTTCGGCTTCTATCAGTCTATCACAGGAACGTGTCCAACAACAACAAACACCATTATCCGTACCAACCAAAAAAATATTGAAAAAAAAAATCAACGTAATTATAACCTTTGGACTTTGTGAGACCACCATTTATAAAGCAATCTCCTTAAAAATCGTAATTAGTCTGTGGTGATTACATTTTTATCTCCGCGGCTATCGAAACAAGTGAGGAGCCGAACAGCTTTTCTTCAAAGCTACCACAATATAGCACTTAAGCATATCGCACATACTCGATGGAATAATAACAGCATTTCGGTGAAAAATTCAATCCTGCTCAGGAAATGAGATTCAATTATCCATCGGGCATTAGAGATGGGTGGGTTTTCAATTCTAAATGAATCGTTACAAAAGAACTGTATGTGTATAATAATTACGTAAAAAGTACAGAATGTCGCGTTTTTCAACTTTTGAAACAAGAAAACAATCTAACAGAAATGAATGCATATCACTCATTAACTAATTAACAACTCAAAAAATATATACTAAGTGACATATAAATCCGAACACCCAGTTTAAATGGTTTTATTTCAATAAAAGTTGGTGAATATATTCATCTTACTGTAAATAACAAGTGAAAAAATTTTCAGCCTTATCAGTTGGACATTCCGGTTTTTATACTGCGAATATTTCAGCCGCAGTAAAGAATCAACGTTGGCGGATTTTGGTTCTTGACATCCTTTACGATCGGTTACGATGCCTAGAGTACGGAGACCTGTACGATTTCGTCAACTTAGTGAGTTTGATAGGGCCGTATAGTGGGGCTTCGGGAAGCTGGACTTTCTTTTCGGGCAATTGCAGTTAGAGTGCAAAGAAGTGTAGACACTGTGGTTAGGTGTTGTCAGGCATGGCTTCGAGAAGGCCGTACGCAAAGAGCAAGGGGCACTGGACGCCGCCCTAGAACAACAGACCGTGAAGATCGCCGCCTAAGATTATTGGCCTTAAGGGACCGTTTCTCCACTACCAGGTCCATTGCAAATGAATGGTTTGCAGAACACGGAAGACCTATTGGCATGCGAAGTGTTTACCGACGAATGGGAAGTTTTGACTTGTTTTCATACCGGCCACACTGGGTCCTCCCTTTAACTCGAGAACACCGAACGCAATCGCCTTGACTGGTGCAGACAGCGGTCACTCTGGGATCAGGAATGGAACAGTATTGTCTTTAGTGACGAGTCTCGATTTTGTTTAGGAATGCACGATGGTCGTGCCAGGGTTAGAAGGCGACGTGGTGAAAGGAGGAATCCACAGTTTTTTGTTGAAAGACATGTTCATCACACTGTTGGAGTTATGGTTTGGGGTGCTATAGCTTATGGTTCCAGGTCACCTTTAATCTTCACCAGAGGTAACATGAACGCGCAGCGTTATATCCACGAAGTTTTAGAACCCCATCTTTTACCCTATCTTGACACCCTGGCGGATCCAACTTTCCAACAAGATAATGCCCGACCACATGTTGCAAGAGTCACAATAGACTTCTTTCAACATAATGATGTCACATTGTTACCATGGCCACCAAGATCTCCCGACTTATCCCCAATTGAGCACGTGTGGGATATGATGGGTAGGAGATTGCTCAATTTGCAACGTCCTCCTCAGACTCTAGAAGCACTTCGAGAGGAGTTGGTGGTTGCCTGGAATGAGATACCACAGGAGGACATTGACCACCTAATCAGAAGCATACCTAGGCGCGTTGGAGAATGCGTAGCACATCAGGGTGCATCCACACATTATTAAAGGTCAAAGGGCTTTAAAGCAGTGCATTCATTCTGAAATTTTTATCATGTACTTATTATGCTTCATTAAGTACTTATACAAAATTTTATTAAAATAAAACCATTTAAACTGAGTGTTCGGATTTATATGTCACTTAGTATATTAGCAATTAAAAGAATAGTCCTTTTTAGCATGTTATGGTCATCATCACACCTCGGCGTGCAGTTTCAGTTTCAGTCTCTTCTAAAAATTAAATAGTATGTAATTTTATATTTCTTGTATTTAGTTGATTTATGTCGCGACATCGTGCAAACTTCTGTTCTGGCGCTACACGTCTCGAGTTTCGATCCCAGTGCGACCACCCGATGACACCAGTAAATGACGCGCCTTTGAGGAAGAAGCGCGCGCATATCGCTAGCAGACCATGTTCTTGGCGGAAATATAGGCGTCCTCCTTACAAGGCTCGGTGAACATTCCATTGACTTTTTCTTTTTTACACTATAGCTAAATTTAACATAGATTTTGCGTGAAAGAATAATATCAGTTAGGCTCAGTGAACCGATTGCGAGAAGGAGGAATGGAATCACCGAAAGGAACTACTTGTACCAGCACTACTGGGTGTACGTTCATGATTGACCAACGGGTTATAAACAATGTACATCGTCGAGACGTAAGCACTGCGTGATAAATGATCTGGACGTGGGTTTTCGGGCAAGCAGGTAAACTTGAGTTAAAAAGTCTGGTGAGAATGATATTGCAGTTTTTTTCGGTATAGCTTCCTTTCCAAGGGAAATATCTTCTAACCACTATCCCACAGTGTTAGTATATTGTAGTCGTATTGTTGAAGTGCTGGTCTATAAGAAGCCTAAAGAATAACGAAGAGAAACGAAGTTCATATATTAACTGCTCTTCCCAAGTATTCATTTTGTACACTAAAGGTTTTTCTTGAATAGACAAAATGCTATCAGATTTTTTTGTCTTACAATATCCACACTATAAAAAGAAGTTTAAGGAAACGTGTGAAAGTAAAGAAGGGCGCGAGTATTCAAATAAGAAGTACAAAGGTTATTAAAGCTTTTATACATATTTAAATTTCAAGCTTATCAATTGGTTCGAAGCTTTGATGGGAAGGACGTTATCGTGATTGAAAACTATCTAGCAACTAAGCAAGGATTGAAAAAACGCTGGAATAAGGATCTTTTAAAGTTCTTTAAATACCCGAAAGTAATTGAGAAAAATTGATGTGTATTT
This sequence comes from Acanthoscelides obtectus, assembly GCA_963669975.1. Taxonomy (NCBI): domain Eukaryota; kingdom Metazoa; phylum Arthropoda; class Insecta; order Coleoptera; family Chrysomelidae; genus Acanthoscelides; species Acanthoscelides obtectus. The sequence goes on from CAVLJG010000010.1 coordinate 6,545,031, forward strand.
TGCTGGTTCAAACGTGTCGTATTCCGATTGCTTCTTCGCAGTGTTGAGTACCAGATTACGTTGCCCTGTGTGGTATCTCGTAAGTGCCCGGTTTCCGATTTTAAACGAATTTTATTGTGTCGATAAATTAAAAGCGTGCAACCGACCTACCGACTGACTTTTCTGTCGACAACCGAAAAATCGCGGCGCATTTCGTACGAAATACAGTCGAAAACCGTAACGACATTTGCGGGGTACTATGTTATAACGCGGTCAATTTTGACTGTGATTTACAAATAATAAGGCAACTTTGGTGAATATTTCACCTAACTTAATAGCTTTAGTAGTAGTAATGAATATGTATACAATGGGTCCCAGAATTAGTGGCTAGTCTCTGAGAAAAATAATTTGATATACGACCAAGGGCGTTGTTCTGACTCTTCTGGGAACTATTGTTTGAGATTAGAAGTAGCCAGAAATACTTGTTGGAAACACGAAAAATGCGAGAAAAAATAATAATCAATTCTGCATGGAAATTCTGATAATTATTCAAGAAGTAATTCTGTCATAATTGATGTTTACTGAAGTCGGTTCAAAAAATGTCGGATGTACATATTACAGAACCACTCTCAAGTCAAAACCGAGTGAAAATTGGATGTTAACATTTTTCCAAGAGGTATCTACCTTCATTCAGGAAAAAGATCGATAAATGACACAATATGTCAATACAAAATTCTAATAGCTGCACAGATTATAAAAAAATGTTGCACTACTGTCAAATTGCAAAAAACTCCAAAAAGGAGTTCTATTGGTATTTTAAATATACAGGGTGTTTCAGTTTATTGTTGCATAACTTTAAGATTCGATAGAACTGTTAAAATTAATGCATAAAGTCTATATAAACATGGGTCGAAAAATGCGTGGCTTCCGAAATACAGGGTGTTTAAATTTACTTTCTAAAATAGTTTTTTTCAAATATTTCGAACAATATTTGATATATGACAGTGAAAATTGGTATACAAGGGTTTTTTGGTACGACAAAACGAACCATGGGCATAGTTTTTCTGTAGCCACTAGAGGGCGCTCTCTACTGTACCTGTAGTATATTAAAATGACCGAAAATTTGTTTTTAGTGCAATTTTTTGCTTTTTGAATAAAAAAACTGATTCTTCGCACTTTTCTGCATAAAAAAGCTCTACTGTGAGTTTTCGTTACAGTTAGCCGTTTTTGAGATATTTCGATTTTTAAGGTTCGATGCGTTTTTAACTATTTATGGGAAAATAATATTTTTTTTTACATTTTCGATTTGGGCATTACAAGTAATTAAGATGATCGTATTTTTATACACAGCAATAATTCATAACTCCAAATAAACACAAAAAAACAGAATATTAATTTGTTTAATTTTCTAATATTATTTTTAACAAATTAAATTAATTATTTACAACTGAAATGCTATTGGATAGTTAGGACAAACATACAAAATCTAAAGTAGTTGCTCGAAATGTAAACCCAATTGTTCAATACACAATTCACATCTACGAATGATCGAACGTGGTATAGCATTATTCAAATAAGGCCTCATTTCATCACATGCATTCCTGATTCTGTCTATTAGCATATCTCTTGTGGTTACGGGAGTCTGGTACACTTTTGCTTTTAGAAATCCCCACACAAAGAAATCTAATGGATTTAGGTCAGGGGATCGTGGAGGCCAAGCGACTGGTCCTCCACGGCCAATCCATCTTTCTGGATAATTTTCGTCCAGCCAGTTTCTAACTATTCTCGAATAATGAGCTGGACAACCATCAAGCTGGAACCAGGCCAATCTTCTTAAATCTAACATAACATCATCGCACATATTTGCATGTTCAGCCTTTAAAAATTCCAAGAAGGTCGCAGCATTTAACCTTGCAGGCAAAAGGTAGGGTCCAAATAGTCGATTACGGTAGATACCAATCCACACATTCACGCTAAATTCATGCTGAAAATTTCTTTCCCGAACTGCATGCGGATTTTCATGCGACCAAATATGTTGATTATGAAAATTTAGCACTCCACGTCTGGTGAAGCACGACTCATCGGTTCATAAAACGTTACTTAAAAACTCCCTATTATTATCAGTTCTATCAAGAATCCACTGACAAAATGTGATTCTTCATTCTCCGTCCCCTGGCTGTAGTCCTTGCACAGGTTGCAAGTGGTAAGGACGTCTATGGTCATTTCTAAAAACACGCTGAACATGGCTTGCTGAAATTCCCAAGGCACCAGAAACTCTCCTAGCACTTGTGGTCGGATCTCTATCAAACTCACGCAGAATCATACGAGTAAATCTGCGCTGAAGAACATTTATGTTTTGATCCCTTTGTAGATTTCCAAAACCATTTTCAATTATTTGGCGATGCACTCTTACAAATACTGAGCGAGTTGGATATCGTCTGTTTGGAAATCTTCGTGCGTAATCTCTGGCTGCTTCTGCTGAGGTTCCGTTTACAAAGCCATACACAAAATGTACATCCGCTGACTCTTGATTGGAGAATAAAAATGGCATTTTTATAAAACTTACAAAAAAAAAACAGGTGAAAGAAACTAAATTTCGTGCATTCACAATTGCAAAAAAACGTTTCAGGTTTCGACAGACAACAAAACTAACTGTCAACTAATTGACGTTTAACCTTGTTCTGCTTACGATTTCAAAAATATTTGCAGGCACAGCCTACTTCTAAAAATTATCGACATACTGACTTTTTAACGTTATTTTGTCATGAATTATTAAAAATGCATCGAACCTTAAAAATCGAAATATCTCAAAAACGGCTAACTATAACGAAAACTCACAGGAGAGCTTTTTTATGTTGAAAAGTGCGAAGAATCAGTTTTTTTATTCAAAAAGCAAAAAATTGCACTAAGAAAATTTTTTCGGTCATTTTAATACACTACAGGTACAGTAGGGAGCGCCCTCTAGCGGCTACAGTAAAACGATGCCCATGGTTCGTTTTGTCGTACCAAAAAACCCTCGTATACCAATTTTCACCTTTATACATCAAATATTGTTCGAAATATTTAAAAAAAACTATTTTAAAAAGTAAATTTAAACACCCTGTATTTCGGAAGCCACGCATTTTTCGACCCATGTTTATATAGACTTTATGCATTAATTTTAAAAGTTCTATCGAATCTCAATAAACTGAAACACCCTGTATAGAGAATCCCTCTTCTTTCATTTGGTGGGATGATGAGCTTAAAGAAACATCGTTAATCCGATTTTCGAACTGCGTAAGTTTAATAGAACTTGAATGTCCTCATCGTGTAGATTGCACAACAATCTCGACGGAGCGCTCGTATCGGCCAGTTCTGGTCGTACGAAGTTCGACATGGACAGTATGGGAGACCGAAGTCAGTACTGTGCTTTGGAAGCAATAAATTGTACCTACAAGATTGTTGCGTCCCTAAGCAGATCTCTGAATGCCTGCATGCAGAGTGCTGTCATCCGCAAAGCTGTAGATTGGATCGGTCGTACAGGAAAGGAGATCGTTGATGTGTAAGAAATATTGCCTGGTCTATAAGCGACCTAAAACGCATATTCGTCGTTCACACATCCTTCAGTAGCACCGCACTTTACACGCTCTGCGCATTTGAAAAATCCAAATTTCCAACGCGCAGTGAGTGATTTGTAAACGCATTGTGTCCATGAATGGCCCCGAGGTGTCACGTGCATTCTTTCTCGCCGCTCGGGGACAATTCAACCTCACGCCCGGCCATCAATGGCCAATGAATGGCCGCAATTAGACGAACATTGTTAACCGGCATTCCGTACTTCGATCACCGAAATTTTCAAAGATTTATTGAAGGCCGGTCTTTCAGTGTAGGTGTACAGTGCCGGTATGGGGTGCGAGGCGCTTAGAAGAATCGGCCGTGACCAAAGGTTTTTGCTGCTATTGTGTCTTAGCTTTGTTCGACGGATATTCATTTCGTATTAACTTTCCATCTGGTCGCAGTGTCTCGTGTCGGTTTCGAGTATTTATGTATTGGCCACTTGTTTGGAATAAAAGAACACCGGCTTAAGGAGCTAGGCGTGAAACGTATCAACCGACAATCGGTCCTGAAGGTTCAAGTGCCTTGCACGTTTTTTTTTTATCTTGAAGAGAAAACAGTTGGAAGATCAGACATTCATAGTTTCTTAATACATTCTTACACATTTTTGATACGCGCATTTCAGTAGGTGGCGTCGTCGTAGTTCTTCAAAGCACATGTGTCCGATTCATCATGGAGCGTTAAACGACTCCACAACGCGTCCGTATTGTTAAAATAGTCAATTGTTGCATCGATTCGGAAGCTACGACAAGATTTCGGCGGGAATAATGTGTCCAGTGTCAACACCATTCGTCAGTGAATCAGGAAATTTGAACAAATATGTGCAGTTAAAGACTTGCCAAAGTCGGGCCATGTTCGAACTGTTCGTATTCCGGAAAACATCGAGAGAGTTCGTCAAAGTGTAGTGGAGCGCCCTGATACGTCTACCAGACATCGTTCTCAAGAACTCGGTATTCGTCGCATGTCATTATGCACTATTTTAAAACAAACTTCGGTTAACCCAAGAACTGTCTAGTGACCATGAAAGTCGCTGACGATACAGTCATGGAATATTGCAGTTTAATACCCAAATTAACGATTTTTAGAGAACCGTCGTGTCGTCCATCAACGACCACGCGATATGGTGCAAAACTTCCTGGCTTCTCATATCCAACAATTTAACCTGCAAAGCATGTGGTTCCAGCAGGGCGGAGCAACTTGTCACACAGCTAGGGGAACAACGACTCTTTTGCGAGCGATATTTCCGGGACGTTTAATCTCTCGATTTGGCCGCCAAGGTCACCGGATTTAACGGCTCGTGACTTTGTTATTGGGATTTCTGAAAAATGTGGTTTGAGCCAATAAGCCAAATACTGTAGAGCAGCTGAAGAACATCACCGAAGCGATTGAAAATATTCCTCCCGAAACCTATCAAAAAGTGATGGAAGACGTGCTCAGGTTTGCTTCCAGAGGCGGATATTTGTCGGATATTATTTTTTATACCAAATTCCTAAGTTAAATAAAATAGGGTGGCCCATAAGTCCTTTGAGCTGGAAAAAAAGGAATAAAACCAAACTAGTTACATTATGAAGAATTATTATATTTTGTTATCATCTTTATTGAATGGGAATTAAGTTTTAAAAATCACATCGTCTAAATGCAATCCATTACGATCACGGCACTCATATAAACGACGTCTAAAATTGTCGATGACTGCGCGACAAGTCAACACTGTAATGCTTGCCATTTCTCTTCGGATATTTTCTTTCAGGACATCAACTGATCGCGGAGTGGTGTCGTACACTTTACTCTTGAGATAGCCCCATAAAAGGAAGTCCATTGGGGTCAAATCTGGACTACGTGGTGGCCAGGAAATGTCTCCTCTTCGAGAAATTACTTTGCTGGGAAAAAGTTGACAGACGTGTTGGAGGTGTGGGCAGTTGCTCCGTCCTGTTGAAACCAGGTCTGCGTATTATAGCCTGGAAAATTCTGCAACGCTGGTGTCAAAAACTCTTCTATCATTGCTTCATACCGCTCCGAAGTAACAGTTAATGCGCGACCTCTGTCGTCCTCAAAAAAATAAGGGCCTACGATGCCATGCGCTGACATAGCAGCCCAAACTGTAACTTTAGGGCTGTGTAAGGGCTTCTGATGCTTACGCCTTGGATTTTCGGGGCTCCAATAACGGCAATTTTGCTTATTTACATGCCCGTTTAAATGGAAGTGAGCCTCGTCCGAGAACAACACATTATTGAGCGAAGAAAAACGATTCAACATTTCATTCGCAAAGTTTAGTCTCTGAATAGCGTTATTATCTTTTAATTCCTGCACTAACTGAATTTTGTAAGCGTGCAGACGTAAATCTTTCCTTAAAATCCGGTGTAAAGATGTTCTGGGTACGTTTAGTGCATTGGAACGCTTACGAGTAGACTGGGTAGGATTTTGACGAACAGACTGTGCCACAATGTTGATGTTTTCTTCAATACGAGTTGTCCTTGGTCGACCCCACCGCTGTTTATCTAACGTCGAACCAGTCTCTTCGAACTTCCAGTTCTTAATCGTTTGAGCTGTTGGAGACTTTGTAAAATTGTGTAAATTGTGGTATTCTCGATATTTACGCCGAGCAATGGTTGCCGAATCATTATTTTGAATGATAAAAATTTCAAAATGATTGCACTCCTTTAAAGCCCTTTGACCTTTAATAATGTGTGGATGCACCCTGATGTGCTACGCATTCTCCAACGCGCCTAGGCATGCTTCTGATCAGGTGGTCAATGTCCTCCTGTGGTATCTCATTCCAGGCAACCACCAACTCCTCTCGAAGTGCTTCTAGAGTCTGAGGAGGACGTTGCAAATTGAGCAATCTCCTACCCATCATATCCCACACGTGCTCAATTGGGGATAAGTCGGGAGATCTTGGTGGCCATGGTAACAATGTGACATCATTATGTTGAAAGAAGTCTATTGTGACTCTTGCGACATGTGGTCGGGCATTATCTTGTTAGAAAGTTGGACCTGCCAGGGTGTCAAGATAGGGTAAAAGATGGGGTTCTAGAACTTCGTGGATATAACGCTGCGCGTTCATGTTACCTCTGATGAAGGTTAAAGGTGACCTGGAACCATAAGCTATAGCACCCCAAACCATAACTCCAACAGTGTGATGAACATGTCTTTCAACAAAAAACTGTGGATTCCTCCTTTCACCACGTCGCCTTCTAACCCTGGCACGACCATCGTGCATGCCTAAACAAAATCGAGATTCGTCACTAAAGACAATACTGTTCCATTCCTGATCCCAGAGTGACCGTTGGCCAATAATCTTAGGCGGCGATCTTCACGGTCTGTTGTTCTACGGCGGCGTCCAGTGCCCCTTGCTCTTTGCGTACGGCCTTCTCGAAGCCATGCCTGACAACACCTAACCACAGTGTCTACACTTCTTTGCACTCTAACTGCAATTGCCCGAAAAGAAAGTCCCGCTTCCCGAAGTTCCACTATACGGCCCCTATCAAACTCACTAAGTTGACGAAATCGTACAGGTCTCCGTACTCTAGGCATCGTAACCGATCGTAAAGGATGTCAAGAACCAAAATCCGCGAACGTTGATTCTTTACTGCGGCTGAAATGTTCATTTTTAGAGCGTTAGTGAATTAAAAAAAAGCAGTACAAAAACCGGAATGTCCAACTGATAAGGCTGAAAATTTTTTCACTTGTTATTTACAGTAAGATAAATACGTTCAACAACATTTATTAAAATAAAACCATTTAAACTGGGTGTTCGGATTTATATGTCACTTAGTATATACGTCGTAGTTTCTGAAGGCCGTTTGTTCATAATTTTGTACCAAATTTTGTAAGAAAAAGCGTTACTGAATTTGGTTCACGTAAAGACATTTTTGTAATAAATTTCGTACGAAACGATAACCGTCAGCTTCAAATTGCCATTTATCACGTCGAGGTCACACTAACCACGCTTTTCGTTACGGCTTGCTACTTTATTACAAACGACAGAGGATCCACTGGCCTGTAGGCCTAATTGATTCATTCTGAGTTCCCTGTACATAAGAACCACGGGCTAACTTTCAGGAATTTCCTTAGACAAGCAGCAGCGGTGGCCGCAGTGCCAGACTCTTCGGTGGCTGTGCGCTGCGCGGGTCCGAATCCCGTCCCAAGAGGAATTTTTATCTTGGCACGTGTTCCCTTGCTAGAGTTGTTGCAGCGTCCCCCGTTTTCCCTGCATCCCCCCATAGCCCCACAGTACCCCATCGGTGTTTAAGCCTCAAGCCACGATGGTAGTTGGAGTATAAAAAACAAGATCAAAATCGTCAATTTCCGTACACTTTCGAGACGCCAATCAATTGACATTGACACGGATGATCCAAAACGCATCAGTTTCTTCTTTACTCGTTCATAAGTGCAACGTAACGACACCGTTATCAAGCGATATCTATGCCCGGTGCCGTTTTATGCAAATCCCTTAATGCACGATAATTTCTTGAATGAGTTTATGATTTTGTGATGCGGTTAATGCCTTTTAAATTGAACGGTCCTCGCTGTTGTGGACGTGCGCCATCCGTTGGACGGGGTAATTGAGACGATTACAGGCACCGCCGTTGATTGATACGAGTGCCGAGAATGCGATCGGTAGTACCGCGAAGTCAGCTTCAAACCCTTGACATCCGATCGACGAGATTGAGAAAAATTACAAGTATTTGCAGTTTTGTCGTTTGTCATCACATGGCAATCTCCGATGTGCGTATAGAACACAAATCGAACAAGAATCTTTATGGAATTCAACTAAGGGTGGATTGTCAAATCAACAGTCCCCTATTCTCCGCCTATAAGGTCCGTTAAATACAGCGAATGAGCTTCAAGTTCCAGTCAACAAATTTTAGCAACCAATACCTATGAAATGTTGAAAACAAAATACTGTCAAAGTATGAGGTGACATCTTGTCATTGAAGCATCACCAGCTTATTGAATATCAAGAAATTACGTATAAACAAGGATACATAATTAATGATTCACATAAAATAGGCTGACATGCTTTTCTATCCTCTGATATACATCTCTTTACAACTGTGATCATCATCATCCTTAACTATTCACTAACCTGATGCAAGCAGTATATTTGATGATATTTACGATCTACTAACAATTTGATGGGAAAGGATAATCACTCATATCATCCGGGGTGGCGAGCGATAAACGTCCAAACATCTAATAATTTCTTCCGTCAAACCCCAAAGACGGGGATCCAACTGCCGGTACCACCTGCAGCCGTTATGAAATTCAGCGATAAACGTCAAAAATGATTTTTCATTGTCTCGTAAATTTTGAAGCTAACCAGCTGAGTGATATTAGACGCAGTTCTATTCCTATTCCCCACTGGGACCGAGAAAGCCTTATTAAAAAAGGGCTGCCAAAGCATCAGAAGATGCGCCTTGAAATATTCTCACCCCGTAATGGACTTTGCCAAAAACTGTAGTACTACTTCGGTGGTCTTGGCTCTACTTATGGACCTGAAATGCAAATATTTTCATTTTCAAGTTGGAGAATATGTAATCTAATTAGATCTTTCCGTCAAGGACACTCAATCAAACAGAAGAACTAGAAAGACAATCGTTCATTCTTATGTAGGCTGATTTATTTGCATTCCTTTTGCAAATATACTAAGTGACATATAAATCCGAACACCCAGTTTAAATGGTTTTATTTTAATAAAAGTTGGTGAATGTATTTATCTTACCGTAAATAACAAGTGAAAAAATGTTCAGCCTTATCAGTTGGACACTCCGATTTTTATACTGCTTTTTTTTAATTCACTAACGCTCTAAAAATGAATATTTCAGCCGCAGTAATGAATCAACGTTGGCGGATTTTGGTTCTTGACATCCTTTACGATCGGTTACGATGCCTAGAGTACGGAGATCTGTACGATTTCGTCAACTTAGTGAGTTTGATAGGGGCCGTATAGTGGGACTTCCGGAAGCTGGACTTTCTTTTCGGGCAATTGCAGTTAGAGTGCAAAGAAGTGTAGACACTGTGGTTAGGTGTTGTCAGGCATGGCTCCGAGAAGGCCGTACGCAAAGAGCAAGGGGCACTGGACGCCGCCGTAGAACAACAGACCTTGAAGATCGCCGCCTAAGATTACTGGCCTTAAGGGACCGTTTCTCCACTACCAGGTCCATTGCAAATGAATGGTTTGCAGAACACGGAAGACCTATTGGCATGCGAAGTGTTTACCGACGAATGAGAAGTTTTGGCTTGTTTTCATACCGGCCACACTGGGTCCTCCCTTTAACTCGAGAACACCGACGTAATCGCCTTGAGTGGTGCAAACAACGGTCACTCTGGGATCAGGAATGGAATAGTATTGTCTTTAGTGAGGAGTCTCGATTTTGTTTAGGCATGCACGATGGTCGTGGGTCGTGCCAGGGTTAGAAGGCGACGTAGTGAAAGGAGGAATCCACAGTTTTTTGTTGAAAGACATGTTCATCACACTGTTGGAGTTATGGTTTGGGGTGCTATAGCTTATGGTTCCAGGTCACCTTTAATCTTCATCAGAGGTAACATGAACGCGCAGCGTTATATGCACGAAGTTCTAGAACCCCATCTTTTACCCTATCTTGACACCATGGCAGATCCAACTTTCCAACAAGATAATGCCCGACCACATTTTGCAAGAGTCACAATAGACTTCTTTCAACATAATGATGTCACATTGTTACCATGGCCACCAAGATCTCCCGACTTATCCCCAATTGAGCACGTGTGGGATATGATGGGTAGGAGATTGCTCAATTTGCAACGTCCTCCTCAGACTCTAGAAGCACTTCGAGAGGAGTTGGTGGTTGCCTGGAATGAGATACCACAGGAGGACATTGACCACCTGATCAGAGGCATGCCTAGGCGCGTTGGAGAATGCGTAGCACATCAGGGTGCATCCACACATTATTAAAGGTGAAAGGGCTTTAAAGCAGTGCAATCATTTTGAAATTTTTATCATTTACTTATTATGCTTCATTAAGTACTTATACATTATTAAAATAAAACCATTTAAACTGGGTGTTCGGATTTATATGTCACTTAGTATATTATGCTTCTTTTGAATGATGATAAGTATGATCCTGTTGAGTTGATCTCGGGGTAGCCTACTCCTTTTCTGGCAGTAGCATATCAAGCAGGCTCACCTCTTCATATCAAAATCCTGACGCGGGTTTTACCCTGACTTTTTTCTCAGATACTGCTTTTCTAATAATAATAATTGCAGCATTTATACAAAATAGAGATAAATATAAAAACAACACCCTGAAAGGATGAAGATACGCACAGCCATTTTTCACTCTCGCCTACAGCACAATTACAAAGAGAAAAAGTCGTTAATACATTCTTGTTCTTCATCTTACCTCTAATTTTACATAGAGTCTAGCAATGCTATAAAATTGAGGAACCAATGGCAATAAGCAAACCGTTATATGATGTAATGTTCACATATAACTATACAACAAATGGAAACGTTTAGAGAAACGGGTGAATGAAGTCAAAAATGTGAGCACTTCTTAATTCCTGAAATCCGCAACAGAATATATCACAAAAACCTAAAATCCTATTCTTATTATTGCACGTGAAGTTTATTGGTGTTTGTCTGTGTTCTCTGGCAGGAAAGGGAAACTTTATATTTGCACGGCAAACTAGGTATGTACAAAGAAATCAATTTGCGGTAGCAAAACATGTAGTAATTTCATATTACATCCTCTTGTAGAATAGACACCATCACTCCTGTTGCATAGATATTTCAGAAACTTCCTTTCCACTTTTTTAACATTATTTCTATACGTTTGATCAGTATAGTTGCGAATAGATCATCTCACGATGACCGCCTTTAATCACAAAAGGGAGAACCATCACCTCTTTACAAGCCTTAATGGCTTGTTAGCCTAGCGTAGCGTGACATTTTATGAGATCCATCTAATTATTTTTTTAATGTGGGCAGCATAAATCCTCGATTAGTAGAGAGACACACTTCGAAAGAGAAACCGGGGCAGTTTTATATCAATTTACAAGCGATGGCTTGTCCATCTAGAAGGCCGCGGTGATTTAAGAGGGTGTTCCACCTTTTAACGTATCTAATTATATCGAAGCGCACCTTCTTGAACTGCACGCAATAAAATCTACACCGAAATAGTCCACTTGCGGTCTTTTTTGATATCCTGCAACCTGTTTGACGAGACAGCGGCGTGCGTCATTAGTGGGGGGCCAAGGTCGTTGTGTTTTAAATGGCGAAACAGTATTGTAATTGCGAAAAATTTCGAAATGGAGATAATATGCCGTTTTGGATGTTATATGACATGAACATGTCTCTGATTTACATCGATATGACTGTCTCTTTAGGCTGAAATTTTCCATAGACAGACAATATTGTCTAGGAATTGTCAATACAATAAATCCTAAGAGACTAAAAAGGTAATTGATAAAGTTTTCTGATAAAACTACAAAAACTTTGACGAACTATAAAAACTGTTCTCCAACTTTTGAGTTCCTTATCAAAGGATTTCTTACTTGTGTTTAGTTTTTACCGGAGCTCACGGCCCCCGTATAGACGATTGGAAACTACAGTGGGAGAACTTGTAGTCTTATTTTTTTTTTGTCTTTATTCATATCGTGAATAGTACTTACTAGTGGAAATCTGCTTATACATATAATTAAACACATAAACATAACTCTGAAAGGAATCTGTGAAAGATTTTGGAATCTCGAAACTGGAGATGCTACAGACCAAAATGAAATGAATTGACTTAAACATACCTTAGTCCAAAAGTTGATAGTTTACAAATAATGCATTGGAACCTTTAAAAACAAATATCTCGAAAACTGTTAGCTTAACACACTTCTAACAAGTAAACCTTTTTTGTTGTGGACATACGGGGGGGGGGTAGCACAAAAAAGTTATGACAAGTCATTCACCGAAATAGTGCTGCAAGTGGCACTGTCTAGAAGTTTGGCCATAAAAAACAACGGATTCTTGTTTATCATACCAGAAAATCTCCCTACACCGAGTTTTATGCCAAAATCTGAAATACTTCTCAAACAATAAGAAAAAATAGAAAATAAAATCGTATGTTTGACCCTGTATTTCGCAAACTATCAACTTTTTGACCAAGGTATGTCTAGGTCAACTCACATATTTTTCTCCAGTTTCGAGATTTTCCAACCTTTCGCAGACCCCCTGTATAGGCACGTAAGAGGTGAAATTTATAAAATTTTAAATTTAAACATGACTCAGTATTAGGAATGCCAGCAATACTTCTAACAATCTTCTAATGGCCTAAGCTGTTTGTGGTTCTGTTAAAATTTTAAATTTAAACATGCCAAACACGAGCACATAATATTATTATTGAGACAGGGCGGTACTCAAACTTCTAAAGGGCTATAACTTTGTTACTTTAAGTTTACCAGAAAAATGTTAAAGGAAAAAAACATATCTTTTGATCTGTTAAAATAAATGACTAAACTCCGAAGTCACTACACTACACTACATAACGCGTCGACACTCATTTCGTCTGTCTGTTCGCTTGTCCTTGACTCTTATGTTATTGGCTCTAAGTTTTGAAAATAAATCCATTGGCGGTGGAGCTACACGCAAGACACGTTTAGACTTGACATAACATGCCATAACTTCTTTCGAGATTTCCTTCATTTCCCCAGCACCGACACCGCTGCGTCTGGATGCAGAGCCGTCATCTCTTAAGCCAGCCACACCCACGCTAAATCAATGAAGACATCAAAGCGAGCGCCCACAAAGTGTTTTATGAATATACATAAAGGAGTCGGTTTCAAACAGAACTGGGACTGACTAAGTGGTGGCCGTTCTATCGCCTAACGAGACGATGACAAGCTGGATCTATCTTTTCGGCCACTTTCGGTTTTCGTTAATTGCTGCACGGGTATCGTGTTGGACATAAAATATGCGAGAAATTATATTGCAGATCGAGGCTCTAGCCGCCTGCCTTTGTGGCTCTCCAGGACAATAGTGGAAATGCATAACTGGGACAGAAAAATTGACAGTTTACGGCCGACGATACGGCCTAGCATGTATTGCCTTCATTTTCTCATTTATGTCCGATACCCAAGGATAGTCACTGACTCACTTAAAGTAGCTCAACGGGAAAAAATTAATTATCTCACACCTGTCTACTTTTTCTCAGTCTCATTCATCGATTCCTAACAGCAAAACACTGCGTCCCGTTTAACTTTGAAACAAGAATCTAATTTCGTAAGCAAACTGCTCGTTAAGCGGTGCATTGTCAGAAGACCAGCAAACCAGCCATGAAATTGAGCAACGGGATAGCTAGGCCAGTACCAAATAAACAAAATAGGACGCCACCCAAATTCAATCCGTTGAAAAAAATCGCGTGAAATAAGGGTATAGTTGGTGGTCTAACAATAATGGACAGTGGTTAAATGGTTTGGGAGCAAACTTACCGTCAAATTGGTCTGACCGCTGACGAAACAAAATCCCTTTGGTTCGAAGCTCCTTTGTATCAAAGCAAAACAGTATTTAGCTCTAATGAGTGAATTAATAACAAAATGAATTTGTGTGATGTGATCAACAGCCTAAAAAAAAACTAGTCGGGATAGAATGTAGACATTCTTGAAACAATAAAATATATTAAACACCCTCCTCAGACTTTTGCAGTAACCTGAAATGAGACACCCCAACATGATATCGACCACCTTCTCAGCACGATACCCAGGCGCGTCAATGAGAGTAACAGAACTAGTGGATCCTCAACAAATTATTGAACCAGTCAGTTGACGAGTCCAGCTTAAAATTTAATCATTTTACTAATAATGGACACTGAGCATATAAGCCAAAAGTAAAGGTGTACCGCAAGGTTCCAGCTTACAGTATATTCAGATAAGAGATAGACCGGACATAAACAAGACCACGTGATCATCGAACGCTGTAACATTCGGCAGGGACGTATTAAGAGTCACGCAGTACATATTTTAGATAGTAGATGCTGCTTTGCGTAACTTTGTAGTAAATTAGCACAATTCGATGTGTATACGATTGGTGATGGATATAGGATCATGTGGGGGTGGGGTAAGAAATATATAATGATGTAAATATTTTCGCTTCGATTTCCAGCTTCGGATGCCGCCTGATGTTTGGTGAAATACAGTCGAATATAATCTCAAAATGGCGTTTAAATTAGCCTAAATTAAAAATAATCGTATATCTCTTAAAATTGCTTTTAGAATATTGATTAGTATATTTTTTGATTTCTAGGTAAATATGTAACCAAATTAAAACGTTCAAAACGTAAAAAAATGTGCATGGTTGAACATTGTCAGAAAGTAGATTCTTGAATAGGTTTTACCAAAATGGGTTCAAAAATGTCAATAATTAATTAAAAAATACAAGTAGCTTTATAATTACTTATAACTTACCGAATTTGATGAACGACATCCATCTTTTATTGGAAAGATGAGCTTGATGAGCTTTCATTATCGCTACTGCCTGAAGCATCAACGTCAATAATGAATGGCTCGACTTGTTCCTCTAAAATATTGTCCAGTTCCCACATTCTCTTTTCAACTTTGTCTTTCACGTGCTTAATACAGTTTTCCCATTTTTGCGCTGTTATTAATTCTAGTGCTTCTTTGAAAAGTCCTTTGAGGTCACAAAATTTAAAAGTTGTATTGTGCTTAGCTATATAATTTTTAACCTCTGCCCATATGAGCTCAATGGGATTGAGCTCGCAATGGTATGGAGGTAAACGGAGCACAGTTTTATTTTGACTTGCTGCCATTTCGTCAATGGCGTATTTTTGATATTCCGCCTTGTGATCCTTGACAATTCTTAATAATTGTACTTTCAGCATTGCTTCTTCAAAGTTGATATTTTTCGAGCGGAGCCAATTTTGAACATCAACTTTCCTTGAAGCCGTTGTTGGGACCTTCTCCATTCTTCGAGAATGATAAGGCGCATTATCCAACATAATTACTGCGTTTTCCTCTAAGTTCGGTAAAATTTTTGAAAACCACTGTTCAAACGATTCGCCATTCATTTCCTCGTGGTAATCTCCAGTTTTCTTAGACTCAAAGCACCACAGACCGTCAACAACAAATCCATCCTCACTGCCAATATGGCAGATAATGAGCCTTTTCCCTTTACCTGGAAATCGAAGTACTAACTGGTGTAGATTTATTTCAATAAGCGAACCTTTTTCAAATGTTTTCATCACATTCAGCGAAAAAACATTGAGACATGAGTATCAGATTGCTATAATTGGGATTATTTAGTCATATTGAAAGAAAGAATATTGAACGTCGTATGATTACTCAGCGCTTAACAATTTAATTTAAAGTTATAAACCTTTAAAAAATGAATGATCACGAACCTGAAATACGCGCAAATATTAATATTAACAAATTATAACTTTATAAAGCTTAAAGTACGAATTAATATGATTAGAAATATTAGGAACGGTACACAATATAAAACTTAGTAACTTTTTTAAGTTTATAATATTCGACATATTTTAAGATTATATTAAAAAATTATTGAAATATCGAAAACACATAAAAACATGGCTTAAAAAAGTTCTAACAAATGAAAATGACAATAAAACATCCACGCATTTTATCGAAAGTTATAAAAGTTTTGTTACTTGTAATATGTTTTATCTGCCCCCTGGAATTAATGTTTAGAACATTGTTCCCAAGGTTTGAAAAACATCCGATTGTTGTCTATTACTCGTATTTACCTGCTGGATTTTTTAATCCGGTGGACAGTCCATCTAGAAAGGCCCTCCTGGATGAAGTTACAGAATCATCAACCCATACTTTACTTGTAGTGTGTCCTGCGTTTACCCACGTTTCATCAAGGTAATAAATCTTCCTGTTTTGATTTCTATATTTCCCAATTTTTGTTAAATAATCCCTCCTCCATAGCACAATTTCTTCTTTATCCAGTAGTAAACTATTACGACCCCGTGTTTTCCATTTGAAATTTAAATGCTTCAGTAACGCATGGAAAGTTGATCGTTTGAAATTTGGCAACGTTGTATCTCCATTTACCTCCTGCAGAACTTTATCTATAGTAGGTATTTCATTCCTAAAGAAGAATTCATGCACTTTCCTCCTAATCGCATGCTTATCAGCTTCATCCAATGATTTAACAATACTTTTGCGATGTTTACTGGTCATTGGCTCAGAAAAGGTGTGATTTTTTTTGTATTGTCTTAACACATTAAACACTGATGCGCGACACACGCCAACTTTGTGAGAAACCTTCACAACAATTTCTTTGATGGTTGATGGTTCTCCTCGCGCTCGATTTTATATATATATCCAAAATGACCTCTTTCATTTCTGCACTCAGGTGTCTTTTTTTAGAGCGTTTCCTAGGTGGACTACAGGAGTTTACAACTTCATCGGCAGTATCTGTACTACTGGGCATTTTGCGCAAGCAGTTGATAACAATAACAATCAATAACAAGGTATAACAATAACAACGACAAACTCAACAACTTAATAAGATAACAAACGAAAACGTCCAAAGAAATATCAAATTGCAATGATGCACACGACATACGTAACACGTCTGAACCTGAATGTGACTCTGCCTTGATACGACTGCTCTGCCGCTCGGCATAGGCATTTAATTGCGAATTGACCAATGAGGGCTCCTGTTTTACGTCGAGACGGCGGCATTAGCGTGAAAATCACCCGAACCTTTTGTTTACATCCGGTCTATCTCTTATCTGAATATACTGTAGGTCCCCTTCTATTTTCACTGTACATAAACGATCTGTCTTGCATCTTGTTTTGTTTGATCATCTTAAAACCTTCGTAGCAGTTAATGACATCTTAGATTGCGGTATTCTACAGCAGAATCTTGATTCTATCCACGATTGGAGTCTAGCAAGAGAAAAGCAGATAATTGAATATCAGCATAAGGTTGCGTATGATGATTTCTCAAGAGTTGATCAAATTAAGGATCTGGGTGTATGGTTCGATGAGAAACTAGCCTCTTACGATCACATCAACTTAAAAATATCGGTAGAGTGACCCTAATTATCGGCAAACGCTGTCATTATTATTACTATTGTAGTATCACAGAACCTTGAAACAGTAGGCGCTCCCAAAACATGGGGAAACATTTGAGGAATGATTTTTCAGAATTAAAACCCTGCAAAGCATATTACACTTAGTGATGTAATTCTTATGTTCTTTGGCTTCAACTTGTGTAGGTAAATACTGTGATCTGCCCAAATCAAAAGTTATCAAGGAGGCAACAGTGAAAAATCTTCCCAAGAAGCTTCGAGACGTCACAGAAAGTGTATTCTACATTCTACGTTATCGCAGCATTTTTGTCAACGCTAGGCAAACTTGTTTTACAAATTACACTTATCCCTAATTCAACCTGATGTCTAATGACCGAAAAGCTTCTTATCATCTAACTAGTGAATATCCCCGAATTACTTTAATTCAGAAAAATTGCTTCTTTCAAGTCCCCAATTTCCGTCTCTTTGCCCAAAAAGGGTTCAGATGTTTCAATTGATTGGCGGTGGCTCAGGTAGTCCGATCTTTCGGTCTGATTTTGTCTTTGTTACTTGCGGCTTCGACACAGATTGCTACAATTAACACCGTTCCTTTTTATAGGTTTGTTTTGTGGTAAAACGCATTTTCCAGCGGACGATTCTTCGAAATTGTTTTTATGGATGGCTGGCTAAAAGCGTTGTCGGACTCAGAAAACGAGACGTCTCTATCTTTACTAGGCAGATTGTCATATATCTTCGATCTCTAGGCACAAAGCAGCCCGTTTCTAGGCCTACAAGGCTTTATAGATATACCTAGACCGCGAAGCAGAAGCCTGGTGGGTACGTCTAGCAGGCTGAGAGCGAATTGACATATTGGAGAAGAGCCCAGAGTAGTGAAGGTATATCGGTATTCGCTTTGTGCGAAGTGCGTGGTGTGAACTTAATTTGGAAGATTCTTATACGGTATACGGTTTACGAAAACCGAAACCAGATCACCAGTACACGTCTAAGCGACAGGTGCAGTCCCGCCAGGGTCAGAGGTAGACTTCACATTCAATAATCATGTATCTAAAGCGAGTGGAGGATTGGTCCTGGAACTGAACCCTGTGGAATACCGCCCCGTACAGGCCGTGTTGTGGTCAAAAAGTTGTCCACGTTGGTCCAAAACTGCGATCCCTCAAGAAAGGATTTCAGCAGTTTTATAGACATTTTTGCAACAATTTAACACCGTTTAACCAAATTCAGTTGATATCGTTTCTCTTTCCTCGTCATTCGTGTTCAGAATAATATTGCACTAAATATGTCAATTACTTCTTCCCGAGATCGAATAAAGCTTTTACGACTGTGGACATTTAACAGCCTGTTTGAAACCCACCGCAGTTGTTTGCAAAATGTTATCATTTAGAGCTTGTATAGCAAGATACAGCGTTGCCATATCAACAATAATAATTTTCTCAAAAAGTATCAATTTCTAATTTCTTACTGACGTTGACCAATGGCAACTATAGTCCTATTTTCCTACTTTAAATAGAGCTTCGCCATACTGAATGTCAGAACCAAGTTTGAGTGTCATTTGCTTTTAACAAGGAGAGGTCTCAGACTTGGTATGGGTGAGTGTTCCTCAAGGAGCTATCTTGGCTCCGATATGGTTTTGTGCTGGATATTTATAACTTCTAGACTAAACCATGGTCAGTTTCATCTGCAAGGGTAAACTTGGACTTAAACTTGTCCACAATTTGTACTTCAGGAATTAAAGATGTTTTCCGCTAAAAATCCATTTGATCTTCAAATGACCTTGATGGTTATCGTCAAAGTCATAGACATCCTTAAACATGAAGTTTCTTGCTCTCTTTATTTCTAATGTCAGAAATTTAAGAAAACTCTGACCTTCAAATGAGATTGAAGGTCATTAAGGTTACGCCCAAGGTCACCATTCGATGGATCTTTTCAAACCTTACAACTTTATCACACGACGTTTTTCTTTATGGAGCGCAAGAGGGTCATGCTCAGAGATATACTTCAACGTGAGACTTCTCGCTTTCTACATTTCCGCTGTCAGTTTCATTGAAGGTCATAGTCAAGGTCACGCTTAATATCACCAATGGATGGATACAAATATATGTTCTTATCAGGATTATGTGGATTTGGAATAGAATAATTTTCTGATGAATCCTTTGCTAATTTCCTGAACATTGCTTTATTAATTCGGTGATTATCAGTAACAACACAAATAACTTCAAATCCACATTTTTGAACTAAATTTATCACATGTTCAACCAACTATAATCTGTGTATTCAAAGTTAAGATATCATTTTCAAAATCAAATTTATAAAAATATAGCTTTCCATCAGACAATTTATTATTCCATTTCTGTGAGGCTTTAATTTTTGAAAATGAAGAATGTAATTCTTGAAAGTCTCTGATCTTATCCATATCATCGAAATTCTGGATAGCTTTTTCATGTTTCTCAATTAATTTTTGCTTTCTTTGCATTGGGTCAGTTCTTTTGGGTGCTTCAGTTTTTGAAAGATATGATGGCAAGTTTGGGAAAATGGAGGGAACAGCATTTTCTTTCAATTTTGGATATTTCAAAGTTATATTATTTTGGACTGTTCCATCCGCAAAAACTATATTTTCTGTCCTGACGAATATTTTAAAGGTGTCCAATTTTTTCTGGGAATTGCCATAAGCCATTTGTTTTTCAGACTTTCGGTACTTGGGAAGCAAAAAGTTGAAACATAGCTTTCTGTTTTCAAAGCAGAATTATAGTTTGCATTGCATAAAGGAACACAGCAACAACGAGGCATATTGTCTGCGTCAAATACTTGATAAATGAAAAAAGAAAAATACAACCTGAATTTGCACGTTTTCAATAGTTGAAATCCTTAGCGAACAGCCACAGTCACACTTCTAAGTTTATTTTTAAAGCACAGAAGCAGTACAACTGGAGTCTATTTCTCATATATTATAGTCACCGATCACTTTGAACACATACACACACTTTGAAGCTTAGAAAACAAGCTTATCTCTTAATTACAGCCTCTGGGATTCCAAAATCACAAATTGAAAAGGTTATGTTTTCTCAGCGTTTTAAGCACGAGTTGCGTCGATGCAGCAAGCAGCGGCGGGAGTAACACTACCACCTACGTTGCCAGATTTCTCTGTTCACGGCTCGTAGTTGACGTCGGCTGTGCTGCAATATTTTTCTCTAGAGACGTATTCGAGATGTTTTGATCTATACGTACTTTTTGAACACGCTGTATACTTTCGCGGATGAAACGATGCCTCTAACCGCCCTCGGGTTTCGAGGAGTAGGTATACAACCTTTGTGCTCTACAAATTGTGGTTCAGACATGATGCAACAGACTAGATAGTCATTCACGTCTCAGGGGCAGTACTTTGAAGAAGACCATATTGATCAATTGTAAAATAAAGTTATTATTGCACTTTTATACGGTCAAATCTCGCATATATAGCTACAGCATCGGTGTGAGCGTCGCTGTATCCACACTTGTAGGCAGGATGTGGCAACCTCGGTCAGACGACGGCCCCGACTGAAGTTATCTCGACTTTTACGACTAGGAGGCCTCTGCGGTGGTACCAACCCGCATGTTAGTAAATCAGCGGCGTTTACGAATAATTTCATGTAAATAATGCGAAGATAACGTTGATGGTTCCATGACCTGGACACCGAGTGCCGCCGCACCGGTCAGTTTTTTCAGTACTATCATGCTGGTAGGTACTACTTGAGAAGTACGGTCACTGTGTTACTATGCAACTGAAAGTGAAACTTTATACAGTAGTAGTATACGCAGGTAGGTAGTTCTCTTTATTGGGATGCTTTTTATTTTTTCCTTCTACTGTTTTAGGTGAATGCGACTTGGTACAGTGGTACTTTGAGTTTTTTTTAATACTGAAGATACTGAGGAACTTGAAGACGCCTTATTATTGCAATCCTTGAACTGCCTAAAGTCGTACGCTAGAAGGTACCCTGTTGATCGGAGGTGTGGGAAAGCTATGATGTTTGAGATGCTCTAGATCTCTAAAAGTTCCCTATTTATGCACTAACCTAATAAATAAGCTTTATCTAATCGTGGACTGTCGCCAATCTTCAAGAACACAACTAATTGATTAAGCATTTGAAATTTATATTTATAATATATATTCAAGTGTCCAAACTTTATTTTACAATTACAACGCAGTCTGTTTTTAATTTTCGGGAAAGTAAAGACATCTTTAGGACTATATGGAAGATGGTCCTATAATTCCACGTTTTCTTCCGTTAAATACTGCCTTGTTTTTTGGGCTGTGTACGAGCTGTCTTGGTGGAGGATGATTCTCCTATCGGGGTTGATTTTTCGAAGCTGCTGATGACTTTGGGCAAACAAATGGTGGTATACCAATCCGCAGTAACAGTTCTTTGCTCATTAGGAGGAATTGTTACAATATGACCCGCTTTTGACACAAATGTCGCGACCATCTTATTCGAAACACTTCGAGAACGGATGACTTTGTTGGCTCTGAAAGTTGTAATAAACTATGGCGCGAAAATGTTCTCGGTTAAAATGACTTGGTGACATTTAAGAATTCACTATAGCGAGAACACTGCATGCACGTATTGTTGTGAAACTTTGAATTTAGGTTTACTAAAGACTGAGGTTAAGATTCAGTACTGACGTTCGATCTGCTGTTTCTATATGCAAAACTTAAAGGACATCCCTCGTAGTCTGTAGGTTATATATCTGAGAAGCTGTGACAGAAAGAAGATTGGTTGAGAAGGAAAGTAGCAAGATCGCAACTGGATGACTGTGTGTATTGGTCATAAAATTAGTGATATTTGCTATATGAGAAAATTATTACTGACATGAAATATCTATTATCTGTGTCAGACGAGTTATTTGTGTTGTCCTTTCTGAAAGGAGGTCAGGTTATAAGTCAAAGTTATAAATTACGATTATTCCCGATACCAATAATCACCTATAACTCTTTTTCTGAAACAATTTCAAGGTCAGTCTCTACTTGTTACTATTAGTTTAAAGTCGGTATTAATGGTGGATGACACTATTTCAATACCGCCCTATTCTGCCCAATGTGTATCTCCAAAATAAGTCGGCACAGATAGGCCTGCAGACTCCCGGCAATTGCCTATCGTAAAAGCTACCGAAATTCTTACTTAATCTTGCCTGCCTGTCGTCGCCAATTATAGAATTGGATGGCAAAATTAAAATGCCTACTGTGTGTGGCCTGCGTCTATCGATGACGGACATTAACGACTGCATTGTCGGAACTACCGGTTATCTAACAGATAAGGTACAAAGGGTATTGCACCCTTTGTCGGGTAAAAAGAGGGCGTAACTGTCAACAGGTATACAGTAATTTATGGGTGCTTGTAACCGCCTACAAACAGGTTCTTTCTAAGGCACGGAAATAACTCCAAAAGGCCTTGGTTATCATAGCATTGCGATTATTACCTAATTCTTACTTTCCAAGTAACTCAATGGTCGCTTCAATTAAACATACAGCATTTCTCACGTTATAAAGCTTTATCTAAAATTGTTTCAGCATTGTTCAAGCAAAAGCGTTTGAAAAAAAAACATTCATTATTTAGGGACAGCCTAAAAACCGCATCACCCATTTGTGGTTGCGAAGAGGCAAGAAGGCTTCTTTTTCTATTCTAAATAGGTCTCCGGGGCATATTACTAATATTTGTACGAAGCAAACGTTTTCGATTACCCTCGTATGGCGGTTCCTTTTCGTTTGTAAGTAAGAGTGAACAAAATGAAAAATTTACAATGAGAAACTTTGTGTGCATATTTTCAAAAACTCTTATTCAACTTGAGCCTTCGTCAATAACCCATTCGTTGATAAAGCATGTACGTTGATCGCAAGTCTGATGTCAGTTTTTTACTGTGAAAGACTGACGATCCTAAGACAGTCCACAGCATGAATTTTGAGTGACATATTTGAAATCAGCAAGTTACAGAATCATTTTTTTTTTTCAAATAATTAGTAATCTCCCCTATCCGATACTGAGACCGCCTCTCATGATTTTCAATCTTTTACAAGTTTTGTTTGAATGCATTTCATTTTCTAATCTTCGATTATGTGCCACAGCCAATCGTTTACGTTGTGTTTCCTTATGCTGTTCTTGTATTTGGAGGATAACTGAAGATACCGTCGTCGTCGTTTCCTGATATCTCACATCACTGGTTTCTAAAAGAGATATCATGGACAGATAGTGGAGTATAGGACAGACGAAAACATGCGTCCAGAGTGATATTTTTAACTAGTCGATTTTTGAGGCCGGATTATCAAGTCTTTGATGATAAGGATGTTATTAAGGCACTATTTTCAGACCACCGCCAGATCAGAAAATATACTAAGTGACATATAAATCCGAACACCCAGTTTAAATGGTTTTATTTTAATAAAATTTTGTATAAGTACTTAATGAAGCATAATAAGTAAATGATAAACATTTCAAAATGATTGCACTGCTTTAAAGCCCTTTGACCTTTAATAATGTGTGGATGCACCCTGATGTGCTACGCATTCTCCAACGCGCCTAGGCATGCTTCTGGTCAGGTGGTCAATGTCCTCCTGTGGTATCTCATTCCAGGCAACCACCAACTCCTCTCGAAGTGCTTCTAGAATCTGAGGAGGACGTTGCAAATTGAGCAATCTCCTACCCATCATATCCCACACGTGCTCAATTGGGGATAAGTCGGGAGATGTTGGTGGCCATGGTAACAATTTGACATCATTATGTTCAAAGAAGTCTATTGTGACTCTTGCAACATGTGGTCGGGCATTATCTTGTTGGAAAGTTGGATGTGCCAGGGTAAAAGATGGGGTTCTAGAACTTCGTGGATATAACGCTGCGCGTTCATGTTACCTCTGATGAAGATTAAAGGTGACCTGGAACCATAAGCTGTAGCACCCCAAACCACAACTCCAACAGTGTGATGAACATGTCTTTCAACAAAAAACTGTGGATTCCTCCTTTCACCACGTCGCCTTCTAACCCTGGCACGACCATCGTGCATGCCTAAACAAAATCGAGGCTCGTCACTAAAGACAATACTGTTCCATTCCTGATCCCAGAGTGACCGTTGTCTGCACCACTCAAGGCGATTACGTCGGTGTTCTCGAGTTAAAGGGAGGACCCAGTGTGGCCGGTATGAAAACAAGCCAAAACTTCTCATTCGTCGGTAAACACTCCGCATGCCAATAGGTCTTCCGTGTTCTGCAAACCATTCATTTGCAGTGGACCTGGTAGTGGAGAAACGGTCCCTTAAGGCCAATAATCTTAAGCGGCGATCTTCACGGTCTGTTGTTCTACGGCGGCGTCCAGTGCCCCTTGCTCTTTGCGTACGGCCTTCTCGAAGCCATGCCTGACAACACCTAACCACAGTGTCTACACTTCTTTGCACTCTAACTGCAATTGCCCGAAAAGAAAGTCCAGCTTCCCGAAGTCCCACTATACGGCCCCTATCAAACTCACTAAGTTGACGAAATCGTACAGGTCTCTGTACTGTAGGCATCGTAACCGATCGTAAAGGATGTCAAGAACCAAAATCCGCCAACGTTGATTCTTTACTGCGGCTGAAATATTCATTGTTAGAGCGTTAGTGAATTAAAAAAAAGCAGTATAAAAACCGGAATGTCCAACTGATAAGGCTGAAAATTTTTTCACTAATTTTCAGTAAGATAAATACATTCACCAACTTTTATTAAAATAAAACTATATAAACTGGGTGTTCGGATTTATATGTCAATATTTTATTGACAAGTAGCATTTCTCTAACTAGGTAAACAATAAAAACAAAGAACACCGAGGCTCAGATTATTCAAATGTGTAGTCCCAGAGGCGTTGTGTATCATCAGCATATTGAGGAGTACTGCAACATTCCAACTGATTTTTCAATTTTGACGTATACAGTGAAAACAACAAAGGTCCTAAAATACTACCCTGTGGCACATCTCTGGTTATACTACGAAACTGAGGTATTAAAGAAATCCACCGCCATACTGCATATCTTCTGTAACATCACCATCCTTTTTGTACTGCGAATTCGGGTTGTGATTTGGTTGTGGCCACGTCCAATCTTCCGAATTGTTTCCGTTTCAAATTATAAACGAATTGTAGATTTGGAAAACCCTAACGGGCAATATTTTGAACACTTATTGAAATAAAGAGTGATATTTTCGTGTGTTTTTGTTTCCTATATGAACAAATTAAGATAAAAAAGATTTTTCTAATTTTCTCGAAAACGAAGCGACCGATTTCAAACGCTCAACCGCCAAAATAAAGCGCCTCGAAAGACCTTTCAAACAAGCTAACACTTGATACCCCTTGTCATTTAAAATTACTGAGGGGATGACCCTGGGGGGCAGAGGGTGAAAGGGGTGGAGTAGATTTTGGTTAAAAAGTTGTCGCCTTTGACAAATCTTTTGACATATCTCGGTGTTTTTTCTCTTAATCCACCCTGTATGTGCATAGATTCTATTGGCGGCAACCTTTGCCAATCAGACGAGCTCACTCTGGCCTTATAATTTTGTGAATCGGATCTCGTTCGCAAATTTTAGTCTCTTCGAATGGATAACTCAAATTACAGATTCGAAATGAATAATATCGACTGTCCAATGTAATATATTCATCACAAGGTTGTGTCATTGCTACAATCCGATGGTTCTGGTAACGTTACTGAAAAAAATTTAATTTTTACCCGCAAGATGGAAACGTTGGGCCTTCAAGCCATCCATTAAATAATTAAGAAACATTTTCACGGTACGCTCGTATAAAAAAGTACTCCCGTTTTAATACGTAATGTCAAGAATTCCGCACAAAAGTGGTCATTATCGTTGTTTAATAAACATTCCTTAATTGTGGAACTGCTGCTGCATCGACAGGGGTAAAAAACGGGCCTTACGTAAGCTAACAGTTGGATGTTCAGGCATGGTTTAGACTGAAACGTACGAAAAGGCAAAGCCTAAATAAAAAGGGAAGCTCTTTAGCTGCACGAACAGATTGTTTACATCTTTTGTCACAGCTTATCCTTGCGGTCTTTTATCGACTGGGAAAGATACAAGAAATTAGAATACACTATGATAAGCAAGACAGCAAAAGAGACAGACTAGGATGTTGTGTAAGCGTGCTTCAAATAATCAGCCATTTTACTTCACCATCTTTCACATTCTTGTTTTCATTTCTAGTCGTGTATCCACGTTCCTCGTTTTTGAGTTTTCATCAATACTCAAACACGATGACGCACATACGATGTTATGTTAGAATACTTGGAATAATGAGGTGTTATGCATTTTTGTGGCTACGCATCATATGTTATCTGCTCTTAGTAACTGCGTAGTTGATAATACAATGTTGCGTCTGACATTGACACAGCATAAAGTAACTTCTCGCTAATCTGTTGCGTACACAGTGTTTTCTGCAAACGCATTGTAAGAAATTCGGTATTCGCATCTCGATGTTCAATACCCGGTTAGACTCCGTCAAGTCACTTTTAACTTTTTTAAACCTTTCTGAAACGGATTGTAGTTACAGCAACAATTCGCAATAAGTTTCAACTAAGGCATAGTGTAGTATTC
The DNA here is from genome assembly GCA_963669975.1 of Acanthoscelides obtectus. Classification (NCBI taxonomy): domain Eukaryota; kingdom Metazoa; phylum Arthropoda; class Insecta; order Coleoptera; family Chrysomelidae; genus Acanthoscelides; species Acanthoscelides obtectus. The sequence continues at coordinate 6,572,241 of CAVLJG010000010.1, forward strand.
GGAGATAACTTTCTGTTTTCAAGTATTTTGGTAACATTTCTGTTTTTTTTTTTGTAACAAACGTAATATGATAAACGTTCGACTCTATCGGGTTTTGTTTTTTGGCTATTATAATCAACGGAAATTTGTTCGAAGTCAGTTAAAAATTTTGTATAAGTAGTAAATGCAATACATTTTTCTTGAAGTTAACTGTTAAAATTTCCTATCAAATCAGTTAAATATCCTGCGAATTCCAGTGGTCAGTTATACATAATATGAATAGCACATAATCTTTCCAGTACTATTAATTTTGAATGTCATTTAAATGCATATCAAATTATAGTGGGCTTAGTACTGTTCCTTGAGGCACACCATAATATACTAAGTGACACCTAGTTTAACTGTTTTTATACTGCTTTTTTTTAATTCACTAAAGCTCTAACAATGAATATTTAAGCCGCAGTAAAGAATCAACGTTGGCGGATTTTGGTTCTTGACATCCTTTACGATCGGTTACGATGCCTAGAGTACGGAGACCTGTACGATTTCGTCAACTTAGTGAGTTTGATAGGGGCCGTATAGTGGGAATTCGGGAAGCTGGACTTTCTTTTCGGGCAATTGTAGTTAGAGCGCAAAGAAGTGTAGACCCTGTGGTTAGGTGTTGTCAGGCATGGCTTCGAGAAGGCCGTACGCAAAGAGCAAGGGGCACTGGACGCCGCCGTAGAACAACAGGCCGTGAAGATCGCCGCTTAAGATTATTGGCCTTAAGGGACCGTTTCTCCACTACCAGGACCATTGCAAATGAATGGTTTGCAGAACACGGAAGACCTATTGGCATGCGAAGTGTTTACCGACGAATGAGAAATTTTGGCTTGTTTTCATACCGGCCACACTGGGTCCTCCCTTTAACTCGAGAACACCGACGTAATCGCCTTGAGTGGTGCAGACAACGGTCACTCTGGGATCAGGAATGGAACAGTGTTATCTTTAGTGACGAGTCTCGATTTTGTTTAGGCATGCACGATGGTCGTGCCAGGGTTAGAAGGCGACGTGGTGAAAGGAGGAATCCACAGTTTTTTGTTGAAAGACATGTTCATCACACTGTTGGAGTTATGGTTTGAGGTGCTATAGCTTATGGTTCCAGGTCACCTTTAATCCACGAAGTTCTAGAACCCCATCTTTTACCCTATCTTGACACCCTGGCAGATCCAACTTTCCAACAAGATAATGCCCGACCACATGTTGCAACAGTCGCAATAGACTTCTTTCAACATAATGATGTCACATTGTTACCATGGCCACCAAGATCTCCCGACTTATCCCCAATTGAGCACGTGTGGGATATGATGGGTAGGAGATTGCTCAATTTGCAACGTCCTCCTCAGACTCTAGAAGCACTTCGAGAAGAGTTGGTGGTTGCCTGGAATGAGATACCACAGGAGGACATTGACCACCTGATCAGAAGCATGCCTAGGGTGCATCCACACATTATTAAAGGTTAAAGCAGTGCAATCATTTTGAACTTTTTATCATTTACTTATTATGCTTCATTAAGTACTTATACAAAATTTTATTAAAACAAAACCATTTAAACTGGGTGTTCGGATTTATATGTCACTTAGTATATATACATTTTTCTACTGAAAGTGTTAGAGATTTTAATGTTGTTTGTGACGTTCCCTAAATCCCAATCTTTCCATAACTTAATTCAGGCGAACAAAGATTCCAAAAGTGGGTATTTTTTTTGTCTAGACGAGAACTAATTTCATCCATCGATTTGAGATATATCTCCACGTGTCTTTTGAGTACCTATCCATGACTGTGATTTATACGTTACCCTACCGCACATTTTGCAAAACGACACGTGGCCAGTTCCTATGAAGAAGACATCAGCTATCAATACACATCTCCAGGGGACATTCCGATGATCCACATTTCAGTGGAACCACACAAAGCACGCTTCCTACATCTGCGTGTGTTCCACAGCGGGAAGCGGCCATGTTTTGGCACTTGGATTCTACGCCTATTGTACAGAGGACACTGATGGCCCACAGAAATAGATCAGTGGTCATTGTATCGGTTCAATTACAGGAGGCTTATCTGAATCGCGACGCCCCGTAGCTTCAGTTTGACGTCTTAGTTGGTGTTGAACGGCAGGGGTTGTGTGTGGGTGGTGACCAGCGGCCTCCAAAATGTTCCATACGGAAAAATGAATTAAATTCAACGATGATTAACTTTTCGGTACTATCATTTTCGATTTTTGAACTAAGCAATAAGTGGTGAATCTATGCGTGTCAGCTGTGATCTGTGCTCGGCAAACTTCAAATTTGCGTACCTATCTGCAAAAAATAATAATAATAATAGACGTCTGCATTGTTTTATAACAACATCGTAATGCAGCTAAGGTGAGACTTGAATTATTGCTACTCTTACATTTAACAACAAAAATCACTAGCAGATGTTAATAATAATGAAGTATTATTATAAACAAATTCAAACCTTAGTAATAAATTATTACAATAAAGCAATGACCGGCATACTTTCCAAAGCAAAGTACACCCAAAAAGTTTTCGAGAAATCTATAGATATTAACATTCAAATTTTTTTTTAAAACTTGTAGATACGTATACTAGAGAAATACGATGAACCACCTAACGCAAAACGGAACGCAATGTTCAAGCTCGAAATATACATATTTTTTCACTCCTGGATGTAGAAATCATCCTCATCGATCTCAGTCTCCTCTGATATGTAGCTCTTCTCTCCGTAGTGTATACATTCTGTAATGCTCATTCAACTGGAACTTTGAGTAATAATGAGACGCACTCGTACATCGAGGATTAAGCAACCAGAATTACGCATATGGAGAATATCCGCCGCTCTGTCTGGAAAACGCGGGAATGTTTCTGAATTCGTCGATTCGAAAATAAATACAGGCAGAGTCTTAATCGTCGATTTACGAATAAGTTGCAACGCAATGTACTATGAAAAGCGAGAGACAATCGTGGACATGTACGCAACAAATAAACAGGAGCAGAAATAGAAGGATTGATAACCCGAGCGACGTTTGTTTCTACTTGTTGGCTTCATGCATAGGCCCATCACATCTGAATACGGATACCTTAAGGAAAACAAGGATCGTAGGGGAAATACAGTAATGTACTATGTCTACAACCACAGCAATGTATGATGACATTATGGCAATTCAATGTTACAATATCAGGTATTTCTCCAGGCGTAGTAGAAACATGTTCAAATCAAACACATATATACCTCCCTACAGTTAGTAATAACCCTTTATAGACCATGACTTTGAGATTTCCGAAGCGAATTGATAGCGGGAGACAGCAAAGGCACTTGCAGACGATTCGATAGTCGAAAATTACAGTAATACCAACTTCTTGGAGCGATAATAACTAGAATTAGATCAAGTGTGTTTGTACAGTTTCTGATTCGTATAGGCAAAGTAAAAGCTGTTATTTGGCCATGTTTGGTTTGTGTCTGTATTATGTATAATACCAGCTTTAGGTGGGACCTGCATTGATGGATCCTTTCAAATTGGGTACGGCATTGTGCTGTTTGGTTCCTAATTCGTTCGGGTATTGGTACCTTCCTTGGGAAATATCAATTTAGATATCCAGTTTATTTTCTCACACATGGGCATTTCATAAATGGGGAGTCAGGAGGCATATACAGAAGATGATTTAAAAAATACTAGCAAGATAGGAAGGAGGTACAAGAATAATATGAATAGAAAGAAATGGAAAATAATGTCATCGATTGGATTATTTCCATACGAACTATGAAGAAATTAGTATAGCTAGATAGATAGATAATTATATTAAATACTAACTTGACTACACGAACAGTAAATGTTTCCTTTTAACAGCAATTATTTGTTAGATTTAAAGTCGACACAAAGTTTATCTAAAACACTGGAACGTTAAATTTGGTTATGATACAAAAGATCAAAGGCAATGTGTCAAATATTTCTAACGATGTCACTGGAATTTGCGTGGTGAAACATACCCAGCACGCCTATGGCTGTCAATGTCACTTATGTTACTGCTGTCCTAGGGTGGTCGCAGCCCTGAGAGCGGAGAGCGAAACTTGAGATGTGTGATCGTGATGATTGTGATTGGAGCTTGTAGACAGATTGTTCCGCAATTCCGACGCCCTACGGACAAGGGAGCGGTCATACCGGCCAGTTACGAACGTGTGAAGTTCGACACGGTTTCAGATAGCAACGTAACCGAGGTGGAGCTCATAAATTTGCTTTAAAATTGCTTAATCGAATTTTTTCGATGTCTGCATAAACACGAGAAAGTAAACCCCGCTTTCACACTGTATGCACCGAAAAATTATTCAAATTATCTCTTATCAATTTCCACTGATATACGATCGATTTTTGTCCGAACCGTACGAACACAAACCTATTTCCGAGGAACCCAATCCGAATAAACTCATAATTGGGCATAATTTTTCGATTTATAAACTTGCATACTTTAAAATTCATGAGTCCACCTCGTAAAAAAATGCTTTCTCTCTTGTACGTACGAAAATTGATGGAGGCTCAAATTTGGTTTTCGATAAGAGCCGCTGACAGTCGATAAAAACAAACAAATTATATTTTAATATGTCTATGTCAAGAATCAATTTCGGTATTTGATTTCGACTCGGGAAATGCTTCGGTTTTTTATGTGAAGGCGGATAATAGAAGCGTTTACCTCCTGCCGCGAAGGGTGGTCTTGGAACTCATCCCTTAACATTTAAATTAAAGGGCGGATACAATTAAGAGACAACAAATTGGTTGTTGCGAAATTTGCAACGTAGAACGAATAGCTACGCAGTTCACAAATTCCTAGAACAATCTTCTATCTGAAAACCTTTTGCAGTAGGGTACCTGAGCCACATTGAATAAACAACACATTTCCATGTAAAAGCACCTTTTTATTGAATAAACTAGATTAAAGTTTAGTGATTGTGTTACAAACCTTGTAGCAGCCTCTGATGAAGAACATGGATTCCATGAACATGTCAGTCAAATTTCTAGAGTACTTACTGCTCCATTGCATGATAAACTTTTTCATACGTGTCTATATATTCAAGAACATTTAGTGTACAATCAAAATATGTACCAAGTAATTTTCAGGAATACGATAAAATAACATCATACATATTCAGATCTAGGTCAATAGATGGATGTTAGAATTATTACAATTTAAAATTAACCGATTTTTCTGACACCAAGCAGACAATTCGCTGAATATTCTTTGTACTTTAAAATGAAGGTGATTCACACTTTTTGCAGATATTTGTTAGTTATAGTGGTATCATCTCCAAACATGGTCATATGTCCCTCGGAGATATGACTGATGAATAAATTGAACAGCAGTGGTCCCAGTATAGATCCCTGTGGTACACCATGTTATATATCAGATGTTGTACTTCAAAGTTTAACCTTTAGGTTTCTGTCCTCCATGTAAGAGATGACACAATTCTCAGAGAAGCCTCTAATACCCACACTATACATATATAATTTAAAAAAAAATAGAACAAAGAAGGAAATTGAATTCGAGCAGGAAATAGGATAGCTAACCCGAGCGGTACGTATTTCTGCTTGTTCAGTTTCCTTATTTTTTCAGAATTTGCCCATTATTTTCCCGCATGATGCTTTTCTCTTTATATTTCTTTACATATGTTCTGTAAGCATCTGAGATATTGCCCGCGTGTAATATTTGGTAAATGGTCAGTTTATGTACAAATGAAGCCGTTTAGTGACGTCTTTTACGGCCAAAAAGGTCCATAAAACAGCTGCTGACCACCCCTTCTCCAGATGGAGATATCAACATATCTCCAACAATGTAAAAAGTGAGCCTGCGTACGCCCATAAAAACAGCACACACTACATTACTACTGGAAAAAAGAGACCATGTCGTATTTGCAAATCAATGTCCAGCAAGTTATAGACCCGGCATCTTGTATATTGATCTCGCGAGTGCTGTTAAAACGAAAATATTCTTGCGCTTCAATCCAAAAGCGCGTGAGACATTTATTTGAAAATTTTCCTAATTCAAGCACATATTTTTGAACTAGCGCATCTTGGAGGACACTTCGTACCTTTACGGCTCGGATAGTTTGTGGACAGCGGCATTTTATTTGCTCTTTCACAAAAAAAAGAAACGCGCAATCGTCCTGGATTACAAAGAGTGGGCGATCAGTTGTTTTTTTAAGTTGACAGTTGGTAACACTTCCGTGCTCAACATTTTGACAGGTATATTGTGTCAAACTTCCGTTGTAAGCAATGGATCGTTTTAATCTTGAACAAAGGTGGGACATATTAAAAAACTATTTTCAAGTGAGTGGTGTTGCGACTCGGAGGGGCAGGCAGTCCAACCTTAAGTAACAACCTTTTGTGATACAAATATCGCCTGGACTACACGTGCAAACGCGTCACGAGTATGTCCGACCGGTTAACGCATCGCATAAAAATATTAAAATGTATATTTAAAATTTATAAGATCGTAAAAGTTTGTCGAGTCATCCCCGAAATAAAAAATTAATGAGTAACCAATAACTTGACGTGGACCGTCACGTAAATCAATATTAATGAACCGAGTAGAACGTCTTCATTGAATCAGTTTTCTTAACAAATTTCTTGTCGAGACGCCGCGCCGCTAATGAAAACGCCGGAGGTGGGAACCGCATGATAACGCAGAGATAAAAGGGCGGCCGTAAACGACAGTTTTCTTTTTTTTTTTTATACTCCAACTACCACGAAGGCCCAAGGCCTAAGCACCCACTGGGCACCGTGGGGCTATAGGGGGATACATGAGAAAGGGGGGACGCCACACGGACTCTGGCGAGGGAACACGTGTGCATGCAACATGCACATATTCTGGCTCCGCCTACGAGAACCGCCGGGTGGTACCTCCGCGTTCGACAGTCGGTCGATGTGTGCTACAAAAAACGTTATAACTTAATGTAACCAATGATTCGTCGTTCTTCATGTATTGAGAAAACCCTGTTTGTCACCTTTTCATTCATTGCTGTCAAGTTTGGGTTCGTAAATACACTGCCTCGCAAAATTAACACGACAAACAAAATTTTGTTCAAATTAAATTTGGAATAACTTTTTAAAATTTGCATCAATTTCGTTAATTTTTTCGTCAAGCTCAAGGTAATTTCATATTCATCATTATCGACTGCTGATCTTGCAAAATCATTGAAAATGTTTGTTGTTATACAGGGTGTAACTAAAAGGTGCATCTTGCCCTAAATTTCTGAACACCCTGTGGAAACATTGGATAACTGAATAATGTGTTTTCGTACGGAAATATAAAGCCTCAACGTTTCTTAACGGTTTCTTGTTCGATTCATGGCAATATCTCAATTATTCGAGAATATATGCTGTTTTGAAGAAAATCATGCGAATCATAGCCATACCTTTTAGTTACACCTTGTATAACGACAAACATTTCAAACTTTTAGCAAGATAGATAGTAGATAGCGATAACAATGAAATTACCTTTAACTTGACGAAAAAATTAACGAAATTGATGCAAAGGTTAAAAAGTTATTTAAAATTTAATTTGAACAACATTTTTTTTCCGGTTAATTTTGCGTAGCAGTGTATATACAGGGTATTGCAGAATACGCTGTTTGCTAAATCTGACACCTTTTCATTCATTGTTGTCAAGTTTGGTTTGGTGAATATAACCTGCAACTTGTGCGTTTGTTTCATTATATATGCAGATGATAATTCGGTGGTCATAGTGTGAGGTTACCCTAGAGAGAGATCGCAAAATATTCACAAGTGGCTTAGCAGCAGTCAGCTGTATTTAAATTCTGAAAAAACATCGTCCAATTTCATAACATCCAGAAGAAATGTATGGCATTAAATATCACTTTTAGTGGCTCAAGAATATCCGTTGACACGACAGGAAAGTTCTTGGTCACGTATCTAGATGCAGGTTTAAACTTTGAAGACCACTGTGTGTATATCGCTTCAAGGATAAACTTCCAATCATTTCTTATGAAAAATTTGCTGGAGTTTGTCCGCAAATGTCGAGCAAGTATTTTTGGCCCAGAGAAGAGTGGTTTCAGATGAAACAAACGAACTCGATTTAAATGATGGCTTTGTTGACAGCTTGATTATTATGGCCCTACTAAATTTACTTTTTATTATAAGACCTCGGTGAAAGTGCTCCAATTTAAATAATGATAATGATTTTCGCATTAATTTCGGCCTCACGCGAATTTCAACTACCCGATGAATGTCAGTACTTTTTGGCATGGTTACTGAAATCTAAAATGCTTAAAATGCGATTCAAATGGTTTCTGTCTCAGGCACTTTAGGTCGCCAAAGCCAAATCCTTAGTCATTTCACATGTTTTCAATTGTTTAGTGACATTTCCAACAAAATCAATTTCCTTTTAACTCGTTTTATTAATACACCAACCTGTATACCTACATAAATAAATTCATTAGACTCCATTCAATAAGAAATTAATTGAAAAAACTGGAACTATGAAGGACAAACATATATAGACAAAGCAAAACAATCATAGAAAAAAGAAGCAAAATTCATGGAATTATAGAAAACCAACCATGATTGTGTTAATATTTTGTAGCATAACCATTATTATCAATCACCGCCTGGCATCGTCTCGGCATAGATTGTAGAAGTTTCTTGATATAAAATTCATAAATCTGTCTCCACTTTGGCTAAAAAAAATTTATCTCGTATTTACTTATCTAAGTACTTCCATAGATTTTCAATGGGGTTTATATCGGGAGACTTTGAAGGCCATTTGAGAACTGGTATTTTTTCATCCAGAAAGAATTTCTATGCGAGATTTGAAGTGTGCTTCGGGTCATTATTTTGCTGGAAGATAGATCTTAATTAAGGGCATATTGTCTTCCATATAGGGTAGCATGACATGCTTTAGTGTGTCTGTGTATACAAACTTATCCATAATGCCATCTATTCTATGTAAAGGTCCCATCCCAAACCCCGAAAAGCACCCCCAAACCATAACAGACCCGCCTCCATGCTTGACAGTGGGCAAAGTGTACTTGGGGTTCAATCGTTTTCCACTAGTACGTCTAACGATCCAAACATATTGAACTTGGATTCGTCCCTGAAACCCCTCTTCCTGTAACAAATGCTCCAATCAAGATGCAATCTATCATATATTTAGGTAAATATTCATATTTATCTATATACTTTGGTCCATTACTGTGCATTCAGGTAATTTGGAACGCCTAATTTGAATATCATCGCGAAAAATACTTTAAAGAACCATGCCTAGCAATAAATTGACATCGAATTCGGAATTTACCTTAGACAACTTTTGCAGATTTTTTACTATAGTCGTTTTTCGATAAGTAGGAATCTTGCCAGTATTTCGGAAACGGAGTATTTTCGGATTCGGTTTCAGCGACCCTAAAAATTATAAGGATAATCGGGCTCGCGTTTCCCATTTTTGCAACAAAAGTATACATAGTTACTAAAACTTAAAATGAGGTTAAAATATCCTCTATCGTATGAAACCGAATTTGAAGTCATTTCATTTGTATCTGATAGAGGGTAGTTGCTACGCTTTTGTTTCTTGCCCCAAGCCTAGACCATTCTGATGAGTTGCCAAAAAGCACAAAACTGTCATCCATGGCTGGCTGTCAGATTTAAAATCCAGGTATGAATATTTGTCCTAGGTACAACATGATAATTGCGTTAGTTTGTTTATTCAAAGGTATTAAACGTATCTGGTGACATATTTCCTCAACTTCCGCTAAGAAGCTTACTTTTACAAATGCGGTTCTCTATTTCAAAAATCGAACCATCATTAATAAAGCGCGCACGTGTCAATTAGATACAGGAAATGTACGCCCGAAAGCCTGTCACATCACAGACGAGCAAAAATTACACACGATTTATCAATGAAACGAATACCAGCGAATACTTTCAAGTGCGAAGCGGTCAGCAGAAGTACAACAAATTGCCGAAACCGGAGATGTTGTCTAAACAGAATCATGTCGAGGAGAAATGGAGCAGAATATTTTTTCAGCGAACACTCGAAGCGATACCCTTCCGCGAAAACGAGTGCCAAAAATAGACAGTTCTCTGAATGATGATTCGGCGTAGAGTGTAAGTACTCAGATGTTGGTACTTCGGGTATTTTTTCCGCTTTAACTTATAATATAATATATATAATACTGCATGCTGATTTGGGGACATTCATCGAAGCTATGTGTTCACAGACGATGCTTCAGAATAATGGCAAAATTCCATTTCAAAACTTCAATTACTGATCCAAAAACTTCAACTGCACCATGCACATACAAGGTCTGCTGAAAGTTAGCACTTTCCATTTCAGAAACAACTGAAACATTTCGTTTCGCCACACGCAAAGAAAGAAGGACCACGGTAAATTAAAATAATATGGTATCTGGGAAGCAATCTATCGCAGAGGCTTGCGGCACAGTTCTTACTGAAGCGGCCAAGGGGAAAACCTGGAAAACATATTTAAGTTTCTGAAATCCAGAAAAAAGTTTAGAAAAACTGAAACTCAAGGGACTTCATTTTTGGAGATACAGCGAAAATGGTCAAACCAAAAAGGATCCTCGAATTTGAAAATAAAAAGTTATCAAATCAAATAAAACAAGAGTCTTTAGGTAATTTCAAGAAAGCACTTGTCATGCGTATGCTTACATTTAGTATAATTAGATTTAGTTGCATTTCTTTTTATTTCATTGTGACCCGCTGTGACCCACCAATGTTTGCTTATTGTTGACTTTCTAAATAAATTATGGTGGATTTTTCAAGTCATACACCTTCATAAGCCTTTTTCAGATATCGAATCTGGATCGGCATCAAATATCTCCGCGAGCGTCGATCAGCGATCCATCCTCGCGACTCCTCTGGCGGCAGGCCCCCGATTACCGTCCGCACGTTCTAACAGCCGACCGCGTCCGAGGCAGTGCGCAATGGAACGACCACTGTCGGCGGCAGTACCGGCGCCGCGCCGTTGACAGACAGCAGCGCAGCGCGTGAGAACCACCGCGCGGTCGAACACGCTGCACCTGCCGAGACGCGGCAGGAATCACGTGCGGGGCTACTATGCATTAGTTACCATACAAGACCAAATCTGTACCGCGGAGGTAGACTAGGTTCAGTCCATTCTTACCAAAAATGAGTTTAATATGATTTAAGGCAAGTAGTCCATATCTAGCGACAAAGCTATTAAACGCGAACTGAGATCCATAACAGTTGCAACTGATAGCAGCGATGCGCGAATCACAATGGTCGATTCTGGTGCGATAGATGGCGTTTTGCGCCTTATTATGAGTTAGCGTATGATAATATTGTGAATTTTCATTTCCTACATGCAGCGTCCATCTGTCTGTAATAATGAGTGACTTTGTAACTCATGTCAAGTCGCATACAATGCAAGAAAAATATTTCAAATAAAATTATCTCAAAACTACTTATTTGGACTTAACCTAGTCTGGCTCTGAGGTACAGATATTCATGTTAGATTATATATCCATAAAGCGTTTGCAAAAAATACAAAATTCCAGATTGATTCTTAACCTACGAAAGTATGATCACCTAAGCTCGTATTTTGAACCACTCACAGTCCTAACCACATCCTTTCCTCCATTTTTAACAGACAAACTGAAATTTCGTGGGTTTACCTAGCCAAGAAATATTCGTTGTGTGATTACTCAAACCATCCCTCTTCACAAGACATCATTCTTCCATAATCGCGTTATTCATAATGTCATTATACTTTACAATGCGTCACCATCGCCTACGAAGGCTCTCAACTACAACGATTTCAAAAAAACAAGTTAAGAAAATCATTTTTGAACAACAAATTTAAAGAAAAGCATCGATCCTCATTTCTTTAAATTATAGACATAAACTGTGAAGGTCTCTTTAATATATGGACATTGCAATTAATATATTACCCTGTTTTCTTCTTGGAAAATAAAATATCAAAGCATCGTGATTTCGAAGACAGGACTATCGAAGTATAATCTAACGAGGATGGTCTTATCAATACGTCAACCTTTTATCTGTTCTATATCGATTGCTTTTCAGCGTCCATGACGAAAAGTAAATCTGCATACAGCTGGTCAAACAGGCTTACCGATGTTTTAGATCATGTAGCCACCTTTTTGATAGTGAAGAAAGAGTAAAGACTGGTGTTTTGATCCTAAAACCAGCATTGGCACAGCAAGGATCACCTGCTATCATTTGCAACTTGGCCGTTGACATACACATACTATGATAATAAAGAGTATTTCGGAAAACGCGTCGTTTTAGTCGCCGCCCAAAACCGTTTAGTCATAAATTGGGTGCGTTGATTTAGTGTCTGACGTCAATTCTTTACTAAGACCCAAATATCTATTGGAGCAGATATTTTACATAGTATCTACTCTAACAACTATGGTTTTATAGCTCGTTGTTACGACTGTCTGTTATTGTATTAGCTTGTGAATTTATCATGCCTTTATTATTCTCAAATTCAAAGGATCTATGTCATTCCAAGTTACATACTTGCAGGCAAAGGCAACTTGGTTACTCCACAAGCGATTTACGAACCCTGAAGCAGCTAGAAAATCCCAATTGACAATCCGAATTCTACTCTCATATTCAGATCGTCGTTCAGATCGCAGTCAAATCATTCCAATTTCACCAATTACACGCTCGGCAGGTCGTCATCTTCGCTCTCCGAATTTAGGATGAATTCGTAAAGGCGACAGATCGAAACCCACGAAGTTGTTTTGTGCGTCCAGCCGTGCTCGTTTCGATCTGCAGATCGATTGTGATCAAGCAAGCGTCGAATCGTTCGAGACAAGTGCGCATCGCGTCGCGCGCTGGTGCGGAAAGTTGCGTTTTACACGATTTGCACGAACAAATGCGCGTCCGCGACCGACGCAATTTCGGGTGGGCTCTAGATTATTCAACAATAATAAACGTCTTTATTAAAACAGAGAACAAAAAGGGTTGCAAACGGTGCCGAAGCTTACCAACGCGCTACTCTTAAACTAACCACCGTGCAAGAAAGAAACAAAAGCTGTTAGGTAGCAGATATAGAAGAAAAATGATACATGTTGCGCAAAAGTTTGCTATACATACAAAGAAAAAAAGAAGCAAAATTAACAACAGAAATAAGAGCAGCATGTTTAAACTAAGGGTCCAAGCTGATTTGAGATTTTTGGCAACTCGAGGACGTGATTTCAAGTCCAAGACTCATAGTGGAGCGAAAAGTAGTTATATTTGGAAATCTAATAATATTAGACATTAGACATATTATGTCTATCATGTACTATCGTGGTCGGTACTGTTGTTACCTGTACCCAACACCCGCAAACCGATAGCGCGTCAGAATTTCAAGAAGAAGCTCGACAAGCGCCTCTCCGGTTTATGGACCAATAAACAATGTGTAAAATCAATCAAATCTCGTTTATACACGCTACGGCGTCTCGCGTCCGATGACCGAAGCGTTATCTTTTAATTCTCTTATTAAATCTTCCATACTGCAACTGGGCAAATAAAAATTTCAACGTCAGCGCCCTGTCAGAGATAACTTATTATTATGTCCACTCGCGCTGATGGGTATTTTGTACGGCAACGCTGTAAAACGGACAGCTCTTATGTTTCATATCAGCGGTAGCTACATGGTGAGCTATTAACTTCGAAGTTGAGTCATTTATTTTAACAGTGAATAGATCGGATCAAAAGAAATGTTTTTTTCCTTTAACATTTTTGTGGTAAAATTAAAGTAACAAAGTTATAGCCCATTAGAAGTTTGAGTACCGCCCTGTCTCAATAATAATATTATGTGCTCGTGTTTGGCGACAACGGATATAATCCGCCTTATCGGTTCATCGCATCGGAAACAACAAAGCGAAAGAATTTGGAACGATGTTTTTACAATTATTTTATTCAGTTGTATACAGTCAGTGTCAGTCGGTAACGCGTGAGTGAATAGTGGTGTCTGTTGCGTGGCTCAAACGAAATAAAAAATGGCACATGTTTATGCGGATCGGTTTCCCAATCGAGTGCAACCAACCCCTCGTGGCTTTAGTTAATGTAGTACAACGGGCTCGTGAATCAGGTGACTTAATAAATCAAATACAGGTCCGCACTGAAATACTTGTCGGGAGGATACTTTATAAAACAAGGTAAAGTACTTGTAGTTTTTTCTAGTAACATGTTTACATCAATCAAACCTCAACAGAGTCTCGATCAGATCAAACGTAAAAACATACATACATCAGTACTTAATGCAGAGCACCCCGGGTTGGTAAGCCAAATACAGCAATATTGGAGTTTTTCGATATTATTTTAATTTACGGCGAGGGTCTTCGAAATGCTACCGAGGCTTCGCGAACGCTTGCAGATCGTTTTTCAAGATCATTCGTGATTGCCTTCTTCGTTTGCTCTGCTCTATCATATAGCAAATTAAAGCGTGTTCAGAATTCGTACGTCGACAGTTCGCCTATTTTGCCCTTTTGCACAAAATAAAGTCCCTTCTACTATTATCATATATTATTAAATGTTGTTGCTGTTCTCATCGTGCATCCACCGAGAGGAAAAAACGTCCGCAAAATCTTAATCGAATTTTCACCAGTAGCACCGCAATTCGCATTCAAACAAAAGAACAAAAGAATGCCGATAATGAGAGAGGAGAAAATGCATTCTCGCTCTACATCGGTGATGACCGCGGTCGTACTCACAACTATTAAGGCTAATTGTGCAGAATGTGCCGTAATTTTTACCTACTTGATTATCGACAATAATTGGTGGCAGTACCTCGCGGTACTAACAATAAATTGAGTTGTCACGTTACGCCAATCATGATTAAGGAAAACAAAACAGAAGCGCGTTGGAAGGCATGAGTGTAGGTGTTGGTACCGGAAAATGGAAATCCGGGGAAAAAGTTGAGCTTTCGGATTAATATAAGGAAAAGTTGGATTTCTCATTAGAATATGTGTATTCATCTAGAGCTCCTTTGGACATATCAGGTTCTAAGCCATTCCCTCGCTGTGTCTTCAAGATCGTATTGATCCTCCACGAGTGTATTCAAGTATTTAAAACGTCGCCGTCCTCTTCGATATTTTCATCAGTGGACATTGGTGGACAGAGTAGGAGACCTAGACAGCCCCAACTGTTACAAATTTTTGAAGGAATAAACAAGCTCGTGTTTTTTTAGTCAGCAACCAAACTTAAAACTTAGCAAGCACTAATTAAAAACAAAACATGTGGCAGACCAATATTTGGAATGAAGTAAGTATTTTTATTCAATTCAAATTAACTTTGTTATTTCAAACGTGGTTGAACCAAACCAATAAATGTTTTTACAGTACAGACAAAGAATTTGTACATAGTCATCCACACTAAAAATTGTGAAATTCTGCAGGGAAACACTAAATCCTTTCAGGTATTCGTTACTGATTCTACAGTGGTAATGATAGTGCATTTCATCATGATGGGTAGCGTGGCGCTAAGTATCCATCCAATGATTTCACGCAATGTTACCACTATCTTAAGAATGCAAAAGCTTTGAAGTTTTTGAAAATCGGTCAACTGACGGCGGAGAAAAACGCAAAAGAATCGCGTTTTTTGACGTTTCAGACAACTGTGATCATTTTCGGGGTTAAAAATTGGGGATTAGAGCTGGAAAAGGGTATATTTCAACTTTTTGACGTTGGTTTATGGACACGCCCCCATTCCAAGTAATTCTACACACCTAAAATGATCTAGAAAGGCAATAATATATCAGACATATTTCACTCATCATATTTGTGGTCCCTCGATGGACAAGCGCCTTCGCCGGTGGTCATGAGTCTCAGTCGGCAATCAACCAACATCGTCATTTACGCGGGATTGTTCATAGCAACGATCATGTGCGCCTGCAAAAGATCCTCTGAAGGCGAGAAGGACGTTCATTTATTTTTTCTTATAGATTTTTTCTGTGTGCCAAACATCCTTTACGAGCTGATGACAACCCAGCGTGGGAAGTACCCCGCTTACTTGAGGTCATTCTTTGTCTCGTTTCTGCCGAAAGATAAAATTCTAGCTACGCACATGCCGCAGCCTTGCTGTCTCATTTTTATTCTTGTCTACTCTCTTTTCATTGATTGCGTAAGGTTGCGTTGCGGCTACTTTTTTCTTAATTTAAATAAAGTCTGATGGATCGCGTGAGAGCGAGAACAACTGATAAAATTGCCCGCTTGTCATGAAGTGCGCTACACGCCGTCATAATTTCTTGTAGGCTGTATGAATTATTGCATGATTTATTATCGTTATCATTTGTCAAGATAGGTGATGTTATCATTAGGTTCTAAATTAAGCTTTTTCGTTACAAGAAAAACATACATTTATTCTATGTAAATTCAAGCATTAATTTTCTATCGTGCATAGGAACAATGCAATGTTTATAATCAACTAGACGTTTGTTTTTTAAAGTTTTCCAATAGATCAAGAAAACAAGACTTGGTACAGTGTTGTTTCCGCGTAGATAGAAGAGAGGAAGCAAGGAAATATGACTTGTAACGCTTCTGGCCGATCTCAGGAAAAAAATTACACCACAATCGTAATGAATGCACCCGATTCACCTAAGGAATCAGTAATTTATGAAGATGTTCCTCGCTACGATAAACACTTGGGATCACCCTACTATACAGGATGTTGGGAAAATAGAAGAGGTATTTAAGAGGCTGAAAATATGTTAAAAAGTTTCTGTAAACACAGGTCCGAAAATGCATGGTGATAAATTAGAAAAAAATAATATCTTAAGAAACCTTTTTTCGATTCTGTAAAAATTTGGCAATATCATTAGTTGTATTGAGAGGCTAATTTACTCAGTGGCGTCCCGCGGGCACCTTAGCGAACGTCATTGGCAAAAAATGTACTTCATTGCATTTTTTTAAACTTATATATATATATATATATATATATATATATATATATATATGCCGTTTGATCAGACATTGAAAAATACAACTTCTTTGTTTCTTGTATTTTCTTTCGTATGTCACCATAATTTCAAATATTCGCTGACGTGCTTCCAGGGACGCCACTGGACCTGATAATTTCAATATATTTAGGGCTAAATTATCTTCTTAATGCAACAACTAATATTGCCAAATTTCAACAGAATCTAGTAAATACCTTTCAGGATATCTAAGTGACATATAAATCCGAACACCCGGTTTAAATGGTTTTATTTTAATAAAATTTTGTATAAGTACTTAATGAAGCATAATAAGTAAATGATAAAAATTTCAAAATGATTGCACTGCTTTAAAGCCATTTGACATTTAATAATGTGTGGATGCACCCTGATGTGCTACGCATTCTCCAACGCGTCTAGGCATGCTTCTGATCAGGTGGTCAATGTCCTCCTGTGGTATCTCATTCCAGGCAACCACCAACTCCTCTCGAAGTGCTTCTAGAGTCTGAGGAGGACGTTGCAAATTGAGCAATCTCCTACCCATCATATTCCACACGTGCTCAATCGGGGATACGTCGGGAGATCTTGGTGGCCATGGTAACAATGTGACATCATTATGTTGAAAGAAGTCTATTGTGACTCTTGCAACATCTGGTCGGGCATTATCTTGTTGGAAAGTTGGATCTGCTAGGGTGTCAAGATAGGGTAAAAGATGGGGTTCTAGAACTTCGTGGATATAACGCTGCGCGTTCATGTTACCTTTGATGAAGATTAAAGGTGACCTGGAACCATAAGCTATAGCACCCCAAACCATAACTCCAACAGTGTGATGAACATGTCTTTCAACAAAAAACTGTGGATTCCTCCTTTCACCACGTCGCCTTCTAACCCTGGCACGACCATCGTGCATGCCTAAACAAAATCGAGACTCGTCACTAAAGACAATACTGTTCCATTCCTGATCCCAGAGTGACCGTTGTCTGCACCACTCAAGGCGATTACGTCGGTGTTCTCGAGTTAAAGGGAGGACCCAGTGTGGCCGGTATGAAAACGAGCCAAAACTTCTCATTCGTCGGTAAACACTTCGCTTGCCAATAGGTCTTCCGTGTTCTGCAAACCATTCATTTGCAATGGACCTGGTAGTGGAGAAATGGTCCCTTAAGGCCAATAATCTTAGGCGGCGATCTTCACGGTCTGTTGTTCTACGGCGGTGTCCAGTGCTCCTTGCTCTTTGCGTACGGCCTTCTCGAAGCCATGCCTGACAACACCTAACCACAGTGTCTACACTGCTTTGCACTCTAACTGCAATTGCCCGAAAAGAAAGTCCAGCTTCCCGAAGTCCCACTATACGGCCCCTATCAAACTCACTAAGTTGACGAAATCGTACACGTCTCCGTACTCTAGGCATCGTAACCGATCGTAAAGGATGTCAAGAACCAAAATCCGCCAGCGTTGATTCTTTACTGCGGCTGAAATATTCATTTTTAGAGCGTTAGTGAATTAAAAAAAAGCAGTATAAAAACCGGAATGTCCAACTGATAAGGCTGAACATTTTTTCACTTGTTATTTACAGTAAGATAAATACATTCACCAACTATTATTAAAATAAAACCATTTAAACTGAGTGTTCGGATTTATATGTCACTTAGTATAATACAAACATTTTTTTTTTAAATTATCACCGTGTATATTGAAAACTCTGCATTTCCGAACCCATGTTTATAAAAACTTTCACTCCTAAAATACCAAATAACACCATCTAACACTTACTTCGTCTCCTTGGTATAATAACAGCGAGTTTCTTAAAAGAAGTGCCAGCCTCAAAAGAACTTGTTCCTCGCTTATTTCAGAGCCGCGGACATAACATTTTATCACCATCTATTCCGCTATCTGAAGACATCGTTTACGTTTCTACACACGCCAATTCAAAACTAATATCGGCGCTGCGCGGACAGCTATCAGCTTTTTTGGTCGCGTCAAAAAAATGCCACCTAGGAGCCTAATGAGGACCTCGCTTGATATACATAAGGCCATCGGCCTCCGATGCGTGAACCCGAAATCTGCATTAATTTGTAACTTTTTATACAAAAAAAAAGGATTCTTTGATCTGTACGGCCGCTCCGAAACCATAAAAATTCCCCCCGTGTTCCTAGCGCGATATAACGAATGTTTTTATTATGCATGTATCGGTATACCGGCAGCTTGCGCGTTTATTGGTGCGTGCGATTTTTATGTGAAACTGGAAAAAACGACCACGAACACCTTTTGGAGCTCAGACAGAAATGTACTGCTAAAAATATTTGTTTAAAATATCCTCTCAAATAAAGTCAGTAAAAAACAATTTTAGAGAAATTCATTTTCATGCGTTTATCTCCGCAGTCAAATTTAAAACATCAAGGAAAATGGGCCGTTCAAGTATTACGTAAGCAGATTTATTACAATTATTTACCACCCCATCCCCCTTGTCAGCAAAAGTAAGAAAAGCTCTTACCCCGTCCCCCCATGCGTACGTAAACATTTGTCAATTAATGTATTGTTTTTTTTAATATTATAATTATAATTTGAAAAATAAGAAAATAGACTTAGGATACAGATTACAGTTAACTGATACCGTATTCAACATAGAGTAAAAGACAAAAATATTATATCTTACTAACATAACAAACTTATTTTAAATTTTTGGTACATATATTAAATTCAAATTAACAGTCTTCAGTCCATGAAACCCGAATCCATGTTTCTAAGTTTTCGATGACATTGGATTGCTTCGATTGCTGCTCAGTGTTGCGAGCAGTTTGCTCGCTTTCATCGGATTTTGGAATGTCTACGTCGTTCTCATCGAGCCATTCAACATCATGGTGCTCTATATTTTGAATAATGCACATCAGTTCATTAGCACGACGAGCAGCGACTCTTACAGGTCTAACTTTCCTATCAGTGTGCATGTCCCTAATGTTAGTAATGGGAAATTTCTATAATCATCTCGATTTCGAACATTATATGCATCTTTCGGCGCTTTAGATAATAAAAGTACTCGCTCAATAACGACCCACTTCTCAAACTGGGTACATTCTGTAACTGCCACCTTGAGTGGCGATGGGACGGCTTTGCAGACTCGACGTATAGGCAACCAATTACGCGACAGTGCGTGAGTGCTTGCAGGCTTGACCGAGGTTCCCGTCTGGAAACAGCTGCCACCATCTAGACAGTTTACACGGCGCGGACCGGAAAACACTGGAATGGGTTTCGTCAGGTCGATAGGAAACTAAATACCCGAACAGACGGCGGAAGCAGTCAGTCAACGATGTTTTCGTGACAATACGTAACGCACTGTTTTAATATGAATCATGAGAGAAAATAATCTTTTACGGGGTTGATGCATTCATTAGAGGATTTCTTTCAGTTGTCCTACTACCTTTTATACTTTGACTAGTTCAGTATTCTAAAAAAGAAAATAACAAAAACGCATCCGTATATACCACACACGTTCAGACGGTAATTTGTATGCTGGTCACAGAATTATGATGTCAACTGTTCTGGTGCCTGACATCTATTTTCAGTCACATGCTTCTACCCGCATCTGTTGTAAATTTGAAGAGTCCGATGCATCAAACTGTTGTTGATTTATACGACAAGATGCTTTAATTAGGGAACAGATCTCAGACATCGCATTATACGTTTATTCTAGTAATACAAAAAATGCCTGGAGGAACGCGATATATAAATTCGAACACCCAGTTTAAATGGTTTTATGTTAATAAAATTTTGTATAAGTACTTAATGAAGCATAATAAGTAAATGATAAAAATTTCAAAATGATTGAACTGCTTCAAAGCCCTTTGACCTTTAATAATGTGTGGATGCACCGTGATGTGCTACGCATTCTCCAACGCGCCTAGGCATGCTTCTGATCAGGTGGTCAATGTCCTCCTGTGGTATCTCATTCCAGGCAACCACCAACTCCTCTCGAAGTGCTTCTAGAGTCTGAGGAGGACCTTGCAAATTGAGCAATCTCCTACCCATCATATCCCACACGTGCTCAATTGGGGATAAGTCGGGAGATCTTGGTGGCCATGGTGACAATGTGACATCATTATGTTGAAAGAAGTCTATTGTGACTCTTGCAACATGTGGTCGGGCATTATCTTGTTGGAAAGTTGGATTGTCAAGATAGGTTAAAAGATGGGGTTCTAAAACTTCGTGGATATAACGCTGCGCGTTCATGTTACCTCTGATGAAGATTAAAGGTGACCTGGAACCATAAGCTATAGCACCCCAAACCATAACTCCAACAGTGTGATGAACATGTTTTTCAACAAAAAACTGTGGATTCCTCCTTTCACCACGTCGCCTTCTAACCCTGGCACGACCATCGTGCATGCCTAAACAAAATCGAGACTCGTCACTTAAGACAATACTGTTCCATTCCTGATCCTAGAGTGACCGTTGTCTGCACCACTCAAGGCGATTACGTCGGTGTTCTCGAGTTAAAGGGAGGACCCAGTGTGGCCGGTATGAAAACAAGCCAAAACTTCTCATTCGTCGGTAAACACTTCGCATGCCAATAGGTCTTCCGTGTTCTGCAAACCATTCATTTGCAATGGACCTGGTAGTGGAGAAACGGTCCCTTAAGGCCAATAATCTTAGGCGGCGATCTTCACGGTCTGTTGTTCTACGGCGGCGTCCAGTGCCCCTTGCTCTTTGCGTACGGCCTTCTCGAAGCCATGCCTGACAACACCTAACCACAGTGTCTGACTTCTTTGCACTCTAACTGCAATTGCCCGAAAAGAAAGTCCAGCCCCTATCAAACTCACTAAGTTGACGAAATCGTACAGGTCTCCCTACTCTAGGCATCGTAACCGATCGTAAAGGATGTCAAGAACCAAAATCCGCCAACGTTGATTCTTTACTGCGGCCGAAATATTCATTTTTAGAGCGTTAGTGAATTAGAAAAAAAGCAGTATAAAAACCGGAATGTCCAACTGATAAGGCTGAAAATTTTTTCACTTGTTATTTACAGTAAGATAAATACATTCACCAACTTTTATTAAAATAAAACCATTTAAACTGGGTGTTCGGATTTATATGTCACTTAGTATAGTTAGAAAGCGACTGATGAGTGACAGGTTTCGATAATTGTATATTTTCGACGATCTTCAGAAACGTTGTATGTCTTGAGATTTTTTCATTAAATTCGTATTATCCCAAAAGATCATACCACTCGGCGTCTTTAAAATTGATATTTTCACGAATAAAGTTATTGACACTTTTATGGATCATTCTGAGCAAAAATGCGGTTTTTCTGTAAGTCTGCATCTAATTATGAAATATTTCCTTTTCAGCTAAAACTATGATGACAGTGACGACAGCACTTTACATGCAGGAATTCAGAGCGGCGTCCTCGTGGCAGCCGCGGCGCTCAGGCATTTACAAGCTCCTAATCTCATTCTTTATTTATAAAAGAAGAACAAAACATGTACGTTCACCTTAAATCCTACCTAAACACCTTTTAATATACCACGTGTAAGCTTTTCAATCACAGCGCCTTTTAATAATCATTAACATTATTTCTGATGTCCGAGAAGAGTCTAACAATATACCACACTTTCATTAGCGAAGGTAGTTCGTTAAAACGAAGAAAGTTAATAAGCGCATTAAGGTCTATAAAAATATTTAAAAGCAACGAACGTACGTCAGGGCCGAGACGTAAAAGGCTGATATTATATTTTATAAGGACATTACCGGATGAAGTAGCCATTTAATGTTGCACGCATACATGCAAATCGATAATATCGATACGAATTTATAAGATATCCTTCGGTTTAGTACAGTCGATGTAGGTTGACTAAAATATCTGTTATCCAAACGCCATGTATATCGCGTACGCTACGCATTTAGGTAACTAAGAAAATGGCACATATTTATAAAATTTGGCTTTTTCCTAAAATGGAATTTGTCAAACGATAATTTTATTCGCCGTCTTTTATCATGTTAAGGGTGGATTTCATCAGGATTATCAAATCAACAGTCCGTTATTCTCCACCTATTGGGTAACAGTCCGTTAAATACAGCGAGTGAGCTTCAAGTTCCAAATTTTAGCAACCAATAGCTATGAAAAGTTGAAAACGCGCTCCCTTCTACATCTCAAGGTCGTTCACTCTAACAAGGTCACACCCACTCCAGGTCGAAAGTGCTCGAGGTCATATATGTTCAAGGTCACACTTCAAGGTCACTCGGAAACTCAAGATCACACTTCAAGGTCACTCGGAAACTCAAGGTCACACTTCAAGGTCACTCGGAAACTCAAGGTTACATTTCTAGATCATAAATTGACAAAAATTGTTTTTGCCGTAACAGAAGATGATGAATCAGTTGGAATACGTTTTATATATCTTTTTTTTGCAATATAATAGAAGTGGGTACATTTCTACAGGTACGTATTATGTTCAAGACCCCGTACGTGATATACAGACAAAACTAGATTTCGATGCATGAACAGTCGTCAAATACAGTGAAATACCTTGAGCATATATGACCTCGAGCACTCTCGACCTGGAGTGGGTGTGACCTTGTAGGAGTGGACGACCTTGAGCGGCGCTCCCTTCTACATCTCAAGGTCGTTCACTCCGACAAGGTCACACCCACTCCAGGTCGAGAGTGCTCGAGGTCATATATGTTCAAGGTCACTCGGAAACTCAAGGTCGCACTTCAAGGTCACTCGAAAAATCAAGATCACACTTCAAGGTCACTCGGAAACTCAAGGTCACGTTTCAAGGTCACACTTCAAGGTCACATTTCTAGATCATAAATTGACAAAAATTGTTTTTGCTGTAAGAAAAGATGATGAACCAGTTGGAATACGTTTTATATCCTTTTTTTTTGCAACATAATAGAAGTCGGTACATTTCTACAGGTACGTATACGTATTATGTATAAGACCCTGTACGTGATATACAGACAAAACTAGATTGCCATGCATGAACAGTCGTCAAATACAGTGAAAACATCCTACTAAATATAATAGTTAGAAAATCTACCTATTATTTCTCTCATTTTCATTGGTCCATTTAAATAACTGACCGTCTTTTGTCAAATGATAAAAACTTGAAATTCTATGAAAGTTATCCTAATTCTGAAGCACAAAGACATAATATTATATCTATATTGTACCCTTATTTATAAGGCAACGGTTATTTCATGACTTTTTTCAACATTTCAATTACCTTCAGCATCTTCAAAAAAATGAGGTCCATGACGCCTCCATAACAAACACCACACCAAACTGTGAGTCGACGAGGAAGTGGTGCAATATTTCATGACTTTCAGGCTCACTAGGCTGTAGTTATTGGGTTAACTGTGCGTAATGACTTGCGACGAATACATAGTTCTTTAGAACGATGTCTGGTAGACGTCTCAGGACGCTTCACTACACAATATAAATCAGTCAGTTAAATATTGGCCCTGTATGTAAGATTTGAACGTTCCAAAGGACACAAAATGCTTAAGTTGAAACTAACATGATTTTACATTAGATTCAGTACCTGTCGGTGTAAGAATCGAATTCGGTATATTATATTTTCTTACATCGACTGTACTAACGATGTTCAATAAATTGTGGCATACTGTTTTGTTTATCGCGTTTCGGCACGGAAAATTTTGAAAGTATACGCAAAAGCGATACAAATTCGATTTTCTGCTCTCATAAAAGCCCTGCTTTATTTAAAATATGATACTGAAATAAAACACCAATATTCTTTCTTACTAATAAAAAGTACGTTTTATATAAATAAAGCTTATCAGCTCGTTGTGGCAATTTTAGCAACTTGAAATCTTAATTAGTGCTTCAGCTCAAGTTTTGGCCACAGAAGCCTTCTGAATCAGAAGAAAAGTTAGAGAGTTGTACCTCTGGTTTCATCTCAATTCACAAGTCGATCTTCAAACCTTATCAACGTTTTTTAATATCGAGATTACGTATAAGCTCGTTTTAAAACCATATAGAATTCGTGTGAACTCTTTTGACCGGTCTGTTCAACAAAAGAGTGTGGTTATTTATCATCTGTTCATTACAAGGCAATAAAAGTGCTACCTAACGCAGGATAAAAGTCCCTTCTTCCCAAATATATCGTTGTCACTCATCTGATAACTAAGTAGCTTTCTTTCGAATACCTACAAACGAAAAAAGTCAAGGCTTACGAGACTTTTATTGTCTCACACAAATCTTCCCATCATCAAGATGGCCAATGCTACCATGAGGCCAAAAACATAACACATGTACCCACTAAATGCCTTAAAATTTTACGACCACCAAGTTTTATGTGTAGGTTCATCGATATATCACCTAAATCTGTGCTTTCATCCCTTTCTCTGGTGGTAAAAGGCGTAGAACGACACTATAAAAATTTTTATTGCTCTTCTAGATCTTGTTTTCTGGTGGTAGTACAGCAGAAAGTTGTCTTTTAGAATCTATTTCCGATGTTGAGGTGCGGATTATATACTAAGTGACATATAAATCCGAACACCCAGTTTAAATGGTTTTATTTTAATAAAAGTTGATGAATGTATTTATCTTACTGTAAATAACAAGTGAAAAAATGTTCAGCCTTATCAGTTGGACATTCCGGTTTTTATACTGCTTTTTTTTAATTCACTAACGCTCTAAAAATGAATATTTCAGCCGCAGTAAAGAATCAACGTTGGCGGATTTTGGTTCTTGACATCGTTTACGATCGGTTACGATGCCTACAGTACGGAGACCTGTACGATTTCGTCAACTTAGTGAGTTTGATAGGGGCCGTATAGTGGGACTTCGGGAAGCTGGACTTTCTTTTCGGGCAATTGCAGTTAGAGTGCAAAGAAGTGTAGACACTGTGGTAAGGTGTTGTCAGGCATGGCTTCGAGAAGGCCGTACGCAAAGAGCAAGGGGCACTGGACGCCGCCGTAGAACAACAGACCGTGAAGATCGCCGCCTAAGATTATTGGCCTTAAGGGACCGTTTCTCCACTACCAGGTCCATTGCAAACGAATGGTTTGCAGAACACGGAAGACCTATTGGCATGCGAAGTGTTTACCGACGAATGAGAAGTTTTGGCTTGTTTTCATACCGGCCACACTGGGTCCTCCCTTTAACTCGAGAACACCGACGTAATCGCCTTGAGTGGTGTAGACAACGGTCACTCTGGGATCAGGAATGGAACAGTATTGTCTTTAGTGACGAGTCTCGATTTTGTTAAGGCATGCACGATGCTCGTGCCAGGGTTAGAAGGCGACGTGGTGAAAGGAGGAATCCACAGTTTTTTGTTGAAAGACATGTTCATCACAGTGTTGGAGTTATGGTTTGGGGTGCTATAGCTTATGGTTCCAGGTCACCTTTAATCTTCATCAGAGGTAACATGAACGCGCAGCGTTATATCCACGAAGTTCTAGAACCCCATCTTTTACCCTATCTTGACACCCTGGCAGATCCAACTTTCCGACAAGATAATGCCCGACCACATGTTGCAAGAGTCGCAATAGACTTCTTTCAACATAATGATGTCACATTGTTACCATGGCCACCAAGATCTCCCGACTTATCCCCAATTGAGCACGTGTGGGATATGATGGGTATGAGATTGCTCAATTTGCAACGTCCTCCTCAGACTCTAGAAGCACTTCGAGAGGAGTTGGTGGTTGCCTGAAATGAGATACCACAGGAGGACATTGACCACCTGATCAGAAGCATGCCAAGGCGCGTTGGAGAATGCGTAGCACATCAGGGTGCATCCACACATTATTAAAGGTCAAAGGGCTTTAAAGCGGTACAATCATTTTGAAATTTTTATCATTTACTTATTATGCTTCAATAAGTACTTATACAAAATTTTATTAAAATAAAACTATTTAAACTGGGTGTTCGGATTTATATGTCACTTAGTATAGTTATAGTTATAGTTTGAACATTCGACGTGTAACCCTAGGATCTTCTTATAAACAATATTAGCAATAACTACTCTGAAAGCACCATGAAAGATGCTGCAAACACTATTCAGCTTGCAAGAGAAGCTATGGTCCTTCATTACAACATTATCTGAAGACTATACGTGTTTTTTCTTCAGTCACAGCTTATCACAAATCAGCTTCTTTGGATTTGTGCGTTGTAGAAGGTCACCCATCATATGTGGAGACATCTTGAGAATAATTTAAAACTAAAAGATTTATGAGCTACCAGGTACGTAAAGAAAAGATCATTAGACAGACATAAATTAGTTCAGGAAGAGATAACCCCATTGACGCATAAACACAGGATTCTACGAGTATCTCATCCGATCGGTAGCAATTTGTCAACTATAGTCCAAACCTTTTCACGCGAAACCGTTTAACTTTTCGTACAATATAAATCTCTCCATCAGCGGGGATGTATCAGAATCTAACCCGCCACCCTTTAACGTATGATTTGACTGGTGGAAAATGGGAATTTTATGCAAAATCCTCCCAATAAATCTCGGAAAGCTCCACGTTAGCGTTCGCCGGCCGCTTTGATTTATGGGACATTATGGCGTATCGAAGTTGATTTAGGTCCTACGGTGCGTATTAAGATCATCGGTAAATACAGCAAGGTAGGAAATTTTAATTTTATGCGGTGTTGGTACGCTTGGACAAGGGACCTTCTTCTGTCCTTACCAAGGGCGTACCTGCTCGATGAAAGATTGCTTGTACACTCACACATCTGTCGAGTAAACTCATCCAGTCACGTGGTGATACTCATGAGTAGACAGGGTTTGTATGTTCTGGGACGCCCTTGAGCGACGACCTTCGGTGCCGAACGACCTTGAGAGCTGACCTTCGGTGCCAACCTTGAAATGCGATCTTGAAACGTGACCTTGAGCTTCCGAGTGACCTTGAAGTGTGACCTTGAGTTTTCTATTGACCTTGAATTGTGACCTTGAGTTTCCGAGTGACCTTGAAGTGTGACCTTGAGCACATATGACCTCGAACACTCTCGACCTGAAGTGGGTGGGACCTCTGTTGGAGTGAACGACCTTGAGCGGCGCTCCTGTCTACATCTAGTCATGTGGTGATACTCATGAGTAGATAGGGTTTTTATGTTCTGGGACGCCCTTGAGCGCCGACCTTCGGTGCCGAACGACCTTGAGAGCTGACCTTCGGTGCCAACCTTGAAATGTGATCTTGAAACGTGACCTTGAGTTTCCGAGTGACCTTGAAGTGTGACCTTGAGTTTTCGAGTGACCTTGAAATGTGACCTTGCGTTTCCGAGTGACCTTGAAGTGTGACCTTGAGCATATATGACCTCGAGCACTCTCGACCTGGAGTGGGTGTGACCTTGTAGGAGTGAACGACCTTGACCGGCGCTCCTGTCTACATCCAGTCATGTGGTGATACTCATGAGTAGATAGGGTTTTTATGTTCTGGGACGCCCTTGAGCGCCGACCTTCGGTGCCGAACGACCTTGAGAGCTGACCTTCGGTGCCAACCTTGAAATGTGATCTTGAAACGTGACCTTGAGCTTCCGTGTGACCTTGAAGTGTGATCTTGAGTTTTCTAGTGACCTTGAAATGTGACCTTGAGTTTCCGAGTGACCTTGAAGTGTGACCTTGAGCATATATGACCTCGAGCACTCTCGACCTGGAGTGGGTGTGACGTTGTAGGAGTGAACGACCTTGAGCGGCGCTCGCTTCTACATCTCAATATCAAATATGTATTTTTTACGACTAGAGTGTATCTAAAATGTTTTTGAGAAAATAAATTGTTTTAGAAGTAAATAGTTTCGTCATGTTCAGTTTATAAACGCATATTTTGGTACAAATCTTGAAGTGGGCCAACTGAAGTGGGAAGGGGCTCGTTGATGATTCTAATGAATTAAATTAATAACACTGTGTTTGACCTTTTTTTTAGTACGCCTATGTGTATATAAATAATACGAAAATATACAAATCCCTTCTGAAAACAAATAGATCACCTTTCGGATGCATGAAAAAATTTCACACCTACAGGGGATGATTTTGCATACATAAATACATAATAAACTCATGCTAGGCAACAAGGTATTTTCTGAATTTTTATCAAATCTAAAAAGGTGCCGCGAGCAGGTCGTGTTTTGTTTCTGTAACGGTTACAAATTAATGTAAAGTTTTGCTTCACGTATGGATGGAGATAGACACTAACAACTACAACGTAAGGAATTTTACGCCAGTATCATCATTGATTTTTAGATGCCTAACTATGTATATGAAGTAGCTTTGCTTACAAAAGTATTTCGCACTTTTTTAAAGTTATTATGACTTAGGAAATATCCATTTCCCAACGTTTTGTCATAGATTGTATTAATATACTAAGTGACATATAAATCCGAACACCCAGTTTAAATGATTTTATTTTAATAAAAGTTACTTATACAAAATTTTATTAAAATAAAACCATTTAAACTGGGTGTTCGGATTTATATGTCACTTAGTATATTACCTCAATGTTTGTACGAAAAATGTGAATGGTACATGACTATGTTTTTGTATTCAAGATTAATTCAACAACACGCAGGTATCTATGGAAGAATTTTTTGAAAGCAGTTTTTTATAAGAGTTCGTTCAACTTGATGCTATACTGTTTTCTGTACGCGACTACGTAAAAACCTGTGAAAATAGCTAGTCTTTTACTCTGAGAAATGCTAATTCTGTGTTTAAAATAATAAGTGAAACCATCAAAAAATGACATCAGACTCTCACTGACATACAGCTAGTTTGCTCATTTATTGACTATAACAAGTATTATTCCGTTTAACTCCTCAGCTGTATGTAGATTAATAGTTTTTGAACGCAAAATGTGTGCATCAGCTTAGATATGACGGATATGAAATGTAACCTGCAACGTGGTCGAGACTTTTACTATCAAAATAATACTGTTTCAATGTTCTCAATACTGCCCTTGAATAATATGAGGAAGTTTCAGCAGTGAGTTGTTCCTTGTTCGATCAAACGATGCTAACTATAGGAAGATTACTTTTCTAGATACTCGAAGTTCAGCAAAAACGTTTCTGAATATGATGAGGAGCCATCAAAAAACGAAGTTTGCTTTTGCCCTTGACCTACAAAGCTTCTTCGTCGTTGATGTGCCTTGTGAGATAATTTAATCCAAATACGAACAGTACTTTTCAAGTTATAGGCGGTCCAAGGATTTTTCGCGCAGTGGCGAGGGAGGTAAATAAAATTATGCCAAATGCTTATATTTCTGTACAAACAATACTTGCCAGATATATACGTGAAAAGGACCTGATTGCAATTGGCTCTAAATCGCTGAAATAAGCCAGACGTTCTAAGAAATATTTGGAGTCCAAATAGACATGACCCAAAATATGACATCAATGGCCAGTCACTTAATACGATGAATACGATGTAAATAGCACAATAAGCAGCTAAATACCGCATCTTTGAATATACCAATCCATCACTTTTATGCAAGGAGCATTCCATATAGAGGATTCTAAAGAAAAAATACATTAAAAGCATTGTCGTCGAGGTAGGCGAGTTTCGGGGACGGAAAACTCAGAAAAATAGCCCTTATATAAACGTGGTTTACGATAGGGCTGTAAAAGAGCAGCTTAAAGATATTTAAGGCCAGGGTACAATGGCTAAATGTATACAAATAGTCCCATAATGAGAGAGGTAAACAGAAGCTTTGCGGGTAGTGCGGTTCGCCTTATCTATTCACAATCAGCATGGTGTGCGCATATGCGTACTGGTGGTCCCTCTAGCAGCGGTACCAAAAATGTTTGGAGGATTTCAATTCTCGGCGCGTTTTGCACGTTTTAGGGCGCTAATTTATTTCGATGGAAAAATACCTTAAACCGAAAAAGTAGGTATTCTAATAACGGGCAATTTCCGAAATGAGATTTTTTGTTTATGTAACTTTTTCTGCTTTTGTTGTTGGTATGCATAAACTGTGAATACGATTCAAAATTTCAATCATCCAAAACTCAAATACCATATCATGTCTCAAAAAGTTTGGTCACAGTTTTCATTGCGTCCTGAAAATTAAAAATTCTGCGTTTTACGAGATTTCTGGCAATTCTTAGCGCGCTACAGTATATTCAGATAAGAGATAGACCGGACATAAACAAGACCACGTGATCATCGAACGCTGTAACATTCGGCAGGGACGTATTAAGAGTCACGCAGTACATATTTTAGATAGTAGATGCTGCTTTGCGTAACTTTGTAGTAAATTAGCACAATTCGATGTGTATACGATTGGTGATGGATATAGGATCATGTGGGGGTGGGGTAAGAAATATATAATGATGTAAATATACATAAGGGTTTCAAAATTTTCGCTTCGATTTCCAGCTTCGGATGCCGCCTGATGTTTGGTGAAATACAGTCGAATATAATCTCAAAATGGCGTTTAAATTAGCCTAAATTAAAAATAATCGTATATCTCTTAAAATTGCTTTTAGAATATTGATTAGATTATTTTTTGATTTCTAGGTAAATATGTAACCAAATTAAAACGTTCAAAACGTAAAAAAATGTGCATGGTTGAACATTGTCAGAAAGTAGATTCTTGAATAGGTTTTGCCAAAATGGGTTCAAAAATGTCAATAATTAATTAAAAAATACAGTAACTTTATAATTACTTATAACTTACCGAATTTGATGAACGACAACTTTTATTGGAAAGATGAGCTTGATGAGCTTTCATCATCGCTACTGCCTGAAGCACCAACGTCAATAATGAATGGCTCGACTTGTTCCTCTAAAATATTGTCCAGTTCCCACATTCTCTTTTCAACTTTGTCTTTCACGTGCTTAATACAGTTTTCCCATTTTTGCGCTGTTATTAATTCTAGTGCTTCTTTGAAAAGTCCTTTGAGGTCACAAAATTTAAAAGTTGTATTGTGCTTAGCTATATAATTTTTAACCTCTGCCCATATGAGCTCAATGGGATTGAGCTCGCAATGGTATGGAGGTAAACGGAGCACAGTTTTATTTTGACTTGCTGCCATTTCGTCAATGGCGTATTTTTGATATTCCGCCTTGTGATCCTTGACAATTCTTAATAATTGTACTTTCAGCATTGCTTCTTCAAAGTTGATATTTTTCGAGCGGAGCCAATTTTGAACATCAACTTTCCTTGAAGCCGTTGTTGGGACCTTCTCCATTCTTCGAGAATGTAAACACAATTACTGCGTTTTCCTCTAAGTTCGGTAAAATTTTTGAAAACCACTGTTCAAACGATTCGCCATTCATTTCCTCGTGGTAATCTCCAGTTTTCTTAGACTCAAAGCACCACAGACCGTCAACAACAAATCCATCCTCACTGCCAATATGGCAGATAATGAGCCTTTTCCCTTTACCTGGAAATCGAAGTACTAACTGGTGTAGATTTATTTCAATAAGCGAACCTTTTTCAAATGTTTTCATCACATTCAGCGAAAAAACATTGAGACATGAGTATCAGATTGCTATAATTGGGATTATTTAGTCATATTGAAAGAAAGAATATTGAAAGTCGTATGATTACTCAGCGCTTCACAATTTAATTTAAAGTTATAAACCTTTAAAAAATGAATGATCAGGAACCTGAAATACGCGCAAATATTAATATTAACAAATTATAACTTTATAAAGCTTAAAGTATGAATTAAAATGATTATAAATATTAGGAACGGTACACAATATAAAACTTAGTAACTTTTTTTAAGTTTATAGTATTCGACATATTTTAAGATTATATTAAAAAATTATTGAAATATCGAAAACACATAAAAACATGGCTTAAAAAAGTTCTAACAAATGAAAATGACAATAAAACATCCACGCATTTTACTTGTTACTTGTAATATGTTTTATCTGCCCCCTGGAATTAATGTTTAGAACCTTGTTCCCAAGGTTTGAAAAACATCCGATTGTTGTCTATTACTCGTATTTACCTGCTGGATTTTTTAATCCGGTGGACAGTCCATCTAGAAAGGCCCTCCTGGATGAAGTTACAGAATCATCAACCCATACTTTACTTGTAGTGTGTCCTGCGTTTACCCACGTTTCATCAAGGTAATAAATCTTCCTGTTTTGATTTCTATATTTCCCAATTTTTGTTAAATAATCCCTCCTCCATAGCACAATTTCTTCTCTATCCAGTAGTAAACTATTATGACCCCGTTTTAATTTAAATGCTTCAGTAACGCATGGAAAGTTGATCGTTTGAAATTTGGCAACGCTGTATCTCCATTTACCTCCTGCAGTACTTTATCTATAGTAGGTATTTCATTCCTAAAGAAGAATTCATGCACTTTCCTCCTAATCGCATGCTTATCAGCTTCTTCCTATGATTTAACAATACTTTTGCGATGTTTACTGGTCATTGGCTCAGAAAAGGTGTGATTTTTTTTGTATTGTCTTAACACATTAAACATTGATGCGCGACACACCCCAACTTTGTGAGAAACCTTCACAACAATTTCTTTGATGGTTGATGCCTCGTTCTCCTCGCGCTCGATCTTATATATGTTCAAAATGACCTCTTTCATTTCTGCACTCAGGTGTCTTTTTTTAGAGCGTTTCCTAGGTGGACTACAGGAGTTTACAACTTCATCGGCAGTATCTGTACTACTGGGCATTTTGCGCAAGCAGTTGATAACAATAACAATCAATAACAAGGTATAACAATAACAACGACAAACTCAACAACTTAATAAGATAACAAACGAAAACGTCCAAAGAAATATCAAATTGCAATGATGCACACGACATACGTAACACGTCTGAACCTGAATGTGACTTTGCCTTGATACGACTGCTCTGCCGCTCGGCATAGGCATTTAATTGCGAATTGACCAATGAGGGCTCCTGTTCTACGTCGAGACGGCGGCGTTAGCGTGAAAATCACCCGAACCTTTTGTTTACATCCGGTCTATCTCTTATCTGAATATACTGTAGACGACACTCGACCATTCAATCACGCTCTCACTCTCTGTGTCTACCTACGCGTTATCCTCGACTGCGTCGTTTCCAGCCAATGATTTCATGCTTTCTGTAAGTAGCCTTTTCCCATTGGCTATTGTTAATTAAAATACCCATTAAATTCCAAATGGAATTGAATTACGCCGCAGAACGGTATGATTCCAACGAGGTGGGCGGTGTTTCAAGGTGTGATCTGTGTCGTCACCGCGTCCATCTATTTAGTACAGTCGACAAGTGGCGAAGCTCAGGCAATTTGGAATCGGAAAACTACAGTATATTCAGATAAGAGATAGACCGGATGTAAACAAAAGGTTCGGGTGATTTTCACGCTAACGCCGCCGTCTCGACGTAAAACAGGAGCCCTCATTGGTCAATTCGCAATTAAATGCCTATGCCGAGCGGCAGAGCAGTCGTATCAAGGCAGAGTCACATTCAGGTTCAGACGTGTTACGTATGTCGTGTGCATCATTGCAATTTGATATTTCTTTGGACGTTTTCGTTTGTTATCTTATTAAGTTGTTGAGTTTGTCGTTGTTATTGTTATACCTTGTTATTGATTGTTATTGTTATCAACTGCTTGCGCAAAATGCCCAGTAGTACAGATACTGCCGATGAAGTTGTAAACTCCTGTAGTCCACCTAGGAAACGCTCTAAAAAAAGACACCTGAGTGCAGAAATGAAAGAGGTCATTTTGAAAATATATAAGATCGAGCGCGAGGAGAACGAGGCATCAACCATCAAAGAAATTGTTGTGAAGGTTTCTCACAAAGTTGGGGTGTGTCGCGCATCAGTGTTTAATGTGTTAAGACAATACAAAAAAAATCACACCTTTTCTGAGCCAATGACCAGTAAACATCGCAAAAGTATTGTTAAATCATTGGATGAAGCTGATAAGCATGCGATTAGGAGGAAAGTGCATGAATTCTTCTTTAGGAATGGAATACCTACTATAGATAAAGTACTGCAGGAGGTAAATGGAGATACAACGTTGCCAAATTTCAAACGATCAACTTTCCATGCGTTACTGAAGCATTTAAATTTCAAATGGAAAAAACGGGGGTCGTAATAGTTTCCTACTGGATAGAGAAGAAATTGTGCTATGGAGGAGGGATTATTTAACAAAAATTGGGAAATATAGAAATCAAAACAGGAAGATTTATTACCTTGATGAAACGTGGGTAAACGCAGGACACACTACAAGTAAAGTATGGGTTGATGAATCTGTAACTTCATCCAGGAGGGCCTTTCTAGATGGACTGTCCACCGGATTAAAAAATCCAGCAGGTAAATACGAATAATAGACAACAATCGGATGTTTTTCAAACCTTGGGAACAAGGTTCTAAACGTTAATTCCAGGGGGCAGATAAAACATATTACAAGTAACAAAACTTTTATAACTTTCGATAAAATGCGTTTTCGATATTTCAATAATTTTTTAATATAATCTTAAAATATGTCGAATATTATAAACTTAAAAAAAGTTACTAAGTTTTATATTGTGTACCGTTCCTAATATTTCTAATCATTTTAATTCATACTTTAAGCTTTATAAAGTTATAGTTTGTATAATATTAATATTTGCGCGTATTTCAGGTTCCTGATCATACGACGTTCAATATTCTTTCTTTCAATATGACTAAATAATCCCAGTTATAGCAATCTGATACTCATGTCTCAATGTTTTTTCGCTGAATGTGATGAAAACGTTTGAAAAAGGTTCGCTTATTGAAATAAATCTACACCAGTTAGTACTTCGATTTCCAGGTAAAGGGAAAAGGCTCATTATCTGCCATATTGGCAGTGAGGATGGATTTGTTGTTGACGGTCTGTGGTGCTTTGAGTCTAAGAAAACTGGAGATTACCACGAGGAAATGAATGGCGAATCGTTTGAACAGTGGTTTTCAAAAATTTTACCGAACTTAGAGGAAAACGCAGTAATTGTGTTGGATAATGCGCCTTATCATTCTCGAAGAATGGAGAAGGTCCCAACAACGGCTTCAAGGAAAGTTGATGTTCAAAATTGGCTCCGCTCGAAAAATATCAACTTTGAAGGAGCAATGCTGAAAGTACAATTATTAAGAATTGTCAAGGATCACAAGGCGGAATATCAAAAATACGCCATTGACGAAATGGCAGCAAGTCAAAATAAAACTTTGCTCCGTTTACCTCCATACCATTGCGAGCTCATTCCCATTGAGCTCATATGGGCAGAGGTTAAAAATAAATTATATAGCTAAGCACAATACAACTTTTAAATTTTGTGACCTCAAAGGACTTTTCAAAGAAGCACTAGAATTAATAACAGCGCAAAAATGGGAAAACTGTATTAAGCACGTGAAAGACAAAGTTGAAAAGAGAATGTGGGAACTGGACAATATTTTAGAGGAACAAGTCGAGCCATTCATTATTGACGTTGGTGCTTCAGGCAGTAGCGATGATGAAAGCTCATCAAGCTCATCTTTCCAATAAAAGATGGCGTTCATCAAATTCGGTAAGTTATAAGTAATTATAAAGCTACTGTATTTTTTAATTAATTATTGACATTTTTGAACCCATTTTGGCAAAACCTATTCAAGAATCTACTTTCTGACAATGTTCAACCATGCACATTTTTTTACGTTTTGAACGTTTTAATTTGGTTACATATTTACCTAGAAATCAAAAAATATACTAATCAATATTCTAAAAGCAATTTTAAGAGATATACGATTATTTTTAATTTAGGCTAATTTAAACGCCATTTTGAGATTATATTCGACTGTATTTCACCAAACATCAGGCGGCATCCGAAGCTGGAAATCGAAGCGAAAATTTTGAAACCCTTATGTATATTTACATCATAATATATTTCTTACCCCACCCCTACATGATCCTATATCCATCACCAATCGTATACACATCGAATTGTGCTAATTTACTACAAAGTTACGCAAAGC
Source organism: Acanthoscelides obtectus (assembly GCA_963669975.1). NCBI lineage: Eukaryota > Metazoa > Arthropoda > Insecta > Coleoptera > Chrysomelidae > Acanthoscelides > Acanthoscelides obtectus. Next base: position 6,609,082 of record CAVLJG010000010.1, read on the forward strand.
AGCATCTACTATCTAAAATATGTACTGCGTGACTCTTAATACGTCCCTGCCGAATGTTACAGCGTTCGATGATCACGTGGTCTTGTTTATGTCCGGTCTATCTCTTATCTGAATATACTGTATAGTGTTAGTATCAGTTTGATATTGAATAAAAACAAGGTAGCAGAAACCCAGCGAGTCCATTGGCATGTGTATAACGTCGTTTGCTTCACGATGTTTTGGAATTTAAACGCTCAGCAACCACTGGATCGATTTTCATGACCTACAAAGGTTTTTCGGAATGTAGTAGTAGTAGCCTTGTAACAAAATGTCATCAAAATCTGAGTGATAGTTTCCAAATTATAAGAAGATAATTGGTCGGTCTACTATTTTTATAATGCGTTTTTTGTGTCGCTGAAACCGAAACGGGAACCCAAAAAATGTATTATAAAAATAGTTGCGCGTACGTTCCCGACTGACCCATGTTTGTAACATAAGCTTGGCTACTAAATACTAAAATATTTAAAATGTAGTTCAAATGAATTCTTTTTCACGTATTTTGAGTCGCTAAAACTGAATCCGAAGTCATTTTAAAAATTACAACCTTATTATACCATTATCAAAATTATTTTTTAGGTGTATTTCAAATGGTATGTTTCCTGATATTTTCAGACTATCGAAAGTTATCTCCTTCTTTAAAAAGGTAAATCCAACGATCTTTCAATTTATAAACATACCTATTTCTAATTGCTAAGATTTTTGAGATTATTTTGAAAGATCAGATGATTGACTATCGATCTATTTACTGACAGTCTATTCGGTTTCAGATAAAGTAGCTCTACTTCTCTTGCTATTGACTGCTTCATTGCGAAAATAAATACCACTTTTGAAAGTGGTGCGCATTGCCTAATTTTTTTGATCTTGAAACTTTTGAAAATCTTGAAGTTTTGAAAATTATTTTGAAAGCTTTGAAAATATTGCAAATTTAGAAAACCTTGAAAACTTTGAAAATTTTGAAAATTTAGAAAATTTAGAAAATTTTGAAAATTTTGAAAATTTTGAAAATTTTGAAAGTTTTGAAAGTTTTGAAAATTTTTGAAAATTTCGAAAATTGGGGAAATTTTGAAAATTTTGAATCTTGAAATTCTCTGGAACGTTCGAAATTTTGAAAAATTTGCATACAAAGTGCTACTTTCTGCATTTGGAAGCTTCTGGCCAACAACGAAATACCACGAACTGACTGATCTGAAAATTTGGAATATTTTAGAAATTTTGAGAATTTTGAAAAATCTGAAAATTTTGGAAAATTTTGAAAATCCCGAAAAATTTTTTAGACCCGTTACAAACCTCGTAAGATTGAAGTTTTTTTGGTGAAATTTTTCGAAGCGCGTCTTTCTAGCTTTGACTTTTGACCCAATGTGCAGCGAGAGGCTGGTGACCCTAACGCTAGGTCAGAAAGGAAGTATCTTTCTATGATCTATGAATTTAGCTCCTGAAACACACTGTACCTTAACTACATAATCAGAGGCCCCTAAACAAACCTCTAATTTCGATGGATGGCAAAAGCCTATCTCGTCGTCTCTTCTAGCGACTCATCAAGGAACTTTACTTCTCTGGGCTCCTGTCCCTAATATCGCAGCACTCTAGACCTGACAGATCGACCCGTCAGGCTCTGTAGCTGCTGTACTACTTTTGGCCATAAGTGCCCTTTGTGCTAATCTTCGCCCTATGAATTCTACCAGTGCTATCAAAACTTACCGAGATTACATTTGATTCTTTATAAAAAATCACCTGCTTTTTGTATGCTTCCTATATTTATTAGTTTGAATTCTCTTTTCTTAAAGTTGTCATGTAAATGGTTTCCTTAACAGTTGGGCAGTATTAATTTATTCATCTACCATGGCAGAACGCAAGAACAATATACCAGCAGAAATCTTTCTTGATTTGTCTACCGATATTAAAAAACTGCAATAAAATAGATTTTTAAACAAATATCAAAAGAGAAAGTTTGAGTTCCTTGAAGATGAGTGGTAGGTTGAGTAGTAAACTAGCAGATGGATAACCTGTTGAAAAGGGCGTAAATCAAGTTTATGGTAGCGAGTAAGACTCCGTTAACAAGATTGTATGACCGTGGAAAAAATGAAGCACCGAAAAAGACCGACGAAAAGTCGTAACTCATATGCTAACGAATATTTACAATGCATGAACATTTAGTATCGCATCGTTCTTGTTTACAGCCCTGTTGAGGTGCTGATATTTTTCCCTTCCGGACGCAAAGTCGGTCATGCATGTTCGTTCGTGAATGCTACTGTCTGGTGCCTGGGAGGTCTTGTACAGAAAACAATGTTTTTCAACAAACTGTTGGTACCAATCCATCCATCCATCTTCCTACCCCAACCAAATCCTGAATTGAATCACGATGTACGAGTATGAATTAAAATCTTATATGAATACGTATGAACTACGACCCAAGCTGTGCTAGATTAGCATTGCGAATCGTTAAATTCGCTATCGTTAAAACTATCCGTTATACAAGGTGTTCACAAGAGATATTATTTTCTCTAATTAGTATTTTTTTTCTCAAAAACTAACGATGCGAGATGAATACATTAAGTTGAATTAATAAAATGCTGTTTTATATGGCGTAGATTAGAATTTTTGATAAATATTACATCCCAGGGTTTCGCTGAGACGCACTAATGGCCTCAATTAATTTGGGATAAATGGATGCTGGCGAGTCTGAAACAAGTTCACGGAACCATATCGAATTTAAGTCAACGCGTTTTTGAACCCGCTGAAGAATAGGTAAAATTGTAAAAAAATGTGTAAGAGGCGTCATATATAAGTAGTTACGAAAATAAAGTACCTGCACTCAGCGTACACTGTAATTATACATGATTTCCAAAAACCATGGAACAATCGAAATGTCCCGAAAAACTCATTCCGTAGAGAAAAGTGTCTAATAGTGACCTTGAAAACACTTTGACTATGACGCTCAAGGTCATGTTGGGTCAATACAATTTTCTTGGATGGAAGCCCCTATTTTTTATACCAGAAATATAGAGAGCGGCAAATTGGACGTTCCTTGTCCACGATCTTGAATATGCCCTTCAAGATCACTTTACGGCGTCCAATGGTGTGGATAGAACAAAATATCTCGAAAAATATGATATCCAGAAAAATGTTGCAGATCAATGTTGAGCTTGACCACGTCCTTAAAGGTTTTACAATAATCAAGGATCTAGCCGGAAGTTAAATCGCTGTTCCTGAACCAAGGATAGATGTATCAAGTTAGAAATACATTTGATCTTCGAATGACCTTGAAGGTACCGCCAAGTTTATGTTCAATGTCACCACTATTTGGCCCTATCAAAATCTTAGAACTTTGTTCTACAGCAGTTTCCCTTATGAAACGTATTTTTCGAGGTATTTTGTCCTTTTCTGACACCCCCAAGTACGAATGAAGGTCACAGTCAAGGTCATGGATAAAGATATGCCTGAACTTGGAAGTGCCCGTTTCAAAAATAAGGGTTTCCATTTAAGAAATCTGCCTGACCTTCAAGTGACCTTGAAAGCCGTAGTGGAGGTGAGTTTAGAGATCATCATTATATAAGACCTTTCAAACCTTACAACTCTATTCTAAAGCACCTTCAAGGTCATTTTACGGCCCCCAAATGTACGTATAGAACAAAATATCTCGAAAAATATGCTACAAAGAAAAATTTTGCAGATCAAGGTTGCAAGGCTTAAACAGGATCGCCTAAAGGTGACCTTGAACGTAACCACGTTCTCAAAGGTCTTACAATGATCAACCATCTAACCGGAAGTCAAGTTACTTTTTCTGAACCAAGAATAGGTGTATCGCGTTAAAAATTCATTTGATCCTAAGATGACCTTGAAGCCACAGTCAAGTTCACGTTGAATATCACCATTTATAGGCCCGTTTAAAACCTAAAACTTTGTTCTACAGCAGTTTTCCCTGTGAAAAGTATTTTGTCATCTGCATACTTTTGGGAAACCCTCAAGTACGCATGAAGGTCACAGTCAAGGTCATTGACAAATATATGCCCGAACTTGAAAGTACCCGCTTTTTCCGGTTTCAAAAATAAGGGTTTCCATTTAAGAAATCTGCCTGACCTTCAAGTGACCTTGAAAGCCGTACTGGAGGTCAGTATAGAGATCACCATTAGATAAGACCTTTCAAACCTTACAACTCTATTCTAAAGCACCTTCAAGGTCATTTTACGGCCTCCAAATGTACGTATAGAACAAAATATCTCGAAAAATATGCTGCAAAGAAATTTTTTGGAGATCAAGGTTGCAAGGCTTAACCAGGATCGCCTAAAGGTGACCTTGAACATAGTCACGTTCTCAAAAGTCTTACAATGATCAACCATCTAACCGGAAGTCAAGTTACTTTTTCTGAGAATAGGTGTATCGCGTTAAAAATTCATTTGATCCTAAGATGACCTTGAAGCCACAGTCAAGTTCACGTTGAATATCACCATTTGTAGGCCCGTTTAAAACCTAAAACTTTGTTCTACAGCAGTTTTCCCTATGAAAAGTATTTTGTCATCTGCATACTTTTGGGAAACCCTCAAGTACGCATGAAGGTCACAGTCAAGGTCATTGACAAATATATGCCCGAACTTGAAAGTACCCGCTTTTTCCGGTTTCAAAAATAAGGGTTTCCATTTAAGAAATCTGCCTGACCTTCAAGTGACCTTGAAAGCAGTACTGGAGGTCAGTTTAGAGATCACCATTAGATAAGACCTTTCAAACCTTACAACTCTATTCTAAAGCACCTTCAAGGTCATTTTACGGCCTCCAAATGTATGTATAGAACAAAATATCTCGAAAAATATGCTACAAAGAAAATGTTTGCAGATCAAGGTTGCAAGGCTTAAAAAGGTGACCTTGAACATAATCACGTTCTCAAAGGTCTTACAATGATCGACCATCTAACCGGAAGTCAAGTTACTGTTTCTGAACCAAGAATAGGTGTTTCGCGTTGAAAATTCATTTGATCTTAGAATGACCTTGAAACCACAGTCAAGTTCACGTTGAATATCACCATTTTTTGGCCCTTTTAAAACCTAAAACTTTGTTCTACAGCAGTTTTCCCTTCGAAAGGTATTTTGTCCTCTGCATACTTTTGGGAAACCCTCAAGTACGCATGAAGGTCGCAGTCAAGGTCATTGACAAATATATGCCCGAACTTGAAAGTACCCGCTTTTTCCGGTTCCAAAAATAAGGGTTTCCATTTAAGAAAACTGCCTGACCTTCAAGTGACCTTGAAAGCCGTACTAGAGGTCAGTTTCGAGATCACCATTAGATAAGACCTTCCAAACCTTGCAACTCTGTTCTAAAGCAGTTTCCTCGAGGAATATTTGCAAATTGTATAAAAATTTACGGGAATTGAAGCAGATAAAAATTTTACTAGATATTTTGATGACTGAGAAACCAGTATCTCTTGTTATTTTTCCATTTCGATAAATGTGCGTTTCAGGTAGTTGCTGCCTCCAGAAATAATCCTTTCTGAATGGCCTATTAGCAAACGCGGAACTCTCAAGTTATTTAATTTGCAGCCAATATAAAAAAATGGCGTATCTCACCTCGATAATGAATCGAATGATATATTGTTAATAATTAGCAAAATCAGTTGGCGGTTTTTTGACCTTTTAAACTGGTTTATATGTATTGTAACTACGAGACAAACTCTTGGAAGGCTAAAGCTGAAGATCTCTCTATATCACATCCATACCAGAATCAATAGACATAACAAACATCACAACAAAACGGAATATTGGTAAAGTGTGGCAAAAATTTCGATTCCGATAATTTCGATTCCGATTCCGGTGATTTCGATCCCCCTGATTGCGATTTTGCCTCCGGTGGTTTCGATTGGATTGGAATTGTAAACGTATTGAAGCATTTGATTCTGCTGCTAGAATCGTGAACGAAAGGAAACCATGGAATCGAATCACCAAGAGGAACAGCCCAGCCCTACTCGCTAGACAGCTCAGTCACATAAGAATCAATAGATATCAACTACAGTATAAAAAAATATTAAGGAACGTGTCATCGGAGATGAGAATCGTTCAACTCAAGCTGGTAATGGTGGCTTCTGTGTGAACCTGATACGACGCATTTGATCACTGGTACACCCTATACCGGTTTCATATTACTCTGACTACCTTAATGGCCGTTCCGTTTAGCATTAGCCTGAAATATATTCCGAATTTCACGGCGGAGCAGAAAATGATGATGTTGCGAGAAGGTTGTTCCAGTCTTTCGATATCAGGAAGCGTTTCTTATTCAGCAAAAATCGGAAAAGATTGCTCTTGGCTGTCGCTCGCCATTTGATGATACCCTTTAGTTAAAAAAAACATGTGGAAATTGCTGCCGTCGGCATCGGCATTCGCAGAACTTCGGGTAGTGAATGAAGGATATAGAGTGCGAGACTAAATAGGGTAAAAGACACAAAAAATGTTCGCACTATAGATCAAAAAAGTTATCTCTCGACAAAGCTCAGACATTTGTGTGAAGCAAATTGTAAATCGACAATTTTTAGCTACGTAAAAAATAGCAGCATTCAAATGAGACACAAACTTGATATGTAAGATATAGAGAGGTACAGGATACAGCAGATTCTCGATCTTCACACCCAGGTACATTGTTATTCTGAACGAACTTCCATACCATATTGCTATGAAAATATTTTGGACCGTGAATTGAAATTTGAATAAATACACCAATGGAAACAATGATCTTTTCGTCAGCATCAAATTTGGAATGCAACACGCAGATCCCTTGAATGATATACGGAAAGATCGTAATCTGTGATGCGATACAGGCAGTATTTGCCATCTGTTCGGCGATTTTTTCGTCTGTACGTTTCCTTAAAAATCATTGTCATTGATTGACAGACGCTGCGAGAAATCAGCAGTATGATCGGTACGCTGCAAGGACGCTATTGATTATTAAGATGTTGTTTTGAATATGTTTACATTTGTAAACGAATGATCTTCTCTCTGGCTGCCCGAGATCCGCGCGCTTCTCGACACCGCCACCATATCCGACTGCGTACAACGTTGTTTCATGCCAGAGCCGGCTTCAGATTTTGCGCGCCCTGAGGCAAAAGATAAACTTGCATATGAATTGAGATTCTTGCCCTGAAGCAGCTGCCTCACTTGCTTACCGCTTAAGGCCGTCCATGTTTCGTGCTTTTCAGCAATCGTCAGTACGGTATAGGCCTAGCTGTTTGGACCATCTGAGGATAATACACATATCACAAATGAAAAAGTTACGATAACTAGATTAGTTCTACAAGGGAAATTAGACAGGAAGAAATATAAGACATTGGTATGGAGTGTCGGATGCATCGACCATTTTCTGACTAGCCAGAGAATTCTGTAGCCATAGAAAAGAAATGGACAATTGATTGCCGAAGTGGAGCGTTGCAGATGGCTCGAGAAGAAGAAGAAGATAATCATAACAGAAAAAACAGTTGAAATAGTAAGTGATGGAGTATATCCAAAACTTTACAAAATGTTGATTTTGATAATATGAATGTTCCGTCTTCATGATGTACGAGTATTTGTCGCCCTGTCAAAGCCCAAGAATTTGAAGATGTTGCTACAGAACTTGAGACCCGAATAAAACGCAAATAAATGAACATCGCTACCCTTTCGTTTGACCGCAAGCTCGATGTTCGTGTCGTAAAATTTCCAGGAGGGCAGCCGTGGTGTGAAATTCGATATGTCATCAGGTCGCTGTCACTGCGGGCTTCTTCCAAGAGCGAAAACGATACTTCGGTATTCGATCATTTGATGAACTCTTCGGAGTTACCCTTGGTTACACTTACAAGGACGACAGTTGAAATTACACGAACGATTTACTTGTCCAAGAGATTATGTGTGAATCGTTTTGAGTAAAATGATACCTAATAGTAGATTATATAACTAGGTCACAAAGTAAGTTATACCGTTCTATATGCAGAACTGTCATGCATCGTAGCATTTTAATGAAATTTTCCATGTTTATGGAAATGTTTTTTGAATGTTTAGGGCTAATTTTCAAAATACGGTTCACGCACAAGGAATTCTGCATTTGAAAACACTGATTTGTCATTGGAAATTTTGATCTTGCAACTCCTTTGTAGTCTACGAAGAGATATATTGAAACCAACATTAATTAAATCGGACAAACAAAATTTTGCTCAAATTAAATTTGAAATAACTTTTTAACCTTTGCATCAATTTCGTTAATTCTTTCGTCGAGTTGTTATCATTATCGACTGCAAAAAAATTGACAACGTTTGTTGTTATACAGGATGTAACTAAACGGTGCATTTTGCCCCGAATTTCCGAACACCCTGTGGAAACATTGGGTTACTTCGTACGAGAATTTGAAGCCTCAACAGTTCTATTTTGACTCATGTCAATACCTCAATTATTGAAGGCTATGATTCGCATGATTTCCTTCAAAACGGCATATATTCTTCAACGATTGAGATATTGACATGAATCAAAGCTCCCCATACATGCTCGATCTAAGGCTTATCTGAGACGTGATACCAATGCTCGAAAATACATCCTTAGGTAATGGCGAATCGAAAATCCGCGTGACAGCAGTTCAGCAGCACTCTTCAATCACAATGAAATACAATACAAAAACAGTTCTCGTACTCCTCCATCTCTAAATGTCGATGAATCCACCGTCGCATAACGACAAAATACAAAACTCCACTCAAAGCTTCAAGACTGAAATCACTGCTGTCATCCGTCTGTTCGTCTGTGGTCGCGTACTCGAGACTTCCTCACCGTCTCGATCTCGCTCTTCTGTGACTTCCGCTCTTTATTCTCCGTGAAAGGGAACGTGGCCCCTTTTGTTTGACATCCTCTACATTCAAATCCCAAGACGGAACCTGTACTTTGTTGTGTACGTACACATACATGGTGTCCGCAAAGTTGGGGTTTTCCTTTACACGACGTGTAGATCTTGAAAACATACGCAATTTTTCTTAGTATCATATACACCAATGTCTTAAGGGAACCGAGATAAAGGACTCTGCAACATAAAAATATCTGAATACCGTCCTGTAGTCGCGACCCGCGACATCACCGAGCGGTACAAGGTCACCGGCTCAACCCGACGACAGAACTGGGTCGGGGTCAGTGTGTCAGGTCACGCGTGTAGAGGTAATCGCGTAGACGAGAATCTCTAGAGACGTGGCTAGAGAAGTGCAAGTATCAAAAACTAAAGTGTGGCAAACGCTGCGTGAAGAGGGGCTGTATCCGTTTCACGTCCTACGTGTAAACGCCCTTCAACCTGACGATTTTCCAGCAAGAGTGCGGTTTTGTGAGTGGTTGTTGCAACATGAAGTGCATATTGGTGACAGACGAATCTACGTTCACGCGTAATGGGGTGAATAACTTTCGCAACACTCATGTTTGGTCAGTAGAAAATCCGCACGCTGTCCGTCGGGCACATTTTCAACAAACATTTTCGGTGAATGTTTGGGCTGGCATGGTGAACGGTATGCTCATTGGACCATTTATTCTCCCAAATGGATTGGACGAGATGCAATACCTAGACTTTTTACGCAACATTTTGCCTTCCTTGTTAGATGTGCCATTAAGTGTAAGACAATCAATGTTGTTTCTGCACGATGGTGCACCGCCCCATTTTAGACGCGAAGTGCGTGAGTTTTTGAATGAATTATTTCCGAATAGGTGGATCGGACGTAGCGTGGCCTCCGCGATCTCCAGACTTAACACCATGTGATTTTTTTCTTTGGGGATAAATGAAACGCTTAGTGTACAAAACTGAAGTGCATACGGTTGACGAACTTAGTCTCAGAATTGAACAAGCTGGTGCTTTCGTTCGGGGTACGGACTCCATTCTCAAAGCCTGCACCGATGCTTGGCTACGTCGTGCACGCACCTGTGTTTTTGAATCAAACGGCGATAACTTCGAACAATACCTATAAAGCACGTTTACCTAAAAACTGAAAACGCGGCAACGCCGTCATATTTGTTACCTCTGTTCGTGGTCAGCACCACCGCCAGCGTCTGCTCGGTAGCGCATCAGCTGATTTCATTTTCTGTTGGAGCGGCATGATTTCGGGCAGAGACGTACTTAGCCCTTCTCGTCAACTGGAGAGTGAGTACTTTTTCCTTTATTTTTTTTTACTTGGTCGCCCTCGTTTCACCTTTCTTATTTCAAGGGTAGTTTTTTCTGAAAGGAAAGGAAAACCCCAACTTTGCGGACACCCTGTATATACGCAATCGGCAATCTGACGTTCGTGAAGCAGTGCGCGGTGTTGTCTCTAAAGATGAATTCGTATACTAAACGACATAGAAAGCGCAACACTGACTAAGAGTGCTGTGATTTTGAGCATTCCTTTACAAGTTTCGTGTCTACTGATAAACAGAAAGTAATCGAAACTTTAACTTAATGTTAATAATGTGTTGAAGCTCTTTTGATCGCTACACATTCGTTAAGTCGTCGCGGCATTGATTTGATTCGGTGATTGATGTCATCTTGGTGTATTGTATCGTAGCAGAACATGCAGAAGATGCTTGGAAAAATCTCAAACGGGTCATTCAGAACTGTTGAAATAAATTAATTTTTTTTAAACACCAGACAGAGTTGATTCTTTTGAATAAACTATTTCGGACCATATTTGGGCATTATGATCAGAGTGGAAATATTTGAGATATGAGTTGAATCGAAGAAACTTCAATGACAGACACAGAGAAGCTATATATTATACAGGGTGATTCTTCAGTTCCAGTGGTACGAAACAAACGAAATCTGATAGGGTATTAATTTATATAGAAAATTAATGTTAGTTTGCTTTATAAACTATGGTCCAAAAATGTGTCCTTACAAAAACTCGGGGTGTTGAAGTTTTAGGAAAAAAAAATGGAAATTATTTAATATTTTCAGAACCGGCTCAGATATTTCACTGATATTTAGTACGTAGTGAAAGTTAATAAAGCTGCATATTTGTCGATGCAAAAATAATGTTTAGCTTTAACAGTGCGTACGGGTATTGACTTCGATAATTCTTTAAAACAAATGATCTCTCTTGAATTGTTTTAAACTTAAAAACCATTCTATTGTCCAAAAAAATTAATGTAATAATCGAACAATGCAATTTAGCAATAAATATCTAGTTGCTCTGGAATATGTCATTGGCTTTTAACATCTGACAAGTCTCTGTTATTCAAATCTGTTCGCTGTGACATGCTTTACATTATTTAGTTTTTACAATCTTTTTATTAATGGTGAATTATTCAAATGCAGGAATGGCGGAAATACATTAGATATATGGCCTTGCCAACGGTAATGGTGAACAAGCCAGACGGATTTATCACCAGAGATATCCCGATCGTGCTTTGCCAGATAGTCGAACATTTTCTAATATTCATCGTCGTCTCGTTGAAACTGGTTCTGTCCGAAAAGGAACATCTGAATGTAGACCTCTAAGCGTGAGAACACTCGAAATTGAGGAAGCAGTGCTGCACGAAGTCGAAGAACATCCTGAAACGAGTACGAGGAAGATCGCTAGACAAATATTTGTCATCAAATTGTTTGGAGAATTTTAGTGGATGTTTTGTTATATCCTTACCTTCTTACCTTTTGTCAGTGGTACCTTCAAAAAATTAGACAGAATCCGCAATTTGAATCAATGATTCTGTTCAAGGACGAAGCTAATTTTTCTCGAAATGCCATTCAGCATTTTCAGAATAATCATTTGTGGAAAGAAGGAAATCCATATCCTTACACTAATTTTGGGCAGGAATTATTGGCACCCACCTTATTGGCCCATTCTTCTTGTCGGGACGACTTGACGGACAGACTTACCTCAATTTTCTTCAACAACAGTCGCCTTTGCTGCTTGATGATGTTCCGTTAGTAATAAGAAACAATACTTTTTTATTGGCCGCATATCATTAACGAACACCCTGTATATGAAATATCATACGTTTTTTAAATCAGAGTTAAAAACTTCATTTATCCGATACGGCGTCTATAAGAAAAATAAAATTAATGAAACGCACCGTGAAACCACCAAAATTTGAGGTATCTTCTTCAACTAAAAATCTACTTTTTCGTTTCTTCGAGTAACTTATGTACCTATATGAAAGGAAAACCGGCATCTGCACCAAAATTCGCGTCTGCGGTAGGTAAGTAATCTAGGTCACCACGGACAGATCTCGACCTCATCAGGCACCTCATTATTAACGAAACTGTGACAGTCACGGTTACACCTTGATCGGATTTTGTTATTAACGCGGAAAATCTGGACTGGAACTGATAGTATGCATACGTCTTGTTGTTAAGTAAGCGAAGTACTTTCATCAGACAGTATTTCCGAAAATAGCGATCACACGCGCGACGACTTGTCGACCGGAAAACGTTTAATTGTCGAATTTGGACTTTCAGCTTCCGTCAAACCCAATGTTTGACAGTATATCAAAATAACGACATTTCTCAGTGTAGAAAATGCTACCGTTTTAATCATACAGAAAAGAATTGCAGGAATGAGAAGATATGTGCCAAGTGTGGCAACGGTCACGAAGAAGAAAATTGTAAGCATGTATCAATAGAATGCTGCAACTGTAGATATGGAAATGAAAGATATAAAAAAAATTATAATATTAACCACTCACCTACCGACAAAAGCTGTCCATCGTACAAATATTATCAGGAACAACAAAAGTTAAGGATACTTTTTTAAAATTCAAGTTCATCTTTTACTACTCCTATCTCTAAAAAGGACCTAAAAATGTCAGTAAATAAATAAATTATTGATTTCCAAATTCCAAGTATTGCAACAAATATAGCACAAAACGTCGATGAACTTAATTTATGTACACAAAATTCTGATGCAAAATTTCGAATTTTTAATATGAACATAGGGAGTATAAAACACAACATTGATTACTTAAAAATACTACTCGACCAAATATGGTACAATTTTGATCTAATGGTTTTAACTGAAACGTGGCAAGTGGCTGATATTTCTTGCTTCAATCAGCAGGGATATGACACGCTGTATAACTTTGGCACTTATAACCAAAACGATGGGGTGATAGTTTTTGTAAGAAATAAACTGCAATATAATCATGATACATTCACTTTCACCGATGGAATCAAAATTTTAAACATAATGATCCAAATTAAACATAACAAAATTGAGGTATCTGCAATTTATCGTCCGCCATGTTCAGAACCCCACGAGTTTTTAAAGAATATCGAATTTTTTTTTCAAAATCAAAATAAAGTTCATTTAAAGCAACATATTTTCTTGGGAGATGTCGATATAAATATTTTGGACGATGATCCCATCACAAATGAATACTTGAATATCCTATCAAGTAACGGATTTCTGTCCTATATAAACCTACCTACAAGGTCCATCAGTGGCACATGTATAGATCACTGCTTTGTGAAAGACCAATCCAACAAAATTACTTGTATACCAATAATCCTAGAAAGCGATATTACTGACCACTTCTCCACTATTTTACTGATATCTTCAAATGAAAAACATTCTAACATCCCTACCGTTAGTAACAACCAGGAAAATTACAAATTTTTTGTCGACAATTCAAAACTAATATCAAAAGTCAAACAAGAATCCTGGGAACAATTATACTCTATAAATAATATAGACAAAGCAACGGGACTGTTCATAGAGAAAATAAAAAAACTAATAGATATTAGTACCAATAAAGTAATAATTAGTCACAAAGAGAAAAGCAGAAATGCCTGGATTACCAAAGGATTAATAACATCGGCAATAGAAAAAGAAAGACTATATAATGTAATGAAACTAACGTCAACTACAGAGAATACCGACTGCTACAACCAATATAAAAATAAATTTATAGAGCTTGTAAGGCAAACCAAACGAAAACATTACCTAAATAAATTGAATAATAACTTAAATGATCCTAAGCAGATTTGGACAACTATTGATGAGATTACTGGGAAAACAAAAGTTAAAGAGTGTGTCACTGAGTTAAATACAACATCGGGAACAGTATTAAAAAATACTCAACAGATATGCGATGAATTTGTACAATTCTTCACTGACATAGGCGAAAATTTAGCAAGTAATATACAAGCAAATGTACAAAATACTCAGCCTCCGAAAAGAACTTTGAACTCATTTATTTTGGATAAAGTCGAGCAATGTGAAGTATACACCAGTCCTTAAAAAATCGGAAAAGTCCTGGATTCGATGGTATTAAAAGCGAGCATTTGAAAATTATAGCCGAGGACATAACAGAACCACTCACTTACCTAATCAACAAATGCTTTGAATCTGGCATATATCCCTCAATTTTAAAAAAGGTAATATAATACCGATACATAAATCAGGAACAAAAACAGATGTTAACAACTATAGACCAATATCAATAATATCCAGTGTAGCAAAGGTTTTTGAAAAAGTTTTATCTACTAGAATGATTCGATACCTCGCAAAATTCAAAATTTTAAGTGAAAATCAATATGGATTTACAGAAGGGAAGGCTACATCGGACGCAATAACTAAAATTGTAAATCAAATACATCAAACTATTGATAACAGAATCCCTTCAATCTGCATTTTTGTTGATTTAAAGAAAGCTTTCGACAAAGTTAATCACAAATTATTATTAGAAGCATTGGAGAGAATTAGTTTCAGAGGAAACGCGTACTCACTGATCGAAAGTTATTTGTCAAATCGCCCACAATCTGTGCAGATATCAGGATCATTTAGTAAAGAAATGTATATTAAGTGTGGTGTCCCACAAGGAACTGTCTTAGGTCCGCTGTTATTCAATATATATTTAAATGATATTTTCCAAATTAACTGTGTTGGCAAAATAACTAGTTTTGCAGATGATACTGCAATATTATATGAAGGCACTGACTGGTCTGATCTGAAAAATGTAATAGAAAATGATTTTATCAAAATTATTCGGTGGTTTAACAGTAGAAAATTAAGCATTAACTACTCTAAAACACATTTTTTACCATTTGGATCTTATGCTAGACATCTGCCAAATTACACAAATTTCTAGTTCAATATTAATGATCAAAAAATGCAAATTAATAGAGTGCCCAACATAAAATACCTTGGAGTGGTCTTGGATCCTCACTTACGATGGGACATCCATGTCAATTATATTTTAAAGAAAGTTAGATTTGTATCCTACAAAATTAAATACCTTGGGAATATATTGACAGAAAAATATCTCCGAACATTATACCATGCACTGATTGAGCCTCATCTCACATATGGTATATTAGCATGGGGAGCTGCATGTTCCTCACATATCTATAATTTAGATGATTTTCAAAAAAATATTCTAAAAATGATATTTAAAAAACCGAAACTTTATCCCACTGAAAAATTATACGCAGATGTTCGAATGTATGATATAAGACAGCTTTATTTCTTACACAGTATCACTCACTACCATAAATTTGTAAACACCGACCAAAAAATTAAACATAATCATTATACCAGGTACAAAATTCGTGGCACAGTAGTTCCTCAACCGCATAAATCTATAATGCAGCGATCATATCTCTATTTAGCGCCTAAATTTTATGAAATTATACCTAAAGACTTAAAAGATTTACGTTTCGGAAATTGTTTCAAAAGAAATTTAAAAAAGTGGCTACATTCTATATCTAGGACTGAAATTCATAAACTCATAAATACGAACATCAACTAAATACATAATCTACTGTAGCTAATTTTTGTCCTTTTTTGTCATTTGCATTCTACAGTTTCAACTTAAATTTATTGGTCCATGTACAGGCGATGCCTTCTATTGCGCCTGTTTTGATTTTATATTTATTTACTCATATTGTTTGTTATCTTTGTACATTGAGTGAATAAATATTATTATTATTATTATTATTATTACTTGTGGTTCGAAATTTAATAGTTCAGGAGATATTGGCAATTGGCAACGTTATCGCGACATGCTAACAGACTTTTTGTGGCCACAATCGCATCGCATTGGCGCTGACGATCTTTGGTTGCATCAAGACGCAGCAACGACTTGCACATCTCGCCAAACAATCGCCTTATTGCACACGAAATTTCAAGACCGCATAATTTCACGAAATTCGATTGTCAGTTGGCCCCCGAGATCGTTGGATTTGGCACCTCTTGACTACTTTCTTTGGAGAGTTTTTATAGGAAAAGCATATGCGAATGGTCCCCGGACAATTCAAGACCGAAAGCACAATATTCGGACTGCAATTTCAGGCCATAGATAAATTTTGATGTTCGCATGTTGGCCCGTAAACCAAGCCGCGGTGGTCACATGACTGATGTTATTTTTCATAAATAAATGGCATAAGCCAACCTCCATTTATCAATAAAAGAACGCGATTTCACCTCGTAAAAAGCTGATTTTTCAACTAGAAAAAAAGTAATAGATGACGCACCGTGTATAAACATCAACCATTGCGAGGCGCGCGTCTCGCTACCGCCGTCGACGAATGACAGAGCGTGCCGCGACGCGCAACGCCCTTTGCCGCGCGCCGCTCGCGACCCTGTCGAGCGAGCATCAAGTAATTTCGGATCGGCCGCGTGAGAAACGAAAAGTAACGCGAGCGAGACGAAAGTAAAAGTGGCAGGTGAGAGGGGAATTGGCTCGGTGCTCCGCTGGTACTTTTCGATAGGCTTCTGGTCTCGTCGATCGTTCAAATTACAAACGGCGTTGCAAAAGCCGTAAGACATGGCCAAGACTAGCGGCGGGAATATCGTGATGTTTCAACAAGTTGTATTTAAAATAGATCGATGCGATTGGGTGACCAAATAAAAGACTTTTTTCCGTGTCATTTTATCTCCGTTGGCAAAATGTCACTTTTTATGAAATAATTTTTTCCCCTGGGAAAAAACGAGTACTTCTTTCCCGGATATTGTATAAACGCATAAGCAAAGGTGGATAGTTAATTTTACAATATTTTATTATACAATAAAGTTACAATTCCCTTATATCAAAAGTACAATTATTAAATATACGTTCCTTTAACTATTCGGTACAACAGCCGAATTTTCTTTTGTTGAAATTATATGCCATCACAACTCCCGTTGATGTACTTGGTCGCAAATCCGGTGTTATTGTAGTACTACCACACGTTTTAAACACTTTATTGGCTATTTCTGCCCTGTGTAAAAATCACTAATTTCTGTACACGTAAAAATCGCAGCTTTCTTGGGCTCGTAACCTTTCCCATTTTGTTTCAGAAATGTAATTAGTTTGAAATGTCTCTACATTATTATACTAAGTGACATATAAATCCGAACACCCAGTTTAAATGGTTTTATTTTAATAAAAGTTGGTGAATGTATTTATCTTACTGTAAATAACAAGTGAAAAAATTTTCAGCCTTATCAGTTGGACATTCCGGTTTTTATACTGCTTTTTTTAATTCACTAACGCTCTAAAAATGAATATTTCAGCCGCAGTAAAGAATCAACGTTGGCGGATTTTGGTTCTTGACATCCTTTACGATCGGTTACGATGCCTAGAGTACGGAGACCTGTACGATTTCGTCAACTTAGTGAGTTTGATAGGGGTCGTATAGTGGGACTTCGGGAAGCTGGACCTTCTTTTCAGGCAATTGCAGTTAGAGTGCAAAGAAGTGTAGACACTGTGGTTAGGTGTTGTCAGGCATGGCGTCGAGAAGGCCGTACGTAAAGAGCAAGGGGCACTGGACGCCGCCGTAGAACAACAGACCGTGAAGATCGCCGCCTGAGATTATTGGCCTTAAGGGACCGTTTCTCCACTACCAGGTCCATTGCAAATGAATGGTTTGCAGAACACGGAAGACCTATTGGCATGCGAAGTGTTTACCGACGAATGAGAAGTTTTGGCTTGTTTTCATACCGGCCACACTGGGTCCTCCCTTTAACTAGAGAACACCGACGTAATCGCCTTGAGTGGTGCAGACAACGGTCACTCTGGGATCAGGAATGGAACAGTATTGTCTTCAGTGACGAGTCTCGATTTTGTGTATAGGCATGCACGATGGTCGTGACAGGGTTAGAAGGCGACGTGGTGAAAGGAGGAATCCACAGTTTTTTGTTGAAAGACATGTTCATCACACTGTTGGAGTTATGGTTTGGGGTGCTATAGCTTATGGTTCCAGGTCACCTTTAATCTTCATCAGAGGTAACATGAACGCGCAGCGTTATATCCACGAAGTTCTAGAACCCCATCTTTTACCCTGGCAGATCCAACTTTCCAACAAGATAATGCCCGATCACATGTTGCAAGAGTCACAATAGACTTCTTTCAACACAATGATGTCACATTGTTACCATGGCCACCAATATCTCCCGACTTATTCCCTAATTGAGCACTTATGGGATATGATGGGTAGGAGATTGCTCAATTTGCAACGTCCTCCTCAGACTCTAGAAGCGCTTCGAGAGGAGTTGGTGGTTGCCTGGAATGAGATACCACAGGAGGACATTGACCACCTGATCAGAAGCATGCCTAGGCGCGTTGGAGAATGCGTAGCACATCAGGGCGCATCCACACATTATTAAAGGTCAAAGGGCTTTAAAGCAGTGCAATCATTTTGAAATTTTTATCATTTACTTATTATGCTTCATTAAGTACTTATACAAAATTTTATTAAAATAAAACCATTTGAACTGGGTGTTCGGATTTATATGTCACTTAGTACTTATGTTTAGTCATGTTGAGGAATCCACTGAGGTACGAACAGCATTGACGAATGAGTACGAGCAACATGCAACGATCAATGAATTAAAGTGGTTATCAATAATTATACGAAGAATGAAACGTACGTTTTCACGTGAAACGTGCCAAAATTAACACAGAACACGAAAATCAACAGCGATACCGTAATAACATCTTTTCATCAGAAGTGTGTTTTTTTGATGCTTGCTCTTGAACAGTCTGATGTGTAATTTTCATCACGAGTACCGCAGAAAAGTGAATAATTAACATGAACTTTTTCTGTAGTTGAGCTTGCCAGGTACAGTTACCCCAGGAAAAATAAACACATAGGATGAGAGAGATTCTATAGCGAGAGTTAAGTCAAGTTCATCATGATATGAGAATGTATGAAGTGAATAAAGAAAGACGTCAAGTAGATTGACTCTATACTTCCAACGCCTTCGAAGTAGCTGCTAGTAAAATCTGTCATGTATTAAAATGACATCAAAAAGACGTGAGTTTGGTGAGAATCATTAGTGCATTATTTGGAGATTATTTAAGGTAAATTGCACGTTAACTTTGCCACTTTTTCTGCTCTACGACTTGGCATTATTATAATTTCAATTTAAGGACGCCATTTTTGATTTTTGCAAAGGTAAATAGGGTTTTTAATTTTGATTCCAAAAATGTACGTCGTACTTCTTCTTCCTCTTCTGTTAGAGAACTGGCACATAGCAAAGGAGAAACGAAAAATGCACAATCCTTTCATGATACTCTTTCACCACTTTATATACAGGATGGCGCATAGAAAACGAAACTGACGCATTTACTGGAAGCTCAGTTTTTTTATATGCGTCTGTTTCGTTTTCGATGCACCACCCCTGTATACTAAATATATTCCTATTTCTGAAAGCAGCAGTTGTCACGAAATTTCTTTACACTTCACAAGAATGCACTTGACATTTTTAAACAGTGATACCGCTATGCATTTTCCGTACAGTTAGTATTGATAGCGCCCTCCTTAGATGTCGCCTTAGACATAGGTTACGTACAAAGTATAAAGGTTACAGCCTCCTCCGCAATGATAAGCTCAAAAATGTAAGTAGGTTAACTAGTCCAAAATGGAAAGGTTGATCTTTACATTTATTGTAAGGTGCCAGAATCACGTGACGTTTTTTTTCTCAAGAAAAAGTGTGGTTTTCAGCAAAATCGGCTACAAAACAGCTACAGATCTGGAACGGTTTTGCTCAGTAGAGGTTAAAATCCCGTTAAAATGGACAGAGTAGCACCAAACAGCAACCTAAAACAAACTACTAAAGGAAAGTAGGTAAGAAAAAAGGTGCTATTCTACTAACTGATGACTGCGGACCAATGTCCCAAAATTTGTAAACCCAATGAAGTGCCGATATACCTTCTCAACCAAGGCTTCAGCAGGAAATGATTCGGTTTTTCGTCAATCAGTCAGTTGACTGTCAATCAATGTCAAAAGTAGGAGGGTGTACAATATTCGATGCTCCACGGATTCGATACTAAAATTTTGTCGAAACCAAAACGTGTGCCAAACATGATAATGACGAATGAAAAATTATATTATGTGGAAATGTCTGGGATAAAATGGGTGAGGCATTAACAAAATATTATAGTCCATAAGATTTCAACACAATACTGCTAAGAAGAAAGATATATTATACTTTCAAGAATAGGTTTGGCTTTCGCGAAAAAAATATACTAAGTGACATATAAATCCGAACACCCAGTTTAAATGGTTTTATTTTAATAAAAGTTGGTGAATGTAAATAACAAGTGAAAAAATTTTCAGCCTTATCAGTTGGACATTCCGGTTTTTATACTGCTTTTTTTTTAATTCACTAACGCTCTAAAAATGAATATTTCAGCCGCAGTAAAGAATCAACGTTGGCGGATTTTGGTTCTTGACATCCTTTACGATCGGTTACGATGCCTAGAGTACGGAGACCTGTGAGTTTGATAGGGACCGTATAGTGGGACTTCGGGAAGCTGGACTTTCTTTTCGGGCAATTGCAGTTAGAGTGCAAAGAAGTGTAGACACTGTGGTTAGGTGTTGTCAGGCATGGCTTCGAGAAGGCCGTACGCAAAGAGCAAGGAGCACTGGACGCCGCCGTAGAACAACAGACCGTGAAGATCGCCGCCTAAGATTATTGGCCTTTAGGGACCGTTTCTCCACTACCAGGTCCATTGAAAATTAATGGTTTGCAGAACACGGAAGACCTATTGGCATGCGAAGTGTTTACCGACGAATGAGAAGTTTTGGCTTGTTTTCATACCGGCCACACTGGGTCCTCCCTTTAACTCGAGAACACCGACGTAATCGCCTTGAGTGGTGCAGACAACGGTCACTCTGGGATCAGGAATGGAACAGTATTGTATTTAGTGACGAGTCTCGATTTTGTGTATAGGCATGCACGATGGTCGTGCCAGGGTTGGAAGGCGACGTGGTTGAAGGAGGAATCCACAGTTTTTTGTTGAAAGACATGTTCATCACACTGTTGGAGTTATGGTTTGGGGTGCTCTAGCTTATGGTTCCAGGTCACCTTTAATCTTCATCGGAGGTAACATGAACGCGCAGCGTTATATCCACGAAGTTCTAGAAGCCCATCTTTTACCCTGGCAGATCCAACTTTCCAACAAGATAATGCCCGACCACATGTTGCAAGAGTCACAATAGACTTCTTTCAACATAATGATGTCACATTGTTACCATGGCCACCAAGATCTGCCGACTTATCCCCAATTGAGCACATGTGGGATATGATGGGTAGGAGATTGCTCAATTTGCAACGTCCTCCTCAGACTCTAGAAGCACTTCGAGAGGTGTTGGTGGTTGCCTGGAATGAGATACCACAGGAGGACATTGACCACCTGATCAGAAGCACGCCCAGGCGCGTTAGAGAATGCGTAGCACATCAGGGTGCATCCACACATTATTAAATGTCAAGGGGCTTTAAAGCAGTGCAATCATTTTGAAATTTTTATCATTTACTTATTATGCTTCATTAAGTACTTATACAAAATTTTATTGACAAACTATGCTAAAGATTAATAATGGGGTGCGAGTAGCGTCTCATTTTGAAGCAGTGGACTGCGATATTCTCAAAGCACGATCACAGTAATCAATTATTACTTTTCACAGATGATGACATCCTGTCACTTTTCATCGTAACATTACGTATAAAATATTGCCAGATTATCCTTTTCGAGCGACAGGTACGTGTGAACAACCTCATGTTCCTGTGTACATTTTCTGATCGGTTATTCCTTATTTGCCGAGTTAATTTATCAATAAGCCTGGACGCAGCCATCCATATAATCATGAGTACGTGATCCACACCTTCGGACATCCATTCGTGTAATCATACGTACTTTATATTCCGGACACCTTCTGCTATATCGATCGATTGACAACAAATGACAGTGTATAACGTCCTATAAGAAGATCAAGAGTGAACTGATTCCGAAGATGAGATTGAAAATTGAAAGTATGTTTATGTACGGGGTTGTTTTGAAGGTCGGGTTCCCACATTTTTTTCAAGCACCAGGAATCCTTTATTTACCCCTAAAAAATTTTCAAAAGTGGTCAAGATCAGTTTTTGTGGTGTCTGCGTGTGTTGTTTGATCAGTTTTCGTACATTTACGGTGTCAGTTGAATGTTAAATTTCAGAAGCCTTTTTGTGATTGCTCAAAATGCCTAGAGTAATCCATCGAAAAAAAAATGGAAAATATGCAATTGTAAGAACTCAGGCATCAAAAACTATATTCGTAAAACATCCTGCTCTAGATCCAAATAGGTAACCCGGTAATATATTCCAAATGTCAGCTATTACCCACTAATTCCCCCTCTTAATTCAAGCTCAAAGCCACCAAACGTCGTTAATTGTGATGCATAAATAAACGAGAATTACCGGACATGTGTTCAACTGTTCACCGACCGGCAGGTGTTTTTCCAGACACGCGCCAAAACACAGAACACCTTGTCTAGTTGATATTTATCCTCCTTTGCGGCTCGCTGCGTCACTCAGGGACGGAACTAGGAGGGGCGAGAAGGAGCTTGATTTGCCCTTTGAGTCAGGAGTAAATTTGTCTGTTATATTCATTCCATATTTTTCAATAAAAAATTATAGAGCGGTGGTAGCTAGGAAAGACAGAACATAGTTGTTTCTGGTCTGTTTTGCATAAGAACATATAGAGCTATAGAGAAACGATGATACCAAGAATTAAACTAAAATCGTTATTTCATCTAAGATTGATTTTTAATACGATTTTGTTTTGTCCCTTAAGATCCTTAATCGCCTACGCCCCTGGCGCTATTATCCGTTTCAGCTGCCGCTGAGATACCATCAACGGGCGGAAGGGATATTAATGAAGGGCCAAGAGTCTTAAAAATGTCTTTTATTTCTTTTCGAAGTAGCTTTTCGATATACACGGATATCAAAAATAATTGTATGTCATTACAAAAAAAAAATTGGAACATCGTACACGTATCAAATAACATTACTTAACTTAGAAAATATATACAAGTCAGTACGTTGTAACAAGGTGTCTAAACCATCGTTAGATAGAGAGCAAGATCATGTTATTTTTCTTAAAGTTAATACGTTTCTGTAATACAAAAACGGTTGGAATTATTCATCGAAATGGAAGTACCAGAATGTCGGTGATTCTGAACGTATTTTATGCAGTCTTTTTTAATGTTCATAACAGCCTTCGACAGTGTATTTTGAAAAAAATATACATTTCATATAAACCAAACGGCGTAGTAGTGAGATTCTCCTAGTCTCGTCAAATACATGGCTTTTGAACATACGATTCACGTCTATACTTATCTTAATTCCAGTTTTGGAACCTGGGAGCTTTTTGTTTATTGCCAAACGATTTCAAATATTTATATTGCATTTAATTTCAGCATTTTCGACCATCATAGAAGATACCACCAGATTGAAGTACCTATTCCAGACTCGTTCGTAGAATAAAATTATACTTATCTACGTGTAAAATACTTATAATTATTACTGATTAAATGCGTCTCAATCCATTCGCAAATTTTTGTCAGCAATTGTACTTCAACGTGATCATTCCTTATATGCAAAGCTCAAAATGGTTTCAAAAATGTTCGTATTCCGCGAAAATTCCGCTAACACTTAGGCATCGACTTATGCATATCTTAATATTATCGGATAAAATACCTTAACAGCAAGTAAGCGTATCGTATTTTGGCAAGCGAGATACCACAGATGATGTCATGACATTTTTAAAGGTATTTGTATGCGTTGCAGAATCTTCACAGAACACGAAGGCCCAAAAACTTAGTCAGAACCTTGACGAAAGAACCTTAGAATAATTATTACTATAACAATACATACATATCTATATATACAAAAAACAGTGACTAGAAAAACAGTGATAAACTCTGTAGATATTTAAAATATCACTCCGAGGAATGGAAAGGCACATCGGTTTTCAAATTTGAGGCAATTGTTTTTTTGATTAGAATCGCTAACTGGCCTGGAGAGTCCTGAAACAGAAAAAAAAACAACGTTAGCATCGATAGTCGTTATTCAAAGTAAAAGTATGTCGAACGATATCAAGAACATGCATCTTTATGATTATCCAGTTTGTTAGATTAAGCGTTAAGCGCTTTTTTTTAAAGTTGGTCGTTTTTGAGTTGTAAGCGATTTACTGTCAGGAAAGCCCTAAAAATGGCCCTTTCTTCAGAAATGTGCCTAAAGTGTCTAAATTAAAATTCAAAATTCTCCTACAGGACTCTGACTTTAGGTTCATAGCCTGTTATTAACAATTAAACAGCACTTCGTTAAAATATCTAGTCTAAAATGTTATACGAAGACTTACAGGGAAGACATGAGCTTTATTTGAGACACAGAAATTTTCAATCGAGTTTTAAAGCATTGGAAATGTCAAACAATAGCTACCGATCTCTTTGGTTCAGAATGATCCAAAAAATGGACAGAAAAAATAGTTCTTTGTAATTTGTTTGAAAGAATCTATATTCAGATTTTTGTTCTGATGTAAATAACAGATCATGAATAGACCGATCCATGGGGAATAACCACGTTGACGTTGTGTGATCAAGATCCTATTTACAATGCATAAGAACACGCCACAGCTGATCGAACGATTCTTCTATGCGGAACAGGTCAAACTTGCAACATCGGACAGGTAAAAAATGCAACAGTTTCTGTCCAAATCCCGCCGTCTCTCTCTCTCTCCCTTTAGAAAAAGCTCGCCGAGCAAAATCCAAAGCTTTCACAGTTCGGTGCTTGGATTTTTTCAATGTGTTTCTCAGACAGTATTGTTCGATGAGATTTTGTGTGTAGGTATTATTTCTTAAAGGAACTGGTATGTGTTTAAAGACCCCTGTCAGGCAACTTGAAAAGGTTCAAGGTACAAAAACGGTGAGCGAACTTGCTTTAGGGTAGGAAATAGGCATACTATAACGGGCTGAGACGGGGACTTACGACTTTGCTATAGTACGGTCTTATTAGATCAGGAATTTCTATTTAAATAACGAAACGGAAAATTCGCAAAAACCTACCTTTATCAGCTGGATTTACGCGTTTATAAAATCAAAACAACGTTAAAAAGTTTTCTTAGGTTCTTCTAGATCATTCTGAGTAAAAAAGTGCCATGTAGTTTATCTCGATTTATAAGTGATTTAAGGTCTCAAAATGGGCATTTTCAAAGCTTAAAAACGTGGTTCAAAATTAATCTCTTTGAGGTTGTCAAGTGTCCAAGCTGAAGTTCAAACAGTACCCTATAATATATATTTTAGGCATAGCTTATTTTCAAGTATTTAATCAAATGGAAGAAGTGCTATACATGCTACAGTCTTTTTCCCGAAATGTGGTATTTTCAAAAAATAAATTTAAAATTTATACATTTTTGACTCAAAAAAGCTTCGTTTTTTTTATAGAATCACTAATGATAAAAAAATGTGGACTGAGTTGTATGAGACTCAAAGTTAAATGATTGATACAAAAGTATGTTGGCATGTCTCAACATATGCTAACAACGTAAAGAAACGGTTTATCTACAAAGCAGACAATTCTAGTCTGTTGCACAACCAAAATTCAACTGAACTAACGAGGTATCGTTCAGGTAGATATATAGATTTAAAACAGGTATAAAACGGCAAAGTTCATCCCGAAGAAGCGCCGGCACGCTGAGATTTTTATGAGACTGATAGAAATTTTTGAATTCGCTTTAATTTATTACAACATTAAAATGACAAGAGTTGAAGTGTCGCTTTGTGAAATGTTTTAATTTTACACGCGCTGTTAAGAGCTTTAAAATTAAGAAGCCCAGTTTTGGTTTATGATATTTTAACAGAGATATTAATTACATTATTTAAAAAGGACACGAGACGTTTAACGTTAATTTTATCAGAACATATAGTTTGATGTTTGACAAAGAACAAGTATAAGTAACTTTGCAACCAATTCTGATATGCCAGTTTAAAGGTTATTGTTTAGGTTATTAAAAAGAAAATTTATGAGCTATTCCTCATAATTTTTGTTGAATTTAAACTGAACTATCCACAATAAGAGCTTAAATCTGTGAAGAAAGAAAAACCTTTATTGGAACACTTAATTAATATGGTAGTTAGGGAAGCAATTTGTAAACAAAAAAGTAACTTCGAACTTTTGCAGTGCACATAGAAATACCAGAAATATTCAGAGGACAATATTGAAGTAGATAAATAACTATAGATTGGAAACTTTTCATGGTGAATATCGAAACTTTTGTCAAATAGTTGATTTTGCATGAAGAAAAAAACCACAGGAAATTGGGACGAGAACAAAAGAGGATATGAAACTGATCGTATTAGAAACACAGAATCGTACTGTTTTAGATTTTTCTTCGACAAATAATTACTAAATAAAATGCGAGTTTACGACTTGCATCCATGACGGTTTCTGTCAGGCTATTATTGAAACAATTACAGACAAGCCTCGCTAAACATTTGAGGGAAAAAATAAATCGTTACTAACCTCAAGAGGCGCGTTATTCTTGCTGCCAACTGAAGATAGCGTCGAGCAGTTCCTCGTCATCGTCAGGACTTTTCGGATCGTAGTTCTCGTAGTTTTCCGCGTGATGGTACAGAGCTCCAGTATAGCTCTGGGTGGAGAAAGATCCTTCTGAACTATGCGACGGCGTCGGAGACACTGACGCTTCTGAGCATGCGGGCGTAGGTAAGAGAACCGGATATGAACCTTGGTAGATGTTCGAGTCTGTGTTTGCGGAGTAATACTTGATGTCACTGGTACTGGCGTGCGCTGGGTTCGAAGTTTGCACGTCAGATTCGTAGTCTTCGATCATTTGCTGCAAAGACCGGATGTACTCGACGGCTAGCCGCAACGTCTCCACTTTGCTGAGCTTCTTGGAGGCGCCTCTCCCTTGCGCGGAACTGCTCGGCGACAAAGTTTGAGCCACACTTGGCGGGATGTGAGACCTGAGCGTCGCGAAACCGTTATTCACCTGCTTCACACGGTTTCGTTCACGGGCGTTTCTTCTAGCCACCGAAGCGGGTTGCTGGGGCGGAGCACCGTACGGCGAGAACTGTATCTTCCTCTTGCACCTGAGGTCACTGTTGTTCGCCACCAGCACCGAGGTCCTTTCGGGAGCCGGAGCTAGCGGTCTCTTGCCGGAAGTTTGCTGGGTCACGATGACGCAGTTCGCTTGAGGAGCTGAATGCTGGATCACGTTGTACATCTTGTTCTGGCCGAGGGTCATGGTGAGCGCCATTTAGAGAGCGATAGAGCCGCGACGGAATACGCAGTCGGAATGACGTGAGGCGCTGAGCGCGTAGGGTTTTGAGCGATGCGTCCGTTCGAGCGCGATCCCCTCCACTTCGCGGGTGCGCGCGCAGACGCGGAGGGCTGGACGCGTGCCGATCGACGTGAGACGCATGGCAAGGGCGAAACAGCTGCCAAGGCACACTGGGATCGAGGCCGCCGACGCCGCGGCTGGACGGTGGGTGCCGGGCGCACATGTGAGCGGCAGAGTTTTGTCGGCTCGTGGATAGCACTTGTTGCGTTAGGAAGACCAGTCAATGAGACACTTGGTGTCTTCGTACATTTCAGTTTTTTACACCGAATCACCTGCTAAACAGGAAGCTCCTCAGGCATCCATATACCACCATTAATAGGGAATCCTAAATGCCGGGGCGCCGCTGCTGCTTTGAGGAGGTTAAAAAAAGCTTTGTTAGTCCGATTTTTGAACTGCCAAAGGTTACTAGAACTGGGGAAGCCTCCTCATGTAGATCGTTCCACAATCTCGATACCCTGGTGACAAAGGAACGGTCGTATCGGCCAGTTCCGGAGGTATACAATTCGAAACGGTTAGGAAGCGAGGCTGAAGTCAGGCATCATGGAGGAGCAAAGCCCATTGGGAAGAGCTAGATTACCTTCCGAGGCGAGGATTCGAACCTCGAGTCGACGCGATAAGCAGGACCCCTTGATTTGCGACAAATTATCTGCCAAACTGGAGTTCATTTTAGACTTGTTGTTTGCATGTTACTAACATAACGCCAAACAAATTCTAAACAACAGTATTATTTTTTGGGCACCCAGCTGGCACGCTTCTGAAAGCAACCAGCCATCATATAGCAAGAGCTTCTGATCCGGTATTCTCAATATGGCGGAAGTATCTCAAGTAAAAAGATGTATGTGTTCCGATAATTGACCAATCGGCATCAAGACGGTTTGTTTCTGAAAGGGTACCGCTAACCTGTCTGCTTTCAAAAGAGTCTCAGTTGAGAGCCTACAATATAATACCGGACTGAATTGAAGTATTTCAACCACCAAATCTTGAAATGACGAAGTAGAATGATTAAGAAAAAGTGGGCGTGGTTCTCTTACATGACGGGGGGGGGGTACTTTTAAAAGTCGCTTCTTGGGTAATATTCTCGGGAGAAAAGATGCGTCTCCATCTCTAGACAAAACTAATAATATGAAGAACCAGGAACGTATTATTTTGAAAACTCGTGTGATAAATGTCAACAGCTGTCAGAATTCGGAATCACTCTCCGGGAAGTCAGTTATTCAAAACGAACGGCTGGAACAACTAGAAAGATTGATTGCTAGTATTGATTTAGGAGAGAGGGCGAAATATTGTTCGCGGATAGGTTTGGCTCGGGGATGACACTTGTCAGTGTTTAAGGTTAAAATTTATTTGTTGAGTTTTCAACTGATTTGGTTTGACACTATGAACCTTGTTCGATCACATGACGAATTAGTTCGGAAGTTGTTTCAAATTGGCGCCGTCAGGAAATAGTAAAAACTCAGAGATAGAATCACAATTCTGTAAGTCATTGATGTACAGCAAAGATAGTGTTGGCCCAAGTACAGAGCCCTGAAGCACTCCATACCTTATCAACTGTTTATTTAAATGTTACTCATTGCAGGAAGCATACTGATATATATCACTAAAGTTTAATGCAATTTGCATAGGAGGTATGAGTAGTCATCTTTTGTATTGAATTTTCATGTGACAAGCAGTCAAAAGCTTTGGTCAAGTCCTAGAAAACTGCATTACAGTATATTCAGATAAGAGATAGACCGCACATAAACAAGACCACGTGATCATCGAACGCTGTAACATTCGGCAGGGACGTATTAAGAGTCACACAGTACATATTTTAGATAGTAGATGCTGCTTTGCGTAACTTTGTAGTAAATTAGCACAATTCGATGTGTATACGATTGGTGATGGATATAGGATCATGTGGGGGTGGGGTAAGAAATATATAATGATGTAAATATACATAAGGGTTTCAAAATGTTCGCTTCGATTTCCAGCTTCGGATGCCGCATGCTTATCAGCTTCATCCAATGATTTAACAATACTTTTGCGATGTTTACTGGTCATTGGCTCAGAAAAGGTGTGGTTTTTTTTGTATTATCTTAACACATTAAACACTGATGCGCGACACACCCCAACTTTGTAAGAAACCTTCACAACAATTTTTTTGATGGTTGATGCCTCGTTCTCCTCGCTCTCGATCTTATATATATATTCAAAATGACCTCTTTCATTTTTGCACTCGGGTGTCTTTTTTTAGAGCGTTTCCTAGGTGGACTACAGGAGTTTACAACTTCATCGGCAGTATCTGTACTACTGGGCATTTTGCGCAAGCAGTTGATAACAATAACAATCAATAACAAGGTATAACAATAACAACGACAAACTCAACAACTTAATAAGATAACAAACGAAAACGTCCAAAGAAATATCAAATTGCAATGATGCACACGACATACGTAACACGTCTGAACCTGAATGTGACTCTGCCTTGATACGACTGCTCTGCCGCTCGGCATAGGCATTTAATTGCGAATTGACCAATGAGGGCTCCTGTTTTACGTCGAGACGGCGGCGTTAGCGTGAAAATCACCCGAACCTTTTGTTTACATCCGGTCTATCTCTTATCTGAATATACTGTAGTTATTTTACCTTCGTCGAAGCCCCTTCAAAGGTTTCAGCTCTTGTTGACCGAAATCCACATTGACTGCCAGAAAAAAGACTATTTGTTTAAAAAAACGAGATGGTTTACTTGTTCATGACAGATTTGATTATTTTTGCTAAAATCGCTAACAATGGTAATTAGACGTTCCATCCACTGGCCCCCGGTTTGCGGATTGGTGCGATCTTAGCTATTTTAGCTTAGTAAATGGTATAATAACTTTGTTTTTAATCATTTTATGTACTTTTCAGGTTGTCTATGACAGTTACTACTTTGTTAAATGATGTTTCTTTCATTGTAAATGTTAATTAATTAGATAGGGATGGATGTTTGTGTTTACCAAGCCTTTTATTATTTTGTGTGCAGATTCAGATTGCATGATTTTTGTTTATCTTTTCTATACGCTTTGTTAATCATTTCATACGTTGCCTTTTGTTTATTATTTGCCTTATTTACGTAACAATCTGTTAGCGATGTTCAACTGATTTTTATAATAATAGCGATATATAGATACTATCGATTTTGGTACAAGTTCCGGGTAACGATTATGAATTGCTAGACTAAGAATTCCTCTTATATTCCTCAAGTGCGGAGGACCTGTTTCTGTTGTATTAGACTGCAAAGTTTACAAATATGACACATTTGGTTTCTTCATCTAACGAAGAATCATCAATCAAAACCCGACCAACTTTTTGTAAAAAACTGAATATCTCGAAAAAAACTTCTGCACTTATCAGTCTGACATTGACTGTATGATTATGTGGTTGGTACATTGTTAGACTTACTGAAATTAGAATGTCTACCCTTATTTCTTTAAAAAAATGGTGAATGTAACCCAGTTTTCCTAATACGATATGAAATTGTATAATATCGATGTGCTTTGCGTTCATGCCCAGATTATTTATTTTCATTCTTTTGTCAAAATGACATAAAGTCAATTTAAGATTTACATATTTACTCTATATAAGGAATCAACCGACTTACGGTCGTCCATCCCTAATATTTCTAAAATATGGTGAATGTGCTGGCAGCGCTGTAAAAAAATAGATTCTCCGAAAAAAAGAAAAAGATTATATAAGTTATGGAATCCTGTTGGTAACATAACTATGTGGTACAAGCCCATTATTCCAACAAATTGAATTGTATGGCAAGCAAGCCCAGTAAGAAATATTTGCTTTTTTACTTCTTTTTTTTTTCGATACAGCTTCGTTATTTTTCCTATAAAGATTAGAATTATATCGAGGCACAGACAGATTTTGTTCAATACTTGTAACCACTCTTCGTTCCTGCAATAAAGTCTGTTATTTTTTTTACCATACGACGTGTGCATTCTTTATCTTATATTACTACGATAATGATTCACGGGTTAAATGTATACGATCAAAAGGAATGTATGAACAACGGCAATCTTCTCGCAGCTCGACAAAAACGCGTATGTGTCGCGTAAGCGGAGACGGGCGAACATCATTTTTGGAAATGACGAGAAGATTAGAGCACAGCAAGAGAGTAAAGATGACATTACGTCCGATGTAATTGCGTACGGGTCGTAAATTCGCCGCGTTATTTTGATGCGCGGTCGTTATGTTGGTATTTCAAAATTAATTTGCCGTTTTTACCGAAAACAATGCTTTATAAAATGATACCGCGGACCTTCATAATGTACGTCTCCAAAGTTGAGCAGCGTTTGGATTATTTGCTGAGTCATGCATTATCAGAGATCAAGTCAAGCATTAGATATTAGCAATGTAGTTTTTACGTAAAGTACTTGAAAATTCAAGTCGTATTGATATTAACTGATGATGTTTGTAATATAAATACGAGTAGATTACGAGTATAAATACGCAACGTAACGCAAAGATTTCGTGACAGGTTACATAGAAAATAATACGTATTCCACAAAACAATTTTTTCATCGGACAGTGAATAAAAGAACGATAAAACTGTAAACTCAAACAAAATCGAGACTCGTCACTAAAGACAATACTGTTCCATTCCTGATCCCAGAGTGACCGTTGTCTGCACCACTCAAGGCGATTACGTCGGTGTTCTCGAGTTAAAGGGAGGACCCAGTGTGGCCGGTATGAAAACAAGCCAAAACATCTCATTCGTCGGTAAACACTTCGCATGCCAATAGGTCTTCCGTGTTCTGCAAACCATTCATTTGCAGTGGACCTGGTAGTGGAGAAACGGTCCCTTAAGGCCAATAATCTTAGGCGGCGATCTTCACGGTCTGATGTTCTACGGCTGCGTCCAGTGCTCCTTGCTCTTTGCGTACGGCCTTCTCGAAGCCATGCCTGACAACACCTAACCACAGTGTCTACACTTCTTTGCACTCTAACTGCAATTGCCCGAAAAGAAAGTCCAGCTTCCCGAATACCCACTATACGGCCCCTATCAAACTCACTAAGTTGACGAAATCGTACAGGTCTCCGTACTCTAGGCATCGTAACCGATCGTAAAGGATGTCAAGAACCAAAATGTTTTCTCTTGTTATTGACAGTAAGACAAATACATTCACCAACTTTTATTAAAATAAAACCATTTAAACTGGGTGTGCGGATTTATATGTCACTTAGTATATATAAAAAGCATTTCTTCATCAGCTGTCACAAGAAAATGGAAAATTCTAAGTCCATTTTGCGCTCTTCCGAAGGCTAGACGATCAGTTATTCATATAGTAGGGAGACCATATTCCAATAAAAAAAGTTTCCATAAGAAGCTACCCCCTTTCCCATGTACCCCCTATAGCCCCACTGTACCCAATGGGTGCTAGTTGGAGTATAAAAAAACCTATGTTTACCTAAACAAAAAAAGCCTTTCGAAGCCTTAAGTCCAAAAGTGCTTGAATATGTGTTAAAACTTGGATGTCGATCAAAAAGTATACCTAGATCTTTCAGACCCTGCAACATTCAAGGTTATTGTTTTCTATAGTCTAAGAAGGGTATTTTGTAAATACTAATTTAGTTACATTTATCAATGTTCAAAGATGAGAATCTCTTGCCGTTAAAACTAGATTTGGGAACACGTTTTCATGCCTTTTCCGCCATTCGTGATTATTTGCATTACAATATAAAATAAGGCTCATCATAAATATGACTGAAGGCCCTTGACAGAATAAAAATATATTTTTTTATTTCGAAAATTCTTGACCTCATGTCTAGTAGAACAAGAAAATAACAAATCACGAATATTTCTTATGAAAAGATCGAAATTGCTCAGAAGTGGATATTAAAGGTTACGTGTAAAAATAAATAATATCCAACGGAAAATCTTCATAGTGAATCACACATTATAGACTTTATTTCTACAATACAATTAAACATATAAAGTTATTACAGTCACAAAACGATTCAAAGGCACTATACCCAGATTAAATAAAAGTGTGAGTCAACGATCATTTTGTTCTCTAGGCCCAACATTTTATAATATCATTCAACCAAATTTAAAACGTATACGGTTCAGAAAACGTAACGAAACTGAATTAAAAACGACGATTCTAAGACAGCCAAGACTATTTATATATCAACTAATTGATAGTACCTCTTATGACTAAATGGTTATTATCACTAAAGATATGCAAAAATAAACATAAAATCTTTTGTTTTTAAAATATTTCAAGTTCGATTTATTATATCTCTAGCCCTTGTTTCGTGTTTATTGGTATATTTCCATGTACTATTTATATAACATCTCGTATTTTAACCCATTAACATTATTATTGATTGGATTTTCAAGTAGTTTATGAAAATATCAAGCTACTTGACTCGATAGCACTGGTACATTTATAGGCTTAGTAATAATTAATACACTAAGGCCCAATTTCACCAACATTAATATTATGGACCGATGGAAAATTACCTCATCGAAATGCAATTTGACAGAAGCTGTCAAAGATCTCTGAATATTAGTGATTTCTATTGAAATATTGAATAAAATCGTGAAAATTCGAATGTATTATAAACAAGACCACCTTTTGATTCCAACATGATGCTTTTGTACAGAAAAAACAGGACAACTTTCATGTATTTTGAAACATGTTATAGGTTTACATTTAACAACCCGTTATCCCCCTCAGCGAATGGGAATGCGGCAAATAATAGCTCGATTTTCTAGCTGTTAAATTTGGCAGCAGATTTGGACGTTTGTTAATGAATGGCACTCTCGACTTTACCAACTTCAATATACTGAAAGTTGCATAGTTTGAGTTTGTCTGTATTTTGCAAGAAAATAGAATATAAAATACATTCCATCCAATTCCTCATCTTCCTTTACATCATAATAGTAATCGTTTATTAATTTATGGGTTAATGAATTATGAATAAAAACATTACGTCCTCTCCATCCTAAAACACAGATAATATGTGTAAGACGTGTCAATCCCTACATCTCCCTGATGCATAATGCAATTACTATGGACATAGACAAAAAATTATGAAAAATGTGTACTCGTGAAAAAAGAAAAATATGGCAAATTTGTAGTTTTTTTGCAGGTTTTACATTTGCTGGTAGCTTTAATGCACATATTTGGGAATTTCTTAATCGCTGTGAATATAGTGTGGATGTTTGTTCAGTTCCTGAACAACGAAAAATATTCAACTTTGGATATCAAAAAATCTGAATGGTTTTGTGGGAATATCAATCTAAGGTCGGCCAGTAAATGAATGAATGTTTGGAAACGAGCAATATCTTTTGTCATCAAGTAGGTGCTTAATGGGTACCTGCAAGAGGTTTATAGGAAAAAATACCCAGTATCACAAATCAATTGAGGAAAACTTAATTCAAAAATCAAACATTTCTTAAAATGTTGACTGAATTACATGTAATTTCTTAATATTCAATAAGCTGGTGATGTTTCAATGACAAGCTGTCATCTCATACTTTGACAGTATTTTGTTTTCAACATTTCATAGCTATTGATTGCTAAAATTTGAAGCCAGGACATACCTAGTTCGCGTCTGGAAATCTGCTTGGACTTCTACCCCTGCCTAGATACTCTCTTATTAAATGCTCTTGGGCCGCACAGTAATCCCTTTAGAGACTAATCACCTCAGTGTAATGTAATTACTGAATATGAATAGATTGTAATTTTTACGATAATCAGTCCAGGAAGTAAAGACGCCCCAAGTCGGCTACTGTTCAAATTTTTTGTTATATCATTTTTACCTGTTGTAGTGGTCGATAAGTATATTTCTAATTCTCTACTTATAAACTCTCGCGCGGTATCTTTTGTCTTTCGTTTCAGATCCACCCACTTTCCGAAAACGGTAAACAAACCGACACATCAAAGAGACTTAGCGGTAAGTTGGAAAAAATCGTGCGGTAATACGCGATAGCTTTGCTCAAAGTTTGTTACTTTAAGTGTTTAAATTGATTTCGAATACTTGGACAGTTTTGGATGAGAGATCAACAAAACTAGATAGGTATTTTCATTTTAGAAGCAAAATCACTTAAGGAAGTAGCTTTTTGTATGAGCCCGTTAGCTAGAATGAGATCATAATGTCATCCAGTAGATATCTCACGAACTGTGCTTTAATAACCGATATTTCTAAATCACGGTATTCAGGTTTCTGCTTTGGTATAAAGAACATAACCAGTGTGATTCGAGAGCAAAAAATGCAATCTGAATACTGCCTCAGTACTTCCTAATGATCAGATATTCAAAAAATGTCAAAAGAAGAAATTTGGAAACAGTATTATTTTTATTTTTTTGTGCGGAGATTGGAATCTCAATATTACCAGTCAAATGTCAGACACACAGATGGAGTGATGTTTCTGACATGGTCTTTATGAAAAATATACTAACTGACATATAAATCCGAACACCCAGTTTGAATGGTTTTATTTTAATAAAAGTTGGTGAACGTATTTATCTTACTGTAAATAACAAGTGAAAAAATTTTCAGCCTTATCAGTTGGACATTCCGGTTTTTATACTGCTTCTTTTTAATTCACTAACGCTATAAAAATGAATATTTCAGCCGCAGTAAAGAATCGACGTTGGCGGATTTTGGTTCTTGACATCCTTTACGATCGGTACGGAGACCTGTACGATTTCGTCAACTTAGTGAGTTTGATAGGGGCCGTATAGTGGGATTTCGGGAAGCTGTGGTTAGGTGTTGTCAGGCATGGCTTCGAGAAGGCCGTACGCAAAGAGCAAGGGGCACTGGACGCCGCCGTAGAACAACAGACCGTGAAGATCGCCGCCTAAGATTATTGGCTTTAAGGGATCGTCTCTCCACTACCAGGTCCATTGCAAATGAATGGTTTGCAGAACACGGAAGACCTATTGGCATACGAAGTGTTTACCGACGAATGAGAAGTTTTGGCTTGTTTTCATACCGGCCACACTGGGTCCTCCCTTTAACTCGAGAACACCGACGTAATCGCCTTGAGTGGTGCAGACAACGGTCACTCTGGGATCAGGAATGGAACAGTATTGTCTTTAGTGACGAGTCTCGATTTTGTTTAGGCATGCACGATGGTCGTGCCAGGGTTAGAAGGCGACGTGGTGAAAGGAGGAATCCACAGTTTTTTATTGAAAGACATGTTCATCACACTGTTGGAGTTATGGTTTGGGGTGCTATAGCTTATGGTTTCAGGTCACCTTTAATCTTCATCAGAGGTAACATGAACGCGCAGCGTTATATCCACGAAGTTCTAGAACCCCATCTTTTACCCTATCTTGACACCCTGGCAGATCCAACTTTCCAACAAGATAATGCCCGACCACATGTTGCAAGAGTCACAATAGACTTCTTTCAACATAATGATGTCACATTGTTACCATGGCCACCAAGATCTCCCAACTTATCCCCAATTGAGCACGTGTGGGATATGATGGGTAGGAGATTGCTCAATTTGCAACGTCCTCCTCAGACTCTAGAAGCACTTCGAGAGGAGTTGGTGGTTGCCTGGAATGAGATACCACAGGAGGACATTGACCACCTGATCAGAAGCATGCCTAGGCGCGTTGGAGAATGCGTAGCACATCAGGGTGCATCCACACATTATTAAAGGTCAAAGGGCTTTAAAGCAGTGCAATCATTTTGAAATTTTTATCATTTACTTATTATGCTTCATTAAGTACTCGTACAAAATTTTATTAAAATAAAACCATTTAAACTGGATGTTCGGATTTATATGTCACTTAGTATATAATATCCCTATTTCAAATTTAGTGAGGATAAATGCTTTCTTCCAATTGACAGGGAAAGTAAAGACCCGTATTCGAACAAATGTTTCCCAGAATTCAGACAACTGCTTACCATTCTGTTGTTATGTTTACAACGTGCTGATGATGCCCGACGGAGACAGAACAGCGCTGTTTCCGTATCCGTATTTTCGAAAGAAAAAAATTGCGATCAACGCCACCCCGTGGGAATATAAACGTATCCTCCGACTCACTCATCCTGCTGCTCCTTTTGCTTCAATTAGTCAATTCATAACAAATACCGGCGCGGCGTCTTTCATCTTACGATTCAACCCCTCCCACTATCCCGAAAATGGACGTTCCATGACTAATTCAGATGTAAACAAACCACCTGCCCCTTTGCGCCGACATTTTTTTATCAAAATGTATTGTGAACGGGGGTAGGTAGGTGTACCTCCGAATCAACAGTGGACACATATGAAAGTTATTTATACTAGGGTTGGAGCGGCAGGGGGTATGTCGATTGTAATGGCGACAGGTCTTTGGAATAGGGAGTAGGATGTAGTATAATTCATGGTCACAAAAAAAGTCATTCAAGAAGAGGATTAATTCATTATCTGCAAAAGTTTATTATGTGTTTGCGTTTTTTATTGGCGACTGACTCAGTTTCCCGAAATTTAGCTACAAGTTCTAGGACATATTTTCGATGCACGTTACTGTTCTCATGTCGCTAATCAAATATTTCTGCTGAAACAGGCAACTTTTTCTCAATAAAATTTTTTGTATATTCTCTGTAAGAAAGAAAGACGTTTGGTAGAGCAAATTTGTTTCTTCAATCGCAATTCTGAAGCTACTGAACTCGTGTCAGCTCCTGCTTTCACTTCCCAGTGCACTATCGAGGAATTTCGAAAATAAGCTATTACGTTTTTTGAAGGAAATGCGTAGCATTAAAAGCCAACTGTTTTTGAAAACCAGTTCAGTGGCGGTGTATCTAGGGGTATAAAAAAATTGCTAAAATTTGTTTTTGGCGCCTCTCGACAGTTTGAAAAAATTATACTGGTTGTAAGTTGGGATATTTTTGTTGTATTTGCATGTACTTGAATTTTTTTTTTAGCCCTGGTTGGTTCTGAAAAACAGCTTGTGCTGATGTAACCCGCCAGGTAAAATAAAGGCCATTTATTATTATTATTATTGAGGATTGTAGTTGATAGAAGACTGTAAATATGACATGTTATGTAATATTCAGAAATTTGTAATTCCTGTAGCGTTACTTACCTGCTATATACAACATCTTATATATTTCCGCATATTTACGTCTTCGAATACAGCAACACCAGCTGCCTAGCGACACGCGATATCTTCTACCTGCCGAGGATCTGATCCTAACAGTGACCCAGTCGCAGATTACCAAAACGTACGAAAATTAAGTCGTAATTTCGATTTCTAAATCAACAGTATTGTTTTTCGCTGGTACTCATACTACTCCACGGTCTTATACTAAATATACCAGGGTATGCAAAAGTTGACTTAGGTACTATCGATCCTCGAGTCGATCTACTTGACTTTTTTTTGACGTCCATGTGCGAGCGATGTAACGC
Organism: Acanthoscelides obtectus; assembly: GCA_963669975.1. Taxonomy (NCBI): domain Eukaryota; kingdom Metazoa; phylum Arthropoda; class Insecta; order Coleoptera; family Chrysomelidae; genus Acanthoscelides; species Acanthoscelides obtectus. The sequence goes on from CAVLJG010000010.1 coordinate 6,648,046, forward strand.
CATTATTATTTTCCATTTATAATCCCCATAACCATGACACATATACTAAGTGACATATAAATCCGAACACCCAGTTTAAATGGTTTTATTTTAATAAAATTTTGTATAAGTACTTAATGAAGCATAATAAGTAAATGATAAAAATTTCAAAATGACTGCACTGCTTTAAAGCCCTTTGACCTTTAATAATGTGTGGATGCATCCTGATGTGCTACGCATTCTCCAACGCGCCTAGGCATGCTTCTGATCAGGTGGTCAATGTCCTCCTGTGGTATCTCATTCCAGGCAACCACCAACTGCTCTCGAAGTGCTTCTAGAGTCTGAGGAGGACGTTGCAAATTGAGCAATCTCCTACCCATCATATCCCACACGTGATCAATTGGGGATAAGTCGGGAAATCTTGGTGGCCATGGTAACAATGTAACATCATTATGTTGAAAGAAGTCTATTGTGACTCTTGCAACATGTGGTCGGGCATTATCTTGTTGCAAAGTTGGATCTGCCAGGGTGTCAAGATAGGGTAAAAGATGGGGTTCTAGAACTTCGTGGATATAACGCTGCGCGTTCATGTTACCTCTGATGAAGATTAAAGGTGACCTGGATCCATAAGCTATAGCACCCCAAACCATAACTCTAACAGTGTGATGAACATGTCTTTCAACAAAAAACTGTGGATTCCTCCTTTCACCACGTCGCCTTCTAACCCTGGCACGACCATCGTGCATGCCTAAACAAAATCGAGACTCGACACTAAAGACAATACTGTTCCATTCCTGATCCCAGAGTGACCGTTGTCTGCACCACTCAAGGCGATTACGTCGGTGTTCTCGAGTTAAAGGGAGGACCCAGTGTGGCCGGTATGAAAACAAGCCAAAACTTCTCATTCGTCGGTAAACACTTCGCATGCCAATAGGTCTTCCGTGTTCTGCAAACCATTCATTTGCAATGGACCTGGTAGTGGAGAAACGGTCCCTTAAGGCTAATAATCTTAGACGGTGATCTTCACGGTCTGTTGTTCTACGGCGGCGTCCAGTGCCCCTTGCTCTTTGCGTACGGCCTTCTCGAAGCCATGCCTGACAACACCTAACCACAGTGTCTACACTTTTTTGCACTCTAACTGCAATTGCCCGAAAAGAAAGTCCAGCTTCCCGAAGTCCCACTATACGGCCCCTATCAAACTCACTAAGTTGACGAAATCGTACAGGTCTCCGTACTCTAGGCATCGTAACCGATCGTAAAGGATGTCAAGAACCAAAATCCGCCAAAGTTGATTCTTTACTGCGGCTGAAATATTCATTTTTAGAGCGTTAGTGAACTAAAAAAAAAGCAGTATACAAACCGGAATGTCCAACTGATAAGGCTGAAAATCTTTTCACTTGTTATTTACAGTAAGATAAAGACATTCACCAACTTTTATTAAAATAAAACCATTTAAACTGGGTGTTCGGATTTATATGTCACTTAGTATATTTCCGCATATTTACGTCTTCGAATACAGCAACACCAGCTACCAGCAACATGCGCTATCTTCTACCTGCCGAGGGTCTGATCCTAACAGTGACCCAGTCGCAAATTACCAAAACGTACGAAAATTAACTCGTAATTTCGATTTCTAAATCAACAGTATTGTTTTTCGCACCTTACTCTACGGTCTCATACTAAATATACCAGGGTATGCAAAAGTTGACTTAGATACTATCGATCCTCAAGTCGATCTACTTGACTTTTTTCTTGACGTCCATGTGCGAGCGATGTAACGCCCTTATTATTTTCCATTTATAATCCCCATAACCATGACACATTTATATTCAGTGTTAGTTTATCCGTCATAGAAAACATATTACATACTGTGCACATAACGCTTTTCATAAATCAAATCCGACGTCGAGATACTTTTTTTGGTATGACACAAGCGCTCCAAGCAATCAGAAATAATAAGTATAGTTTAAGCTTCCGCATATAATAACAATTTGAAACAATCCCTGGCTGTTTTTGATGACTAGGTGCTATATAATTCAATGTTCGTATACTACTTTGAGCGATACAGCTCCTCATTAACTCACATCCATCAAGTTAATTGGTGGACGGCTTGTGAGAAAATTGTGGCTACCGCAACAAAGTAAAAATTAATCTAGCAGGAATTCGGCTAAGATCCGTTTAGAAATAAGATTCTACACAGTTTATGGCTATCGGCAAGAAATGGATTTTGCTGAGTTGATTATTTCAAAATTTACGATCATTGACGTACTATGCAACGTCTCCGAATGGATAGACCTATACCCCACTGATGATTCTTGAAAAGTACGAAACGACGTTGCAAAGCAAGGCCTCTAAGTCTTGTCGACAACTTCATTGATAAAACGTGGTGATTTTCAAAAAATAATCTGTACACTCATTCATCATTTTGTCCCAAATTCGCTTTGTTATAAATACCATAACTTTACAAGTTTTACTTACTGTACAGTCAAGAGCTCGTGATGGTTGAGACACTGGAATTTTATACCATTCTTATTACAAACACCGTAGTGGTAAGACATCGTACTATACAAATTTTTAGGTATCATATGTGTATATAATGAACAACAATGGTCCTAAAACGGAACCCTGAGGAACTCGCGATGTTATTTTTGTTGTTTCAGCTCTACTATGAATAACGCTTTGCCTAAGAAGACTTAAGTGATTGCAAAATAAGTTCAAGGCCACAGTTTTGTGGTGCCAAATCTTTTTGAAAAATCCAATTATATAAGTACAGTAGCAAGCTTATTCTATCGACTTCACAAAGATTTAAAGCACATCGTTCAAAAATATAAGCACAATCTTACTTATAACATGTCTGAAACCGAATATCGAAGTGATACCCCGTTTTCAAGAGATCGGTAGGAATTCTAATCGTACGTATAAAAAATTCCGAAATTCTGGTGCTCCTGCACTTAGATTCTTGTCTTCGTGGCTGCTTTATTACAAGCACTGGCGTCTTAGGAACAAGCATTAATTCTTGTTTGTAGATAGCGGTTTACACCTATGCAATCATCTAAACCAGTGGTCGTCAACCTTTTCAGCGTGTTGAGATACTTTGTATGCGACGTACATGTGTTAATACTGATACATACTGATAAACTCAAATAAACTAATAACCAATACATACTACATAACTATATCCATTCCTACCAATCGTAGGCGTTTGAAAAATAAGCAAAATTTTTCGTCAGCAACAGTGGAATGCCACATACGATTTAATAAAGGTAACTAACTAACTTCTGTAAAGAAATATTGATCTTCCATTCTTGAGCCTTCATCCTCTTACTACTGCTCATAATGTTTTTAATTGCGGGCCATCTCTAACCCAACTTTGTCCGTTCACTGTCGCCGCGAGTAATCGAGATCGTTCCCGAACAGATCGCTCACCGCAGTGTTGCCGCTGCTTGTATTTATTACGAGAATTTACAAAATTTACGGAAGCTCCAACGATTTCTACACCTTTTTAAAATATGTCGTGAGCCACCAGAATTGCCTTTGCGAGCGATCGGGTTTGCGACCGCTGATCTGAACCAAAGAAACGACTTTTTTATACCGACCCGCTAACAAAACGTTCTCACCTACCGTCCGCAATTAGCCGACCGATGGCACTGTCCTGCTAATAAGCACTTCAAGGGTATAAAAATGAACCTCGCGGCCCTTTCAAGCTCCCGAAATTAGTCTCGGCATCGGCGCAGATGAAAGCGCCGCGCCCTTTGAACGGCACGCCGATCAAAAAAGGACTCTCGCCATTTTTAATTACGTCGAACGGTAGCCCTGTGGTTCATTTACTAAAATAACAAAAATTCCAGCTGGTCAGAAGTGCCGAGATTGGCATATTTATAACTTTGGGGCGAGATTTTTGAATGGGGCAGGTACCCTTCTGCGGCTTCGGTTCTCACGACTGAGGTAATTTACGATTTATTATCAATACAGTGTCGTCGATTAGGTTGAGTCTTCACTTACCAGGCAACGATGTCTTAAAGTTTGGCGTAAGTTAGCTGCTCTGATAAAAAAGGATAGTCGCAAATATAGATATCACCCTCACAAATTCAGGATTTGCCAAGGACAATTTCGCTTCAAAAATAATATGGTCCGACTAGAGCATGGATTCCCAAAGTGGTCTATATCGACCCCGGGGGTCTATGACAACCTGCAAGGGGTCGACGTCAGCGAAAAAAAATTTGGGGTCCATGAAATGAATATGGGGGTCCACGATAGTGGATCTCAACACATACACTGATGGTACCTATTTACACACATCATACTATCTTATAATATCAAAACATATACATTATTTATAAAAGTACCTATGAAGTAAAAAATTTATTATATATGTTTATAAATAGTGTAAGTTGTAGGATGTTCGTATTCGCTTTGTGGTCGCAATACATTTTGAACTTGTAAAAACCTGAGAGTCGCAGTCTCAGAGCTTCGTCACTCTATAAATACGAATGTGGGACAAATACGTTTATTCGTTTCCTGAATCTTGAAAAGGAAAGTGCTGAGAAAATATTTTAAAAAATATAAACAGATAGTATATCACACAAATTATAGTGAGTCAGTGTTATTTTGTTTGAGAGTGCTGGAGAAAAGTAAGTACATTATTTTTTATTAAATTTTAGTTTTGTACTCGTAGAAAGATAGATAAATTACGCCAATCATGACTTTAGTTATTAGCAGTTAAATATTCAATTATGCAAAATTACACGAGTACTCCTCAATAGTTTAATAATAATATAATTACAGTGCAATCTCCGTAATTCGAGCTAATTGTTGCAAAATGTTCGAATTATGGAATGTTTTCGGAAAAATCAAAAAATATTTTTAATGTACAGCTGCTAGATTTTCTGTCTTATTTAAATAATTTAACAGATGACTGATGCCATGTCCGAACCTAAAAAGAAATGTAGACAGTACAGTGTTGATTATTTGAAATTTGGCTTCATTCCATCATTGCCGGACAAACAATCGCCTATGTGCCTTTTATGCAACAAAGTTTTGGGCAATGACGCTATGAAACCATCTAAACTGCAAGATCATCTGAGAAGATGCCACCCTGATAAAACAGAGAAAGATTTGAAATACTTTCAAACACTCAAAGATAAATTTCAGAAGAGACCTACACTGGACAGAATGTTCGCTTCGACGTCACAAAGAAATGATGATGGTTTGCGGGCGTCTTACAATATCTCGTTACTTATAGCAAAATCCGGAAAACCGCATACTATCGGAGAGAAGTTAATTTTGCCAGCTGTTGAAGAGGTTTTAAAAACTGTTTTACACAAACCTGCATCTGATATCATTAAAAGAATTCCCTTAAGCAACAATACTGTTGAAAGACGTATTGATGAAATGAGTTCTGATATTGAAAGCTTCTTATGTAATTATTTGCAAACGACCCATTTCTCTATACAACTGGACGAGTCAACTTTACCTGATAATGCAGCATTATTATTGGCATGTGTTCGTTTTATTATGAATCAAGAAATCTACGAAGAACTGCTCTTCGCAAGAACTTTGATAACCGACAGTAAAGGTGAATCAATATTACATGTTTTGAAGGATTACTTCATTGAAAAAGCAATTCCTTTATCAAATATAATACCAGTAGCTACGGATGGAGCACCTGCCATGGTTGGACGTTATCGTGGATTTATAAGCTATTTAAAACAAAATGTGTCAGGGGTGTTAGCAATACATTGCGTCATCCATCGACAACATTTAGTTGCTAAAAATTTGAGTGTTAGATTGCATGAATCACTTCATTTAGTCATTGATGCAGTAAACCGAATCCGAAGCAACGCGTTGAATACGCGGTTATTTGCGCAGTTGTGTGAAGAAAATGACGAACACTTTCATCAATTACTCCTTCACACTGAAGTACGCTGGCTGTCGAATGGCTCATGTTTGACAAGATTTTTTGCACTTTTTGAGACTATTTTAGAATGTCTGGATACTATAGATAAAATTTTAAAAGAAAATTTAATGAAGAGGAAAACAAACATCGCCTATTTAACAGATTTGTTTACAAAATTTAATATGGTTAATTTGCAATTATAAGGCGACAAGTTTAAATTTGATTAAAACAAAGTCCATCTTATCAGCGTTTCTTGCCAAAGTTAAACTAATGAAGCAAAATATTGGACGGGGCGAATTTTCTCAGTTCCCTAATTTGTCACAGACAAGCTGCCAGGAAGACTACGCTTCAACTTACGTTCAACATTTAAATGCCCTCTATTCAGATTTTGAATCTAGGTTTGAGGATATTTTGACTATGGTAATATCACCGTAGATAATTAATCCATATGGTGACATAGAAGAAACGAATGTCATAATACAAGAGGAACTGACTGAACTAAGTACAAACGAAGAACTTAAGGTTCAGTTTAAAAACGAAAAAAAGAAACAGACTGGACTTCATTAGCCGAGGAGATTTAAGATTAACCTTTACAAAATTGACGCCAAATGTTGATAATTTATTATTAAAGCATCAGGTTCATCCTTCTCACTAAAAATATTGACTTATTGCTAATGTTATTTCATTTATAGTTTATTTTATGTTTATTGGTGTCTGACCAATAAATGCCCGCATTGCGAATAAGTGCCCGCATTGATTTTTTTAAAGAACCCCCCTTTATAGAAAATATTTTTTTTTTAATTATTCTGAAAATTCAAGGATAGGTACACACTAAAATTCGTTAACTTTTGACTATTTTTAGATCACTTGAACGTATGAGAAGCGGAATTTAATCAAACTAACAGTGAAATTATTATAGAACATACGTTTATGTTATAATTAATAAACGAACTCGCTTATTGTACTATTTTAAGTAAAAAACTTTTTTTTTATTATTTTTCACTTTTTTTTATTTTATTCCTCTTATTTTTTTTTCAATGCGGGCACTTATTCCCAATGCGGGCACTTATTGGTCAGACACCTGTTTATTTAATGTTAAGTATATTTTACATAACAGATACAAAATTTTATTTTGAGTAGTTTTAATTTAAATTCAATTAATAAATGAATAGATTAACATGTGTTTTTACCTTAAGTTTTTAACACTAAACTTCACTACAGTTAGAAACACGGAAAAACATGGCAAGAGGTCTACGACACAAAAAAGTTTGGGGGACTCTGGGTTAGAGTATGGTCACCAATAATTGTATATTTAATCGCCGCGACACTAGTTACTGGGCTCAGGAAAATCTGCGGGCTAAAAAAGTATGCGGACATCAAAAACGTTTTGGGTTTAACACCAAGAACGAAACGATATCATTCTCACGAAATTTCATTGCCATTTCTTTTCGCGTGTCCCTCGTATATCGTCTCTTCATTTTTTTTGCGCGCACATATTAGATAGCGAACAAACAGTTTCCGTATTTTCGTGCTTACCTAACGATCAACCCTAATATAAAAAAGCCTTTGTTCCCACATCGATCGGCGTATCGTCTCATCATAGCACTAACTGGCACCACCATCCATCAGGCGAGTACTACCCTCTCGGGGTCCATTGTTGTATCTCGTCGGCTCAACACAACAAAATAAAGGAATAATAGAGAGGAACGAATGACTGAATTCATTCGATTCGATCGACTATTTGACGCTTTGTTATAAATTAGCGTGCTATTTTTTATGAGCAGGTACAGCTTTTCATCGATAATAAGCAATTAGATAAGGATTAGCGTTTTTTCTGGCGCATGATTCGAACAAGCGTTGGCGTCAAATTTTACAAAAAATACGAGATTGTATGAGTCATTGTGCGTTTATTAAGAGCACCTACCATTATTTGCTTAAGTTTTATTTAAACTTATCAGAACTACAATATCACAGATGGTGCAACTCTAGTCTCTCCAGGATATTAGTTTTTGGCACGTGGTCTTTCAAGAACGCCCATAGCGTTTTCAAGTCTCCGGTGTCTAAATTCATCCTGCCTACCAGGAAGGGTCTGCCTCCAAATTCTTCAAAGTCTTCCATGAATTTTGTCACATTCACGTAATCCAGTGACAGTTTCCTTACGCTGGTATGGTTGATTCCGGCTTTTTCAGCTAAAACGCCTGATAAAAATACGCAACTTATCAAGAAAGACATGATCTAAAACGGTGGCATGTCTTTTAGACGTAAGCCGTGCGGTGAACCAGAATTTATTTTCAAAAGTTTCATACCTGATACGAATGCGTCATCCACCCAAAGGAATTTGACATTTTCATTTTGAGATTCTCGGTATATGGCTGATATGGCTGCCATTGGATAGATGATGAAGTAGCCAGAACAGTACTTCGGGTAGTATTCTCCAGAAAACATTTCCACGGACACCTTAAAGAAGAAAATATAGATCGTTGAAATGAATCGATGAGTTCTTTACAAGGATTCCAATGCATCTTGAGGACTAAAACAGTAATAAATCCAGAGCTACCGGTTCGTTGGATATCTATATATATATATATATATATATATATATAGGTGAAAAATTAAAGCTTGCGCCTTTTGTTGGGTACTTCGACAAAATTTAAGCAAAGAGGACTCTTTATACTTTTTTTAATCCTCTCTAGCTTTCAAAGGACTTTGCCATCATCATCAGGAGCTGCAATTACAATGATAACAGTAGCAACAAAAGTGTAAAATGAATTTAAATTGAATCAACTTACAGTAGTATGTGAGGATGTTGCTAATTGTTGTTTTCGTATAGGATGAGGGAAACGTCCAGTAACATGGTGAGAGCTGGATACATGGTACAATGGTTAAAATTATATAAAATATGACAAGACAAGTTAAAGACAGATTAAAAATTATTTAGAAAACATTAGAGCATTACGTCGTGAAGCCACTTGATGATTGCACAAAATGGTGGTCATGGAATAATGAGTGAGATGAACCTTTGACAGAAGGCCGAAGGTTGTCAATGTCTGTGTTGAAAGATGGAACGAATTGTGGGCGTGTGCCAAAACGTTGCCAAATCACTTCAGATGATGTGATTTTTAGAATGTTATGTAAGAAATTGTTAAACCGACCAGAGGCAGTTGACTAAACCATATTTTAATTAATGGGAATTTTAAATTAATAATTATTAATAAATCGTGAGAAGAGAATTATTAGATTTTGAGTGGTATGAAATTTGTTGGTGGAATCGGCCAAAACACAGATTATATTTATGGTTGTGATTTATTAATAATTATTAATTTAAAATTCCCATTAATTAAAATATGGTTTAGTCAACTGCCTCTGGTCGGTTTAACAATTTCTTACATAACATTCTAAAAATCACATCATCTGAAGTGATTTGGCAACGTTTTGGCACACGCCCACAATTCGTTCCATCTTTCAACACAGACATTGACAACCTTCGGCCTTCTGTCAAAGGTTCATCTCACTCATTATTCCATGACCACCATTTTGTGCAATCATCAAGTGGCTTCACGACGTAATGCTCTAATGTTTTCTAAATAATTTTTAATCTGTCTTTAACTTGTCTTGTCATATTTTATATAATTTTAACCATTGTACCATGTATCCAGCTCTCACCATGTTACTGGACGTTTCCTTCATCCTATACGTAAACAACAATTAGCAACATCCTCACATACTACTGTAAGTTGATTCAATTTAAATTCATTTTACACTTTTGTTGCTACTGTTATCATTGTAATTGCAGCTCCTGATGATGATGGCAAAGTCCATTGAAAGCTAGAGAGAATTAAAAAAGTATAAAGAGTCCTCTTTGCTTAAATTTTGTCGAAGTACCCAACAAAAGGCGGAAGCTTTAATTTTTCACCTAACTGGTCTAGACGACAATGACCACGTCTCAAGTTATATATATATATATATATATTTTAGAATATAATAATGTTATTTTATACCTTCCATCTCCCATCTCTTAAGGCAGGACTATATTCCATAATATTACAAAGGAGGTTGCTGCTATTTCCATATTTTTGATCGTACTGATCGAGAAACTCTTTCAGGTTTGGTGTGTTGACAAAAGTATCATCATCAACTTTGACCAAGTATTTAATATTTGGGCAATTATCCTCGACCATTTTCAAGGCCATTACATGTTTGTACGAGAGGTTTTGGTACGAATCATGGAAATCGCCTTGGACGATATCTCTGAATGCTAAAGACTCACTGTTGATGCTTAATTGCAATGCTTCATCTGGAAAAAAATCATCAAAACAAATTTTTTGGTTTGAGTAATCTATCTGAGGAGACTCAAACATATGCTGTATTTCGGCGCCCAAGAAGCGATCTGAAAAGTCCTTGAGTCATCTGTGAGACAGTAACAGAATTAAAAAGTGAATTTAGAAATACACGTTTAGGAATACGTTTATCAATAACAGCAGGTTCTAACAGGTCAAAATTTTCAGTTATAAATATATTTATAATTTTCAGAAGATGTAGAAATGTTTAAGTCAAAATTTTTAGTTTTTACAGTTTTTGAAGTTATCTAAATTTTCAGAACTCACATTTTCTTTGAAGTTTCGACGACTTCCGAATTTTCAGTCTCCACTTGGCCCCCCAAAAATGGCATATTTTTCAATTTCCTGATCACGCTTTTCAAATCTTACCTGTTGTGTTTGCAATTAGAAAGAAGACCTTGATACCCAGAGCCTTCTGACCCCATGTCAATCTGATAATATTCCTATTTTCGAGATGATCAGGACTGGAGATTACACCTATCACATATCTGTCACTTTCATTACACAATTCTGGAATATGTTTATAGCGAAAGTGGATATTCAGCAGCTTATGGTAACCATCGTTAATGTTCCGAAGAAAATTTCTGTTGGAAGGCGGATAGAAGGTTTGCTGCTGTTCGATCTTGTACGTTCCTAACTTTTCGAGATACACATAATATAGAAGGAAAATAACTGTGGCTCCTGTGCAGTAGAGGAGAGGTCTCATCTTATTGAAGCTCATTCTGCCTGGTTACAAGCCAGATTTATGGTTGCTCTGTATGAGATATACAGGATGACAAAAAATAATCGCAATATTTCTAGGACAGTCTGCAAAACCGAAAACCAAAAGATCATGTTTAAGCATTGTTAAGGGTTACATTTATAGACGTTGAAAATTTTGAGTATCTTGAAAATCTTGAAAAATGAAAAAATTGGAAATTTTGAGGGTTTTAAATGTTTTGATGATCTTAAAAACCTTCATAATTTTGAAAATTTCGAAAATTCTGAATATTTTGAAAATCTTGAGAATTCTAAAAAAACAAAATTGACAATTTTGAAGATTTCATAAATCATTTAAAATTTGAAAATCTTGAAAATTTGGAAGATTTTAAAATTTTTTAAAACTGTCAACATTGGAAATTTAAAATGTTTTTAAAATTCTGACAATCTTGAAAACCATCAGGATTTTGAAAATTTTGGAAACCTTGAAAATTCTAAAAGTTTTGAAAACCAAAAATTGTGAAAAAGAAGAAAAAAATTATGAAAATTTTGAAAACCTCCAAAATTTTTAAAATACTATTTTGAGAATTTTTAAAATGCAAATAGGATCACTTTCGTTTGGTTCCACCCATAACTGATTTGAGAAGTATGCTACAGTATAAAAAGCAAGCATTTTCATCAATCTATAATGAATACAGGCACAATGTACAATAGGTATTTACGTAAATTATGTATAATATTAGTTTTTATAAATAAATGTGTGATTTTATAAATTTAGAACAATCTGTATATTTCACTTGACAGAAAATGTTGTAATATCAAATTATGCGTAATAAAACTACAATAAAATAACATCAAATGGAATATCAAAAAATGAAAACTGTGTTCAAAATAGCATATAAAAATACATGACATACTTACATGTACAGAATGAGATATATAAATATGAAACATAACAGAAGGCTTTGACGTTGAACTTTAAACATGTATAGTTAAAATTATCTGTGATAGTAAAGCTCACGCTACTAAAGAAAACGATGAGCACATACCTTTTGTTCGTATTAGGCAATCACATTGCTTGAAACACTCATGGTTCCACTTTGATAAATAATACTGGTAACATGTACGACGTTATCTTTACCATTTATACCTTTTTAATCATATTGATAATAATTCTGGACTACGGAATGATAACAGGTATTAGGTTATTATTGTGCGTTGTTATCGATTTTTAACAAATTTCGATGTACGCACTAGATTATACAAGTATTTTAAGAAACATCAAAACTGCGCTTTCTTGCTTTTTTACAAACGTTTATTTTATCGACCGGACGAAAGCACCTACGAATGGCGTTGATAAATAAGGAGCCTCGACTTGTGATATGCAATTTGAATATTTAGGATAGCATGGTACATTGATGCGGAGACAGTACCTATTACAATATGTTACCAACATCTTGGTTAATTTCATACCACGCTTGATGTAAGTTGGATCCATTAAAACGAAATGATAGTTGCGTATCGTCAGCATACAAATGAACAGAACAATGTTTACACACTCATGCAGATCAAAAGTGTATAGTAGGAATAAAAGAGGTCCCAGCACTGAACCCTGTGGAACTCCTGATGAAACATACTGTGCATCAGAAGTTCCTCTAGACGTTTTCGCTTTTTCACTTTTTTGGGACAGAAGATCAGGCTTGGGAAAACACCATCTAATACTTTGGGAGCATGCTAGAGAAACACACTGGCGTCGTAGAAAATTCAATATTGAAGCAGTATGGCAATCGATTGTGAGAAACATTAAACAAGTGCACGTCATCAAAGGTATGAAAAGTCAAACCTTGTAGACAGTGGAACTCCCAGAAACAACATCTCAATCATCCACATTGCCATCAAGTGAAAAACAAAGTGCAAGTTGGACCATAACTGAAAAAGTTGACGTGGTACCTGGGACACCCTGTATATGATCAAAATCAATTGGACGTCAGTGGGGGTCCAGGCCAACTTCGATTAAAACATTATGCCACCTCGATCACCAAGTTGAACGTCTATATAATGCAGATATATCGAACATCGGAACATTCGCGCATTGACTTTAATCGGTGCGCACTTCACGGGCCACCTAGTCCAGGATCCCCACCGTGAGGGTTGCAATTCTGTATCGACAAATGGCGGTCCATGAAAATGTGACGTAAAAAGGGATCCAGATCGCCTCGGGGAAAGTGATGCTATTATAGAGGCTACAGAGGAATCCAGTGGCTATAGTGCTTAAGAACCGCTCGAACTTTGATGAGATTTTAAAAATTTCAGATTTTTCAGAATTGTCGGAATTTTCGGATGTTTCAGAATTTTCAAAATATTCAGAATTTTTAGAATTTTCAGAATTTTCAAAATTTTCCGAATTTTCTGAATTTTCTGAATTTTCTGAATTTTCTGAATTTTCTGAATTTTCTGAATTTTCTGAATTTTCTGAATTTCCGAATTTTCTGAATTTTCTGAATTTTCTGAATTTTCTGAATTTTCTGAATTTTCTGAATTTTCTGAATTTTCTGAATTTTCTGAATCTTCTAAATTTTCTGAATCTTCTGAATTTTCTGAATTTTCTGAATTTTCAGAATTTTCATAATTTTCTACATTTTCTGAATTTTCTGAATTTTCAGATTTTCAGAATTTTCTGAATTTTCTGAATTTTCTGGATTTTCTGAATTTTCAGTATTTTCAGAATTTTCAGAATTTTCGGAATTTTCAAAATTTTCTGAATTTTCTGAATTTTCTGAATTTTCTGAATTTTCTGAATTTTCTGAATTTTCTGAATTTTCTGAATTTTCTGAATTTTCTGAATTTTCTGAATTTTCTGAATTTTCTGAATTTTCTGAATTTTCTGAATTTTCTGAATTTTCTGAATTTTCTGAATTTTCTGAATTTTCAGAATTTTCTGAATCTTCTGAATCTTCTGAATCTTCTGAATTTTCTGAATTTTCTGAATTTTCTGAATTTTCTGAATTTTCTGAATTTTCTGAATTTTCTGAATTTTCTGAATTTTCTGAATTTTCAGATTTTCAGAATTTTCTGAATTTTCTGAATTTTCAGATTTTCAGAATTTTCTGAATTTTCTGAATTTTCTGAATTTTTTGAATTTTCTGAATTTTCTGAATTTTCTAAATTTTCAGAATTTTCAGAATTTTTAGAATTTTCTGAACTTTTCAGTATTTTCAGAATTTTCAGAATTTTCAGAATTTTCAGTATTTTCAGAATTTTCAGAATTTTCAAAATTTTCAGAAAATTCAGAATATTAAAAATTTTCAGAATTTAAAGAATTTTCATAATTTTCCAAATTTTGATGATTTTCAAAATATTCAAATTGTCAAAATATTCAATATTTTTGGAACTTTCTCAGTTTTCAAAATTTTATGAATCAACATTTCAGGATTTTTTAAAGATTCAAAAATGTGAGCTATGAGATCTATTCATAATAAAATAAAGCTTCGCACCGCTGTTAATATTACGAGTAGATTTAAGAGATTCCTAGGTTTCATTATGAATCTTTTAACAGATGTTTCATCTACCAAATTTATAGTCGGTCTTTGCGCTGTACTCTTATATGCAAATATGCCATTTTTTGTACAAATGACACGTTTTATAGCTTCTCTCTAGTAGGAAAACTCGTCAGTATTGCCCTGTCAGCCGTTATGCCCGAAGCGTGAGATTCGGAGATGACGCGCGTGACGTCGTTTTCTTTGGAATCCTGGACTAACTCAGTTGCATCGGCGATTCCATTAATACCGATCGGAATTCCGTCGTAAAAGTGCGCGCCACCGCGCTGCGTCTCATTTCCATTCCCAAAGAGTCTCTTAATTAACAAATCTCGGATCTGGTTTCGAATGTTCGCGACAGCCAGCGTCGATTTGGAATTTACGTGAGCCACATGCGAAACGAAAAAGTTCATTGCTACCCAAGATTAGGCAAGGCTAACGTGGCAGCCGAAACGTCCGTAACGGCCTCCAATCAACCTTTACAAATGGTTCATCATATATGTAGAATAACAGCCTTAATTTCAAGTTCCTCAGGGATCTATAATGGGGCTACTGCGCCTAGTATCATTTGTAATTAGTAATAAAGAGGATATTGTTAGCAGATAATTTCCAATAATTGCTACTGCATGTAATACTGAATACTTGTGCAATTTGAGATTCTTTAATTCAATTCTTTACTTACTGCTAAATACCCAGTGTGTGTTTGCAGAAGTAAAATTTTGTAAATATTGGGTATTTTAGAAATTTTGGACATTTTGGAAATCTTGGAAATTGTAGAAATTAAGGAAATTCTGGAAATATTGGAAATTTCGGAAATCTTGGAAATTTTGAAAATTTCGGAGATTTTGAAAATTCTAGATATATTAATTGGAAATTTTGAAGATCTTGAAAATTGGGAAAATTTTGGTATTTTGGAAATTTTGTTAATTTTGGGAATTTTGGAAATTTTGTAAATCTTGGAAATTTTAGAAATGTAGGACATGGAAACTGAATATTTTGGAAATTTTTGAAATTTTGGCAATGGGAATTCTGGAAATTTGGAAAGTTTTGGAAATTTTGGAAATCATGGAAATTCCGTAAATTTTGGAAATATGAACTGTGAAAATATGCAAGAAGATATCTATTGTACAAACATGGTGAACGAGCTATATGCTACTATGGAATCTTTACCTGATATTAAAATTTTTTTCTGTCCACCAAAATAGCAAGCTTCTGTGACGAAAATGTTTGCAAAAATGAACTCAGAATGCCCAAATCTTTTATTTTCACCCTCCTGGAAAACGCAGTAGTGAATGCCAATGCTTGAATTCATTCATCATTACGACCAATGAAAATTTATGTGAGATCAATGAATGCAATTCATTTCATTCGCCAATTTACTATACTTAAAGCATTGTTTACAATCACTAAAATGCGTAGGGAATGCAACAGAGACATTGTCTGCATTTTATAATACTTTTTATTCATTTGAAGCAACAAAAAATATTTGTACTTCAATGAGGTTCGAATTTCAGACTCAGATTGACAGTTATCATGGAACATGAATAACTAAACAGCGTTGCCAGATTTTCATTTCAAATCTGGCTTGAGGAGTTTGCATTCACAAAAGTGAAATTCATTGCTGATAAAGGTCATACTTTGGATATGAAGACCATTTTAGATAACAGTAACATTATTTTGAGTTTCTGAAAATTTTGAAAATCATGAAAATTTTGTAAATTTTGGAAATTTTTAAAAAATTTTAAAATTCTGAAAATTGTAAAAACCTAGCAAATTTATAAAAAAAGTTTTGTATATTTTGAAAAATTTGAAACTTGGAAATCTCATTTTAGGACTATAAAAGGAAAAATAATACATTTGACCTAGGTATATAATATACTATTAACCGAAGAGAATACTGCGACGTCGAAGGGTATTTCTCACTATCAAGTCAAGATTATATGAATGAAAACGTTGGCGTCTTTTTGAGTGTTTAAGAACGAACTAATAGAAAGATCTTGTCTGAGAGTGGATGATATTTTTACTAATTTGAAAAATCTGTCACGAAGAAGATTACACTGATGTAGAGTGACAAAAATTTCGAACTAGCAACACATCCAGCTGAAATAGGAACTAGCCTACCTCGAATAAGCTTATTGTCGTCCTGTCGTTTTATTATCAGACGTTTAATTGAGAATTCTTAAAAAGTCGAATAAAGGTTTTCATTAATACCAAATAAAGAGGCAACTAACTCCCATTCTTGTACAAGAACAATAAATACACTTTTATTATCTCATCTCATCTTCTCGCCATACCTGTTTCAAAAAAGGAACAATATTTAAATACTTTATACCGCCCGATAAAATTGAAAACAGCCATAAAAATTAAAAAGAAAGCTGCCGTTCAAAAAATTAAGCCGGCATGCAATTAATGGTAGTTAAGACAAAGCTTCAGCATTTTTTTAACATCATCGTTTATAAATATGCATATATGGATAATTAAAGTATTATACGGTTGATTAATTGATTTGTGACGTAACGCGTGAAAGGTGTAAAATATTGTATGCGATGCTTTGGACACAAGTAAATTGAAAATATCCAAATCGGATGTAGTATCATAATTTTTGTTTATTTCTTTTTCATTCTTTCATCAGCGTCGGTTTTGAAGGTAAAATATATAAGTTTTCAAATACTTTTGAGTTAACAATATGAAACAGAGGAAGCCTTTCAAATCGTTAGATTCCATGGCTTTGTCTTCTAGACTGCTCCAGAAAAAACCTTTTCTTAGCAACGGGATGCCGGAGACAGAAGCATTCTAGATGAAAATAGCGAACATACCTTCGAACATTACCTCGACTACTGAAGCCGCCGATAACATCACAAGTCGTAAATAAGCGACCTTCGCCGTCATTTGTCAGTTTGGTATTGAATCGGCATCCTAATTGGATCTTTTTCAATTAAACGTTTCACTCGTAAAGTCACGAAGCGTTTTATCACCCTTTTGGCGCTAACAGTCCAAACCTTACTGATCACGAAAAAGGGTGCATTTCTGGGACGTTTGGGATGCTTTGGACTGCTGCGTCTCTTGATTGGAGAATTGTACAGCGTTTCTAAATACTTACTATATTTTTCCGAATGTTTAAACAGTCACTAGGATTCTGCTGAAAGTACCAATTGATTTGAATTTCAGGAGTATCCACTACGTTTTGACGTCTGATAGAACTCGGGACCATATTCGGAGCTATTGTTCGCATATTCTGATACTTTCAGTGACTGGGAATTTTGGCAATAAAATATACGAGATACACAGAGAAAAATATGGTTATTATATAATTATTACGGTAGATCTGCGATTTATTGATTACGAAGTAAGCATGGTTGCCCTTTCCAGTCGTAATTTTACATGTAAAAATAATATAGACACGTGTTTCTGCTTAATTGTCCGTTATCAGTGTAACGTTATCCAAGTATGGCTGTTTTGCCTGTTCTACTAATCTTAGGCAGTTTAAAAATCGGTTGACAAAATTTCTTCAAGCTCCTCTTACCAGGTGCGATGCCCTGGCATTTAGGCTTCTGCCTGCGCCACTCTTCGATGCAAAAAAATAAACCAACCAAAAAGCCAAATCTTCGTAACAAGTTTTTTAGATCAATTTTCGGAATTTTCGGCATTTTTTCGATTTGTTCTGATTCTCGGAATTTTCAGAATTTTCAGAATTTTCAGAATTTTCTGAATTTTCTGAATTTTCTTTTCTGAATTTTCTGAATTTTCTGAATTTTCTGAATTTTCTGAATTTTCTGAATTTTCTGAATTTTCTGAATTTTCTGAATTTTCTGAATTTTCTGAATTTTTTGAATTTTCTGAATTTTCTGAATTTTCTGAATTTTCTGAATTTTCTGAATTTTCTGAATTTTCTGAATTTTCAGAATTTTCTGAATTTTCCGAATTTTCCGAATATTCTGAATTTTCAGAATTTTCGGAATTTTCGGAATTTTCAGAATTTTCAGAATTTTCAGGATTTTCAGGATTTTCAGAATTTTCAGAATTTTCAAAATTTTCAGAATTTTCAGAATTTTCAGATTTTTCAGAATTTTCAGAATTTTCAGAATTTTCAGAATTTTCTGAATTTTCTGAATTTTCTGAATTTTCTGAATTTTCTGAATTTTCTGAATTTTCTGAATTTTCAGAATTTTCTGAATATTCTGAATTTTCTGAATTTTCTGAATTTTCAGAATTTTCTGAATTTTCTGAATATTCTAAATTTTCTGAATTTTCTGAATTTTCTGAATTTTCTGTATTTTCTGAATTTTCTGAATTTTCAGTTTTCAGAATTTTCAGAATTTTCAGAATGTTCAGAATGTTCAGAATTTTCAGTTTTCAGAATTTTCAGAATTTTCAGAATTTTCAGAATTTTCAGAAGTTGCAGAATTTTCAGAATTTTCAGAATTTTCAGAATTTTCAGAATTTTCAGAATTTTCAGAATTTTCAGAATTTTCAGAATTTTCAGAATTTTCAGAATTTTCAGAATTTTCAGAATTTTCAGAATTTTCAGAATTTTCAGAATTTTCAGAATTTTCAGAATTTTCAGAATTTTCTGAATTTTCAGAATTTTCAGAATTTACGGAATTTTCAGAATTTTCAGATTTTTCAGATTTTTTAGATTTTCCAGAATTTTCAGAATTTTTGGTTTTTGTTCCTGCCTAATTGTCCGTCATCAGTGTAACGTTATCCAAATATGGCTGTTTTCTCTGCTCTAAATCTTAGGCAGTTGAAAAATCGGATGACAAAGTTTCTTCAAGCTCCCCATAGCAGCTGCGATGCCCTGGCATTTAGGCTTCTACCTGCGCCACTCTTCGGTACAAAAGGTAAACCAACCAAAAAGCCAAATCTTCCTAACAAGTTTTTTAGATCATCGTGTGTATCGAAATGAACTTGTAAAGCCTCGCCGTGGACTAACGAAGAGCGATTTTATGAATGGCAAAAAACAAAAAGGCCGGCTTTTTATAGACGCGGGTCATGAATTTTTAAAATTACGCCAAACATTAAAAAAACTCCATTCGCAAACGAGAGATTGCGACGACAAACTTTGTAGAATTTATGTGGTGGTCCTGCCTCAATGAGCAAAAACTCGCATAAAAAGTGAGACCCAGTTTAAATGAAGCGCCTATATTCCATTTTCGGCATTCTTCGGGGACTAATCTGAATATACAAGGGTTTAATGCTCTATCATGCGGCTATAAGGGAGATGCGTCCTTAATGATCAGAGAGAAGTTACTATTAAACATGCTGTTGGATAGAGGACAAGAAGAAACTCTAATTATACCTTATCGAGGCACCTCAAATAAATTCAGGAAAAGATATTATTACTTGTAGAAAGAAATTAACAAATGAAACAAGGAATACCTAATCGGTCTCGCATATCAACCATCTGATGTATAAGTATCCAATCTTTTCTTTCTCTCAACCTCCACGATCCTATACTGTGTTAGGAGGTTTAAATAATGAAATACCCTCGTATCTACACGACTCCCATGAAGCTTCACGACTCCGCTGGAAAACGCTGGAGTATTCCTCGTTTCGTCGATAGGGGAATAAATACAGGCAGAGCTGGCGGAAACGAGGCAGTCGAGCGCCGAGCTAACATGGGATAGTCCAGTCAGTATGGTTACAAATTTGTCATAAATTAGTTGCGTAATAAATCAGTGTTAGAGTAATAAATCAGACTTTGAACAGTAAAAATAGTGTTTCTGTTACAATATTATATCCAATGTACCATTTCAATCGTAGTGGTCATAGAAGTAATAAGATATGACTTCATTTTCATTTCGAAAAAGTTGTTTTATTCTTAGGCATGATATCATCCTAAGTCGCTTAAGCTGCATCGACAAGCCGAGATGTGGCAACGTTGGCGCATAAAGAAGGTATGGATGGTTGTAAGCATAATTTTTTGAAACGTCACGGTTCAGCTTTCAAATCAGATTTAAGGATTTTTTGGACGAATATGTTACTCTATACAAATGGGTTTCGGTCTGTTTTGACAGATAAGTCAACATCGGTTGTCAGTGCGGTCCGTAGGACCTTAGCTTTTGTTTCATGGTATCAGGTAAGTATGCCAGGTCTTGTAACCCAGAAACCAGGCAATGTTAAGGAAAAAACTAAGAAAAGGAGAGGAGGAAGAGAGAGATGGCAAAGAAAAAGAAAAAATCTTTTAAGAGGGAGCGTTTAGACATTATTAAAATCACTTCATAAATTTTAAACTTAATTTTAAACGTTTACATCATACTGCCGAAACGTAATTTATATACGAATAGAAGAAAAACTGCTGAGAAAATAAAATGCCTGGAAATCATTAAACTGTTATGGTCTGGATTTAACGCAAATGCAATTTTGGGTGTTTAATGTATGAAATCTTGGGCTCATATCCAGTGATGCAGTGTACTTGGCAATGTGTGACGTACAGCGTAACCCAATTTTTAAAAGACCAATTTGACAGCAGCCGATCAAACTGTCTTATAAAATGTATTGCAACTGTTGGACCCTTACGATTTATTACCAATGTTAATAGGGCACGAAGTCAAACACTATTTATGATGGCGATAATTTGTAAAAAGGTGGGTAAGCAGAAATCATTATCTACCGAATCAAGGCAGGAAGTCGGGTTTATTATCTGAAATTAACCAGAAAAAACTGATTTTATCTCAACGTAATATCTGAGAAATCCTGCGACTTTCATGCCGATAATCTCCCATGTTTGTCTAGCCCATGAAGCTACGCATATATGAAATTCTTTAATGTAGTAGACGCTTTATTGAAGGAGTACGTAGGTACCTGTTTAGAGGGTGTTTCAGTTTATTGTTGCATAACTTTAAGATTCGATAGAACTTTTTTTAAAATTAATGCATAAAGTCTATATAAACATGGGTCGAAAAATGCGTGGCTTCCGAAATACAGGGTGTTTAAATTTACTTTCTAAAATAGTTTTTTTTTTAAATATTCCGAACAATATTTGATGTATAACAGTGAAAATTGGTATACAAGGATTTTTTGGTACGAAAAAACGAACCATGGGCATAGTTTTACTGTAGCCGCTAGAGGGCGCTCTCTACTGTACCTGTAGTGTATTAAAATGACCGAAAAATTTTTCTTAGTGAAATTTTTTGCTGTTTGTATAAAAAAACTGATTCTTCGCACTTTTCAACATAAAAAAACTCTCTTGTGAATTTTCGTTATAGTTAGCCGTTTTTGAGATATTTCGATTTTTAAGGTTCGATTAATTTTAAAAGTTCTATCGAATCTTAAAGTTATGCAACAATAAACTGAAACACCCTGTATGTTGCACTTCACACTGCAACTTGGTCAAACGCTACCAAGACTGGAAAATGATTTTTTGTAGAGAAATTCCAAATGAAATCGAAGAAATCCTCAAAAATCATTTAGTTATCAGATATAAAAAATGTTTATAATAATTGTTAATAGAATATACTTATCGAATTTATGAACATACACACTAGTTTTAAAATATTTACATATCGTTATTTTGTGAGCCCACAAACCGGGTTCCACCTCTGTGTGGTTTACCGTTTATTTGCTACTTATTTTATTGTTACTTAAGCAAATAAACATTATTATTGAAGATAATGTTTGACTTCTGCTAACCCTATCACTGCCGCTATGGGCTGCCACTGTCACTAAAGTTTATAGGCGAGGCAATTTAGGCCTTGAGCACGTCACAAATGCAGATTGTTGTGTTTCTCTGTTTCAGTGTCCCATGTGGTCAAATCGACTAAAGTTATACAAGTTAAGGTATGCCTACTTCTTCTTCTTCTTCAGCATTGGAGTCACATTAGTCTTCATGTTACGCTCGTACATAGAAATATCAAGCGTTTATGCAAAAGAAGACCTCCAACCTTGCCCTTTCACTCACTCATCTTCAAATCAAGATCAGCGAAAAGATAACAGTGATTATCACAAGTTGCTGGATATATACTTCAAGTATAAACATCTACCTGAATCATGCATTGCTAGTGACAGATATCTTGTGGCTGTACACACAAGTCCTGAACATATAGAAAATAGGAATGTTATAAGGTCGACATGGGGTCAAAGGTCGTTTGGAATTAAGGTCTTCTTTCTGTTAGCAAATACAACAGGTAGGTTAAGCAGCATGTTAGTTAGCCCCGAGATGTGTTGGCTTAATTTTTAGAGATAGTCAACAGTAGAATAAAATAGAAAAAGCAAATACATGTGATTAAATATAGACGAGAATTTGAATTGGTCAACGTCTACGATAACTGCTTTGTACCGAAGTGACTAACTATAAAAAAGCAAAATAAACATTAAAAATAAATTTTTGGCACACTTTGAACCAGGCTCCGACTAGATCTAATACAGCATTAAGTAGCCCTGTCACTAAAGCAACAAAAATGTATAATAATCTATCACCAAGGTATGGAACAAGATTTTGTAAAGATACTTAAAAGTTACTTGCATTGTTGAACTTACTATTGCTAGTATTCGCACCTTGTAATATTGTGTTCGTTGCCCTCGAGGCCAGTGTTCTAAACACAGATTAGAGAACTTTGTAAAAATTGACTCTTGAATAAAGATTGTTATCAAAAAAATGTATATTGCATACCAGGGCCTTAAAAGATATCCTGATGACCAAACGATTTAATTTTCAAAGTAAAGTTCCAAATTTATTTCTGTGTTCTGCTATTATTTCATAGACGTTGTTACCTTTTAGATGAACTGCTACAAAAGAAAATCAGCAGTGAAGCTTCGGAATTCAAAGACGTCGTACAAGCTGACTTCGTAGACAGTTATTGTAATATCACGTACAAACATGTGCTGGCTTTGAAGTTCGCAATAGATAAATGTTCCAATATTAAGTACCTAGTGAAAGTAGACGACGACACCTTTGTCAACACTCCAAACTTGAAGCAGTTTTTGGACTTATATGATAGAAAGTATAGCAACAATAGCAACATTTTGTGCTTGTCTAGGGAGAAAAGTCCTGTTATGAGATCTGGAAAGTGGAAGGTATGTCAATGATTCAAGGCGAACCTTCCTAGAAGAATCTATCAGAACAAACGAAATATAACAAACCAGAGATCACTTATATATGTTCTATATGTTAAATGTTTCGAAACCGAGTACAGCTAAAGCGATTTTCAATAACCGGAAAGTATTTGCTCTGTGGAGTGACCGAAATCTACCGCAAAAATTATCACAAATCTGCCGAAAACAGATCGACCTGGCAACACTGCTTGGCTCATCCATCTCGGACAGGACCGGCTTCGCCCTCGATGGCTAGAATACCCCGTAGCGCATTGCTTCAGAATTTTTTGTAATTTGAAAATTTTTGAACTCAAAGCAAGTTGAGATCAACGTTTCAACTAAATAATTTCATTTTCAAGTCCAATCAAATAGTTTCTGAAAATATATCGAGAAATTATCAAGGTACTCGACTTGATGAACAACTAATAATACACAGCCTCTCCTTTGCAATTCTGAGGCTTCTTAGCATTTGGTCCCCTGCTCGGAAAACAGTTATCTATTACCGATGTTCAATATTTGCTTGTGCCCATGATACTGACTCGATTTTTTCGTTTGAGAGGTGTCTGAAGAAATGTACCCAGGAAAGTACTACATCAAGCATTGTTTTGGCTTCTTCATAATCTACCCGAAAGCAGCCGTGACTGCGATATACCGAGAGGCCCAAAAAGAAGACGTCAAGCTCTTCTGGATTGACGATATATTTGTATCTGGTGTTTTGGCCGGCAAGGCTGGAATCAATCATACCAGTATCACGAATCTTTGGACAGATTATGGAACTTTTGGAACAAAACCGAGTACAGCTAAAGCGATTTTCAATAACCGGAAAGTGGTTGCTCTGTGGAGTAACGTCTACCGGAATCTACCGAAAAAATTATCACAAATCTGCCGAAAACATATCGACCTGGCAACACTGCTTGACTCAACCATCTCGAACAGGACCGGCTTCGCCCTCGATGGCTGAAATACCCCGTAGCGCATTGCTTCAGAATTTTTTGTAATTTGAAATTTTTTGACCTCAAAGCAAGTTGAGATCAACGTTCCAACTAAATAATTTCATTTTCAAGTCCAATCAAATAGTTTCTGAAAATATATCGAGAAGATATCAAGGTACTTGACTAGATGAACGCCTAACAATACGCAGCCAATTCTGAGGCTTCTTAGCATTAGGTTCCCCGCTAGGAAAACCTTGTTTTGGCGTCTGTAGATTTTTCCAAAAAGTTATCTCTTACCGATGTTCAGCCCCCAGAGATAAATGTTTGCTTGTGCCCATGATACTGACTCGATTTTTTCGTTTGAGAGGTGTCTGAAGAAATGTACCCAGGAAAGTACTACATCAAGCATTGCTTTGGCTTCTTCATAATCTACCCGAAAGCAGCGGTGACTGCGATATACCGGGAGACCCAAAAAGAAGACGTCACGCTCTTCTGGATTGACGATATATTTGTATCTGGTGTTTTGGCCGGCAATGCTGGAATCAATCATACCAGTATCACGAATCTTTGGACAGATTATGGAACTTTTGGAACAAAACCGAGTACAGCTAAAGCGATTTTCAATAACCGGAAAGTGGTTGCTCTGTGGAGTAACGTCTACTGGAATCTATCGAAAAAATTATCACAAATCTGCCGAAAACAGATCGACCTGGCAACACTGCTTGGGTCATCCATCTCGGCCAGGACCGGCTTCGCCCTCGATGGCTAAAATACCCCGTAGCGCATTGCTTCAGAATTTTTTGTAATTTGAAAATTTTTGACCTCAAAGCAAGTTGAGATCGACGTTTCAACCAAATAATTTCATTTTCAAGTCCAATCAAATATTTCCTAAAAATATATCGAGAAAATATGAAGGTACTTGACTTGATGAACACCTAAAAAAGTTATCTCTTCCCGATGTTCAGCCCCCCGAGATAAATGTTTGCTTGTGCTCATGATACTGACTCGACTTTTTCGTTTGAGAGGTGTCTGAAGAAATGTACCCAGGCAAGTACTACATCAAGCATTGTTTTGGCTTCTTCATAATCTACCCGAAAGCAGCCGTGACTGCGATATACCGGGAGGCCCAAAAAGAAGACGTCAAGCTCTTCTGGATTGACGATATATTTGTATCTCGTGTTTTGGCCGGCAAGGCTGGAATCAATCATACCAGTATCACGAATCTTTGGACAGATTATGGAACTTTTGGAACAAAACCGAGTACAGCTAAAGCGATTTTCAATAACCGGAAAGTGGTTGCTCTGTGGAGTAACGTCTACCGGAATCTACCGAAAAAATTATCACAAATCTGCCGAAAACAGATCGACCTGGCAACACTGCTTGGGTCATCCATCTCGGCCAGGACCGGCTTCGCCCTCGATGGCTAGAATACCCCGTAGCGCACTGCTTCAGAATTTTTTGTAATTTGAAAATGCTCGACCTCAAAGCAAGTTGAGCGTCAACGACTCAATTACATAATTTCATTTTCAAGTCCAATCAAATAGTTTCTGAAAATATATCGAGAAGATATCAAGGTACTCGACTAGATGAACACCTAACAATACGCAGCCAATTCTGAGGCTTCTTAGCATTTGGTTCCCTGCTAGGAAAACCTTGTTTTGGCGTCTGTAGATTTTTCCAAAAAGTTATCTCTTACCGATGTTCAGCCCCCCGAGATAAATGTTTGCTTATGCCCATGATACTGACTCGACTTTTTCGTTTGAGAGGTGTCTGAAGAAATGTACCCAGGAAAGTACTACATCAAGCATTGTTTTGGCTTCTTTATAATCTACCCGAAAGCAGCCGTGACTGCGATATACCGGGAGGCCCAAAAGGAAGACGTCAAGCTCTTCTGGATTGACGATATATTTGTATCTGGTGTTTTGGCCGGCAAGGCTGGAATCAATCATACCAGTATCACGAATTTTTGGACAGATTATGGAACTTTTGGAACAAAACCGAGTACAGCTAAAGCGATTTTCAATAACCGGAAAGTGGTTGCTCTGTGGAGTAACGTCTACCGGAATCTACCGCAAAAATTATCACAAATCTGCCAAAAACAGATCGACCTGGCAACATTGCTTGGCTCATCCATCTCGGACAGGACCAGCTTCGCCCTCGATGGCTAGAATACCCCGTAGCGCATTGCTTCAGAATTTTTTGTAGTTTGAAAATGCTTGACCTCAAAGCAAGTTGAGCATCAACGTTTCAATTACATAATTTCATTTTCAAGTCCAATCAAATAGTTTCTGAAAATATATCGAGAAGATATCAAGGTACTCGACTAGATGAACACCTAACAATACGCAGCCAATTCTGAGGCTTCTTAGCATTTGGTTCCCTGCTAGGAAAACCTTATTTTGGCGTCTGTAGATTTTTCCAAAAAGTTATCTCTTACCGATGTTCAGCCCCCCGAGATAAATGTTTGCTTGTGCTCATGATACTGACTCGATTTTTTCGTTTGAGAGGTGTCTGAACAAATGTACCCAGGAAAGTACTACATCAAGCATTGTTTTGGTTTCTTCATAATCTACCCGAAAGCAGCCGTGACTGCGATATACCGAGAGGCCCAAAAAGAAGACGTCACGCTCTTCTGGATTGACGATATATTTGTATCTGGTGTTTTGGCCGGCAAGGCTGGAATCAATCATACCAGTATCACGAATCTTTGGACAGATTATGGAACTTTTGGAACAAAACCGAGTACAGCTAAAGCGATTTTCAATAACCGGAAAGTGCTTGCTCTGTGGAGTGACGTCTACCGGAATCTACCGCAAAAATTATCACAAATCTGCCGAAAACAGATCGACCTGGCAACACTGCTTGGCTCATCCATCTCGGACAGGACCGGCTTCGCCCTCGATGGCTGAAATACCCCGTAGCGCATTGCTTCAGAATTTTTTGTAGTTTGAAAATGCTTGACCTCAAAGCAAGTTGAGCGTCAACGTTTCAATTACATAATTTCGTTTTCAAGTCCAATCAAATAGTTTCTGAAAATATATCGAGAAGATATCAAGGTACTCGACTAGATGAACACCTAACAATACGCAGCCAATTCTGAGGCTTCTTAGCATTTGGTTCCCTGCTAGGAAAACCTTGTTTTGGCGTCTGTAGATTTTTCCAAAAAGTTATCTCTTACCGATGTTCAGCCCCCCGAGATAAATGTTTGCGGGTGCCCATGATACTGACTCGATTTTTTCGTTTGAGAGGTGTCTGAAGAAATGTACCCAGGAAAGTACTACATCAAGCATTGTTTTGGCTTCTTCATAATCTACCCGAAAGCAGCCGTGGCTGCGATATACCGGGATGCCCAAATAGCAGATGTCAAGCTCTTCTGGATTGACGATATATTTGTATCTGGTGTTTTGGCCGGCAAGGCTGGAATCAATCATACCAGTATCACGAATCTTTGGACAGATTATGGAACTTTTGGAACAAAACCGAGTACAGCTAAAGCGATTTTCAATAACCGGAAAGTGGTTGCTCTGTGGAGTAACGTCTACCGGAATCTACCGAAAAAATTATCACAAATCTGCCGAAAACATATAGACCTTGCAACACTGCTTGGCTCAACCATCTCGGCCAGGACCGGCTTCGCCCTCGATAGCTAGAATACCCCGTAGCGCATTGCTTCAGAATTTTTTGTAGTTTGAAAATTTTTGACCTCAATGCAAGTTGAGATCAACGTTCCAACTAAATAATTTCATTTTCAGGTCCAATCAAATAGTTTCTGAAAATATATCGAGAAGATATCAAGGTACTCGACTAGATGAACACCTAACAATACGCAGCCAATTCTGAGGCTTCTTAGCATTTGGTTCCCTGCTAGGAAAACCTTGTTTTGGCGTCTGTAGATTTTTCCAAAAAGTTATCTCTTACCGATGTTCAGCCCCCCGAGATAAATGTTTGCCGGTGCCCATGATACTGACTCGATTTTTTCGTTTGAGAGGTGTCTGAAGAAATGTACCCAGGAAAGTACTACATCAAGCATTGTTTTGGCTTCTTCATAATCTACCCGAAAGCAGCCGTGACTGCGATATACCGGGAGGCCCAAAAGGAAGACGTCAAGCTCTTCTGGATTGACGATATATTTGTATCTGGTGCTTTGGCCGACAAGGCTGGAATCAATCATACCAGTATCACGGATCTTTGGACAGATTATGGAACTTTTGGAACTAAACCGAGTACAGCTAAAGCGATTTTCAATAACCGGAAAGTGTTTGCTCTGTGGAGTGACGTCTACCGACATCTACCGAAAAAATTATCATAAATCTGCCGAAAACAGATCGACCTGGCAACACTGCTTGGCTCATCCATCTCGGCCAGGACCGGCTTCGCCCTCGATGGCTGGAATACCCCGTAGCGCATTGCTTCAGAATTTTTTGTAATTTGAAAATTTTTGACCTCAAAGCAAGTTGAGATCAACGTTCCAACTACATAACTTCATTTTCAAGTCCAATCAAATATTTCCTAAAAATATATCGAGAAAATATGAAGGTACTTGACTTGATGAACACCTAAAAAAGTTATCTCTTCCCGATGTTCAGCCCCCCGAGATGAATGTTTGCTTGTGCCCATGATACTGACTCGATTTTTTCGTTTGCGAGGTGTCTGAAGAAATGTACCCAGGCAAGTACTACATCAAGCATTGTTTTGGCTTCTTCATAATCTACCCGAAAGCAGCCGTGACTGCGATATACCGGGAGGCCCAAAAGGAAGACGTCAAGCTCTTCTGGATTGACGATATATTTGTATCTGGTGTTTTGGCCGGCAAGGCTGGAATCAATCATACCAGTATCACGAATCTTTGGACAGATTATGGAACTTTGGACAAATATCAGAGGGATTTCAGAAAATTTGGAGGAAGACCGTTTTTGGTTGGAGCCATGGAAATGAGTACAGTGTATATGCAAGAACTTTGGATTTACTTGAAGGACCATTTACCAAAGACTAATATTGTGGAGATGATAGAACAATAGCTTTTTGTGATATTATGAATGATGTAAGGTGAAGAATTGTTTTGAATTCAAAAGAATCTAGTTATCTGTTCTAACACAATAATCTTAACTGTACCCCGGACATGCGCAGGAAAGTAATTCGTAATTCTAGTTCGGAACTGCTCGTAGGGACAAATCTATTATTATCAAATAGAATTTCCACCGATGACGCATCAGTATCCAGATGTTTCATTCAAAATATTATCGACAGCCATCAATTTTCCTTTACGATCTTCCTTTCACTCTTCCCGAGGCCATATACAACTTTTTGATCTATTTACCGTTTCAAAATGCTACCAACCGGCATTAGAACGCCAATAAGTATCAAAACAGTGAAGATAATGAGCGTGTATTGGCTCGCTCACGAATTTTATGATAATTTTGACGCGTTGCGTTTTGAAGCTGTACACATCTGCCGTGCCATTACTTAACACGTCCAGCTGGCCGCGGTAATAAATAAAAAAGGTAATTATTAACTGCTCTTATTTGTTACCGCTTGCTGGAGAAACAACGCACCCTCGAAGACAGAAAAATGTTCCTTCAAGGTGACTGCAAAAATATCAAACAAGATAAGAATGTTCGTTTAGATATCATTTAAAATGCCACTCAAATCGTCGAAAACCCCCATATTATGCAGCAAAATGAACAAATACTCGTATGATGACGACAATAAAATCGCAGATATCTTCTTTACTAGCGTTTTTTTTTTGTTGCCTTATTATTGTTTACATCTAATAACTAGTACGCAAATCTATGGATAAACAATACCCGGCAACGCTGCGAAGGGTAGAGACGTCAACTGTCAACGTCAAAAAATCCACGGCGTGGCGCTAACCACAGTGAAAGTTAACCATAAATTTCAGCTATGAGTTCGATGTCAATAAACATAATTTACGGCTATCTCGGTTTAGCTATGCATTGATGACCCGAGGTTATTTTTAGGCTCGTGAGAAAATATGCTACCAAGTCACGCGGAGGTGGCTGGAAACGTGTTCTCATTCTGTACGAGACTGCTTGAGATAAGAAGATATGCGGACGGATCTTAAAGATTTATGCACTGTTGAACTGAAATCGAAACGATAAGATTTCTCGAATTTCCGAATGGATAGTGACGAATTAACATTAATGTTACTTTACACTTTTAAAAATACATAAAATGTATCGCATAACACCGCCGTGATTAATTTTGAAAAATTCTACGCATAAAAGGAAGTATAAATAAGCTTCGAGCAGTATTTTTCATACAAGCAAACCGTATTACGGGCAGGCGATTTTTTCTTAAGTGCACAATAAAAGGGAAATTAGTCAACGTCGCACTGCGATTAATAATTTCGAAAATGTGGTTCACTTGCGCTGCACGACTTCGAGCAACGTTGCCGGCTCCTCTCAGGAACCCAACTGTGAAGCCCATTTATTTTACACTTCAGTACAATATGGTACTTGCTCTTAAAAAGCAGCCGGTTTAAAATTCTCCGATTTCTTTGGATACTCCTATACTCGTTATATGTAAAAAATCTATGGGACGAACCTCCACATAATTAGGGAAATCTTAACGTTTCTGCGATCCTGATACACAAGCGTTGCTATTAGAATCACCGCGAGGAGGTATCTGAATGGTCATCAGCTTATGCTGTGATGTTGACACGAAATTTTGATCTTTGGCTTCTATGCTCGCAGTCGTTTCTGCAATCTGATATAGATCTATACGTTTCTGAATATCACACTGTCGACCGCAGCTTCCTCATGAAATTGGGTAGATCGGAGGCTTGTTATCAGATTCACAGAAGCGCGAGGAGGTATGCAAATGGTACTCTGCTCCTGCTATGAGATAAGCACGAAGTTTAAATCAATGGCATCGGTACATCTTGACGTTTCTGCTATCCTGATGCATGTCTCGTAAGACTTCTCTAAAGCTAGGAAAATTTAACCAGGTCTGAAGGTGAATCTTTAAGCGGGAGATCTTGAAATAACTTGGCATGAAATCCCAAATCACCAATTTCGAGTAAACTTCCTTGAAGTTTGGGTAATCTTACTTTGTCTGGCAACACCGCTCCGAGTTGAATCTTCGAACGTGTGATCATGAGAGATAATGCACTTGACAATAAACGACTTGGCATTCAGTGTCGCAATCGGATCTGATTTCTTTGGCTTCTGGTGAATTGGTAGGTACCGATGGTAACTTGACTCATTTGTCATTGTATTGTATCAATTCTTATTCAGAGTAAGACCAAAGGCGAAGGTAAATAGACGGAAAATGTTTTTATTTCTATGCAACATTTGGAGGAATTTCGTTTCCACGGTATGTGGAATCAATTGGCCCCAAGTCTGTACCATGATTGTAATTTGTGACCTGGTGGGAAGATAATCAGGATAACGCTCATAGAATATTTTTTTCATGAATCGCACAGCAAACCTACAAGGATTGCGGCGTACACTGTGAACAAAGTTAAAACGGGCGATTTTAGGTCCAACCTTTCAATGTTTCTCTCAACAAAGAATCAATTCTCTTGCTCATTTCAAATTTCCCAAATCTTAGTTAACAGTGTCAAGGCCAAGAGATGCAGTTCCTCTTTTTACTTTGTTTCTTCCTTTCTTTTTGCTTCATTTCTTTCTTTACGGCTCTCTGGTATCTAGTAACCTGACCTTCCAGACCTCCTGCAATGTAAGACTTTCCCCAAGAACAAAGCTCTTAGGATCTCTCTGAAATATGATGACAAATAGATAGATAATGAATCAAATTTGGCATAAAATCGCCTAAACCTTACCAAGACACTAACTACACCTCGTCAACACCATATAATTGTCTTCGTATTCAATGCACGTGGCCCTTGTGGCTATTTAGTCAGAGATAATTAATACTTAACCAGACAAAGCAAAAAATAAATAAAAAATTAACATTCAGGCACCCTTCAGTAGAGACAGAGAGACATAAAACCTTAATGACGTTACCGCAGATGTGACCCAGAAGGAATGATTGTATAAACATTCATTTCTCAACATTTTTAAACATACATCTGTGGAGGCTGGCTCTGCATCTTCCCAGCTGTAAAATTCATGTAAATACGTCATTATCTACTTTAATTTTGAGCAATCTAGATCAATTTATTTATCGACATTTGCATAACGTCGCCAAGAACACACAGCCTGGAGCGCTCCGCGGCCTTTTCTACCCTTTGCAGTGTTGCCAACACCAGCATTGTGGAAATAAACGCTAAAGTGCCTCAAGGGGCCAATACTTTACGAACTTTATGCACATTGCACATTCTAAGCTTCGGAATATACAACCGTCATTAGCATTATTGAAATAGAGGCTAGTGTTCCACAGGGAAGCGTTCCGAGACCACTATTTTATGCGAGTGATGCACCCTGAGCCCCAGATCACACAGTCGTCGTTAGTCCTATTGAAATAGAAGCTGACGTTCCACACTAAAGCGTTCTGGTACCAATACTTTGCATAAATAGCACACCATAAGCTACAGATGTGAAACTTGCAAATTCTGCAGATGACACCGGAGTCGTACTGTCACTGATAAAGTCAGCTAGTGAAAAAATGGTGAGTCTAAGTCCCTACTCTTACAGGGCTAGGTACAACTGGTGCCAGGCTCCATTAGAAGAGACTCATCTGAGAGAAAACCTCAATTGTAGGAAAATGATCTGAAGATTATACATAAAATACCAGAAGCAAGGATCAGGTGCTTGCAAAGGAATTTTATGATTGAGATTCTCACAGGCCTGTTATCGTAAGGAGATATCTAAAGAGAAGAAAGCCTTATTTTTTCTAGGCAAGGCGTCGCGTAGTTATTGGAAGTGACAGAATTTGAAGGTCAAGTTTCAGTGCTGGTTTTGTCAACAAAACTAGCGAATCGTTCTCTAGTTGCCGGGTTCCGCTGCCATATATCACTACTATTTCCATTTCTGCTTCTTCATCAAATAACACAAGAAAGAAAGAACTAGATTACTTGGCAACGTAGCCGCTGTGGTGCTCGATCAAAGCGCATCGGTGTCCCCGAGCGATGCTCGTAACTTTGAATTATCCGATCGGAGCCACAAAACTACTCGCAAAAATCGGAGCTTTATCGATCTTTATTTACGTTGCCGATAATAAACAAAACTTCCAGTCAGGCTACTCTGGTACACAGTACCTTGACCCTAGCTCAGATGGTGTCGATTCTAAATGTACACTTACATGGCCCGTCGTTTATTAACCGTACGTTCTACTTTGCCCTTGCAAAGATGTATCTTCGTATCCCTCGGCTGAAGACACCGAGATGAGTCACGACGAGATTTGGTATACATCACGATCAGAATTTTGTATTCGACCAATGCAGTAAATGAGAAAATGAAGCTTCTAAGTCGTACTTACAATTGTAGGACGCCTTAGTAGTATCCCTCACTCCCATAATATTTTGTATCCTTCAATAAGGTAAGTGTGTGGCTGCTCTAGATTTCTACCATGTCGACAATCATGATGTTAGGTTATGCTTTTTTTAAGTGTAAGAGATGGCGCAGCATATTTTCTTGCAAATAAGTCAATGATAATTTCATACATTGAGCAAATTCCACTAGCTGTGGTATGTCCAAGAAATTGTTGGGTTAGGAAAATCCCATATCCGGTATTGATGATCTGAAAATGAACAATTGATTCGGTTAAAACCGATAGCTGCCATACACTCTCGCAGTGGTAATAGATAGCATCTTGTTCTGCCTTATTTCGATACAGACACAATATTTTGCCGAAAATTTACAAACGTATCACATGAACCTCGGCTTTCTGCAATATTGTCCAGAGTTTCTAGCACCATTAGTTTCATATCATCTGCGTAAATATATTGCACGATAGTGGCCCCGACGAGGATCCTTGGGGTACTCTCATTGTAACATCTATGCGACGTTCATAGATTTCCCTTTTGTCTGTTCATCTGAGAAGGTTCCTCGCTCGGATTATCTTTCAGATTGCCCGGAGGCACGGTGCACTGGGCGTGAAAATCTCGCTGTGATCGATTGTGGTAATAGATGGCATTTTGTGCTGTCTTATTGCGATCAAGAGAGTGAAACAATAGAAAAAGGTGGTCGCGGTTCACTTACCCTTCGAGAAACCATATTCTTGAACACGCATAGAAAAGTTACTCTCCCAGTCAGCCTTATGAGAAAGCGTTAGGAGATCCCGCGGTCACACGTGTATCTCATCTCAAAAGACGGAGTTCAGTTTGTGAGGAAGAGTCTAATGTTATGGGGGATGCCATAGACACAATATTTTGCCGAAAATTTACAAACGTATCACGTAAACCTCGGCTTTCTGCAATATAGTCCAGAGTTTCTAGCACCTATTAGTTTCAGATCATCTGCGTAAATATATTGTACGATAGTGGCCCCGACGAGGATCCTTGTGGTACTCTCATCGTAACATCTATGCGTCGTTCATAGATTTCCCTTTTGTCGGTTGTCATTGTTCAACCAATAATATGTATAAGCGAAATCAAGAATCTGTCAAGCGATTTAACAGCTCTGTTCATCTGACGATTTTGCTCGGTCGGATTACCTTTCAGATTGCCGGGAGGCACGGTGCACTGGGCATGAAAATCTCAATTAAAGAATTAAACTTCGATAACCGTGAATGATCTGATATCACTACGTCGAGCGATCGGTGTAATTTTGTTTAAATTAAACAACACGAAATATATTGTTAAATGAATTCCGACTGGCTATACGAGTGAGATGTCGCTACGATAGCGCCCAAGTGTAAATGATCCTTTTTCACGCATGTTACTCGCCAGGACGACTTATCGCGATACGACCGTCAAGTAGGAGACGCTCGATGAAAAAAGAGCTTTAATTGAGTCTGCCGAGTATCCTTTAAGGCTTAAATAGTTCAAATAGAAATAAATATACACGATGCGTCGAAAGCCCTGGATCAAATGAAAGGCGATGACATAGGGTGTCATTTCTAATTAGAAAAACTATATATGTCCTTATCCGATTGTTCACCGTTTTTGAATTATCGCCATTTTTGGGAATTTTTCGAAATTCGCTGCTTTTGAGACTGTACTCTTTTTTTCTGGTGCTGTTTTTAGCTATTTCTTAATCAGCTTTACAGTGTATGTTTCCAAATGACTTGCAAAGAAGCTGTCAGTGTAAAATTAGGCCAGGTAATGTAGATAAAGCAAACGGTTAAACCGCAATTTTGTATATTTTCAAAAATATTACGGCATATTCAACAAAGCCTGTACAAAAAATTAGCAGGCAGATAAGGCGTCTAGAGCTATGAAAGAGTTCTGGATATTTTACCCTTTCAAGTATTCAGATGTCCTAGACAGAAAAAGTGCTGCAGGCACCATTAACCATTTTATGAACTGAACATAGTTATTAAACGATTAAACAACAATTCAAATCAATGTCAGGTCTAATCAATCAATTAACATAATTTTACGTAAGCTGTGCCGTATTACCTAACCCGACAACGTAGTAATTGTAATAAGAATAGGGTCACAAAACATCTTCCAAAAGGCCACCCAAAGAGAGTTCAATTTTGCAGGAGGATGCTCCAACAATTCAGAAATGCGGTTTTACAAAATACACTGCCACTCAAAATTAACCGGACTAGCAAAGTTTTGTACAAATTAAATTTTAAATAACTTTTTAATCTTTGCATCAATTTCGTTATTTTTTTTTGCGTCGCAATGTAGTTATCGATAAATCAAAACATTCACAATTTACACCACCAGGCTCTAGAGAATTACAAATTATAAGGCAGGACCGCTTTCAAAACCAATTTCGAGAGAGCCAAATGAGCAAGACTAATAACTTCCCTCATATTTCTCTGACCAATCTAAACCACGTGTGTTGAAAAAATCTTTATCGTGAACGTTTCGGTCACATAAGTGACCTTCATCAAAGCAATGACCTTGATTGTAGCAGTTTAAACCGGAGACTGGCGCCCTGGATTCTGCTGCCCCTTAGGCAGGTTCCCCAGCAGCGTAAAAAGGCGTCACAGCTTTGAAATAACCTTGATCGTACGACTCAAGGTCAAATTCAAGGTCATTCTTCAGTATAATGACCTTGATTGTAGCAGTTTAAACCGGAGACTGGCGCCCTGGATTCTGCTGCCCCTTATACAGGTTCCCCAGCAGCGTAAAAAGACGTCACAGCCTTGAAATAACCTTGATGGTACGACTCAAGGTCAAATTCAAGGTCATTCTACAGTACAATGACCTTGATTGTAGCAGTTTAAACCGGAGACTGGCCCCTGGATTCTGCTGCCCCTTAGACAGGTTCCCCAGCAGCGTAAAAAGGCGTCACAGCTTTGAAATAACCTTGATGGTACGACTCAAGGTCAAATTCAAGGTCATTCTACAGTACAATGACCTTGATTGTAGCAGTTTAAACCGGAGACTGGCCCCTGGATTCTGCTGCCCCTTAGACAGGTTCCCCAGCGTCGTAAAAAGGCGTCATAGCTTTGAAATAACCTTGATGGTACGACTCAAGGTCAAATTCAAGGTCATTCTACAGTACAATGACCTTGATTGTAGCAGTTCAAACCGGAGACTGGCCCCTGGATTCTGCTGCCCCTTAGACAGGTTCCCCAGCAGCGTAAAAAGGCGTCACAGCTTTGAAATAACCTTGATGGTACGACTCAAGGTCAAATTCAAGGTCATTCTACAGTACAATGACCTTGATTGTAGCAGTTTAAACCTGAGACTGGCCCCTGGATTCTGCTGCCCCTTAGACAGGTTCCCCAGCGTCGTAAAAAGGCGTCACAGCTTTGAAATAACCTTGATCGTACGACTCAAGGTCAAATTCAAGGTCATTCTACAGTACAATGACCTTGATTGTAGCAGTTCAAACCGGAGACTGGCGCCCTGGATTCTGCTGCCCCTTAGACAGGTTCCCCAGCAGCGTAAAAAGGCGTCACAGCTTTGAAATAACCTTGATGGTACGACTCAAGGTCAAATTCAAGGTCATTCTACAGTACAATGACCTTGATTGTAGCAGTTTAAACCTGAGACTGGCCCCTGGATTCTGCTGCCCCTTAGACAGGTTCCCCAGCGTCGTAAAAAGGCGTCACAGCTTTGAAATAACCTTGATCGTACGACTCAAGGTCAAATTCAAGGTCATTCTACAGTACAATGACCTTGATTGTAGCAGTTCAAACCGGAGACTGGCGCCCTGGATTCTGCTGCCCCTTATACAGGTTCCCCAGCAGCGTAAAAAGACGTCACAGCCTTGAAATAACCTTGATGGTACGACTCAAGGTCAAATTCAAGGTCATTCTACAGTACAATGACCTTGATTGTAGCAGTTTAAACCGGAGACTGGCCCCTGGATTCTGCTGCCCCTTAGACAGGTTCCCCAGCAGCGTAAAAAGGCGTCACAGCTTTGAAATAACCTTGATGGTACGACTCAAGGTCAAATTCAAGGTCATTCTGCAGTACAATGACCTTGATTGTAGCAGTTCAAACCGGAGACTGGCCCCTGGATTCTGCTGCCCCTTAGACAGGTTCCCCAGCAGCGTAAAAAGGCGTCACAGCTTTGAAATAACCTTGATGGTACGACTCAAGGTCAAATTCAAGGTCATTCTACAGTACAATGACCTTGATTGTAGCAGTTTAAACCGGAGACTGGCTCCTGGATTCTGCTGCCCCTTAGACAGGTTCCCCAGCAGCGTAAAAAGACGTCACAGCTTTGAAATAACCTTGATCGTACGACTCAAGGTCAAATTCAAGATCATTCTACAGTACAATGACCTTGATTGTAGCAGTTTAAACCGGAGACTGGCCCCTGGATTCTGCTGCCCCTTATACAGGTTCCCCAGCAGCGTAAAAAGGCGTCACAGCTTTGAAATAACCTTGATGGTACGACTCAAGGTCAAATTCAAGGTCATTCTACAGTACAATGACCTTGATTGTAGCAGTTCAAACCGGAGACTGGCCCCTGGATTCTGCTGCCCCTTAGACAGGTTCCCCAGCAGCGTAAAAAGGCGTCACAGCTTTGAAATAACCTTGATGGTACGACTCAAGGTCAAATTCAAGGTCATTCTACAGTACAATGACCTTGATTGTAGCAGTTTAAACCGGAGACTGGCCCCTGGATTCTGCTGCCCCTTAGACAGGTTCCCCAGCGTCGTAAAAAGGCGTCACAGCTTTGAAATAACCTTGATCGTACGACTCAAGGTCAAATTCAAGGTCATTCTACAGTACAATGACCTTGATTGTAGCAGTTTAAACCGGAGACTGGCCCCTGGATTCTGCTGCCCCTTAGACAGGTTCCCCAGCAGCGTAAAAAGGCGTCACAGCTTTGAAATAACCTTGATGGTACGACTCAAGGTCAAATTCAAGGTCATTCTACAGTACAATGACCTTGATTGTAGCAGTTTCAACCGGAGACTGGCGCCCTGGATTCTGCTGCCCCTTAGACAGGTTCCCCAGCAGCGTAAAAAGGCGTCACAGCTTTGAAATAACCTTGATC
The DNA here is from genome assembly GCA_963669975.1 of Acanthoscelides obtectus. Taxonomy (NCBI): domain Eukaryota; kingdom Metazoa; phylum Arthropoda; class Insecta; order Coleoptera; family Chrysomelidae; genus Acanthoscelides; species Acanthoscelides obtectus. The sequence continues at coordinate 6,686,956 of CAVLJG010000010.1, forward strand.
GTACGACTCAAGGTCACATTCAAGGTCATCGTTGTAATCATCAAAGTTAGCATGGACCTTGACTATTTTCAAAGAGGCCTTACCTGGGAAAATACAGACCCGTTCCATGACGTTTGTTAAGCCTGAAATAACAAGACAATAAGGCATGATTTCGTTTATATTTTCTACTTAACATCTAATAAAGATTGATAAAATGAAAAATCGTTCAAGCATATCATTAAAACTTCACAAGCCACATTTTCGGTTGCCCTCCAGGCTCCCGGTACGTACCTCTAATTGGCGTACTCCGAAAACCGTGGCAGATCTTCCGCTAAATAGACGTGCAATTTATCCTCGCCGGATTATTTTTGAAATTTAAATCGCCCCACGTATAAATATTCATGCCCGCCGTTTTATTACAACATTTTTGTATCGGACTGTGACAACAGATTCCCACCGAATGAAAATAAATTGGTCCGCGCCGCGTCCCTTGACAGCTCCTGTAACACCTCGCCAGCTTTTCTCTTTTTTTTGTCGTGTGTTTTTTCCGATGACATTACAGGCTACGGTTAACTGTTTCCAGCAGATGAATATTCTTCAGAATCTGTAACGAGCTTACAGAACATCGGTGTGTCTTTAGTACAGGAATCGCGAGTCCAGAATTGCTTTCCCATCAGCCGGCATTCTCATTATGTAAAAAACTCCTGTGCGGTCAATCGATCCACAGCTTTGCTGACGACAGCACTCTTCAGGTAGAACAAAAGACTTGGATCTATCTTAGGCTAAGAAGTAATATGGAATTTTGCAGATCATACTTTTCTAAAGAGTAACGCCAAGGTATCTAGCAGAGTCTTCTCATGCTACTAAGGTCCCATTAATAGACGCTTTTTGATAAAATACATAATTTGGCTCAGCTACCGATTCCACTCCACCGCGAATTGTAGTTTGTCAAGAAATAGGTTGCATAGACCGAGACTGGACCACCAGCGCACTGTAATCAGCATAGAGAAGAACTTGAAATAGGGACATCGTGTATGAACGATGAGTAAGGGATTGGCCCGAGAACCGAACCCTGAGGAACACCAGTCCACTCCTCATAGCAGAGTTGGAGCTCCGATACTCGAATAGTCTTCAGCTGATCGGTTACAGCCTTTTGAATGTTTTGGACAAAAATCTTGAGGTGACACGAGTCACACGGACTCAAGTATGCCAATAAGGAGGCTGAAGACGAATCACATTTTTCTCTGTCTCCCCGCCAAGCCCGGCGCCTGCGGTGTTGCCAGCACGAACGCTGCGTTGCGAGTCTCATCACTTAATTTACAGACCTCGTCCTGAAACAGTTGGGACACCTCGCACTTCGGGGGCATATAATTCTCAAACAAAATGCGCTGTGAAGCAACTACGGTTACAAATAGGTCGGATATCGATACACGGAACACCAATCTCGGACACAACAATTTAAAATTCTTTCAGTGGTGATGTAGACAACAAAAATAAGACACGAATATTTCAACCCTTCTTCGCGCAATATGTCACCGGTAGCGTTATCAGCTACTAAAGAAGCCGACTTAGATGTGCGGAGTACTAATAAGTCAGCGATAAGATCCGAAGAGGCGTGAAAAGGAGCAATTAGTATACTTAAAACGTACAATCACTTTTATTAATAATAGAACGATAAGCTCTCGGTATTCGGGAATCGAATATAGAGAGCATTATCAGGCAGCTATTAGACCGATTTGTGGTTTCGGTGACATATGAAATGTTGGATGGGGAGGAATTAATTTGTCTTCGCGTCGTTCGATAGATCTACATGTAGATAGGGAGCCAAAGGTCCTGACGTATAGAATGCTACGTATTTTCGTTATTCATGGTGAATAATTGGGCACTACAAGGATTCAGAGCTCCGTGATGCGGTTTATCGATAAAGCAATACAAATGATTTAAAATGGTGATTTAGGGCCTGGGTGTATTTATTGAGAGAAATAAATGTTTGATGTTGGATAGCTGCAATGTGAGGAGTGAAGTTAAAAGCTGATCGACATACTGGACAATCGATGTGTGACAACTTTTTGCCTATTTTACGTAATACCTCAGAAAAGCCAACGTGAAAATGACCCCCACATTGCAAGAAATGCGGCAGATAGTTTTTTGTTTTAGTCGGAGAAGGGATCACCAACAGAGCCTAAAACCATGTTTTCCACGCAGCTTTTTCAGGTTATGTTATTCAAACAAATTGTGCATCGGTACTCAAAAAATTAAAAAAGAATAATTCATTACGCATTTGAATACGATTTTTGTAGAGTAAGCGTTTTATACAAACATCAACCGAATTGTGACAGGGCTGGAAATTAAAAATTATAATCGTTGTCAGCCATCTCTTAGATATCGTTTTGTACGTTTTCTATGAAAAATATTCCTATCGGCATACAGCACAGAACTATCGACAGCTGTTCTTAGCTTTTCTGTAACTCGTCGGCACGGTCTAGACTTGGAACAAAGCGCTATCTATTACCAGAATCGACCGTTGTAAGAATGCAAGGCAGATAAGGTTGGAACTGTAAAGATTTCAATTCGCATTTGGTAGTACGGTCATCATTGTGACCACCAGATGCTGTCTATCCTGGTGGTATAGAAGAAAGTCGCTGTAGTTTCGTTCATTGTGCGAGAGACCAGGCCTAGACCACGCTGATGAGTTACCAGGAAGCACGAAACAGCTATCTTCGATTGGCTGTCTGTGGAGTAAGAAGAAGAAATAGTTCCATAGTAGGGATTTTGTTTAGGTGTAAAAGAAGGTATGTTGATTGAACCTCAAACCACATGCTCCACATATTTTTTGAGGTCATGTTACTAGAACAAATGATTGGTTCCAGTTCTTTTCGCCTATCTCGGATCTTAAACAATTAGAAAAGTGATTATTCACGATAAAGTTGTCTAGAATCTTTGTAGCATAGAATAAGCTTTTTTAACAAAATTATCCAAAAAAAGTTACAGGGTTGTATATAATGTGATTTTTTGCTAGTATCTTTTTTGCAACACTGTTTTTGACAGATGACGCGTGAATCGTGTCTTGTGTCATTGTCAAACTTGTTCAGTTCGGTCTATAATTTAACCATGAATCGACTTACGAACGAACAACGCTTGCAAATCATTGAATTTTACTATCAAAGTTCATGCTCGGTTAAGAGAGTGCTTCCAATTTCTGGACAATTTGGTCGGCCTACTGAGGGAGTTATTCGGAAGCTTGTGACTAAATTTCGAACCCAGTTTACATTATTGGACATTAAACCACCAACACGCAGACGTAGAGTGGGGACTGAAGAAAATATTGCGGCTGTATCCGCCAGTGTTAGTGATGACCTTGAAATGTCGATTCGCCGCCGTTCGCAGCAATTGGGCCTCTACGTGGAAAATTTTGCGACAGGATTTGGGTGTAAAACCTTATAAGATACAGCTGGTGCAAGAATTGAAGCCACAACGTTTCCCATTTGGTGAATGGGCGCTGGTAAAGTTGGAGGAAGATCCACATTTTTATCGAAAAATTGTGTTAACAAGCAAAATTGCCGCATCTGGAGTGAAGACCAGCCAGAGGCATTGCAAGAGCTACCAATGCATCCCGAAAAAATCACTGTTTGGTGTGGATAATGGGCCGGTGGCATCATCGGGCCGTGCTTCTTCAAAGACGACAATGGCCGGAACGTAACTGTGAATGGCGAGCGCTACCGTGCGATGATAACAAACTTTTTTTTGCCCAAAATGGAAGAGCTGAACTTGGCTGACATGTGGCTTCAACAAGACGGTGCCACATGCCACACCGCACACCAAACAATGGCCCTATTGTGAGACGAGTACGGTGAACAGTTTATCTCACGTTTGAGGCCCGTCAATCGGCCGCCTACATCGTGTGATTTAACGCCGTTGGACTATTTCTTGTCGGGCCATGTTAAGGCTAATGTCTACAGAGATAAACCAGCAACGATTGACGCACTGGAAGCCAATATTGAAGCATTTATTCGTGAGATACCGGCCGATATGTTGGAGAGAGTGTGCCAAAATTGGACCTTGCGCATGGGCCATCTAAAGCGGTGCCGCGGCCAACATTTACATGAAATAATCTTTAAACATTAAATTATATCGACCGTTCTATCGACTCAAATAAAGATTTAATCGTTTTTTCAAATTTTTTGTGTTTTTTTTTTAAAATCAAATCCTATACCTCTTAAAAAATCCCCCGTTATGAAAGCTACAATTTTTGTTGGCCATTTTTTATTGCTTTGTGCAATTTCTATTTCGAATAACTCATAATTGTACAATCCATCACCATGCCCATGATACTCAAATTTATTTTAGTTTTCAACACAAAAATTCTAAGAGACTCCGAGGTGTGATGATGAACAAAAATGCTGGAAATATAGATTATTCTTGTAATTGTTTATATGTTTGCGTGTTATTAATGAATTAGTTATTACTGAGTAATATGCATACTATTAGTCGAGTATTATACTTTTTCTTCGTTTCAAAGATTTCAAAACCGATTGTATTCTGTGCAGTCTTAAAAAACGATCATTGGGAGCCCGTCAATCTTTATTGGTCGGAGCGTGAATTCCGCAATTTGACAATAACTCCGCCATCGACTATAGCATGGAAACGCCGTTAATCCACCGAGCAAAGACAGGCAGGATTGCGAGTTCAAAATTCAATCCTAACAAACCAAATCAATCACCAATTACAACTGACAACCGTCTTACATTCACTCGCGCATCAAAGCGGGCGTATTCCTTCACGTCATACCATCTAATACAACCGCGTAGACTTACTAGCATGAGACGATCAGTCACGGTGTCTCGCTTACGATCAACTTCTTACACGACCATTCAATACGTCAAACAAAATGCCGCGGCAGATCGACCATCAATTTTCCACTCGACGATCGAGGTAGGCTTTGAATCCTTTCGGAGATGCTCAGATGTTTTGTTGCTTATTGTGCGGTCGACTGGTATGTCTGTTGTTGCGTTTGAGAGGTGCTTCTGTTAGGCGACAGTAACGCATGAAGATTTTTACGCGGAAAACACCTTTGTTCTTCGGTAAATAATGTTCGTTGTCTCTTCGGAGATCCAAAATTCTGCCAAGAATGAGAGAACTGATTTTTGAATATAATTTTAACAATTGAAGAAACGAGTGGATCGTGTGACAAAATCATTTAATGGAGGAAATTGGCTTCAAAAATGTTTTCTTGGGACTTTTTACTTTATTCACATTTTTAACATTTAGTTTCATTATTTTGTTTTTGCAGCAAATAAAGAATCACTCCTTAACGCGAAAAAAGAGACTTTTAAAAAATGTTACATGTCACCTTCACCACTTGTGTCTTCAATTGATCAGGCGATAAAGTCCACACCTACCCTAGGAGTTTTTCATATTAATAGTGCCAGTGCAAGATGCTGTTATTCAGTGTTTGTTGTTGAGTGCTGCTCAAATATAAAAAACGTTCGACCCAAAAATTCTGTATCTCTTGGTATGTCTTCATGATCCAGTCCCTCGTGTCCACGATATCTGCATAATCCCACCGAACATGAACTTTTAATATACGGCGCACTCAAAAGAATTTATCAATCAAATCGAGTGATAAATCGATATCAAAGATGCTAATCGGTACTCGTCAATGCTCGGCTTCTGCGAACTTTTATCACTTTTTATCTCTCGTTATCTTAGCGGCTTTCAAGTATACTCGGTGATCAGCTTAAGCCACAGCATAACTAACTTAAAAACAGCAGAGCACCTCCCTAAAGATTTGTAGTTTGAATATGGTTTCTTTGACACGCGTACTTTTTGAATATTAAAACGTTCAAGTAAAGAAAACAGCGTTTTTCAAAAAAAAACTGAGCTGCCAGTAATTTCGTCCGTTTCGTTTTCGATACGCCACCCTGTATACGTATACATCGATTCAATAAGATAATAATATTTAAAGCATTTATTGTCAAACAGTACAGATACCATTTAGAGAGCAATAAAAGAATAATTTAGTTTACACAGTCATGTCCCATAAAGTGAAAAAATGGGGAGGCGCTTTAAGTAGAGAGAAAAGGAACTATGAATATAATAGCAAAAAAGGATATACAGGGTGTTTCAGTTTATTGTTGCATAACTTTAAGATTCGATAGAACTTTTAAAATTAATGCATAAAGTCTATATAAACATGGGTCGAAAAATGCGTGGCTTCCGAAATACAGGGTGTTTAAATTTACTTTTTAAAATAGTTTTTTTTCAATATTTCGAACAATATTTGATGTATAACAGTGAAAATTGGTATATAAAGGTTTTTTGGTCCGACAAAACGAACCATGGGCATAGTTTTACTGTAGTCGCTAGAGGGCGCTCTCTACGGTACCTGTAGTGTATTAAAATGACCGAAAAATTTTTCTTAGTGCAATTTTTTGCTTTTTGAATAAAAAAACTGATTCTTCGCACTTTTCAACATAAAAAAGCTCTCCTGTGAGTTTTCGTTATAGTTGGCCGTTTTTGAGATATTTCGATTTTTAAGGTTCGATGCATTTTTAATTATTTATGATAAAATAACTTTAAAAAGTCAGTATCTCCATAATTTTTAGAAGTAGGCTGTGCCTGCAAATATTCTTGAAATTGAAAGCAGAATAAGGTTAAACGTCAATTAGTTGACAGTTAGTTTTGTTGTCTGTTGAAACCTGGCATGTTTATAAAACTTACAAAAAAAAACAGGTAAAAGAAACTAAATTTCGTGCATTCACAATTGCAAAAAAACGTTTCAGGTTTCAACAGACAACAAAACTAACTGTCAACTAATTGACGTTTAACCTTATTCTGCTTTCAATTTCAAAAATATTTGCAGGCACAGCCTACTTCTAAAAATTATCGAGATGACTTTTTAACGTTATTTTATCATAAATAATTAAAAATGCATCGAACCTTAAAAATCGAAATATCTCAAAAACGGCTAACTATAACGAAAATTCACAAAAGAGTTTTTTTATGTTGAAAAGTGCGAAGAATCAGTTTTTTTATTCAAAAAGCAAAAAATTGCACTAAGAAAAATTTTTCGGTCATTTTAATACACTACAGGTACAGTAGAGAACGCCCTCTAGCGGCTACAGTAAAACTATGCCCATGGTTCGTTTTGTCGTACCAAAAAACCCTTGTATACCAATTTTGACTGTTATACATCACATATTGTTCGAAAAATTTAAAAAAAAACTATTTTAGATAGTAAATTTAAACACCCTGTATTTCGGAAGCCACGCATTTTTCGACCCATGTTTATATAGACTTTATGCATTAATTTTAAAAGTTCTATCGAATCTTAAAGTTATGCAACAATAAACTGAAACACCCTGTATAGTTATATCGTAATGTTCACACATAAATATGTAACAGACGATAACGTCAAGGGAAATGGGTAAATAAGTCAAAGATGTGAGCGTTTAGCACTTCTTAATTCCTGAACTCTACAACAGAAGATATCACAAAAAGTCACATTATCGCACATAAAGTTTATTGGTGCTTCGGATTTGTCTATGCCCTTTTACAAAGAAATGAAACTGTATACCTTAAATATGGAACAAAAACATTATTACTAAAATTCGATGCCTTTTACTGCACAAAAAGGACCCAAAAATTATAAATCTCTTCAGCACATGGACTTTTTAATGTCTTCCACGTGTTGATAAGCCATCTGTGCTGTTTTTTGTTGGTCAAGGTCCAGGACTGTGTTTTGAAAGCACTAAATTGTACCAGATTGTTGCATCTCCAAGCAGTGCCGGTGATGAACTATGAATTCCTGCATGTACAGTGCTGTCATCAGTGAAGCCGTGGATGGAACTGATCGTGCAGAAGAGGAAGTCGTTTATGTATAATAAAAACCATGTTGGGACCGGGACCGATCCCTGGGGTACACCCGCGTCGTTATTGTGGAATGAAGAGGAGAAACGGTTAATTTCAACTTACCTTGAACACAATAAGTAAACTGTTCCAGCTGAGGTGTAATTTTTTTGTAGTTACTAATTGTTTTTCTTCTTCGTTGATCATGGAGGTGGAAACCTTGCCTTGGCAAGTACGAGATGCGGTGTTGCCAAGCGCACCGGCGTTGCAATGTTGCCGAATTTGCGACGATGGAACTCGCTAAAAGAGAAATTTGATTTAGCTTCAACTGATAGATGGCACTGGTGTAGATTTTCAGAGTCTAGCGCTGCTGTGTTCGTATTGGATATGCCGTTCTCAAACTTCAGCGTTGGCCCAAGCGTTCAGTTCACATCAAAGCCACCTAATTAGCTAGCCAATGATATTGTATGTAATTTTATTGATTTTCTCTCGAACTGGGCATTAATTAGCTGTGTAGGTTTTCGAAAATGAGTATAAAACTTAACGGATTCATCGTATTGATTCGGTAAAAATCGACATGTGTTTTGACATAAAACGGTTTTATTGAATTTCAGAGAAAATAAGGATTTGCCGGTAATTGGCAAAATCCTTAAAACGCTTCGATCAAAAAGATGATATCATTTTGAATTTCTCCGAATCATGACTCGTCGCATTATCGCAGAAGTAGGTTATGTTCAAAAAGGCAATTTTGCAGGAGAGACTTTTTGTTTTATGTGGTTAAAAAATGGCCTCGAGTAGGTTGACCTTACAATTCCAAAGCAACACTTCACAAAAGATTGAGTAGAGCACGAGTTCTACCGTCTGAGTAGGAAGTTGGTTACGAACATGAACAAAGGAAAAATAAAACGGATCAAGTCAGTCAGACAGGCCCAGGTCTATGGACACTCTTTCCCTAGACATAGCTTCGCCGCCACCGAACTGATTTTCAAAAACGACAAAGCTTTTTCATCTTTGGCATCGCAAAAATCATAATGTCTCCATTTCAAAGTGTTTCGAGATCGCAATACTTCCTCGCCAGCGGCGTAGCTGGTAAAAGGAAGATATTTCTTCCAAAATCGTCGCAAGGACTTGAAAATACAACGTTTGAAAATTTCGCCGATCCTCTCGCCGAGGAAAAAGTTTAGGCACAGCATATTTTCGCTTGTCGCTGCCTGTCCGAGCATTCACGGCTCGCTGGCCGGTAGAAACGCGCGAAATGAGATCTAAATATGCAATAGAATCCTATTTTCAGGAAAAAAAATTTGCCAAATTGCGAGGAGAAACATTCCTAGCTAGCTCTGCTGAAGATGATTCATATTAATAAAACGCTTTTCCGATAATATAATTTTACTCTAGAGGTGTCTATACAAACAACATACTATATTAAGCTTCTTTGCTTGAAGAGGACTGTTTTATTTAAAAAATGCATCCTTGTGTTATGAATCACCCTGTACATTTGCCTATGCTTATTAATATCTTTTACTATAACAGAGCTGTTGACACGTTAAAAATTCACCCTGTATGTAGAACGAAGCTGCTATCATCATCCCCCCATAGGTGTGGATTTAATTTCTAATCAGATATTACGAAACGATACTCAACGTCTAGCACTTATAGCAATTCATCGTCTTCATTATCTCCAAACCTACCCCATCATTCCGTGATCAACCCCAAGACAAAAATCGACACTGCACTTATCTCAAATTGCAATCGACCCCGCGCCAGACCCATACATCACCGCTATTTCTCTCTAATTGCGGCCACAATTCTTGGCAGAGCTGAGGCCGCTTGATCGATGCAAGTGCAGATTACGAGCCCACCGGCTGCGAAAATATGCTACGGCCCTGCTATTAATCTAGAAATTTTAACACCTTTTTCTTCATATCTACCCGGAGGATCTTTTTCAAAGGATATAGCTTGGACGCAACAGAATACTGGTGCGACTGTATCAATTTGTGTTTTTAAACTGTATCCATCGAAGAAACAAAGTAAAATCAAACATATACACCCGTATTGCACGTGATCAAGAACTTAACCGTAGGAGACGCTACAGGGCCGTATCAAGCTATTGTGACTGATCTATCAAAAAATGTCGTACAAGATATGTGTTGCTGTAAATTCTATCAAAAGCATAGTAAATTATCAGGAATATACCACGCCTTTCTAATCATATTTCGACATTAGGAATCAGTGCAAAAAATTCTGTATTCACCATTTCAGCAAAATGTTACTAAAACGCACACGAAAAAAACTTGTGGACCATCTCAATTGAAATTGTTCATATTTTATTATTAACTTACATATATACCCAATAATATTTACAAATCAACCTTCTATTCACAATGCAGAGCAAATTTTTTTGAGCAAATAGAAACTACAGACGTAGTAGTAGTAGTACAAAAGTTTATTACAGACTCCATAAAGTTTGTTAGTTTGATTGCTATTAAAATTTACATGAGAAATAGGAAGAAGGTCAAAATGGCACTATTATGCTTTGGAACTCCTAAATTAACCCTAATTTTGTGTAATTATAAATTTCTAATTTCCACATTAACAACTAGAAACTTACACTTTGATTGTAGTCTATAATGAACTTACCTGTCTTGCCAAAAAGCCCGTTAAACTGCCAGTCTTAATGGTATCAATCGATTTATATGCTGTATTCCAAGGAGCTTGAATCATCAGAATTGTTGATGTCAATTATAAGGGGTTCAACTTGGGTGTCAATGATATTGTCCATATCCCACATTTTGGTTTCAACCTTCTCTTGGACATGGTCAATACATGTTCTCCATTTTGCTGGCGTAATTCTATCGACAGCAACATCAAACAGTTTTTTAAGGTCAGAAAACTTAAAAGTGCTGTTATTTGACGCCACGTATTGCTTGATGTCGGCCCAAATCAACTCGATAGGATTCAGTTCGCAGTGATAGGGAGGCAGCCTGAGAATCGTTTTGTTTGGTCGAAGTCGATCTTCTTTGAGATAAGCCACTGTTGAATGTCTGCCTTTTTGGTGGCCATTGTTGGAATTTTTTCCAATTTTCTGGAGTGGTACGGGGCATTATCCATCACAATAATTGCGTTATCACCAAGTGTCGGCAAAATTTTTTTGAACCAATTTTCAAATGAGTTACCATCCATTTCTTCGTGATAGTCTCCAGTTTTTTTGGATTCAAATGCCCACAATGCTTCAGGAACAAATCCATCTACGCTACCTATGTGGCAAATGATCAGGCGTTTTCCCTTGCCTGAAAGTAATTAGTTATTTTACTTCTCAGCGAGCGCACTAAATGACGAAATTAAGCAACTTACTCTTTTTAGGTTAGTGTAGGATAGGGTCTTAGATTAGTTTTTGGGTGAAGGAAATACTCAGAAACTTGGATGAGATAGCAAAACTGAGTTCGGAGCTTCCAAATCATTGATTCGATCAGAAAATGAATTATCTGCATCCAAAAAAGTTCATATACTTCGAAACTTACCTGCAGGATTTTTCAATCCCGTCGAAAGGCCATCTAAAAAAGCCTGCCTTGAGGACCTCACAGATCTGTCTACCCAAACCTTTCCCTGCGTATGCCCCGCGTTCACCCATGTTTCGTCTAAATAATAAATTTTTCTTCCTTCAGCGCGGAATTGCCTAATTTTTCTAAGGTATTCTCTCCTCCAGATAACAATTTACTCCTTTTCTATCAATAAACTATTCCTTCCTCTTTTCAAAAATCGAAAGTCTAGTTCTTTCAACAGCTTATGGAACGTAGATCTTTTAAAATTTGGCAGGTCCTCATCATCATTAACTTGCTTCAATATTTTATCTATTGTAGGTATTTCATTCCTGAAGAAAAAGTGATGTATTTTTCTTCTAATGGCACTTTTGTCAAAGTCATCTATTTTTTCGATGATTTTTTTTCTCGCTGGATATGTTTTTGGCTCAGATAGTGAGTGATTTTGTCTATATTCCTTCAAGATTTTGTAAACACTTGATCGACCTACTCCAGAAATTTCAGCAACCTTACATACGATATTTTCTATAGCCAATCCACTATTCTCTTGCATCTGGTTCTTGTAGATATTTAGAATAATTTGATTTTCACCTGCGCTAAGATGAAGCTTCTTAGCCCTTTTTCTGGGTGACGTTAAGCTGATTTCAACCACTTCATCAGCTGTATCTGTGTCAGACATTTTAGACTAATATTAAATTTCCGCAAGAAAAATCAAGTCAAGACGTGCATAAAACGTTCGCGCTCATAAACGGGTATCCGTAACTGATTACAATCCTGTGCGTGGTGACGAACCATCAACGTGACGCTGAGAGTTCCCTCTACTACGCAGCGTTGCCAGGCTTAATGTCACAATGATCATGTTTTATTGGGAAAATTGTCAGAAATCGCCGAATGTTGAACAGAAACATTACAAGAAGTCTAACCTTGAAATGTGAGGCTACAAATCGATATTCTTATAGGGGGGAAGGGTAGGGAGCTGTTATGGTTCCTATTAACCTTGGTGAAAGTTGGAAACGGTAATATCATATATGGCATACATACCTCGACATCGCATTAATGTGAAAAATAAGACAATAGAAAAAAATTCCCTCACTGATGCTATCTCTTAGGAAAAATTTAACTATAAAGATTGCACAAAAATTTTCTCCACCTTTTTGAGCTTGTTTTCGCATCTCCGTATATGCCGTTCATAATTTGCTGCAGATCAAATTGGAATATACCTTTGTGATGCCATTTATTGTTATATAATGTCCTTTACAACAGTTATTGCACGTATTGCACCAACAGATTGATTTGTGATCCATGCGAATGTGATCAACCACTCTGGCGAAAACTCGCCGAGCGTGGCAACCGTGCGACTTTGTCTGGAGGCTCGTCGCTACAAGCCAATCAGGAAGAGGCCGACAGAGCGCCATGGCTACCGATCACGCGTTGATCACGAATCAACCACTGTTTACGATTACTTTGTAGCTTCGTTAGATACACTTTAGAATTTTGAATCTTGGTCAGACGTGGGGCTCGATTATGCATTTTTTCGAGTCAGCAACCAAAATTACAAATCAGGAGTTTTTGTGTTCAAGCGAGGATTGTTCTTTTGGAACAAAATTAATTTAACAACAATTTACAAAGTTTAATCGGTGTACTCGTATTCATTTTCTTCGCCACTGTAGATAAACGGAACCAATGACAATATAAAAAATGTGAGCATAGCACAGAAAGACAATAAACTATTGTACAAATTGGTGAAAAATGTTTGGACTTCAATTAAAAAATGTACGCAAAATTGGCAAAAAAATCTTCATTTTCCTCTGAAACTTCAACCACTCTGTATATATTGACGTGATTAAAAACCGGATCAGAGAGAACATGTGGTTTTTGATAATGGAAAGCCTTCAGGTCTGATTGGCAGCTGGAGATACCACAGAGTGACTTAAAGTCAAAAATAAAATCGTTATGTTGCTACGCATTTGACCAAATGAGTGTATTTTACATCCAATCCTTATACAAAATCCCCGAACTATAAGCCAGATTTACTTAACACCTTTCCCTTTCTATCGGCCCAGAGGATCTCTCGTGGCCCAAAGTGACCAAATTAGAAAACACATAATCATTTGACCGCCGATTTTTATCCACCATCCACCAAATTGGCCGCTTATGTGGCTTGTTGGAACGCTATCTAGATCCAAATAAATTACGTAATTTTCGATCGATCGTTTCGTTTTTCGGGGAGAAAAGTTTCAGTCGGTATCGTGGACCCTCAAAGTGGACTAAAATTGGGACAAATGTCGCGGGTTCTGGCCTAGCCCAATTACGAAATTTTCTCGAATTATATATTTGATACTTTGGTGATAAATTATTCGAAAAATTTTTGTGCTGTAGCAGCGTCTGCACGCAGCATTCTTCTGAGAAATACACGATGTTTTTCTAATGTTCGTACAAAAAAATACTAGTAAATTCTAATGAAAGTCCAATTTAGGGCCACAATCATAGACGATCCTTGAAGGTTGAGTGCCATACTTGGATCTTAAGTGAATAACAACGCAACCTTGAGGGAGATTTGAATATTTTTCTTTGCTGACCGTATATATTTAGCATACTGACAATAAATTTCAGATTCAGATTTTGTGCTAAATTTTACTCAGCAATGTTTGTTTACGAAAGAGCGGTCAAGACTGGTGTAGGCAACCCGTATTGCAATAATGCGCAATGTTTGTTGCAGAGTATGTTTGCTAGTTCTATACGCCTTCATATGTTATATAGCCTCAGCAGGTATGACCCAGATGGAGATGGTAAAAGGTTGTCAATGCTCCAGAAACAAAGAGGTTGTACTTTCCAATACCTCTAGCTCGGCCTCTTGGAACCACGCTCGACAGCATCTCATTACAGTGAGTGATTTCTATCAAATATATATAGAGAAGATGGAGGGTGGGTTCTAAAACTCTTCCTTGTGGAACTCCCGAATCGATAGTCTTATTGGACGTGGATTCAATAGATGCCAACGGAAGCTATCTGTCAACATTTTGACGTTTCTGCGACCCGAAACGAATGAATCAAGAGTGGCAATTCAAAATTGGTCATACATGCCCAAGATGCTTAACAACATTCCGCGAAATTGTTTCCTACACGAAATTAATTTCAATACCAAAGTATCGCCGAAGGGTGATACTTCTCATTTTTGACATGCGAGGTTTTTAAAATGATTAATAGTAATGGAGTATAAATTATCCCATTTATCAAATTTGCTCGGTTTTTATCCTGGAAGTTGGCGATTTAGTCAACGTTAATAATTTTCTTTGATAAGCATATTCATCACTTTATGCTTGCGTGCGCTCAGCGCAGAATCAACTTGTTGCTCGAAAATCACAATGTTCTTGAATTAAATGATCATCTGCCGAATACAGTTAGTCCCCATATCCTGAAGATGTACAGTTATAAACAACCGAAAAGTCGAGTTATCTCCTGAACCTGTTATATGTGACCTACAGGGACACCAATTTATGTTGGGATTGATTGTTCGTATAACCCACACACAATGGAGGAAGGATACAACGGCCGTTTTGCCAATATTTACCTAAATCGCTGCAACCCGCATTTCACTAACATGGTTTGTGGGTTGCAGGCTCGTAAAGAGTATACGCACAAAAAATAGCTCTCTTAGTTTAATCTTAAAACGTTACTAAAACATATTTATTTGAACTAATGTTCGTTTTCTTGAGCCTTTTGTTTTTGCCTCATTTCAAGTAACTGTGATCCTGAATCAATGTCACAATTTCATAGAAACTCGTGTCCCTCGATCAAGAGCACTCTTTTTATGTGTACTTTCGGATCAAGATATGACAGACAAAATATGACCGAGTATAAAAATCAAATGTTTACATTAGATCACTTTGCGTTGTTACAGAATATGCTGCATGCAGCAGCAGTCTCGCAATCTTAAAGTCGCAACACACATAACCAGTGTTAACCGCTGATAGCTATGAACCTTCCATTTCAATAAGAATCGCGCTAACATAGAGTGCGGGAGTATTTTCCTCAATAAACAGCATATATATATATATATATATATATATATATATATATATATATTCTGAGACGTGGTCATTGTCGTCTAGACCAGTTAGGTGAAAAATTAAAGCTTCCGCCTTTTGTTGGGTACTTCAACAAAATTTAAGCAAAGAGGACTCTTTATACTTTTTTAATTCTCTCTAGCTTTCAATGGACTTTGCCATCATCATCAGGAGCTGCAATTACATTGATAACAGTAGCAACAATAGTGTAAAATGAATTTAAATTGACTTACCTTACAGTAGTATGTGAGGATGTTGCTAATTGTTGTTTACGTTCAGGATGAGGGAAACGCCCCTTCTGTCAAAGGGTTTATCTCACTCATTATTCCATGACCACCATTTTGTGCAATCATCAAGTGGCTTCACGATGTAATGCTTGCATGTTCTAAAAATTTTTAATCTGTTTTTAACTTGTTCTTGTCACACATTTGTGTGTATTTTATATAATTTTGACCATTGTACCATCTATCCAGATTTCACCATGTTACTGGGCGTTTCCCTCATCCTGAACGTAAACAACAATTAGCAACATCCTCACATACTACTGTAAGTTAAGTCAATTTAAATTCATTTTACACTATTGTTGCTACTGTTATCAATGTAATTGCAGCTCCTGATGATGATGGCAAAGTCCATTGAAAGCTAGAGAGAATTAAAAAAAGTATAAAGAGTCCTCGTTGCTTAAATTTTGTCGAAGTACCCAACAAACGGCAGAAGCTTTAATTTTTCACCTATATATATATATATATACATGTATATATAAAAGACACGTTTCCTCAGATTACACCCGTATTCGGATGTATGGGCATGTGTATCTACTTTTGTAGTTGCATATGTGCATTCATTTCGGTCCTGATGAACCCAACTAGCAGAAATACGTATCGCTCGGGTTATCTATCCTATTTTCTGCTCCACTTTTTGTGGATTTTGCCCATTATTTTCCTATTTTTATTGTATACCTTTCTCCGCATGATAATTTTCTCTTTATATATAGATGTGATACTGGGAATTTTTTTTATTTAATCCAATATTTCTAATCGACCTTCTAAGCTGAGATATTGGTTTTGAAACAAACAGTAACGCACTCCTGAGTGAGCTTAAATGGAATTTAACATTTAAATTTTACTATAGGCTTTAAGTTATCAAATTTTTCGAAAACTTTTCCAACTTTTAATATTTTTAAATTATCAAATTCCAAAATTTTTAAAATATTCCAAATTTTCAGAATTTTCGAAATTGTCAATTTGCCTGAAATCTTGAGCCCTTAAAGGCGCTAAAAACAGTATGGTGATATTTGGGAGTTATTGAAAATCTAAAAATATTGAGTCCTCAAATCACTGAAAATTTTCAAGATATTTTTGAAGATTAATCGTCACAGTTTCCAAAAGATTCGAAATTTTTTTCAAATGTTTTCCAAATGCTCAAGGCTTATAAACTTTCCAAAATATGCAAAATGATGTTTAAACTTACAAACTTTTCAAAATTCCAAACATTTTCAAAATTCTAGAAATACCAAACATTTTCAAAATTCATTCAGTTGCATCAGCTAGCAATGAGATTTCAAGATTCTCAAAATCCTCGAACTTTGGAAGTTTTGAACATCATTTCCGAAAAAATCTGTTTTCGAAGAAGAAGACCTTGAAAAGTGGAAATGAAATTCCTAAAAATGTTCAAGGTATTTTTGAGGAGGTTTCGAAACTTTTCGAAATTTGTATTCAAAAGTTTTCAAAATGCTCAAGGCATTTTCCAAAATAGGCAAAATGCTTAAACTTCCAAAATTTTCAAAATTTCCAACATTTTTTAAATTCTCGAAATACCAATCATTTCCAAGCTTTCAATGAGGTTTTCGAGATTCTGAAAATCCTTGAACTTTGGTTTATGAAATCTTAATTTTGCATGACTTGGAAATTTTGGAAAAAGTGGTTTTCATTCCAAAATTATTCGAAACTTTATTATAGAAAGTTTTTAAAATATTCGAGGCCAATAAATTTTCCGAAATATGCAAAATATTTACACTACCAAACTTTTCAAAATTCCAAACAATTTCAAAATTCTTGAAAAACCAAACATTTCCAAAATTCATTCAGTTGTTTGAGCTTGCACTTAGGTTTTCAAGATTTTCAAAATCCTCGAACTTTGGATTCTAAAATCTTAATCTTGTAAGTTTTCAAAAATTTTGATTATCATGAAAATTCTTAAAAATTTAAAAAATTTCTAAAATCCTGAAAATTTTTAAAATTTATCTGAAATCTTGAAGACACAAAATATTTACTTAGTTTGGAAAAACACAGTTTTTTTATGTTTGGGAATCATTAAAAATACAGGCTTTTAAATTTTCCAAAATATGCAAAACGTTTGAACTTCCAAAATTTTCAAAATTCCAAACATTTTCAAACTTCTCGAAATACCAAACATTTTTAAAATTCATTAAGTTATTTGAGCTTGCAATGTCTTAATTTTGAAAAATTTTGAATATCATGAAAATTCTATAAAAAGCAATTTTCAAGTAATCAGAAGCATGAAACTTAAAAAAGTTAAAATCAAACTTGCATTAACTTAAAAAATTTCCAAATATCCAAAAATTTTTAAAAATGTTGTTACATGTTATTCAAAAATGAAGACTTTCAAAACATTGCGAACTGAAGAAGCAGTAGTAATGGTGGAGTCACTAGACAGTTATGACTCTTTTCTGAAAATTTTGCAATTTATTTTTGTTGTTGGTTTGAATTATTTTGGAAATTTTTGAAAACTTAGATCAGAAAAATTTTTGATATTAAAATGTTAGGAAAAACAAATGTCACGGCCTGCTGTAGAATACAAATGTAACGTATCCAATTGATGATCGCTCAAGGGTATGTACGTAATTGTTTGCTCAAAATCTAGAGGTTCATTATAAGCGTTACACTCTAACAAAATATAAAAAAACAATCTGGGCCTGTCAGATACAAAAACAGCATCGTATGCATACGTTTTCAAACCCCGACCGGAAATACCTCGAAGGTCCGATCCCCGACAAACACCGGGCACGCACCAGACGACGCAAACGACGCAACGAAACTTGGCCGAAGCATCTGCCCATACTTCTGAATATTGGGACAGCAGGTGTGTGAACCACCAATGCCATGACGCCATTATTAAATAAAAATAAATAGCGTTATTGCGTAAGAGCGGCGTTTAGCTTTATATGTCCAATTAATGCCCGATACGAAAGAAAACTAATAAAATGCTATACAATATCATTTGGCGGCTAATTAGATGGCAGCCACCACGCGGATTTTGATAGCGCGCTTAAGGAGATTATGCAGAAGAGAAAGAGTAGCGGGGATACTTTAATCGGGCCAAAATTCGACGGTATGCTAAGCAGCCACACATCGAGAACGCGCAAATCCACAATGGGGTTTAAGGTGCCACGTCACGTTTTATAACCTAAGAAATGTCTATTTTTTTTAATATGATACAACATTATAGTTTAGCATTTTTGTCTTAGATTGAGATTTTTATTTTTTGTGTCGCAACTGACTACGTCAAAACATGTTTTTATAGGCATCCTTCCACACTGCAAAAGGACAAATCGATAAAGTCTAGAAAAACCGTCAAAAATGTCATCACACGCTCCTTTCACTGTTCCAGTCCATTTATAGAGAGACGATCATCGTCGAAGACACGCTAGCAGCCCAAGGACCTTGCCAAAGTGCTAGAAAATAGACTTTCCACAAACTGTATTAGCCTGGAATCGTACTCAAGCAATAACACAAACGTAGCTCGTTTTGGCAACGTCGCGATGTGGCATCACGATGGATAGGCGTGTTCGGAGAAGAGTGGGCAAGGTTTTCGACTTAAAAGAGCAACTGGTACCTATAATCAGCTCCAAAGTAGAACATTTCAGCTAGATAGAGAAAAGACATCTGGGCAGTTCCAGCTTGATACTCAAAAATTGAAGCTTATCGTACACGCTTACTTGTGTCGTTATTTCACTTTTCGTGGACTCAGTGTCCTTGACCAGGATGCTCCTAAAATAGAATCCCAAATCTTGAGTTTCGACCAGCTCATAATACAGCGTCAGCACTGTGCGCTTGACACTAAAAAAAGCAGTAGCAATCATATTTCTTGTGTCTAAATTAGTTATTATGGAGCTTCTGAAAAACCCCTTCCGTTTATTCAAACTACCTTGAAAATCGGTTTTAATAAGTTCGTCTATATCAACAGTAGCCTAACGCACAAAAAAATTGTTCTGGTGTACCACAGGGATCGGTTTTAGGACTCCTATTATTTTCACTATATATGCTAAGTGACATATAAATCCGAACACCCAGTTTAAATGGTTTTATTTTAATAAAAGTTGGTGAATGTATTTATCTTACTGTAAATAACAAGTGAAAAAATTTTCAGCCTTATCAGTTGGACATTCCGGTTTTTATACTGCTTTTTTTTAATTCACTAACGCTCTAAAAATGAATATTTCAGCCGCAGTAAAGAATCACCGTTGGCGGATTTTGGTTCTTGACATCCTTTACGATCGGTTACGATGCCTAGAGTACGGAGACCTGTACGATTTCGTCAACTTAGTGAGTTTGATAGGGGCCGTATAGTGGGACTTCGGGAAGCTGGACTTTCTTTTCGGGCAATTGCAGTTAGAGTGCAAAGAAGTGTAAACACTGTGGTTAGGTGTTGCCAGGCATGGCTTCGAGAAGGCCGTACGCAAAGAGCAAGGGGCACTGGACGCCGCCGTAGAACAACAGACCGTGAAGATCGCCGCCTAAGATTTTATTGGCCTTAAGGGACCGTTTCTCCACTACCAGGTCCATTGCAAATGAATGGTTTGCAGAACACGGAAGAGCTATTGGCATACGAAGTGTTTACCGACGAATGAGAAGTTTTGGCTTGTTTTCATACCGACCACACTGGGTCCTCCCTTTAACTCGAGAACACCGACGTAATCGCCTTGAGTGGTGCAGACAACGGTCACTCTGGGATCAGGAATGGAACAGTATTGTCTTTAGTGACGAGTCTCGATTTTGTTTAGGCATGCACGATGGTCGTGCCAGGGTTAGAAGGCGACGTGGTGAAAGGAGGAATCCACAGTTTTCTGTTGAAAGACATGTTCATCACACTGTTGGAGTTATGGTTTGGGGTGCTACAGCTTATGGTTCCAGGTCACCTTTAATCTTCATCAGAGGTAACATGAACGCGCAGCGTTATATCCACGAAGTTCTAGAACCCCATCTGGCAGATCCGACTTTCCAACAAGATAATGCCCGACCACATGTTGCAAGAGTCACAATAAACTTCTTTCAACATAACGATGTCACATTGTTACCATGGCCACCAAGATCTCCCGACTTATCCCCAATTGAGCACGTGTGAGATATGATGGGTAGGAGATTGCTCAATTTGCAACGTCCTCCTCAGACTCTAGAAGCACTTCGAGAGGAGTTGGTGGTTGCCTAGAATGAGATACCACAGGAGGACATTGACCACCTGATCAGAAGCATGCCTAGGCGCGTTGGAGAATGCGTAGCACATCAGGGTGCATCCACACATTATTAAAGGTCAAAGGGCTTTAAAGCAGTGCAATCATTTTGAAATTTTTATCATTTACTTATTATCCTTCATTAAGTACTTATACAAAATTTTATTAAAATAAAACCATTTAAACTGGGTGTTCGGATTTATATGTCACTTAGTATAATAATATTGTGAAGTTAAATAGTAGACACAATCTCCGTTTGAACCCTTTAAAGACAAATGAGATATTTTAAAGAATAAATAAATTTAAAAAGCAATAGAGTAGTTCCTGTATATTATTCTAAGAACCTAGGTATGATAATGTGTTGAACACGTAAACTATGTAATTTCCCAGTTCTATGCCATTCTCAGAATCTTATTTGCTAATAAGGCCATATTACATGAATGTACGAGAAAGCAATTGTGTGAATCTTTCTTTTTTTCAAAAATATCACATAATGGTTTACTATCCCTATTTAGATGTGAAAACAAAAAAACGTATTCAAAGTAGGGTTGTAAATGATCTCAGACAATTTGATCATGTATCGAAGGCCATTAACCACCTCAACAACATTATTATTATCACTATTATTATTATCACTATTATCATTATTATGTTTTTATAGTGGAAAAAGCTTTTGTACTGCAATTTCCATTATTCTCCCTAGATACTTGGATGTGAATGGAAGGATGAGACACTACCATAGCATAAATGATATACAGGGTGGCACATCGAAAACGAAACAGACGCATTTAATGGCGGCTCAGTTTTTTTTTTAGAAAAACGCTCAGACCCGTCGATTTTGTTTTCGAGGCGGGGGTGACACCAACCCTAAAATCTTAAATGGAAGCGATACCTTATTTTAAAGGTCTTTCAATTCCTTTTACAATGATGTATAAATTTTCCAGAAATTCGTTGGAGTAAGAGCGTTACATGAGCCAAACAGAGTGGTCCTTTTTATGTAAATAAGGTAAATTAATAAATGCAGGTGAAAACGTCGCTAAAATTACCAAAGCGGTACGTAATTGGAAAAATGTACATGTACTCGGTCACCAATACCCAAACATTATAAAGGAAAGTTTCTGCTCGGTACCTGTCTCTCTTGTTCGGTAACGATAATTGTACCTGGGACAAATTTCAATATTCGGGCAATTAAAAAAGGTTATAAAGACATACACTTCATAATTATCGGCGAAAAAACTGGGTCTCGATATGAGCATACGCAATATTTAGTATAATGCGGAATCGTTTTTGCATGGGCAAGTGTAAGAAAGTGGACACTCGTCACTCCAAGAAAGTGATATCTCTTTGGCAGTTCGGAAAGTCAAGTTCTGATGGCCGACAGTACTTCTGTTGATTAAACGTGCAATGCGTCATTTTCAACGGATTTTTGATATTGTTAACAGGCAACTTCAAATAAATTAAATTTATAGCATTTACGTCTTATTCAAAATGTTTAACGAGCTTTAAACAAATGTTCGTTAATTATCATGGTCAAAAAACAACAATCGAGACACTTCAAACAATCTTGTATAGACTCACATTTAAAGTGGAATAACCATATTACGTATGTTCTCAAGAAAATAATATTTTTTTCGAAAATGAAGGAATCGAAGTACGTATGAGTTCAGCCATAAAACAGAATGCAAAATATTGCTCTTTAAAGTTGGTTTCATTGTATTTTTCTGTGGCAGCTGATTTGATTTTTGTAATTGTCTGTGATGGTATATGCTTCAATAATACTACTATTTCGTTTACACTTTGTTAATAAATTGACGAATTTTTTTATCCCGTTTTTTGAATTTATTTTCATACTTTTTTCAAAAAATATCAATGCGACATGTAGACAACGATATCCTGTGGATATGTGAAAAAAATGTTGAGACTGCTTAAAAAACGAACGAGATAATATATATATTTATACTAAGTGACATATAAATCCGAACACCCAGTTTAAATGGTTTTATTTTAACACAATTTTGTATAAGTACTTAATGAAGCATAATAAGTAAATGATAAAATGATTGCACTGCTTTAAAGCCCTTTGACCTTTAATAATGTGTGGATGCACCCTGATGTGCTACGCATTCTCCAACACGCCTAGGCATGCTTCTGATCAGGTGGTCAATGTCCTCCTGTGGTATATCATTCCAGGCAACCACCAACTCCTCTCGAAGTGCTTCTAGAGTCTGAGGAGGACGTAGCAAATTGAGCAATCTCCTACCCGTCATATCCCACACGTGCTCAATTGGGGATAAGTCGGGAGATCTTGGTGGCCATGGTAACAATGTGACATCATTATGTTGAAAAAAGTCTATTGTGACTCTTGCAACATGTGGTCGGGCATTATTTTGTTGGAAAGTTGGATCTGCTAGGGTGTCAAGATAGGGTAAAAGATGGGGTTCTAGAACTTCGTGGATATAACGCTGCGCGTTCATGTTACCTCTGATGAAGATTAAAGGTGACCTGGAACCATAAGCCATAGCACCCCAAACCATAACTCCAACAGTGTGATGAACATGTCTTTCAAAAAAAAACTGTGGATTCCTCCTTTCACCACGTCGCCTTCTAACCCTGGCACGACCATCGTGCATGCCTAAACAAAATCGAGACTCGTCACTAAAGACAATACTGTTCCATTCCTGATCCCAGAGTGACCGTTGTCTGCACCACTCAAGGCGATTACGTCGGTGTTCTCGAGTTAAAGGGAGGACCCAGTGTGGCCGGTATGAAAACAAGCCAAAACTTCTCATTCGTCGGTAAACACTTCGCATGCCAATAGGTCTTCCGTGTTCTGCAAACCATTCATTTGCAATGGACCTGGTAGTGGAGAAACGGTCCTTAAAGGCCAATAATCTTAGGCGGCGATCTTCACGGTCTGTTGTTCTACGGCGGCGTCCAGTGCCCCTTGCTCTTAGCGTACGGCCTTCTCGAAGCCATGCCTGACAACACCTAACCACAGTGTCTACACTTCTTTGCACTCTAACTGCAATTGCCCGAAAAGAAAGTCCAGCTTCCCGAAGTCCCACTATACGGCCCCTATCAAACTCACTCAGTTGACGAAATCGTACAGGTCTCCGTACTCTAGGCATCGTAACCGTTCGTAAAGGATGTCAAGAACCAAAATCCGCCAACGTTGATTCTTTACTGCGGCTGAAATATTCATTTTTAGAGCGTTAGTGAATTAAAAAAAAGCAGTATAAAAACCGGAATGTCCAACTGATAAGGCTGAAAATTTTTTCACTTGTTATTTACAGTAAGATAAATACATTCACCAACTTTTATTAAAATAAAACCATTTAAACTAGGTGATCGGATTTATATGTCACTTAGTATATATATATATATATATATATATATATATTTACCGGATCCAAGGTGTCAGCCAACTCGCAGTATCCAGCGTGATTGTCAGATTGTTGAAAACAAGCAAATTTCAGAAACCATTGCATTTTTCGGAATTTGGATATGTACTTGAAATGGAGAGATGAGGAAATTTCGACTTCCTCATAACAAATATAAATATTGTATATTTGTAACAGCTTATATAATGTACTGTGACTTAAGCCATCGTCATTGACCCTTATGAAGCAGTTTGTTAGAAAACACAGCTACACTTATTCCACGTGACGAAAAACGAAATTAATTTCAGCCTGGATTAAATTGAAACTTACGACGCCCAATCCCGGCTACTTTATCGTTTTTCTCATTTGCGTCAGCGCGATCTTCTTCGTATATAAAAGTCTGCATCGAGCAGCCAATGTCCGCGGCCTTGAAATAGTGTGCTAGTCATGTGGGTACCGGTGTTTCCGATTTTTAGAGAGTCGCCTATAAAAATCGCCACCGCCGCGTCGAAGGCAGACGGCGAAGAAGTCGAGTCGTGAATACCAGATTAAAAATATCGTCGACGGGTGAAAACCCTCTCGTTGCTGACCATACGGGCATTATAATATGCCCGCCTGTAAGGCCTAGTCTCCACCTCTTCACAACTTTGTATACTCGGTGGGATTGGTACCAAAACTTGTTAAACCTGTAGCTTCTGCGGTCTAGGCTTGGTCTGCAGGTCAACGAAGCGCCATCTGCTATCAGCATAATCGACCACCAATATCAAAATGTATCGTGACACATGTATTTTAGTCCTGTTGATAACGCCGCTAAAAGTAAATCGTTTCGAAGACGCTCTGCGTTTTACAGTCTCGTGTTAAGTAATTGGGAATTGACTGCGAGACCGATAAGGTACGAGAGACGCGAAGGTGTCGATTCGCAATGAAACGCAACCGGTCAGTAAATCGTCCGATTCCGAAAACGGACTTTTATGAGCGTCTTTTAATTTCGCCAAATTTGCTGGACACAATGTAAACACGCGACCAGAATGAACAGTTCTCGTGACTGCAGGTAATGAGAGACTGGGAACCACCGCAATTTTCTTCGTTCTTGGAGGCCGCGGTACTTTTAAGAACACGTCAAAGATGGTTGCAGGTCTCGATGTTGGCGGGTTTTCACTCTTCATGGTGGTTGTCACCCACTGGAAGTAATCGACATCGGAATTATCTTTTATTTGGCTACTGAATATAACAATAATATATTTTTTGATTTGTCAATCTGTTGATATATATATATATATAAAAAATTAAAGCTTCCGCCTTTTGTTGGGTACTTCGACAAAATTTAAGCAAAGAGGACTCTTTATACTTTTTTAATTCTCTCTAGCTTTCAATGGACTTTGCCATCATCATCAGGAGCTGCAATTACAATGATAACAGTAGCAACAAAAGTGTAAAATGAATTTAAATTGACTCAACTTACAGTAGTATGTGAGGATGTTGCTAATTGTTGTTTACGGATAGGATGAGGGAAACGTCCAGTAACATGGTGAGAGCTGGATACATGGTACAATGGACGTTTCCCTCATCCTATACGTAAACAACAATTAGCAACATCCTCACATACTAGACTCCTGATGATGATTTCAAAGTCCATTGAAAGCTAGAGAGAATTAAAAAAGTATAAAGAGTCCTCTTTGCTTAAATTTTATCGAAGTACCCAACAACAGGCAGAAGCTTTAATTTTTCACCTAACTGGTCTAGACGACAATGACCACGTCTCAAGTTATATATTTTGTTGGGTACTTCGACAAAATTTAAGCAAAGAGGACTCTATACTTTTTTAATTCTCTCTAGCTTTCAATGGACTTTGCCATCATCATCAGGAGCTGCAATTACAATGATAACAGTAGCAACAAAAGTGTAAAATGAATTTAAATTGACTCAAATTACAGTAGTATGTGAGGATGTTGCTAATTGTTGTTTACGGATAGGATGAGGGAAACGTCCAGTAACATGGTGAGAGCTGGATACATGGTACAATGGTCAAAATTATATAAAATATGACAAGAACAAGTTAAAGACAGATTAAAAATTATTTAAAAACATTAGAGCATTACATCGTGAAGCCACTTGATGATTGCACAAAATGGTGGTCATGGAATAATGAGTGAGATGAACCTTTTAACAGAAGGCCGAAGGTTTCCATATTTGGACAAACAAAAGAAAATTTGTACTTCAACAATAATTTCGAACGACCAATTCGTTTTGAGATCCAACTATGCCCGAGATTTGTAAATCGCATAATTTGTCATAAAAATACCTAAACCTTGGCAGACCTCCCCGAATAACGAAAATATCAGTTTTACGAGGGTAGTTTCCGCCCCCGCGCTTACCTATCCTAATGGGGCTATTTAATGACCTTCCAAGGACATAAATTGATTCTCGGGACCACCTAGCTGGCCCTTGTTATCTGTTACTGTACAAAAAACTAGAGGCAAATGATACTGGGCCAGATCTTTTTATTAAATTAATTACAGAACCTGATATCCTAGTTGCGGACTAGTCCAGTTTTTTTTTTATTGGGCATAATTTGTAATCACCCCTGTCTGGGAATGCTGTAATTATCGGGGTTTGACAATCTGAGATTTTTTCTCAGGGTAGATAATTTCTTTATTAAAAGGGGACAAAAAATCGATGTTTGTTTTTGTTCACAGGGGTTTGAGGGATGTATAATCATGTGATGGAAATACCTAGATTAAAATAATAAAAAGGATTGTATCGTTGATAAAGGTAGAAATGAGGGCACCCAATTTTCGGCGACAGTGAACAGTATACCTTGTCATCTGTTACTAGTACTGGTACGGAAATAAAATTCAGGAAAATAATCAAAAAATAGAAAATCTTTTGCATCTAGATTATACCAATTGCTGGCATTTTTATTTATAGATCTCTTCCAGTCGTATAAACGCTGGAAACAATTCCGTCCTTAATTATCCCTTCTAACAGTAGGTGGTCGATCATCTCAACACAAACCAGCCCTTAACAACCCTTTAAATGCTGTGTCACTCATTGGCATTCATCAATGTATAAGCTCTTCGTCTACATCAGTTTGATTCAAACTGAGAACAACACACCCTCTCATTTGATGACTCAATTTTTAACTGCGATCTTATCATTGGTTCTCTTGTCTTCATGTCTGTGCTTCTATTTGTAAAACGGGACACGGTTTCAGAAGATCCGAGGAGTTGATTGTACTAGTTGTTCATTCGTAAAGGGGTTTTCACGTGCTGGTTAGACCAAAAAACAAACCGACAGAAATCTGACAGTTTTTTCAAAGATTTGCGATAATTAAAATTGTCGCTTGCAATAGCTACTTTGTATTTATTTTAAAAACAAATTTTATTTAACAGGTAGTAAAAAGAACTAAAGACTAAGGAACTGAAGGCGAATGAAAATATGAGTGTTTTATACTGCTTAAAGTGATACTGAAGTTATCTCTTTTCCATAATAAATAATTGTTTGAAAAAAGTTAAGTTATTAACAGAATAATTCAATTCTGAGTAAAAATCATGGGGTGGATGTATTAACTGTTGAATTCAATTATTCTGTTCGTAACCTAAGTTTTATTATAACTTTATTTTGAGGTTATTCATTGTGATTGACTGTTCGACAATCTACTACAACTTTTTTTAATTTTAACCATTTTTTTATTAACGACTAAATAATTGCGTGTATTTTACAATGCTTTTTCTTATATTTCTTTTTGTTAAATAAAATCCTGTAATCTGATCAATAGCCAAAAAATATCCTAAATAAAATCAACAAAATATTACTATTTTTAATGTGCTAAAACCGGAATGAAACTTATTTTTTCAATATTAGTTCAAGTTTTAGAGATACGGTAATTATATGTGTTCCTGCTGTGACAGTGTTAATATACTGTAATTCACAAGAATGCACGCGCTACATTTTTATATTCGGCGAGGAAAGATGATGTAATCGGCAAGATTGTGTTACGTTATACATACGTGTACATTATATTGTTTTATATTAGCCATTTTTCCCTCAGTTGGCTGACAGCGTTCATGCAACATGTCTCGAAAGTGTGTAAACAATCCAGATCAGTTTTGTTACGTGTGTGGTGATGTGACTTTTGCGTCTCAGAGACGGTCTATTACTCCACTAATAACAAAGGCATATCAGCTTTATTTCGGTTGTAAACTAGGTGATCAAGACAAACAGTGGGCACCCCACATCTGCTGTAATATATGTGCTTCAAGTCTGAGGAGCTGGTTAAATGGCAAAAAACGGTCTATGCGCTTTGCTGTCCCAATGGTTTGGAGAGAGCCTACAAATCATATTAATGATTGTTACTTTTGCATGGTACCTTGTGTTGAACAAGCCACAGGTATGTCCAAGAAAAAAAAATCAGTTATTAACTACCCAAACATACCACTTGCGATGAGACCTGTGCCTCACAGTGACGATAATCCTATTCCAAAACCCCCAGAATCTTACACTTGCGAATCAGATCATGGCGATCGAGTGATTCGTCAGGAAGAAGATATGCCATCAACGTCAAGAGATCCTGATTTTATACCGAGCACGTCATGCCACCAACCGCACAAAATAACACAGTCAGAATTAACTGATCTTGTAAGAGATTTAGAACTTCCAAAATGTAAGGCAGAGTTACTTGGATCAAGACTGCAGCAGTGGAACTTGTTAGAAGACGATGTTTCGGTATGTGTTTTTCGTAAACGCCACAAAGACTTAGAACCATTTTTCAATATGAAGAATAACTTGGTTTTCTGCAGTAACGTTAACGGCTTACTGGCGGCTTTAAATATAAACTATAACCCAGAAGAATGGAGATTGTTTATAGACAGTTCAACATTGAGTTTAAAGGCAGTGTTATTGCATATTGGAAATATTTTACCATCTCTTCCTGTAGGGTATGCAGTTCACATGAAAGAATCATATGACAATGTGGAGTACCTATTGACATGCATAAAATACGATGAGCACCAATGGCATAAGTTGTTGCACTTTTACTTGGGCTGCAGCTAGGCTACACAAAGTTTTGCTGTTTTTTGTGTGAATGGGACAGCCGGGCAAAGGCACTTCATTACACCAGACAAAACTGGCCTGTTCGTCAATTCCTAGAGCCAGGTCAAAAAAATGTACAGCATATGCCATTAGTAGATTCGAAAAAAAATTTATTACCACCACTGCATATCAAGTTGGGCCTAATGAAAAACTTTGTCAAGGCATTAGATAGAGATAGGTCAGCTTTTCAATACCTGCGTCAGAAATTTCCAAGACTAAGTGAGGCAAAGGTTAAAGAAGGTATTTTTGTTGGGCCACAGATTCGAAATATCTTGAAAGATACACAGTTTGAAAACACTTTAACAGGTATTGAAAAAACTGCTTGGAATGATTTCCGTCTGGTGGTCACTAATTTCTTGGGAAATAGAAAAGCTGACAACTATAAAACCCTTGTCAAAAATATGCTGTCATCGTATCAAAAGATGGGCTGTAATATGTCTCTTAAGATACATTTCCTACACTCACACCTGGACTTTTTTCCTGACAATTGCGGAGCCGTAAGTGATGAGCACGGCGAACGTTTTCATCAGGATATTTCAACAATGGAAAAAAGGTACCAGGGAAAGTGGAATCCTTCCATGCTTGCAGACTAGTGTTGGACTCTTGGTAGAGATGCTCCAGAAACGATCCATAAAAGAACAGCGAAAAGACAGCGCATATAGTGATTCTTATAAGTATATGAATCTTGTTACTTTTTTATTATATCCTTAAAAATAAAAAGTTTTTTTTCTAAACCGCAACTAATTTTTTTATTTCATTGTCGTTTTTGGATTCAGCGCCCCAAAATTAACAAAGAAGTGCACTTTTCCCACAAGATACAATTAAAAAACTAAAATTTGTTGTCCAGTATTGATGCACTATTCTTCGTGATGGTAGCCGCCTTAAGCATAACATTTTATCACCATCCGGCCACTTTTACGTAACAATCCGTTACGTATTACAGAATCCCTAAAATGGTCATAGATGATGGAAATTCTTGTATGGCAATAAATTTCGATACCTTGTCGACACCCGACACCTCGTGATGATTTTATCAGCTGCGATCTAAAAATGACGTACTTATATGCAAAGTGAGTTAGCTCTTTTTCACGCCATTTTTATAGGAACGTGTCGACCTTATACGGATATACTTAATAAAGTGGGTAGCGAAAAATGTATTCCAAAAATACATTCAATATGCGGTAGAAAATTTCCAACGCGATCAAAAAAAGTGATTAATTTTCTAATGCACTTATGACTAAAACATTTTCACATTTGATGCAGAAGTATAATATAATATTTCAATGCCGTTATGCCCGATAGATATAGCATCATTTTTCGTTCCTCGAAAGTGTGAAAACTTTATTTGTACAAACATTTTCAAGTATTAGTATTACCTTCACAATATGAACCCCATTCAAAACAATGAGAAACATTATTCTAACCAGTCACCCATTTGTTCTGTTTGTCGATAATGATCTACAAGAAAGGGTATCGTCTTGCAGGTCTTATCCTAAATACGCGAGTCCATCATGTTTTACTAATGGGTTACACGAACGTTAAAGACAAGAGATCTGACGATAACGAATGGTACAACTAGAATTGAGACTTCAAATTGAAGAAAATAGCAGTAAAGGTGTGGGATTGGGATTAGGATTTATCCGTCTTTTCTCTACAATTCTTCAATATTGATGGCGTGCTAGCTGCAAAGTGGGGTTGTCCACTAATCCTATTCTATTTCCGGATCATTTCTTATTCTTGTGCGAAAAATCGTGAAATGTGAAATCCTTGAAATGCCTTGATTTTGGGTACTATGTTACTGATACAATGTCATCGCTGACGCGGCGACTTTTTTGAAAATAATTCCGGATTACCTACCTACATTCAAGAGTCATCATCTGTCGACACTTCCGGCAATCTACATCTTCAACTGCGCTCTAAATAATATCCGCGACGAGAGTAGGTGTGTTAAAAATAACGATATAAACGTTCAGACGTACGTATATATTGACAATCTTTGCAAAATCACCTGTGCATGCCTGTGCAGAATTCCTTCTGAGCTAAAAACCTCCAGAATGTTGTCCTATAAAAAACACCCGAAGTATCTTTTGGAGCTGTATCACTACTCATTGACTTGCATTCTCATAAAATCTGCTCCACAAACGCTTTGCTTTAGGCCTTTATAGTTATTTCTCAAATCAGATCTCCATCAGAGACGGCAATATGTTCATATACTAAGTCAAAGGTCAAAGGGCTTTAAAGCAGTGCAATCATTTTGAAATTTTTATCATTTACTAATTATGCTTCATTAAGTACTTATACAAAATTTTATTAAAATAAAACCATTTAAACTAGGTGTTCGGATTTATATGTCACTTAGTATATTTCGGGGATCAGAAGAGTCTTAATAATAAGACATTTTCAATTGATATTAAAACCTAAACCCCCTGCAACTCCCAAACCGAAGCAAAGTCTGGTGGTTGATGCTGAAATGTTAGTTATTCCACTGATCATCGAGTCGCTGCTTATTTAAAGTCTCGTTACGACTTTCGTTCAAAAATTCCAAAACCTTGAGAGACAATTTCGATCTCTATCGCGCACAACCGACTTGTTTCTATTATGACATTGCATTCACGTTCGAAGACGAGCACGAGTGTTTCGGGTCTTCCTGCTCATTTGAATTTCGGCAGGTTAAAAAACTGGAAAAGGTCGCACTTTAAATATGCTAGGATAGTAGCTACGATAAATACCTAATGAGTGATAAAGAGTGAAAAATGGTTTCCGTCTCGTCTGTTTTTTTCCAGCTACTGTTTTTGTGTTTTATTCGATTTTTATTTATGCATCTATCCGTAAGCTGATCTGGCTGGCGGCAGTCGTCGTGAACAACGCATGTTCTAAAAGTTTTGACACAAAATATTTATTGGATTTGAACCGCGCCATAAATGTACGAAAACTGGATGCTTCTTTATCACGAAACCTGACTATTTTATCACTTGTTGTTTATGACAAGATGTTTCCAAAGGCAACTTGATATTTTTTTGTGTTTGTTAAAATTAAAGTCAATGAGTCTTGCGCCAAAACTTTTCGGACATACGTTAGTTTTAGATCACCGTCTCATTACATGTGACGTTTCCTTTGGACGTAATGTTGTCCAACCGAGATCGTGACTGCAATCACTTACTTCCAACGATATAATTACGTCGAGGGACTCGCCGGCCAAAAGATATGAATCGAAATTTTTTCCAAGGTCTCCGGACTTTGAGGAAGAGATATAATCTTTTTCTGATTCGGCGTGTTCTTTTTCGTTTTCTGCACCTTCATGTCGGCCGGTTCAATTTACGCTGTTGGCAGTCGTGGTGGGCAATGCGAATGGCTTAATTTTTGACAGATACGCAGTAGAATGGCGACGCCGACCGCATTTATACGTGGTAGTTAGGATCTTTTAAACGGGTTGAGATCGTAGTTAAGATAACTAGGACAAAATATAAGGTAAATAAAGTCCTAACATCCTTGATACGGTTAAAGCCGTCTGAAGGTGGCTCCGGTAGTCAGAGACGCGGGATTTGGGGCGAAAAACTCGATTATTCTGTAAGGATGCCCAGTCGATGATAATAATAAGGCTTTGAGGAAAAAGAGTATAGGCAATTGTTGCTGCCAGCGAAAAGTGATCCTAGACGTAGCATCATGCCATTACTGAAGAGATACCCAAACCTAGCTTCGAAAACACAACATACCTTTTGTTCCCAAAAACGATAATCTTCCAAACTTTTTGGGGCTTACACCTTTCTGCACCCATTTTTGGTAGCATATAGGTGTAATGAAAATCATACATGACTAGTTTCGATAGGTCTAGAATTGCCTGCCCTACATACAGAGGTTTGTTAAACGTTATTTCAGCCTTTTTCAATTCGATAACCACCAGATTTTCCTCTAAAATTGTGCGACTGTGGAACCGAAAACTCGAAATCAAGTTTGCTGCCCCATAGCGACCACCCCAAGATTTAACGATTTTACATACGCGGTGCTTACGTATATTTTCCATGGTCTTACCGAATACTGCATTATTCATTAATTTAAAAAGATTTTTTTCGAAATCATTCCGAGCTGCAGCCCTACATCGAGTATTCAACTCGATGTAGGGTTTCAGCCAGGCTGCTTGTTTAAATTGTAAAATTTTATGGATTTTCGTTAACTTTAATCCATTAGCTAGCATTTGTTTTAAATTTTTATAGTGAACCGTGTACTCTTTTTTATCCGTAAGTGTTGTCATTAATTTCGGCAATTTTACCCCGCCGTCGCTGGGTGGTACGCTACGTTCTGCCGCAAACGGAAAATCTTTGTGTTTATCGTGCAGTTCTTGTGGGTACGATAGATCGACTTGTAGCACGTACCCTACGTCAGAGTCGTCGGGTATTGACATCACATCAAACGATGTTACATCATCTACCCATTTGCTGCATAGCATCCCCATATAAGTTATTTACATCCAGGTACATAAGGTACTTGGACGGCTTTACTATCTAGGAAGGTGTATCATGGAGGCTGTGAAGCCCAAGGTCAAGAACAATTAGGACGGTGAATTTACGAACATACGTTATATTTTTACCTTACAGATTGAACACATTTGGATTATTGCGCTGTACCTATACTGTGATTTAACTTGTTGGAATGTTATATACATTTTTGAAATTGTAATGCCCTTATTTACTTTATATTTATACGTATTTGTCCGGCATATTTGCTCAAACGCATATATGACCTTCAGTTTTATATTGACAAGTCTTATATCATGTAACATGACCTAATGGGGCAATTAACTATCTATCTATCCAACAGTAATTATGTTCCGTCCTCGTCGAAGTAAATATTTAGAATACACATCGTAGTACCCTCGTAGTAGTATCCAAGCGCTACGATTTCAAAGAGCGCACGCAGAGAAGGAAAGCGGCACCGCCTATGTAACCTTCATTTACTTCAAAGCCAAGTTGTTGCAACAATTGGGTGATACATAGGGAGAAAGGGAGCTATTTACGTCGACGAGGACTTCACATATATTAAGATCGAACATCGCTTACAGGTAAGTTCGTTCGATCATGTAAGTAAACTGATTATCTACTCGTTTGTTGAAGAGTAAGCATTCTGCAATTTTAATAACGAAGAATTTATCAAGCGGAACTTTGTACAGCAACGGTGATACTCGTAAGCGGGCCATTCTCTCTCTCTGTCAATTGCGCTGTCGTTTCGACAGCCTAGATCATACTGATGAGTTTCCAAAAAGCACGGAACAGCTGTCTAGTGCTGGCTGTTTTTGGTCGAACAAAAGAAAGCAGTCATAGCGATGATATTTTTCGCAAGTTGGGTCGTTCCGTTTTAGTTTTATCCCAGATCGTGATTGATCGAACTGGAAAACACAGCACCAAAGTTCAACTTTCAACCAGACAGTGCGTTGCGTGTAGTCCTCTCGATATCGATAATAACCGCTTGTACAGCACGAAGCTAAAGAGACGTCTGAATGTGATCCGAAAACCATTGGAAAACTGGAAGGTTAATCCAAAATGTATATAATACGGGAGCAATGCTAGTAAGTTAAAGAGATATTGCGCTGGGCAATTACAGCGTCCGCTGCTTCGTTACACGGCATTTAAAATGTAGCAATTTAGCAAACCTGCAATCTGTTCAAGCCTCAGTAGACATAGGATAGACTGTTTCGGTAGCAAGCGTGCAATTACCGGACTTTTTGCTTGCTTCTGGGAGACGGAGACGAAAAAGCGGCGTATTGCATTTTGTAGATCAATTTTGGAGGATTTTTATTTATTTTCAAAGGATGGTACGTACGCGTGGTTTCGGTGGTCAGGCATTGAGATGAACATTCACTAGCTCGGGGAGAGGTTCAAGGACTGAGTTCATCGACTTTCTATGAGAGTTTTTTATGTTGAAAAGTGCGAAGAATCAGTTTTCTGATTCAAAAAGCAAAAAATTGCACTAAGAAAAAATTTTCGGTCATTTTAATACATTACAGTTACAGTAGAGAGCGCCCTCTAGCGGCTACAGTAAAACCATGCCCATGGTTCGTTTTGCCGTACCAAAAAACCCTTGTATACCAATTTTCACTGTTATACATCAAATATTGTTCGAAATATTTTAAAAAAACTATTTTAGAAAGTAAATTTGAACACCCTGTATTTCGGAAGCAACGCATTTTTCGACCCATGTTTATATAGACTTTATGCATTAATTTTAAAAGTTCTATCGAATCTTAAAGTTATGCAACAATAAACTGAAACACCCTGTATAGACAATCAAGCAAAAGAAAAATCAGGAAATCCATCAACATCAAAATAAAAACTACAAAGGCATACATTTACTTAGGGTGCAGGTAGTTTGGAATATTGTCACGTGCCAAAACCACGTAACATTCTTTTTTACTAATTTTGATCACTTATCAGTAATTTGAATTTCTCTTTATTAATAGTAGAGTACCGACTCCTAGGCCAAATTCTTTTCAATGATTTTCTTTTGGTAAATTTCTCACGGATTATTTCTAATTGGGAATTTAAATGGCAAATGCAACGAATAATGCGCTCACAATTTGAAATAATGAACTACCGATCCATCTACGCGAAACAGTAATATGTAACACTTCAGCGTTCTACCAAACAGTGGGGTTGAACATGGAACTCTGGAATCGAGGATATATTATAAAGTCTCAGATGTGAAGGTTTACGATACATCCCACCTAAGTGAACACACCTAATCAAGTCTTGTCTTAAAATTTGCGAATTTGAACCTCTTAACGCCACTGTTTTACTTGCACTGCTAATAGCTTATAAGTTCTGACGCTGAATTTTGTTTCAAATCTCTTATTAATAACATCGTATGCATACAAGTGTGTCACTTATTATTCACTTTTTAGGTAATCAAATGGCCTTCCGTTGATGAGCTAACGAGTTCGAAACTTCTGTAATCAGCCGAAATGAATTTAGCCGGCGTTATTGTTTCTGAACGAGGTTTTAAGACGTTAATGTTAGTGCCTTTCATTAAACTGATTATAAAATAAACAATCCGTCGGTTAAATTCTTTTTTGGGGGTACGTTTAGCGTTAATGTGATGCGAAGAACGCCTTTCTGCGTTGAATTTTCCGAAATATCTCGTCGCTAATGCGCGGCTCGCTTATTTTTAAGCATTCATTTTGCCGAATTTTAATTATAATTGCGAGTCATTAAAACACATTTTCGTGAATATAATTGATGCGATCCAGTATACGCGAATTGCTTCTTGATTGTGATGAACTCCCTGCTTTGCAATGTACTCATCAGAAATGAATCCGATGTCAAAAGGCAGCTCTGCAATTTTTCAATAAAGCTTTTGCTTGTGTGCAGAGTGAGATACTAGTGTCAAAGCTTCCTTTTTATTCCTTGGTTTCATCCAGTGTGCAGCTTTTCGAGTCTTACCTGTCTATAAGACAGCGATTTGCATGGGGTTCCTCAGGGATCTGTACTTGGACCACTGTTACTCTCGTTATACATCAATGACTTGCAAAATTTGCTCAGTAACATGACTAGTAGCAAACTGACAAAAGCTGTTTATCTGATACGCAATCTGAGTTCAGTGTCTCAGAAAACACCGCTCACCAGTTATCATTCCGTAGCGGCATGGCATCATCCTCCACACATGTCTACAGTTTTTATAGATCTGAAATACAATAAAGTTAGTGCCTACAGATCATATGATTCAACAAGAATTCATAACAAAATGCCTAGATCTCTCTCATTAGTTGCGTAAGGACGGCTGAATGCCACTATCCTGCCTTCGGAGATATTTAAATACAGATGGTTTCTAAGACAGTCTGTAAAATGTCTGCGAATGCAGGACTTCACAATCTTCTAGACATGCAATGAACGCATACATTTTTAGATTGTCTATTGGATTCCAGGGCAGTGCATAGGTCATTAGCATGTAAAAATAACAGTGGTCCCAAATTGGACCCTTGTGGTACACTCCGCTGCATAAATATACTAAGTGACATATAAATCCGAACACCCAGTTTAAATGGTTTTATTTTAATAAAAGTTGGTGAATGAATTTATCTTACTGTAAATAACAAGTGAAAACATTTTCAGCCTTATCAGTTGGACATTCCGGTTTTTGTACTGCTTTGTTTTAATTCACTAACGCTCTAAAAATGAATATTTCAGCCGCAGTAAAGAATCAACGTTGGTGGATTTTGGTTCTTGACATCCTTTACGATCGGTTACGATGCCTGGAGTACGGAGACCTGTACGATTCCGTCAACTCAGTGAGTTTGATAGGGGCCGTATAGTGGGACTTCGGGAAGCTGGACTTTCTTTTCGGGCAATTGCAGTTAGAGTGCAAAGAAGTGTAGACACTGTGGTTAGGTGTTGTCAGGCATGGCTTCGAGAAGGCCGTACGCAAAGAGCAAGGGGCACTGGACGCCGCCGTAGAACAACAGACCGTGAAGATCGCCGCCTAAGATTATTGGCCTTAAGGGACCGTTTCTCCACTACCATGTCCATTGCAAATGAATGGTTTCATCACAAACCATAACTCCAACAGTGTGATGAACATGTCTTTCAACAAAAAACTGTGGATTCCTCCTTTCACCACGTCGCCTTCTAGCCTTGGCACGACCATCGTGCAAGCCTAAACAAAATCGAGACTCGTCACTAAAGACAATACTGTTCCGTTCCTGATCCCAGAGTGACCGTTGTCTGCACCACTCAAGGCGATTACGTCGGTGTTCTCGAGTTAAAGGGAGGACCCGGTGTGGCCGGTATGAAAACAAGCCAAAACTTCTCATTCGTCGGTAAACACTTCGCATGCCAATAGGTCTTCCGTGTTCTGCAAACCATTCATTTGCAATGGACCTGGTAGTGGAGAAACGGTCCCTTAAGGCCAATAATCTTAGGCGGCGATCTTCACGGTCTGTTGTTCTACGGCGGCGTCCAGTGCCCCTTGCTCTTTGCGTACGGCGTTCTCGAAGCCATGCCTGACAACACCTAACCACAGTGTCTACACTTCTATGCACTCTAACTGCAATTGCCCGAAAAGAAAGTCCAGCTTCCCGAAGTCCCACTATACGGCCCCTATCAAACTCACTAAGTTGACGAAATCGTACAGGTCTCCGTACTCTAGGCATCGTAACCGATCGTAAAGGATGTCAAGAACCAAAATCCGCCAACGTTGATTCTTTACTGCGGCTGAAATATTCATTATTAGAGCGTCAGTGAATTAAAAAAAAGCAGTATAAAAACCGGAATGTCGAACTGTTAAGGCTGAAAATTTTTTCACTTGTTATTTACAGTAAGATAAATACATTGACCAACTTTTATTAAAATAAAACCATTTAAACTGGTGTTCGGATTTATATGTCACTTAGTATAGTATGCATCTATTAGATATAATATATTTCCATACATTTACCATTATTTTCTCTAACCTCGCATTCATTTTTAATAGATTGTGCTGGAGAGATTTACACGTAACTTTTTTACCAAAAATTAATAAACTTTGTCCAGTGACACCGAATAAAACGGTTTTTACTTTTTTCTGAAAAACGAATTGAGATACTGCCACGCATTTTTTTGGTTAATTAATAAAACACAATTATTTTTTTTATAAATGAAGAGAAATTTATATTTTTTATATTATAAGTGTTAAATAGAAAAAAATGGTTACGTGATATTGGCACATTACAATACGAAAAAATACAAAAGGCAAATAAGTTGTATTTGAAGTTTTCATTTCCGCACCCATATTTATAGAAACTTTTTTTCATATTTTTTATCTCTAAAACCCTTACACCCTGTATATGCTTTGTTTGTATGGAAATACCTTTAGGCTTTTATTTCTATAAATCGCTATGTTATTCGCGATAAGCTGTTGGGTAATAAAGGCTTGTCATTATTATTAAACCTTCGCCATTGTCTGCAACACTAGGACCATATGGAACCCACGCAATTTTTTATATTTTTTCGCAGAAAATTACGAATTTCACGTGAAATGTCAGCTGGTCACTTAAACTTCATCCACGTGTATGAACTTACACTCTGACTAACAAATCGTAGACTTCAGATATAGATAGACAGATACTTTATTAATAATTTTTATATATTATATTTTTTTCATTGGTAGGCGCTGGCGATTTGTTTATTGAAAGATAAAAACGGAGCAGGCATTGCAATCTGGGCGTAGTCTATTTAGCAGGCTATCTCATGTGGATTATTAAAAGACCAGCATCCCAATTACGAGATATAAAAATGCAGGACAGGTGATCAGGCAAAATCGGGCTCGTGGCCGCGCAATTTAAGCTTCAAAAATAACGGCATGCGCGTTTTTTATGTCGAACCGATTCGCGCTCCCTCAGCCAGTGACAATGATCCCCGCGCAGGATAAATGCATATGCAAAGTCCTTCACCTGCTCCGTATACAAGCATTTTGCATACTTCAGGTGCAGTGGTGATTCACTTTCGGGTACGTGCAGTGATATAGCTAGATAGTACTATTTTTCGAAAAAAGAAATGTGTTCGAACTAGACCCATACCCTCTGATCTTGCTTGAACAATGTCAAAATACGATAACAACCGTATAACACAACTTCAACAAACTATCTCCCAAGAAACGTCAAGTTGGTATCTATAGCAAGTTGAAGGTGAAAATAGAAAAAAACAGTGGCGTAAAAATAAGGCCACTAATCCCCTGTATCTCCGCCACTGGAGCACGTTAACTTTAAGTAAAGAAAATATTTCGTATCTTTTGTTTCATTTTTGGTCACGACTGGTGAATCACCCTGTATA
Source organism: Acanthoscelides obtectus (assembly GCA_963669975.1). NCBI lineage: Eukaryota > Metazoa > Arthropoda > Insecta > Coleoptera > Chrysomelidae > Acanthoscelides > Acanthoscelides obtectus. The sequence continues at coordinate 6,727,120 of CAVLJG010000010.1, forward strand.
TAAATATGAAACCTCATAGAATGCAATGTGTGCATGCGTTACAATGTCAATACGGGTGTTCCGCAGGGATCTTGGCTCAGACATCGCTCTCCTATCACTTCTTTGACGATTCAACAAATGGACAATCTACAGAAAAATTGTGTTTCTGAATGTGCGAGGTAAAAGTGAATCGGATCGTCGCGCAAAGGTCCTCAACCTCGCGGCGCTTCTGCGGCAGCAAGCTAAAATTAAGTCACTCCGGCAAATTTCGGCTGGCGGCCCGGCGATCGTTTCGTCAGCAGTACCACGGGCGGTACGATCTGCGACAGGTAGCACGTGAACACGCAGACGATCAAAATACGGCGCGACCAGCTCGGCGACATACACGAATATATATGATAATGAAGAGGACGCAACAGTTTACATGACATTCACCACAAAAATTACCACGCCAGGCAGAATCAACGACAAGCCGGAGAAATTGATTTCGATTTTATGCCGGCGCGGACGAAACGTAAAAGTGATCGAGGAACCGTTATTTTCCAAATCTGAATCGGTTGCTGAACGACAACGGCAGCCACTTCCAAATGGTACCGAGTTTAGCCTGATAGAATTAGATCTTTATAGAGAATTTTCTTTTATATCTCAATCAGAGTGTCTTGAAAGTTGCAGCTTTCCTTTTCAGAACATCCACGTTTATGATAACAAGCTACTGTAATAATTATAACAAATACATAACAAAAATAGACAACGTTCGAAACGGAAAGATTGATTCGCACAGACATTTTTCTCTGAATTCTCTAAATTTTCTAAATTTCTAATTCTCTAATTCTCTAAATACTTCTAAATTCTCTAAATTCCTCTAAATTCTCTAAATTCTCTAAATTCTTAAATTCAATTCCTCTAAATTCTCTAAATTCTCTCAATTCTCCTAAATTCTCTAAATTATCTAAATTCTCTAAATTCTCTAAATTCTCTAAATTCTCTAAATTCTCAAAATTCTCTAAATTCTCTAAATCTCTAAATTCTCTAATTCTCTAAATTCCTCTAAATTCTCTAAATTCTATAAATTCTACTATAATTCTCATAAATTCTCTAAATTCCTAAATTCTCTAAATTCTCTAAATTCTCTAAATTCTCTCAATTCTCTAAATTCTCTAAATTCTCTAAAGTTCTCTAAGTGATATTCTCTAATTTTCTAATTCTCTAAATTCTCTAAATTCCTCTAAATTCTCTAAATTCTCTAAAATCTCTAATTCTCTAATTCTCTAAATCTCTAAATTCTCTAAATCTCTATTCTCTAAATCTCTAAATTCTCTAATTCTCTAAATTCTAAATCTCTAAATTTCTAAATTCTCTAAATTCTCTAAATTCTCTAAATTCTCTAAATTCTCTAAATTCTCTAAATTCTCTACATTCTCTAAATTCTCTAAATTCCTCTAAAATTCTCTAAATTCTCTAAATTCTACTAAATTCTCTAAATTCTCTAAATTCTCTAATTCTCTAAATTCCTAAATTCTCTGTATTCTCTAAATTCTCTAAATTCTCTAAATTCTCTAAATTCTCTAAATTCTCTAAATTCTCTAAATTCTCTAAATTCTCTAAATTCTCTAAATTCTCTAAATTCTCTAAATTCTCTAAATTCTCTAAATTCTCTAAATTCTCTAAATTCTCTAAATTCTCTAAATTCTCTAAATTCTCTAAATTCTCTAAATTCTCTAAATTCTCTAAATTCTCTAAATTCTCTAAATTCTCTAAATTCTCTAAATTCTCTAAATTCTCTAAATTCTCTAAATCTCTAAATTCTCTAAATTCTCTTATTCTCTAAATTCTCTAGATTCTCTAAAATCTCTAAATTCTCTAAAATCTCTAAATTCTCTAAAATTTCTATCTCTAAATTCTCTAAATCTATCAGCGCGTGTGCCAAACGCGCTGTTGCCGATTCTAGGGATGCTAACGGAATTTGCTCCTCGGAGCTTTTTTCATTATGGATTTTAAATGGATAGGGTGATTAGCATTTACAACATATAGATATTATACACATGATATAGTAAGAGTGTTAGCGGGAGGTGGTGTAGCAATCGCTATTAAATTTAATTTGTGGATTCAAATCCACGGAATAAATCCTAACGCTGTTGATTTTTCAACAAGTGGCATAACATGACTGTACTATTTCTGTATGTAGTAATTGGAATTTCGGGGACCATTTAATTTCCATGAAATATCGACCCGGACGGATTACGATTGGTCGAATCTCCACCTTATATTTCATTGTTATCTTCCCATAAACAAATCGGAAGTATAACAGTGACAAACTCGCATTATCCCGAGAGAACATCCAAGTTCATTTGCCCGCGCTTCAGCCGGATTTTTGGGCGTATTTCATTTTAAAGTGCCGAATAACAGTTCGATTCAGCTCAGAATCGTAACCTCCATGGTTAATGGATGTACGTTTTCACCTCCAGGCTCTTCTGGCCACAAATGTAAATGAAAAAATCTACTGACGTTCCGTTTTTACACGCAAACGTGGTTTCAAATATGGGCGTCAAGGAATTGTAAGGCAGTACGCATGGATTTTTTTAAATTTTTTCCAACAGTGTGCCTCAAATCTTGAAATTATTCATCCTTGAAAATTAGCTTTTGGGCATTCCGTTAATATTATTGAAAAGCTCACGTCAGGCGCGCAATCTATGCTTGCAGTTTTTGTCTAAATTGAAGAATCGTAAGAATTTTTGAAAATACTGCTATGAAACCATCACTGGGATCACCGAAACAGTGAACAAAGAAAGTTAAATAGGGACAAAGTTGCGCAATTCCTAATACTGGCGAATCCTCCCAAATCGATTTCTCTTCTCAGTTTTATTTGATATAGTATTTCATAACAAAAGGTACATTAATATTACCACTGTTTCTATTCTACATGAAAGCATAATCAGAATTTCAATATGGCGTTTCTCCTCTTGCCCTCAATTTTCAACTTTTTTGTATAGACGACACGTTGGGTCTGGAAATTCTCTAAATTCTCTGAATTGTCTGAATTCTCGAGTTCTCTGAATTCCTAAATTCTCTAAATTCTCTAAATTCCTAAATTCTCTGAATTCTCTAAATTCTCTAAATTCTCTAAATTCTCTAAATTCTCTAAATTCTCTAAATTCTCTAAATTCTCTAAATTCTCTAAATTCTCTAAATTCTCTAAATTCTCTAAATTCTCTAAATTCTCTAAATTCTCTAAATTCTCTAAATTCTCTAAATTCTCTAAATCCTAAATTCTCTAAATTCTCTAAATTTCTCTAATCTCCAAATTCTCCAAATTCTCCAAATTCTCTAAATTCTACTAAATTCTTTAAATTCTTTAAATTCTTTAAATTCTTTAAATTCTTTAAATTCTTTAAATTCTTTAAATTTCTTAAATTCTTTAAATTCTTTAAATTCTTTAAATTCTTTAAATTCTTAATTCTTTAAATTCTTTAAATTCTTTAAATTCTTTAAATTCTTTAAATTCTTTAATTCTTTAATTCTTTAAATTCTTTAAATTCTTTAAATTCTTTAAATTCTTTAAATTCGTATTAAATTCTTTAAATTCTTAAATTCTTTAAATCTTTAAATTCTTTAAATTCTTTAAATTCTTTAAATTCTTTAAATTCTTTAAATTCTTTTAAATTCTTTAAATTCTTTAAATTCTTTAAATTCTTTAAATTCTTTAAATTCTTAAATTCTTTAAATTCTTAATTCTTTAAATTCTTTAAATTCTTAAATTCTTTAAATTCTTTAAATTCTTTAAATTCTTAAATTCTTAAATTCTTTAAATTCTTTAAATTCTTTAAATTCTCTAAATTCTCTAAATTCTCTAAATTCTCTAAATTCTCTAATTCTCTAAATTCTCTAAATTCTCTAAATTCTTTAAATTCTCTAAATTCTCTAAATTCTCTAAATTCTCTAAATTCTCTAAATTCTCTAAATTCTCCAATTCTCTAAATTCTTTAAATTCTCTAAATTCTATAAATTCTCTAATCCTCTAACCCTCTAAATCCTCTAAATTCTCTAAATTATTCTAAATTCTGCCAAAGCTTTTGCTTACCCCAGAACGTTTGTATCAATTACAGGAGGTTTCAGTATGATGTAGTTTCAGCACTGGGTTCTTCTTTATTGGATGAGTTGTAAGAAGATTACCTTAGTCATACCAATCCATGTCACCATATGTACAATATCGCATCACCAAAAACAAAAATGAAGACTGTTCACATATCATAAAAACTTAATGATTGCTTGACTATGAAACAAATGACTATCCTTTTATTTCAAGGCCTACTTTGGAAATTCTGTTTTCCAGAAACTAAGGTTTGACGATGTCAGTGTATGACATACAGTTTTGGAACCAGAATTAGAAACTCCGTTCAGCTGTGCAAAAATCCGATATGGCGACTATGAAAAAATTAAAGGTAATTATAGAAGACAGCAGACAAAACGTCATATTGAAATTTCAATTATGCCACTTTGTAAAGCAGAAAAAGTAAGTATGCCATTTTCATACTTAGCCATGTGCGCAACGATGCCTCCATTTACATGGATTCGTATCACTCCGTCTTTGAGATTCCAATAGTGACAGTGAATTTGAAACACTCGTTATATCGAAATGTGAGCGAATTTCCTTAAAAAAAATTTTGTTTGCATGACAGCAGTTTTCAATTGCATGAATTTTTCACTATCATCACGGCTCTAATTACTATAATATCCGTACACTACCGTACATGCACATATAGGTTCGCTTTGCACGAAGTATATCTTCCCTTGAATCTTCATCACGCGTACAACTACCAAACAGTACCTTTTACAATAATGATTGTGTACATCGTACCGATCCTGCGTGAGCCGCATCACTGATAATTGCAACATTAAAATTTCACACCAAGAGTATTTAAACAGAAATTTGCATACAGAATTACCGGGGCGAGAATATTATAAACAAAATCCGAAAAGCCGTATTTTGCAGTAATCGTCCTAAATTTCATACATTTAACAACCGTTGCGATCTTAAAAGGAAACAACTGACAAAAAACTGTTTCAAAATAACGAGATGACGGTGTGTAAGGCCCGACACTGCTATTTATTGAAGTACCTTCATCAGAGGCGATGTCTACATATGTTTTCGCCATTGGGGAGTTTTGACTCAAAATTATCATTTAACTTACTTGTTGGCAAAACAATCATCTGTGCATATGCGGCCGGTGATATAGTTATGCTCTTATCTCTTATCTAGAGAAATACGACTTCTCTTTGACTTACTTCCTTGCACAAGATTATCAATGGTTATATTATATAACGTGAATGATAGGAAAACCAAAATACAGCCTGCCTAAGAAAAAAATCTAAATTCGCGCACGTAGTTCATTATACACTTGCCATTTCTATTCGGCCCAAAAAAAATATGGAAATCACGAAGGATCTTGAAAAACGAACTGCATGCACTCGTGAAGCCTCGGTAGCATTTTTGATGACGCTCACCGTAAATTAAAATAATATGCACAACTTCGTTATTTCTGTATCGTTAAACTGTTAAGAGAATGATACTGATGAGCAACTTACTTTTCTCTATAAGATTAGCATTTCTATTCGGCCCAAAAAATATGGAAATCACGAAGGATCTTGAAAAACGATCTGCATGCACTCGTGAAGCCTCGGTAGCATTTTTGATGCCGCTCACCGTAAATTAAACTAATATGCACAACTTCGTTATTTCTGTATCGTTAAAGTGTTAAGAGAATGATACTGATGAGCAACTTACTTTTCTCTATAAGATTAGCATTTCTATTCGGCCCAAAAAATATGGAAATCACGAAGGATCTTGAAAAACGATCTGCATGCACTCGTGAAGCCTCGGTAGCATTTTTGATGCCGCTCACCGTAAATTAAACTAATATGCACAACTTCGTTATTTCTGTATCGTTAAAGTGTTAAGAGAATGATACTGATGAGCAACTTACTTTTCTCTATAAGATTAGCATTTCTATTCGGCCCAAAAAATATGGAAATCACGAAGGATCTTGAAAAACGATCTGCATGCACTCGCGAAGCCTCGGTAGCATTTTTGATGCCGCTCACCGTAAATTAAAATAATATGCACAACTTCGTCGTTGCTGTATCGTTAAAGTGTAAAGAAAGTGATACTGATGAGCAACTTACTTTTCGCTATAAGATTGGCATTTCTATTCGGCCCAAAAAAATATGGAAATCACGAAGGATCTTGAAAAACGATCTGCATGCACTTGCGAAGCCTCGGTAGCATTTTTGATGCCGCTCACCGTAAATTAAAATAATATGCACAACTTCGTCGTTGCTGTATCGTTAAAGTGTAAAGAAAGTGATACTGATGAGCAACTTACTTTTCGCTATAAGATTGGCATTTCTATTCGGCCCAAAAAAATATGGAAATCACGAAGGATCTTGAAAAACGATCTGCATGCACTCGCGAAGCCTCGGTAGCATTTTTGATGCCGCTCACCGTAAATTAAAATAATATGCACAACTTCGTTGTTACTGTATCGTTAACGTGTAAAGAAAGTGATACTGATGAGCAACTTACTTTTCGCTATAAGATTGGCATTTCTATTCGGCCCAAAAAAATATGGAAATCACGAAGGATCTTGAAAAACAATCTGCATGCACTCGCGAAGCCTCGGTAGCATTTTTGATGACGCTCACCGTAAATTAAAATAATATGCACAACTTCGTTGTTGCTGTATCGTTAACGTGTAAAGAAAGTGATATTGATGAGCAACTTACTTTTCGCTATAAGATTTTAGAAACGAAGTTTGATATTATTGACAGCAAGGATCAAAATAAGTAGATTTTTTTCGCAGCTTACTTCAGTGCTCATCAAAAAGTGAAATGAAATACCCGCGTGCTATTAAAGTGAATGAATATCTTGGCCCCTTCATGATGAATAATTTTCGCATAATACTTAAACCGGCCATTTTGTCAATTTGGTTTTTTATACATACATATATATGTATATGCGACATGTATGCGTATAATATAACGAGAGCGCAAGAGCTGACGGGCTATCGGCAGAGATGCAATAAATTTCGTACTTAGCATATTCGGGCGAAATGACAGGCTCCGGCGTAGGAATTTTTAATACTTTTACGCGCTTAGCGCGTGTGCCAAACGCGCTGTTGCCAATTGTAGAGAAGTCTTCAACGGACGGCGTCCAATCTCCTAACGGAATTTGCTCCTCCGAGCGATAAAAACATTTGAAAGTATTTTGTTTAACTTGATATCCGTAGTTCTTTGGGCTAAATAAAAATCTGGAAAGTTTTCAAAAAATTCTAGTATAATTTGTATAGGGGTGGGGGGTAATTCGCACCCTTCTCGAACCCTGTAGAGCTTTTAGTAAACATCCAATATTAGAACAAGTGGCAAGACACATCTGTTCCAAATTTTATTAATATGGGACTGTTGGTTCTTGAAGTATCTTAAAAAAGTGAAAACGGACACACAGAGCATTTTTTAATGCAAAAATACGTGGTCCTTCTAAGTCCATGAAATATTGGGACACCCTGTATAATAAATAACAGGGCTCCTAGTACTAGTACTGTGCCCTGAGGGAACACATATTTTGTTTCACTACATACGATGCCTGTAATTTAAGTGGTGAGACTCTTTTTAAAGTTTTTTATCCAAACATAATAACTATTTTATATTACCCCCTCAAAATAGCTTCCTTCTGAGGCCTCCAGTGTTGCCAGATCGGGCGCTACGTTGCCAGATTCATCACGTAATTCACAGACCTCAGGGAACGATCGTGACTTTCCACGAGATCCTGTCGTCTCTAACGATTTCTGCGGCGATTCAATTTGCGAAATTTCGGCAACCTCGACGGCGTGCGTGTAGGCACAGGTGCTGCGTCTTGGCGCGGAGGTCCATCGGTCCGTGCGCGTTGCGACGTCGCGGTACCGTTAATTGGATCACCTGCCACCGGCTCTGGCGGTACCACGTCGATCGTCTACGTCTCCGGCGTCGATTGCAAAAAGCCATTTGCGCGTGGATCGGCGGACACACGCCGAGTCAAAATGAGTCGCGACGGACAACGGCTCAAAGGGCCCACGCACTGGAACAGGAAATTGAATCGAGGATAAATAACTTCGAAATTGTGTATGAAAATGTAAGGACAACTGATCGGCAACGTATTAGGACGGAAATATCGGTTGTCACGTGCCAAAATCACGTAAACTTTTTTTTCACTATTTATCACTTATCCGTAATTTGAATTTCTCTTCATTGATAATAGTGTGCCTGTTCCTAGGCCAAACCCTTTTCAATGATTTTCTTTTGGCAAATTTAATAGTTTACTGATTGTGTAATTTAACTCGTATTATATCTTTCTTTCTCAGCGATTCAGTATGGTGGTGACGATCAGCAAAAAAACTCTGCAGTTTTTCTCCGTTAGTTGGTTTCCTATAAAACAAATCTTCAAGGACACTCAAGATACCTTCTTTTAGAACGTTACGTGTTCTGCGGGATTCGCTTCGTTTCGTCATTTTCCGGACTCTGAGATATTAGGCCCCAAGCGCCAATTCATGGACTAGCACCCTTTTTTATGTAACTTAAGTTTAGTCATTTTGGTTTGGGTGCTACGTCTTCCATTTTTTTTAATGAAATTTTGAGCTCCAGGGGTAAGTTCTTTTTATATATGCCTTCGGACCACGTGCCTTAATGCATGTCCTGATAACGTTCCTTCAATATCTGCTTTCTTTTTATTAAATTCTCTAAATTCTCTAAATTCTCTAAATTCTCTAAATTCTCTAAATTCTCTAAACTCTCTAAATTCTCTAAATTCTCTAAATTCTCTAAATTCTCTAAATTCTCTAAATTCTCTAAATTCTCTAAATTCTCTAAATTCTCTAAATTCTCTAAATTCTCTAAATTCTCTAAATTCTCTAAATTCTCTAAATTCTCTAAATTCTCTAAATTCTCTAAATTCTCTAAATTCTCTAAATTCTCTAAATTTTCTAAATTCTCTAAATTCTCTAAATTCTCTAAATTCTCTAAATTCTCTAAATTCTCTAAATTCTCTAAATTCTCTAAATTCTCTAAATTCTCTAAATTCTCCAAGTTCTCCAAATTCTCCAAATTCCCCAAATTCTCCAAATTCTCTAAATTCTATAAATTCTCTAAATTCTCTAAATTCTCTAAATTCTCTAAATTCTCTAAATTCTCTAAATTCTCTAAATTCTCTAAATTCTCTAAATTCTCTAAATTCTCTAAATTCTCTAAATTCTCTAAATTCTCTAAATTCTCTAAATTCTCTAAATTCTCTAAATTCCCTAAATTCTCTAAATTCTCTAAATGCTCTAAATTCTCTAAATTCACTAAATTATTTTAAATTCTTCCGTAATGTGAATTTCTCTCCGTTAGTTGGTTTCCTATAAAACACATCTTCTTCAAGACCACTCAAGATACCTTCTTCTAGAACCTTACGTGTTCTGCGGGATTCGCTTCGTTTCGTCATTTTCCGGAGATATAAGGCCCCAAGCGCCAATTCATGGACTAGCACCCTTTTTTTGTCTAACTTAAGTTTAGTCATTATGGTTTGGGTGCTACGTCTTCCATTTTTTTTAATGGAATTTCGACCCTCAGGGATAAATTCTTTTTTATATACGTATACCTTCGGACCTCGTGCCTTAATGCATGTCCTGATGACGTTCGTTCAATATCTGCTTTCTTTTTATTAATTAATTTATTAATTAACCAAAAAAAGACGTGGCACGGTTTACACGAAAGTCATAGCTCAGATGAGTCAATAAATGTTTACGACTTTCATGCCTTCTCAAGAGGAGAAAAACTGACTATTATTGATCTTTAAATGTACAGCCTGACGCTGACAACAACACACTAACAAGAAGTGCCTATTCGCTAGTGGTGATCAAAAAAACTGTCCAGTTGTTTTGGAGATTAGATTCTTGACGTCACTATCCTATTCGCGGCAAAGCCTTCTTTATAATTAGGCCATAAAACTACGAACCAGCGCAAAAATTGATTCGTTAAGATGACATCACACGTGAACAGTCCATCAATTTTTTAAAAGGCACCATAGACAAAGTATTACAGGAGGTTAATAGTGATGGAGACTTGCCTACTTTCAAAAGGACCACATTCTATAGTTTACTGATAAAACTTCATTTTGAGTATAGAAAACTGGGCAGAAATAGTATTTTTATGGGCAGTCACGAGATTATTTCATGGAGAAGAAATTATTTAAAATCAATAAAAAATACCGCGACCAGGGCAGGAAGATTCTCACTTGGATGAGACCTGGATACAAAACCTAAAGTATGGGCTGATTCTACAATTAAATCTGCAAGACAAGCCTTCATAGATGGACCAACCAGTTCGTCATTTGTGTTGCAAAAATGCTATCAAATAATCTGAATCTGTGAGCCCACGCTGAAAACTTAGCTATATCTGGTAGATTTGAAACCAACACCTGTTTGAAACACTGCTTGAATTATTATTAGTTTTCTTGAATACTATATGAAATAGTTATTTCCAGGAAAAAAAAATGATTTGTTATGTATCACATTGGCAGTGAAGATGGCTTCATGCCCACTGCCCTATGGGCATTTGAGTCAAAAGAAAACTACCGACTACCATTAATAAATGGACGGGAGTTCATTTGAACGAGGGTTTGAATAAACGCTCGCAAAGCTTGACGACGATGCCGTCACTGTAGTTGATAATGCTGCATACCACACTAGCAAACTAGAAAAAAATCCCGCAATGACCACAAGAAATGCAGAAATTCAACAATGGCTCCTATAAAAGACATTTTCAATGGAAAAATGGTTAGAGCAGAAGTTATATCCATCTAGTCAGGCAGCACAAACATAAATATAATCTTAATGTTATTGACGAAATGACTGAAAACCAAATTAATTAAATTTAAACAATATAAATATAAAAAACTATACGGCTTCAAACAATAGAACATTCAAATTTGAGACGGCAAACCATTGTAAAGGTTGCATCCGTTACGTTCAAGAGTCAATCGAAACGCAGATGTTGGGATCTGGAACGTGTACGAGTATTAATCAATATTAACCATTCGAACGATGATTCAAGTACTTTCAGCGGATAAAGAATTGTGAAAAGTATGTGCACTTCTTCCTATCAAAATAATCATTTATTTTGTTAGATTATTTCAAGGCCATTGAGGCAAATACGGGCCTGTTGTGTTTTCTCTGGACGTAAATGGACTGCGAATAGAAACATGAAAGTCGCATGATCGTTTTCGTGCCAGGCTTTCAGCTGAACCCTCCTGTATAAACCCATGAATCAATTTTATATCGATATAATGATCCAAAAACGAAAGACTATCATGAAGCGGCGTACACTTTTTCGTAAAATATGCACCCGATAATTTGGATTGAGCAAAAGCCTCTCGCCACAGAACGACTCTATGCTAGTTAATAGACAAGCAGTGAAGCAACGAGTTCCGATAAAATATAAGGTAGTACCTGCCCGACCCGATAATTTCGAGCAAATGAGAGGCTCACGCCATTTTAACAAAATCTTCACGCCTCCGATTTCGATTTTTTCTCGCCTCTAATTCCACGTTTTACGCGGCTCTTAAGGCCACAAGTACGAAATCTGTGTAATTGTATATCATTTCGACTTTCCTAATCATTACGCCATTGAAATTTCACACCACAAATGTTTAAACAGAAAGGTGTTGTCGAATTTGCATCCTAAATTATGAACGTCTGAATATCTGAAACGCAATCGCGGTTTTTCGGGCAATTTTGGGGCTTTAACTACCGTGGGGGACACGTATTAAGGAAGCGTCTCACACCTGAGTCTGGGGATATCATGGAGTAAGTCGATAATGACGTGTGAAGCATTTTATGTTATACATATTTAACAGGTGGATTTTGTAAGTAGCATGTAAGCGCCGAATTGTATCTAATCACCTTGGGCGAGTTCGCAAAAGTGGAGTCAAGCGGGTTCTTAACGCAAATAGTTCGAGAATGCGTGATTGGTACCGCTGTTTCAAAGAATAAGGAGTCAAATCGTCTCAAAAGCTTCTTAAAAATAGAATGTCTCTCACTGACACCAAACATGCAACAATTTACAACCATTTACCGTATACAGCGTTCCAACCTACAATGTTCATCCCATGTCTCGAAAACGTGCCAAAATCACATTACTTTTTTTTCAAGAAAAATGTGGTTCCCATCAAAATCGGCTACAACAGGGCTGGTAGGATTTTCCTAAATGCCTTCCCACGCTGGAGAGGTTAAACTCCCATAAAATGGACGTGGTAACACCAAACAGCAACCAAAACAAGCTACGAAAGGTAAAGCAGATAGGAAAAAGAGTGCTACTCCATAGACTGGTGATTGGGGACCAATATCCCAAAATTGGACATGGTAACACCAAACAACAACCAAAACAAGCTACGAAAGGTAAAGCAGATAAGAAAAAGGGTGCTACTCCATAGACTGGTGTTTGGGGACCAATATCCCAAAATTGGACATGGTAACACCAAACAACAACCAAAACAATCTACGGAAGGTAAAGCAGATAAGAAAAAGGGTGCTACTCCATAGACTGGTGTTTGGGGACCAATATCCCAAAATTGGACATGGTAACACCAAACAACAACCAAAACAATCTACGGAAGGTAAAGCAGATAAGAAAAAGGGTGCTACTCCATAAACTGGTGATTGGGGACAAATATCCCAAAATTGGACATGGTAACACCAAACAACAACCAAAACAAGCTCGTAAAGGTAAAGCAGATAACAAAAAGGGTGCTACTCCATAAACTGGTGATCGGGGACCAATCTTCCAAAATTGGACGTGGTAACACCAAACAACAACCAAAACAAGCTACGAAAGGTAAAGCACATAAGAAAAAGGGTGCTACTCCATAAACTGGTGATCGGGGACCAATATCCCAAAATTGGACATGGTAACACCAAACAACAACCAAGACAAGCTACGAAAGGCAAGGTAGATAGGAAAAATGGTGCTACTCCATAAACTGGTGATTGGGGACCAATATCGCAAAATTGGACATGGTAACACCAAACAACAACCAAAACAAGCTACGAAAGGTAAAGCAGATAAGCAAAAGGGTGCTACTCCATAAACTGGTGATCGGGGACCAATATCCCAAAATTGGACATGGTAACACCAAACAACAACCAAAACAAGCTACGAAAGGTAAAGCAGATAAGAAAAAGGGTGCTACTCCATAAACTGGTGATTGGGGACCAATATCCCAAAATTGGACATGGCAACACCAAACAACAACCAAAACAATCTACGGAAGGTAAAGCGGATAAGAAAAAGGGTGCTACTCCATAAACTGGTGATTGGGGACCAATCTCCCAAAATTGGACATGGTAACACCAAACAACAACCAAAACAAGCTACGAAAGGCAAGGTAGATAGGAAAAATGGTGCTATTCCATAAACTGGTAATTGGACATGGTAACACCAAACAACAACCAAAACAAGCTACGAAAGGTAAAGCAGATAATAAAAAGGGTGCTACCCCATAAACTGGTGATTGGGGACCAATATCCCAAAATTGGACATGGTAACACCAAACAACAACCAAAACAAGCTACGGAAGGTAAAACAGATAAGAAAAAGGGTGTTACTCCATAAACTGGTAATTGGCGACCAATATCCCAAAATTGGACATGGTAACACCAAACAACAACCAAAACAAGCTACGAAAAGTAAAGCAGATTTGAAAAAGGGTGCTACTCCATAAACTGGTGATTGGGGACCAATATCCCAAAATTGGACATGGTAACACCAAACAACAACCAAAACAAGCTACGAAAGGTAAAGCAGAGAAGAAAAAGGGTGCTACTCCATAAAATGGTAATTGGGGACCAATATCCCAAAATTGGACATGGTAACACCAAACAACAACCAAAACAAGCTACGGAAGGTAAAGCAGATAATAAAAAGCGTGCTACTCCATAAACTGGTGATTGGGGACCAATATCCCAAAATTGGACATGGTAACACCAAACAACAACCAAAACAAGCTAGGAAAGGTAAATCAGACAAGAAAAAGGGTGCTACTCCATAAACTGGTGATCGGGGACCAATATCCCAAAATTGGACATGGTAACACCAAACAACGACCAAAACAAGCTACGAACGGTAAAGCAGATAAGAAAAAGGGTGCTACTCCATAAACTGGTGATGGGGGACCAATCTCCCATAATTGAACATGGTAACACCAAACAACAACCAAAACAAGCTACGAAAGGTAAAGCAGATAAGAAAAACGGTGCTACTCCATAAACGAGTGATTGGGGACCAATCTCGCATAATTGGACATGGTAACACCAAACAACAACCAAAATAAGCTACGAAAGGCAGGGTAGATAGGAAAAATGGTGCTACTCCATAAACTGGTGATTGGGGACCAATATCCCAAAATTGGACATGGTAACACCAAACAACAACCAAAACAAGCTACGAACGGTAAAGCAGATAAGAAAAAGGGTGCTACTCCATAAACTGGTGATCGGGGACCAATATCCCAAAATTGGACATGGTAACACCAAACAACAACCAAAACAAGCTACGAAAGGCAAGGTAGATAGGAAAAATGGTGCTATTCCATAAACTGGTAATTGGACATGGTAACACCAAACAACAACCAAAACAAGCTACGAAAGGTAAAGCAGATAATAAAAAGGGTGCTACCCCATAAACTGGTGATTGGGGACCAATATCCCAAAATTGGACATGGTAACACCAAACAACAACCAAAACAAGCTACGAAAGGCAAGGTAGATAGGAAAAATGGTGCTATTCCATAAACTGGTGATTGGGGACCAATATCCCAAAATTGGACATGGTAACACCAAACAACAACCAAAACAAGCTACGAAAGGCAAAGCAGATAAGAAAAAGGGTGCTACTCCATAAACTGGTGATTGGAGACCAATATCAGAAAATTGGGCATGGTAACACTAAACAACAACTAAAACAAGCTACGAAAGGTAAAGCAGATAAGAAAAAGGGTGCTACTCCATAAACTGGTGATTGGGGACAAATATCCCAAAATTAGACATCTTAACACCAAACAACAACCAAAACAAGCTACGAAAGGTAAAGCAAATAAGAAAAAGGGTGCTACTCCATAAACTGGTGATTGGGGACCAATATCCCAAAATTGGACATGGTAACACCAAACAACAACCAAAACAAGCTACGAAAGGTAAAGCAGAGAAGAAAAAGGGTGCTACTCCATAAAATGGTAATTGGGGACCAATATCCCAAAATTGGACATGGTAACACCAAACAACAACCAAAACAAGCTAGGAAAGGTAAATCAGACAAGAAAAAGGGTGCTACTCCATAAACTGGTGATCGGGGACCAATATCCCAAAATTGGACATGGTAACACCAAACAACGACCAAAACAAGCTACGAACGGTAAAGCAGATAAGAAAAAGGGTGCTACTCCATAAACTGGTGATCGGGGACCAATCTCCCATAATTGGACATGGTAACACCAAACAACAACCAAAACAAGCTACGAAAGGTAAAGCAGATAAGAAAAACGGTGCTACTCCATAAACGAGTGATTGGGGACCAATCTCGCATAATTGGACATGGTAACCCCAAACAACAACCAAAATAAGCTACGAAAGGCAGGGTAGATAGGAAAAATGGTGCTACTCCATAAACTGGTGATTGGGGACCAATATCCCAAAATTGGACATGGTAACACCAAACAACAACCAAAACAAGCTACGAACGGTAAAGCAGATAAGAAAAAGGGTGCTACTCCATAAACTGGTGATCGGGGACCAATATCCCAAAATTGGACATGGTAACACCAAACAACAACCAAAACAAGCTACGAAAGGCAAGGTAGATAGGAAAAATGGTGCTATTCCATAAACTGGTAATTGGACATGGTAACACCAAACAACAACCAAAACAAGCTACGAAAGGTAAAGCAGATAATAAAAAGGGTGCTATCCCATAAACTGGTGATTGGGGACCAATATCCCAAAATTGGACATGGTAACACCAAACAACAACCAAAACAAGCTACGAAAGGCAAGGTAGATAGGAAAAATGGTGCTATTCCATAAACTGGTGATTGGGGACCAATATCCCAAAATTGGACATGGTAACACCAAACAACAACCAAAACAAGCTACGAAAGGCAAAGCAGATAAGAAAAAGGGTGCTACTCCATAAACTGGTGATTGGGGACCAATATCAGAAAATTGGGCATGGTAACACTAAACAACAACTAAAACAAGCTACGAAAGGTAAAGCAGATAAGAAAAAGGGTGCTACTCCATAAACTGGTGATTGGGGACAAATATCCCAAAATTAGACATCTTAACACCAAACAACAACCAAAACAAGCTACGAAAGGTAAAGCAAATAAGAAAAAGGGTGCTACTCCATAAACTGGTGATTGGGGACCAATATCCCAAAATTGGACATGGTAACACCAAACAACAACCAAAACAAGCTACGAAAGGTAAAGCAGAGAAGAAAAATGGTGCTACTCCATAAAATGGTAATTGGGGACCAATATCCCAAAATTGGACATGGTAACACCAAACAACAATCAAAACAAGCTACGAAAGGTAAAGCAGATAAGAAAAAGGGTGCTACTCCATAAACTGGTGATTGCGGACCAATATCCCAAAATTGGACATGGTAACACCAAACAACAACCAAAACAAGCTACGAAAGGTAAAGCAGATAATAAAAAGGGTGCTACTCCATAAACTGGTGATTGGGGACCAATCTCCCAAAATGGGACATGATAACACCAAACAACAACCAAAACAAGCTACGAAAGGTAAAGCAGATAAGAAAAAGGCTGCTACTCCATAAACTGGTGATTGGGGACCAATCTCCCAAAATGGGACATGGTAACACCAAACAACAATCAAAACAAGCTACGAAAGGTAAAGCAGATAAGAAAAAGGGTGCTACTTCATAAACTGGTGATTGGCGACCATCTCCCAAATTGGACATGGTAACACCAAACAACAACCAAAACAAGCTACGAAAGGCAAGGTAGACAGGACAAATGGTGCTATTCCATAAACTGGTAATTGGCGACCAATATCCCAAAATTGGACATGGTAACACCAAACAACAACCAGAACAAGCTACGAAAGGTAAAGCAGATTAGAAAAAGGGTGCTACTCCATAAACTGGTGATTGGGGATCAATATCCCAAAATTGGACATGGTAACACCAAACAACAACCAAAACAAGCTACGAAAGGTAAAGCAGATTAGAAAAAGGGTGCTACTCCATAAACTGGTGATTGGGGATCAATATCCCAAAATTGGACATGGTAACACCAAACAACAACCAAAACAAGCTACGAAAGGTAAAGCAGATAAGAAAAAGCGTGCTACTCCATAAACGGGTGATTGGGGACCAATATCCCAAAATTGGACATGGTAACACCAAACAACAACCAAAACAAGCTACGAAAGGTAAAGCATATAAGAAAAAGGGTGCTACTCCATAAACTGGTGATCGGGGACCAATATCCCAAAATTGGATATGGTAATACCAAACAACAACCAGAACAAGCTACGAAAGGTAAAGCAGATTAGAAAAAGGGTGCTACTCCATAAACTGGTGATTGGGGACCAATATCCCAAAATTGGACATGGCAACACCAAACAACAACCAAAACAATCTACGGAAGGTAAAGCAGATAAAAAAAAGGGTGCTACTCCATAAACTGGTGATTGGGGACCAATCTCCCAAAATTGGACATGGTAACACCAAACAACAACCAAAACAAGCTACGAAAGGCAAGGTAGATAGGAAAAATGGTGCTATTCCATAAACTGGTGATTGGGGACCAATATCCCTAAATTTGGAAACCAAGGCTTCAGCAAGAAAATGACCGACACACTTTCCGGTCTTCGGTCAGTTAGTCAATTGACTGTCAATCAATGTCAAAAGTAGGAGGGCGTACCAAAGATCCGATACCAAAATTATAATAAATCATGAAATCTACCAAAAGAAAATCATTGAAAAGGGTTTGGCCTGGGAATCAGTACTCTATCATTACCAAACGAGTCAAAATATTTTTTCAAACAGACGCGAAGATACTTAACTATAGGATAACATCAAGAAGAAGTTTGTCCTTCAAATGACACCTGTCTAATCTGAAATCGTCATCTGTATTCTCGGCGGGTGTTCTCTCGTTCAAACTCATTCATATTTCTTCTTAACGCAGATTCCGTTTCGTAATCCATCTGATCAGGTCTAATTAGCACGTGAACAATTTCGTTTTTGCGCCGCCGAGGCAGAATCGAAAGTTATTGTACGATCACTAGCGTTATTATTTTTACAATTCATTACGGGTGCCCCCTTTATAATTGGACAGACATAACTGCGGGCGCACTTAATTGACTCGATATTTTTTCGAAGGTTTTGCAAGTAAATGTAAAACGTTTGATGCGACAAGTTAAAGGTAGCTGCAAGCATTGGCGTCCGAGAGAAACTTTTCCGAGCGGCAATTCAGAAAATGGAGAAGTGTACCATACTTTTTTGATTAGCTCAAATGAGATCTTAGAAAAAATGAAATAAGCGGGTGATTTTAAACGACAAAGTTTTAGGCTTTTAATTTCATGCCGGGCTAGTGGATCTTCTTGAGTAAGACCTGCTAAAGTCTGTGGAAGGTGTTGCAAATTCGAGAGCCTGCGACCTATCATGTCCCAGACATGTTCAATTGGAGATATGTCAGGCGATTGTGGTGGCCAAAGTAAACGGTTGATACAAAAAGGCTTCTCATATATATATATATATATATATGGTTGGCTATCTTAAAGCTAAGAAGATCTTTTCTCCACAGGACCTCCTCACTCTGTACAAGGCACAGGTAAGACCCAGCCTCGAGTACTGCTCTCATGTTTGGAGTAGGCTTCTGCCACATTTTGACATTGATCAAACGTGAATGTAGGATGTGCGACCCAAATTGCTTCGTGTAAATAATTGGTACGAGTCTCGTTTTCGATGTCGTTGTGGAACCTCATTGTTGCTGCTGGTACGCCACTGTGCGCGTCATTTTTTGCGGCATAGCGTTCCCGACGCGAAGGTTATTAAGATGAATTTATACAGTAAGTTGATGGTATTATTCTAATGGGTGTACCCAAAAGCGCATCGTTAGAAGCACGCTCGGAATATGAAGTAGCGACTACGAGGACGTTGGTCCATTCATAAACTGTACTGGGGAGATGAGCCGTGTTACAACTTCGACAGCGCTCGTTTTCGAGAAAAAGACGACGGATCCGCGTTACACGGCGCAAAAAAGCTGCAGGTTGCTACGAATCTGTGCCAACAATCTGGGAATTCTTGACGAGAGTAAAACGCGATTTACTACACAGGTGTCTTCTCAGACACCCTGTAGCTATACAGGAGCCAGTTTCGACAGGTCTGGTAGAGAAAAATGCGTAAAACTGGAGCCACGTTTTGTTACTGATTAAAAATAGTGCTATGATGCATGCTTTTGCACTTAAGAAGGGTGGATTTATTGCCCGCAGTAGTATTTCCTGCTCCTCCTCCTTCTTTGACCGGAAGCGCATTCTGAATACCTCGCTGTCAAGATCGCCTTCCTGGACGTCAACGCTTTAGAGGCAGTTCTCGTCGGCGATTTCAATGCCCATAATAAACAACACCCAAACATAAGGTCATGTAGTTGAAGCGTTCGCTATTACGCAAGGCCTGACAAAACTGGCGACAAGCCCTGCTTATTCCCCCGCGTTTCAGACCACGGCGGGTGTGGAAGTTAACGTGGGGTCAATTTAGAGATAAGAAATAATCCAGCTGATATAAAAAAATTGTTAGTGACTGTATCCTCCATCTATTTCGTCACCAGAAGCGCCAACTGAATTTTTGATGTACGCGAAATAAATTATCGTATTCCTTGAAGCACATCTCGATGAATATGGTTGAGCAATAAGGATTTATCTCTCGTCTGTGTATGTAATTTAATTTCTCCATCAAAATTGTTATTATTTCTGTTTCTGCGGTCACTCTATTTAATTTAGTCTGCCCAGCGTGCTGAAACAATAAAACATCGGCTAATTTGCGGTAAAAATGCTTGTTTTTTGTTGCCGGCTAAAATTTCTCTAATTAGTGAGACCGTTGTGTGTTCTCGAGCACACTTGCATGTACAAAACAGGGGCGCAGATTTGGGATTGGAAAGAGACGCAGGTATAACTATGTTTTTTCATTCTTCCGAGCACAGACAGCAAACCATGGATAGTTGCTTCGTGCTTTTTGGAAACTGATCAGCATGCCCTAGGCTTGGTATCTGGGACGACGACACCAACTCTAAAATCTTAAATGGAAAGGACAGCTCCTGCTTATTGACTTCATCAGGCCATAGGGGATGTGCACCGAAGATACCGAATAATAATCATCTTCATTTATTGATGGCAATATACAATATATGACGTGCTACCTAGTGGTAACTGCTAACTGGTGTAATATCTTGGCAACGCGCCGGATTGCTGCGTCAGCGTTGCTAGGCAACGGGATGATGACCTCCCAATAATAGTTTGAACAAAATTTTGATTTCAATGATCTTTCGGTGACGCTTGATTTCCATGGTAATAGTTTTCAATAAATAAAGAAAAATAAATACGTACTGAATACTTTTTTGTTTATTATGATTTCAAATGGAAATATGCAGGTATATCGTTCATTATGTTTTGCATCAATTGGGTCATCAGTTTAACGTTTTTCTGAATGTTGGCCCTTTTTGCAACTACATCCATTGTTTAAATGAGTTACAAGTCATGGCTGGATATTTACTATTGTTATTATGTTCTTCGTTTGTCTGTTTATATCTTCGCTCGAATCCATTCTTCGATACGCATTTTTTCACGGCAACAGGTGAATCCTCGTACCTGGACATTTTTTATGAATGATCCCAATTCGAGGGTCCTCGATCTCCTTTGAAACGCCAATGAGACGCGCGCTGCGGCGGTCTCGTGGCAACGGACCAATAGGAATGCCGGATCAGGGCGCCTGTTTATTCCGTAAAAACCACCTGCCCCGTCCGTCCGTTCGTAATCTTTTTTTCACCACCTTCCACGGCGAGTACTCGAAAATTCTACTGACAATTAGCGGTACCGCTACCACGTTATTATAGGGATGTTCGTCGGAAGCATCTTGAAAGAGATTAGATACACTTGGGATTGGAAGAAAATCAGCATAAAAACTAAACTTATCTACCCATCATGATCCCCATAAAGGTAAACTATGCAGATACTAAGAACCATAGGACGTATCACAAAAAAATGCATAGTTGAGGATATAATAGATATTCCAATAATCCGTAGACATAGAAGTAAAATAATAATAAATGGATGGCGTTTAAAGCACATTTCTTTAGATACTTTTGGAACCGGTAGTCCGATTTGGATGAAATTTGGAACACATGCGTTTTGTTAAACGTACTATGTTTGAATTTAAAAAGAATCGACAGGGCTCGAGGAGAGTGAAAACTACCCCCGTCCCCCATTATTCACTTCATTTTTCTGTTTCTTATAATAACAGGCCATACCGTATAGTCGTCGAGAAAAAAATGTTAAAATGATGATGATTGATGATAATGATGATGACGATGATAAAGATGATGATGATGACGATGACGCTGACGATGGGGATGACGACGACAACGACGACGACGGCGACGACGACAAAGATGACGATGTCGATAACGATGAAGATGATGATGATGACGATGACGATGAGGACGACGATGATGATGATTATGATGATTGATTGATCGTGCTGGTAATGAGTGATTGACCATGATGATGTTGACATCTGGTTGGCGGGAAAGTGGGATGCTATATCAGCGTCAGATTATTTTTGACAGTTAAAAAGGGAACTGTTCAACGGATTGTAAAGCCAACAATTTGAGATTGACGCTTGGATGGGGATTTTTGGTAACTTTTCAGTTGGCCCATAAAGGTTGCCTGAATTGCTAGAAGACTGTCTCTGAATATAAGAAGATACACGTTTTTCATGCATGATGGTGCTCTACCTCACTTTCCGCTCGCTGTAAGAAATTACTTGGACGAGAAATTCGGATTGGTAGAGCTCAAGAAGCTTCTATTCGATGACCACCTCGCTCAACGGATCTTAACCATTGCCAATTTTTTTATATTTCGAGCATTAAAAACAAAGGTATACGAGTTTCAGCTGGGCAACTCCAATCAATTGCTGCAAATGCTTTAGAGACTAATGACATCTTAGAGAAAGTTAACTATAATATTATAAAATGGTGGTCATATTGAACACCTTTATGAAATATTCGCATTATTAACAAAAACTGTAATATCATACTTTATCCGCCAAGTTTGGAACACATGCGTTTTGCTAGATGTACTATGTTTGAATTTAAAAAGAATCGACAAAGCTCGAGGAGAGTGAAAACTACCCCCATCCCCCATTATTTACTGCATTTTTCTGTTTCTTATAAAAACAGGCCATACTGTATAGTCGTCGAGAAAAAAATGTTAAAATGATGATGATTGATGATAATGATGATGACGATGATAAAGATGATGATGACGATGACGATGACGATGACGATGACGATGGGGATGACGACGACAACGACGACGACGGCGACGACGACAAAGATGACGATGTCGATAACGATGAAGATGATGATGATGACGATGACGATGACGACGACGATGATGATGATTATGATGATTGATTGATCGTGCTGATAATGAGTGATTGACCAAGATGATGTTGACATCTGGTTGGCGGGAAAGTGGGATGCTATGTCAGTGTCAGATTATTTTTGACAGTTAAAAAGGGAACTGTAAAACGGATTGTTAAGCCAACAACTCATTGGGTATTCTTTTCACGTTCAGCGTGTCCAATCCCACTCACTTTTGAGATTTGTACAAAATGTCATGTTACATATTTACGCTCAAGAAAATCCACATGCGGTTTCAGAAAAACATTCTCAATAAGAATTTGAGATTAGCGTTTGGATGGGGATTTTTGGTAACTTTTCAGTTAGCCCATAAAGGTGGCCTGATAAATTAAAAGTCGATGGCTGTCTTCATTTTCTGCAATACGCTTTACCTGAATTGTTAGAAGAATGTCTCTGAATATAAAAAGATACACGTCTTCTATGCATGATGGTGCTCTACCCCACTTTCCATGCGTTATAAGAAATTACTTGGACGAGAAATTCGGATTGGTAGAGCTCAAGAAGCTCCTATTCGATGGCCAGCTCGTTCAACGGATCTTAACCATTGCCAATTTTTATTATATTCCGAGCATTAAAAACAAAGGTATACGAGTTTCAGCTGGACAGCTCCAATCAATTGCTGCAAATACTTCAGAGACTAATGGCATCTTAGAGAAAGTTAACTATAGTATTATAAAATGGTGGTCATACTGAACACCTTTATGAAATATTCGCATTATTAACAAAAACTGTAATATCATACTTTATCTGCCAAGTTTGGAACACATGCGTTTTGCTGGATGTACTATGTTTGAATTTAAAAAGAATCGACAGGGCTCTAGGAGAGTGAAAACTACCCCCATCCCCCATTATTTACTTGATTTTTCTGTTTCTTATAAAAACAGGCCATACCGAATAGTCGTCGAGAAAAAATTGTTAAAATGATGATGATTGATGATAATGATGATGACGATGATAAAGATGATGATGATGACGATGACGATAACGATGACGATGACGATGACGCTGACGATGGGGATGACGACGACAACGACGACGACAAAGATGACGATGTCGATAACGATGAAGATGATGATGATGACGATGACGATGAAATATTCGCACTATTTATTGCCTGTATTAACAAAAACTGTAATATACTTTACCTGCCAATGCCATTTGCCTATTAATGTGAGATGACTGGTTTTAATAAAAAATGACTTTCATTCTGGTCACATGGGAATATTACATGAGGCAATCAACTGACTGGATGCATCATCGCAAGGGTTAATTTGATTAAAGGCAATTTCCAACTTTTCCCATACCCTCAGCTGTTTCAATTTGATGCAGTAATAGTCGGAAGTGATATGTCACAACTCATCAATGGTGTGACTAATAAATAATTTTCTGTTTGGATACGTACAATTACATTGCGGTGAACAGAGGAAATGTTTGTACACAAATTGCGATGAACAAATATTGGGGTTCGGATATTATTAGTTTGCGAGACTCGATTGGAAGGATGTATAAAAAATGCCATAAGAGGTGTGGAAATATTGCGAAATTACAGCGAAAACTTCCCGTTACCTAGACAACGAGAAATGTTCAGTGAAAATTGCCCAGAAGTTCTTTTCTCGCTTTGGGGTTCATAACATTTAAAAGCAAAAATGTCCATCCTTAAAACCTTTCCCGATACGACACTTCAAAAATGCGTGAAGTAATATTATTATCTCGAAGATCAATGTAACCTCCTATAATACTCCCACGATCCGCTCAAAATGTAGGTCAGTCCCAGCAGCAGCTCCCCATTCAGTACCCATCGCGTACCATAAAAGGCAGCAAAACAAAAACAACCGAAGAACGCAAACAACAATGAATGGAAGATCGAGCAAGATAAAAAGCAACCGCAGCAGATCAACAGCGACTGTGTAAAGGTAAAAAGCTCGGAGACGCGAGAGTCTCGCTTGGTCTAGTCGGCGTACTAGACACGTGAAACAATTGAAAGCTAATCAGTCCCAGCACGTGTAGATGTGTGTCTGCGGGTCTGGAACGAACGCGCAGCTGGCGCTTGGACAGCTCATAGAAGTGAGAAATACGGGACCAGACGTAGAATTTTCCTGTTCACATGGGTGTTTACTTTTTATAAAGTCATTGTAACCTAAGCAATGTCTATTTTCTGGTGATGGTATGGACTAGTACTAGTATGATGCAATACTACAGCCTTCGGCGCCAGTTTTAAAATTTTTCAACATTTTTTGTCTTAAATTCTAAAAATCTTACTTCAATATGTATTGGAAACATATCAATGCTACGTGACTTTGTTTTTGTATTCAGGAACAGAAGATTTCTTTGAAATATTGAGTTGGTTCGATCAGCTGCGTCACTTTTTTCTAGTGTTGTAACTGACGTGAAAACATGTGATTATGAGCATCTTTTCACACTGCAGAATTACAAATCGATATTTTGAATAATTAGCGACAAAATCTTGAAAAACCGTAAAAAAATGACAACAGACTCGTCTGCCAGTGTTCCAGTCATCTAAAAAGAGACGAACGACGTCGAAGTCGTGTCAGTAGGCGAGCGGCTGAGGATGCTGTCAAACTGGTGGAAAATAATAAAACTTTCCACAAATTTTATGAGCATTTAATCTTATTCTGAAATATCTCAAACAATAATACAAACGTATGTCGTTCTCGAAACCATGATGGATAGTCGTGTTAAGAGAATATTTCAATTTTAAAGAGCATTTGGTACTTATGCTGACACCATGCTGATTTAGTTTTCAAGATCTGTTTATAATCAGCTTTAAAAGTAATTTTTCTGAAACCCCTATTTGGATAAAATTTGGAACACATGCGTTTTGTTGAACGTACTATGTTTGAATTTAAAAAGAATCGACAGGGCTCGAGGAGAGTGAAAACTACCCCCATCCCCCATTATTTACTTCATTTTTCTGTTTCTTATAAAAATAGGCCATACCGTATAGTCGTCGAGAAAAAAATGTCAAAATGATGATGATTGATGATAATGATGATGACGATGATAAAGATGATGATGATGACGATGACGATGACGATGAGGATGACGACGACAACGACGACAACGACGACGACGGCGACGACGACAAAGATGACGATGTCGATAACGATGAAGATGATGATGATGACGATGACGACGATGATGATGATTATGATGATTGATCGATCGTGCTGATAATGAGTGATTGACCATGATGATGTTGACATCTGGTTGGCGGGAAAGTGGGATGCTATGTCATTCTCAATAAGAATTTGAGATTAGCGTTTGGATGGGGATTTTTGGTAACTTTTCAGTTAGCCCATGTCACACTGCAGAATTACAAATCGATATTTTGAATAATTAGCGACAAAATCTTGAAAAACCGTCAAAAAATGACATCAGACACGTCTGCCAGTGTTCCAGTCATTTAAAAAGAGACGAACGACGTCGAAGTCGTGTCAGTAGGCGAGCGGCTGAGGATGCTGTCAAACTGCTGGAAAATAATGAAACTTTCCACAAATTTTACGAGCATTTAATCTTATTCTGAAATATCTCAAACAATAATACAAATTTATGTCGTTCTCGAAACCATGATGGATAGTCGTGTTAAGAGAATATTTCAATTTTAAAGAGCATTTGGTACTTATGCTGACACCATGCTGATTTAGTTTTCAAGATGTGTTGATAATCAGTTTTGAAAGTCATTTGTCTGAAAACCCTATTAGATTCTCTCCTCTTTATTCCACAATGTCAACGTGGGTATTCCCCAGGGATAGGTCCTGGCTCCGACACTGTTTCCATTGCATATCAACGATCTGCTTCCCTGTACGATCAATCCGATCCACAGCTTTGACGATGATAGCAGAGTGTCGAGCCAGCTGCCGCGAAAAAGCTAGATTTCTTCTCGTACCACATCAACCTAAACCCACTCTCAGATATGTATCACGCTTCTTACCTCACTAACAATACAGGGTGTCCGCAAAGTTGGGGTTTTCCTTTTCAGAAACAACTACCCTTGAAATAACAAAGGTAATGTGTAGTGAAACGAGGGCGACCAAGTAAAAAAAAAATAAAGGAAAAAGTACTCACTCTCCAGTTGACGAGAAGGGCTAAGTACGTCTCTGCCCGAAATCATACCGCTCCAACAGAAAATGAAATAAGCTGATGCGCTACCGAGCAGACGCAGGCAAACAAGGAAGGCAAAATGTTGCGTAATGACCAAACATGAGCGTTGCGAAAGTTATTCACCCCATTACGCGTGAACGTAGATTCGTCTGTCACCAATATGCACTTCAAAAAGTCCGGATTATTGTCATGTTGATGCAACAACCACTCACAAAACCGCACTCTTGCTGGAAAATCGTCAGGTTGAAGGGCTTGTACACGTTGGACGTGAAACGGATACAGCCCCTCTTCACGCAGCGTTTGCCACACAGTAGTCTTTGATGCTTGCACTTCTCTAGCCACGTCTCTAGTGCTTGTTGAGAGATTCTCGTCTACGCGATTACCTCTACACGCGTGACCGTAACCGTCGGTTGAAGGTTGCATACTGACCTGACACACTGACTCCGACCCAGTTCTGCCGTCGGGTTGAGACCTTGTACCAATCGGTGATGTCCCGGGTCGCGGCTACAGGACGGTATTCAGATATGTTTGATGTTGCAGAGCCCTTTATCTCGGTTCCCTTAAGACATTGGTGTATATGGTACTAAGAAAAATTGCTTATGTTTTAAAGATCTACACGTCGTGTAAAGGAAAACCCCAACTTTGCGGACACCCTGTATAATCGTATAGAGACAGTCAACAATGATTAATAATACTATAGTTTATTATTCTTTCATCTCACTTTGAGAAAATACAACGGAACACAGAGGTGCAATCACCATCTAGGGAACCATACAATGTCTTTGGTATAACGTATCTGACAATCCT
Organism: Acanthoscelides obtectus; assembly: GCA_963669975.1. NCBI lineage: Eukaryota > Metazoa > Arthropoda > Insecta > Coleoptera > Chrysomelidae > Acanthoscelides > Acanthoscelides obtectus. The sequence goes on from CAVLJG010000010.1 coordinate 6,754,817, forward strand.
CTAGCACAATGAGCGATGTACCTAGTTATTGTTACATTTTTTCTGTCAATAAATCGGTCATTAAGCACTTCCCTTTTTTATTAGATATTTTTTGAATACTGTCTACAGCTGTCAAGTTAATACAAAGCCCTTACTGTAAAAAATAACCCCGCTTAAGAGATGATATTAAAAAAATAAAAAAAATGAACGTTACACTCCCATATATTTTAATTAACAAAAAATGTATCGGCAAAGGAGGATCTTTCGAATCTTGAATCCCTCAGGGTTCATTTCTTGGGCCATGCTTTAGTCATTATTTTTTCCTTCATTTATTTTTACTGGCTCTTGACTGACTTTGGATACAATGTCAAAAAACAAATTTTCATTCAAAACGCTGCAAGTAAAATAATCATTAACATTTCACACTTAAGAGCTTTTGTGCATAATACCTTGTATAACATCGTATGCGGTAACGCGGTCTCGATTTAATGTGATCTTGTTAACATCTGACAGCAATATCATCTTATTATTGATCTAGTGGTCATCCATAACCATGTACGATCGAAGCGAAAACAGCTGAACACGCATTAAGTACATCAAAACCATAATTTTTTCATTCCTTAAGAGGTGCGCTTAAGCGCGTCATGTATGGACAGCTTCAGGAGCCTTTTGTATTAGCGAAAACGTGAAGACGATCAACCAGGCTGTGTTTTGGTGGCAGACGGGAAAAAATGAATTTAGATATCCTAGAAAGTAGAATGCTTGGTTCTGTTCCAGTCTCAGATGGCGCCTGGATCTTCAATCACTCTGATTACTATTTTAATTGGCCCATTATTCAACGTTCTATCTGGACGTCTTTCCACAGCATGCAAATCAATTGGCGGGATACCAGCCTCCACCAACAATGCATGTGTGGATGCACCTCCCACTTCTGGGACTTCCATCATTCCAGCAGAGACGCAAAGACTTTATTTACCTTTTCATTCTCAGATCCCTGTCGAGCCACACAGCCAGATGCTTGAAACATTTTTGCTTTGAATCTCAACCCCAACATCCAATGAATTTAGCTTCTGTCTGCCAGAAAGTATAACCACGTCCATACAAAAGCATTGCTAGTCGCTATCATAGCAGAATCAGCAACCGAAGAGCCCCAATGTATAACATGTCCCAAGGCATTGGCCCTAGGACGGAGCCCTGCGGAACTCCCACGGTTACCTTCATCGCGTTTTCATCCACCATAAGTGTTCTCTCGTTGGGGTAGCTTTTTATCACGTTCAGCAAATAGCTAGGGGTGTCCAGCTTCGACAATTTTCTGGTAATTATAATAATAATAAACCGTCTTTTATTAGAAAAAACAAATTAGAGATAATGCATAAATTATTATCTATAATTAGATTAGTGAGCAGCTAAAGGCGAAGTTTAGCTATGGCAGCTATTCTTACACCTAACCATTAACTGCATAAGAATAATAGATGGTAAAAAAGTACAGCTGTAAAGAAAATAAATGGAGTAAAATGCCCATGTAATTGATTACAACCTAGATAAAAAATAGCTTAAAAAGCATGGAAGAACTGCGGAGCATACTATTAAAAAAAATGGAGCTTTCACTTGCATCGTTTGGAGGGTACTTCATCCCCTAATACTCGTGATAACATGCCGCGTGCATTCAACCGCCCCTCTTAAGGCGACCAGAAATATAATTTCTTCATTCCCGGCCCAGTCGGATGGCGAATTTCGCTTTCAAATGAAATATTAACAAACCATTAAGAAAGTAGCGCGAATTGATCGGATCTCGGCCTTCGTACATAATCTTCTTTAGGCATGCAAGAATATTCACACCTTACCTCATTAATTCGCTCGGCAGAATAAACAGAAGAATAATATACAGATGCTGCTCTTAATAAATCGAATGCAGAAGGCATTTTTCAGTGCGATGTAATCATCTCTGACTGGCCGATAAGTGAGACTTCAGTCTGATATGGAAATTGGGTTAATACAAGATAGTTTTAAGTCCATTTTGGTGGGTATTGATATTGACCGATCGATCAAGAATGAATTATTCTATGGCAAAGAAATTCCTTCTAGTTGGCTTTTATTTTCACAAACAAAATAATATCAAGTTGCCTTTGGAAACAAAATTTTGTTTACTTACTTTATTGTCAGTTGAGACTTAGTTTTCGCTTTAAGATGTATAAATTGGAAATAAAAAAAAGTATAGTAATAATAATAATTACAATAAACATAAAATACAGTGATTCTCAATTTCATTTTCAGACTGTGACGTTGACTTGAATGTGACTTGCTCTAATATCGGATATCAATTTTCCGATTACTTGAAGAGCGTGATAAACAGCGTTGGCTGTGAGGACCATTGCACTTTAAATTTTATGGAAACGCATAAGATTAGATATTCTTATGAAATTATACCGTCTTTACTACTTTTTTTAGTACCCGTGGAGTGTATTTTTATAGACCGAAATTAAAAAGGGATGATAGGATTTTATGACGAGGAGTAACGGGAACTTTTACGAGATTAATTAAATGAATGGTATCAAGAAATTAGAGCAACCCGAAAATTTCCTCTTTATCTTCGCAATTAAATACCGGGTCAACTTGCCATAAATGGGAAAAGGCGCAACGTACTATAAAAAGGCCAAATAAAATTTGGCACAAGCGCGTCTCGTGGAGTATTTTAAAGCTGAGTTGTAAATATAAAATACCGGTTTAAAACATTTTTTCAACAAAACCCTCTTGGCTAAGCATACCCAGGCTTCGTTTCGGCAAGGACAGGATATATGGGCGAAGTTTTGGGCACTGAAAATAATTAAAATTTTCTATCGTTCAAATCTTCGCATTTCAATATTTTGCAGTTTTGTTTTACCTCCTAGTAAGGAGAGGACGTACCGCTTGGATTTTTATAAAATTTGAACACGATGTTGCCACTATGCCAAAGACGAAAAAGCCTTGTAGTTTCTAAAAATTAATCCAGTGGCGGCGAAGAAGAAGGCCAAAAATCCAAAAAAAAATCGCTCAAACTTCGTGTTTTGCCGTTTCACAACTTTTGTCAGGGTTGAAAATCGGGGGCTGTAGGAGGTAAGGGGTTGTAAATTTAAATAAATTATTTTTCCTCCACTATAAGAATACTTTGTGTCAAAATTTAACCAAAACTAGAGCTGCACTTTCCAGCGATGCAAACATGACATAAAACTTGCAAAAAACACAATAATCCCATTTGCAAAATTTTCCGCGATGCTTCGCCAGTGGCATGGGAAGTAATAAAATGCGCACGTCTGGAGAGATATTTTCAATAAAAATATTTTCCTTGAATCTAGTTCAGAAATTATACAGGGTGGCGCATCGAAATCATTACAAACGCATCTACTGGCAGCTCAGTTTTTTTTTTTTGGAAAAACGCTCAGTCCCCTCGATTTTGTTTTCGAGGGGGACACAAGTTTGGCAAAAATTACGTTAGCTCGTGCAGCCCCCTAAGCGGGGGTGACACCACCCCAAAATCTTAAATGGAAAGGGAATTGAAAGACCTTTAAAATAATTTATCACTCGACCCCCCTTTCCATTTAAGATTTTAGGGTTGATGTCACCCCCGCCCAGGGGGCTGCACGTGCCAACGTGATTTTTTGTCAAACTTGTGTCCCCATCGAAAACAAAATCGACGGGTCTGAGCGTTTTTCCAAAAAAAAACTGAGCAGTCAGTAAATGCGTCTGTTTCGTTTTCGATGCGCCACCCTGTATATCTTCTCTGGCACACCTCACACACATAACACAACTACAGGACTAGTGTCTCAGAAATAATAAATCCTTCTTAGGAATACGTTGGTAAAGTGAGCTACATTTTCATGTTTTTTGCAAGTCCATACCGGAACGTAATTTAAACAATTAAATACTTTTACGACTTTTAATACATGCATATAAAAATACATTATAAATAACTACGAACGAGAAACTGCAATAACGATTTTTCTGAATATGTTTCCTTATGGATAATACATATAACCATGAAAATGACACCATAACTCTTCCAAACAACAAAGATATCTCAGATGTAAATGCCAAAAATCACCTTTCCGAGGTGCACATGGTATGAAACCCACCTATTTGTACCTCTGATAATGCTCATTCTTTCCGCAACAATCCTTCGGGAACATTTACTGAATACAATGGATATATACAGCAGTATTCGAATAAAGACGTAATTTGTAGTTCTTTTTGGCGGGCAAAATGGTCGGTACTGCCGAAAATCTGAAAAGGCGTACGGATACGTGTTTATGGTACATCTGTGATGCTTACCGGAATACAGGCGGAATAGGAAACGTGATAGTACCAGTGGCGGTGGCATTTTGTATCAGAAAGGAAGTTGATAGAAGCTGATTATATAAAATTATTTAACAATCTTTAATCAGCTCGCTATTGAATGTGTCGATCAATAAGGTCAGTATATACTGCATAAAGCTTTTTTTCGGGAGTGCCCCAGGGTTCAAGCCTTGGTCCCCTATTGCTCACCGTATTTATTGATGACATTGCGTGTTATTATTAACTCCTCTTTGCGTATGACTTAAAATTATTCAGGGTGCATTGATTCTGAGGTGGATTGTATTGCGCTTCAGCGGGATATTGATGCTTCAGTAGCAGTGTGACGAGACTAATTTATTTCTTAATGCGTCTAGTATAGTACAGTCTAGTCAGCGATTCCAGGAAAGGGTCTGCTTGCAAATTTAATTACAAGGGATATTTACGTAAATCCTTGTGACTCAATTAAGAATTTGGGTGTAAACAATATTTTGTGAAAAAACTTCTAGGGCATACGTTATGTCTATGAAGTATACAGTACAACATGCTCAAAAACGTTCAAAGTCGACTTGTATAGTTTTTAGTTCTATACTTCGCTGATCATATCTCGCTACGATAACAAACGCTAGATAAAAACAGGTAGTTCCGTAAATTCGCATCTGCTTCTGGTCGTACCGTCCCCGCCTCTGCGAAATGGCGAAAATAATCCCAGTAAGCCACGCGTCAGACAGGTGCACGGCGAGGACCACCTGGTACGGTGCTAAACAGTAGAAACAACCACATGTCACCAGCGAGTGCCAATAGATCGCGGCTCTCATAGGGGGAGTACCTTTATGGTACCTTCGGCGGCGGGTCGCACACCAAAGGCGAAATGAAGGGTTAGAAGGGTTAGGAAAGAAAGGAAATAGATGCTGGGATCGATTCTGCAAAATAAGGATGTGAAATCGGGTACCTATGATGATCTTACGGTAAACGGCAGATGCAGCGGGTGAAGTGGTACGATGTGTGTTTGCAACAGTTTGATATATTGGGGTTCTTTTGTGTATCCGTACAACGTAAATGGGAAGTACTTTTACGAGCAAACCGGAAAAGATATATACATGGTTTTGATTGTCAATCGTTATTTTAGAAGATATCTAGATAAATCTCGTTCTATTTATACAAGGTATCTCAAAACGCAAAATGTACCTTTTATCAAAAATTCCGAAAAAAACTCTGTATATTTCTACACCGTTAAATAGTTTTTTTGATGATTTTTTTTATATAATGTTCATACAACTGTTTTCCAAACGTTTTTGAGTTGTTACTACTAATTTCAAGAAAATTCAAATAGAGAATTTCGTAAAAATATTTAACCTTATTTAAGACTGGATTTCAAAATAAAAGCTACAATAATATTGACACTTTTTCTAACCCACAATAATTAGAATTTCAATATGACATTTCGTCTGTTGTCAATGTTTCTTATCGCCGCCATATTAGATGTGTGCCCAAGTAAATAGAGTTTTTAAATTTGATTTCCAGAATGCATATGTCATGCATTCACGTTGCCAAACCTTGATTATTTAAAAGAAACAGAATTTTATAAGTATACTATCAGATAGTCGTTTGTTTTAGCTAAGCATTGCTTAGACCATATCGTTCATTTTTTTCCAAGCAGGATTTTTCAGGACAATATTTCTCGTTATTACACGTGAAAAGAATTGGGCAATTTAATGCTCTGTGTCACGGATCACGAATACTCAAAGCCTTGTCGAAAAAATCCTTATAGGATAATCCTTAAAATATTTAGACAAGCAAATGGACATCATTAATATATCAACTAGTATTTGTATTGGTATTTTTTTAACTTCCAAAGGAGATGCATGATGCAAACTGAAAAGCTGACTGATACGTAAAGCTTCTTTCTACAGAAAAGACATGAAGAGAGGGACCTAGAGATTAATTAATTTTTGAGGTATGAAGGAGACGAGGATTGGTTAACAACGTCAAATGTCGAGCTACCTGTTCCAACGAATTCCAGCATTTACATGCAAAAAATCGAGACCCGGCGCCAGTCGGCAATACAGCCTCATAAAGGGATTGCAGTATCTTAAGGGCTAAGCACGTTATCGCCGCCGAAAATTAAAAGCTTTAAATTGTTAGTTATCTTAATGGGCGACATAAAAAAGTCACGACTTGAGCTACTTAGGTAAGCTGTGTTTTGTGATGCATCTTGTCTTATCTCACACCTTTGTGGCACCTGACGGATAATAAAACTGTCTGACAAGTTTATAGAGCGCGTACAGCATTAACGATATTACCGATCATAAACTTAAAGGTGTAATTTAATACTTACTAGCGAGGAAGTACGGTAATCGCGAAAAATTGCCAGAATGTTTGTCTCTATAATTTGAGAAATACCGCTAAGATTTTCGGAATCATTCTTGGAAGGTTTAAAAATTAAGGGTAAGGGGTTGTATGGGGTGGGCGGAAGACATATCTCAATTTTTCTCCGTTGGTGTATTTATACGCCTAAAGCATAGGTGTTGAAGAAAATAGTTAATCTTGGAAAATACTGACTCTTGTATGCATTGTATCAACCATTAGCTTTTACTCTTGAAACTTTACAAATTAGCAATCTCTTTTTCTGAAAGTTATCTTCACGGCAGGACTCAGTGTGTTTTCTGAAACCAAAGATTGCCCTCAACATCGTCTATACCGTCCGGTATGCCTCAAGGCTCTATATTAGGACCTATACTATACTAAGTGACATATAAATCCGTACACCCAGTTTAAATGGTTTTATTTTAATAAAATCTTGTATAAGTACTTAATGAAGCATAATAAGTAAATGATAAAATTTTCAAAATGATTGCACTGCTTTAAAGCCCTTTGTCCTTTAATAACGTGTGGATGCACCCTGATGTGCTACGCATTCTCCAACGCGCCTAGACATGCTTCTGATCAGGTGGTCAATGTCCTCCTGTGGTATCTCATTCCAGGCAACCACCAACTCCTCTCGAAGTGCTTCTAGAGTCTGAGGAGGACGTTGCAAATTGAGCAATCTCCTACCCATCATATCCCACACGTGCTCAATTGGGGATAAGTCGGGAGATCTTGGTGGCCATGGTAACAATGTGACATCATTATGTTGAAAGAAGTCTATTGTGACTCTTGCAACATGTGGTCGTACATTATCTTGTTGGAAAGTTGGATCTGTCAGGGTGTCAAGATAGGGTAAAAGATGGGGTTCTAGAACTTCGTGGATATAACGCTACGCATTCATGTTACCTCTGATGAATATTAAAGGTGACCTGGAACCATAAGCTATAGCATCCCAAACCATAACTCCAACAGTGTGATGAACATGTCTTTCAACAAGAGACTGTGGATTCCTCCTTTCACCACGTCGCCTTCTAACCCTGGCACGACCATCGTGCATGCCTAAACAAAATCGAGACTCGTCACTAAAGACAATACTGTTCCATTCCTGATCCCAGAGTGACCGTTGTCTGCACCACTCAAGGCGATTACGTCGGTGTTCTCGAGTTAAAGGGAGGACCCACTGTGGCCGGTATGAAAACAAGCCAAAACTTCTCATTCGTCGGTAAACACTTCGCATGCCAATAGGTCTTCCGTGTTCTGCAAACCATTCATTTGCAATGGACCTGGTAGTGGAGAAACGGTCCCTTAAGGCCAATAATCTTAGGCGGCGATCTTCACGGTCTGTTGTTCTACGGCGGCGTCCAGTGCCCCTTGCTCTTTGCGTACGGCCTTCTCGAAGCCATGCCTGACAACACCTAACCACAGTGTCTACACTTCTTTTCACTCTAACTGCAATTGCCCGAAAAGAAAGTCCAGCTTCCCGAAGTCCCACTATACGGCCCCTATCAAACTCACTAAGTTGACGAAATCGTACTGGTCTCCGTACTCTAGGCATCGTAACCGATCGTAAAGGATGTCACGAACCAAAATCCGCCAACGTTGATTCTTTACTGCGGCTGAAATATTCATTTTTAGAGCGTTAGTGAATTAAAAAAAAGCAGTATAAAAACCGGAATGTCCAACTGATAAGGCTGAACATTTTTTCACTTTACAGTAAGATAAATACATTCACCAACTTTTATTAAAATAAAACCATTTAAACTGGGTGTTCGGATTTATATGTCACTTAGTATATTTACAATTCATACTTTTGTTTGTTAGTATTTCTCTTGTTCAATCATTTGCAGATGAAACTCAGTTAATGCTTAGTTTTAGTCTAATACACAATATTCTTCTAACAGAAGGCAATTTGTTGCATATAATCGTTACAATTCTTATGAATATGCTTGCATATCGGGGGTGCTACAGGGATCAAATCTTGGCCCACTGCTTTTCACATGATTTATAAACGACTCTCAATTGTAATAAATTTCTTTATGCTAATGATTTGGAAATTTTACTACCTATTCTATACCTCACAGATGGAATCGGATAATATTCGGATTTGGCGTCAAGTAGACAAACTTGGTTTGAATGTGAAACAGAGTAACGTAAGGAAAATTCGGTTTGTATAGGCGACGAGGTACTTTGTCGTTGTCAGAAAACTAAAGAGCTGATAATTGTTTTTGTCTTTTGTCGAGCATATTTCAATAATGGTTAATGCCGCATCAAACGCGTATGTATTCGTAATAAGAAGCTTTCACTAATGTTAAGGCTCTTACCGCAATGCATTTGACCTAAATCAGAATATTCGTCAACTATTTGGCGTCCCTAACACTCTAAACTTCAAATAGCAATTGAAAAAGTGCCACGACGCTTCCTATCCTCCTGGGAGTCTATTTTATGACCAGCTTTCTTTTAGATTTGAATTGGAAAGTCTGAATCTAAGATGAAAATGTAATTCTATAACCGTTTTGTATAAAATTTTACGTAAAAACTTAGACGCCAACGTAATTTTATCTAGTATTATTCTTTGTGCCCTGTTTGAGAACTAGAAATACCAAAACCTTTCACTGTGTGAACATTTTAATTCAATTTCTGCGGTTTGTTCCTCGAAAATACTGAATTATGGTCGTTTATTTGTGGACCGAAAAATCGCATAAATGGGCTATCTTTTTCTTGATACGTTTGACATTTAACTTTCTTCATATGTCTATTGTAAATGTCCGCTTTGAATTTTTATCTAAAGGCTAAACGTATTGATGCTTGAGATAATGTCAAGAATCTTATCTTTTTTCTGTAACCTTTTGTATGTTCATGGTATAGTATGCTTATGTATTGTTGTCCTGCAACTGGAAGACTGTTGGACAATAAAAATTATTATTATTACTAATACATTATTTTTTTATACACGTTCAACGTTGAGTATAAATGTATAACAATTGCGTAGGAACTGAACAGTCTGCTTCCTATTTAATTCAACCAGAAAGTCTCACAATGATTATAAAATTACCTCAGGCTATTATTATGATACACTAATATCGCACTTCGGAGTTAATGATCTGTTACGTTCAAGAATTGTCACCTGGCACTGTAATTAACCGGAATAAAGGAAATAAATACCAAACGGCGAAAATCACCGACCTCATTGTGGGCAGATCGTAATCGATATTGTATTTTATGGGAGCCATGACACGTTTTCCTGTCTCAGAGGGCGACGATATCCCTAATTTCGGTACTATGCTTGATTACGGCGGTTGGGAATGGTTTTTTGTCCGAGAACGCATGGGGGATTTTTTAAATATGGGAAATTTGATATCTGCGACAGTGGGTTTGACGTTTTCACACTAACAAACAGTTTTTGTAGTTTGAAGGCAGATTTTACCCTAGAGTCGTTTAAATTAATTTAGGTGTTCTATTGCCGTCATACATTTGATCTTCTGGGATAATTTTGACATGTCTTGATAATTTGAACACAGAAATTCCATAGAACGAGGTGCCGAAATTATCTTTACGGGCGACGTCGAAATTAGTTTCAGTTAGGATCGGCATCATGTAAAAACATAGACACAAGTCGTGACCAAAACTGAAACATTATACAAAAAATCGCATTTTAAGTTTGAAAATAAGAAACAATTCTTTTTAATATACTAAGTGACATATAAATCCGAACACCCAGTTTGAATGGTTTTATTTTAATAAAATTTTGTATAAGTACTTAATGAAGCATAATAAGTAAATGATAAAAATTTCAAAATGATTGCACTGCTTTAAAGCCCTTTGACCTTTAATAATGTGCGGATGCATCGTGATGTGGTACGCATTCTCCAACGCGCCTAGGCATGCTTCTGATCAGGTGGTCAATGTCCTCTTGTGCTATCTCATTCCAGGCAACCACCAACTCCTCTCGAAGTGCTTCTAGAGTCTAAGGAGGACGTTGCAAAATGAGCAATCTCCTACCCATCATATCCCACACATGCTCAATTGGGGATAAGTCGGGAGATCTTGGTGGCCATGGTAACAATGTGACATCATTATGTTGAAAGAAGTCTATTGTGACTCTTGCAACATGTGGTCGGGCATTATCTTGTTGGAAAGTTGGATCTGATAGGGTGTCAAGATAGGGTAAAAGATGGGGTTCTAGAACTTCGTGGATATAACGCTGCGCGTTCATGTTACCTCTGATGAAGATTAAAGGTGACCTGGAACCATAAGCTACAGCACCCCAAACCATAACTCCAACAGTGTGATGAACATGTCTTTCAACAAAAAACTGTGGATTCCTCCTTTCACCACGTCGCCTTCTAACCCTGGCACGACCATCGTGCATGCCTAAACAAAATCGAGACTCGTCACTAAAGACAATACTGTTCCATTCCTGATCCCAGAGTGACCGTTGTCTGCACCACTCAAGGCGATTACGTCGGTGTTCTCGAGTTAAAGGGAGGACCCAGTGTGGCCGGTATGAAAACAAGCCAAAACTTCTCATTCGTCGGTAAGCACTTCGCATGCCAATAGGTCTTCCGTGTTCTGCAAACCATTCATTTGCAATGGACCTGGTAGTGGAGAAACGGTCCCTTAAGGCCAATAATCTTCACGGTCTGTTGTTCTACGGCGGCGTCCAGTGCCCCTTGCTCTTTGCGTACGGCCTTCTCCTAGCCATGCCTGACAACACCTAACCACAGTGTCTACACTTCTTTGCACTCTAACTGCAATTGCCCGAAAAGAAAGTCCAGCTTCCCGAAGTCCCACTATACGGCCCCTATCAAACTCACTAAGTTGACGAAATCGTACAGGTCTCCGTACTCTAGGCATCGTAACCGATCGTAAAAGATGTCAAGAACCAAAATCCGCCAACGTTGATTCTTTACTGCGGCTGAAATATTCATTTTTAGAGCGTTAGTGAATTAAAAAAAAGCAGTATAGAAACCGGAATGTCCAACTGATAAGGCTGATAAGATAAATACATTCACCAACTTTTATTAAAATAAAACCATTTAAACTGGGTGTTCGGATTTATATGTCACTTAGTATATCTCGAAACCGTCAACTCGAATTAACTAAAATATTTGGTATGCGGATTTACCTAAGTACTATCCACATTAAATTACTTAAAAAATGTTACATACAAGACCCCCTCAAAATGCTGTTCTGAGTATGATGTTTGATTTGTGAATCACCCTGTATAATCTCAAAAAACGGACATAATGTCACTTTTCAACCATATCGGTCCCTAGTTCAATAATTTTAGGAAGTAGAATGGAATCAAGGACAACGCTACGCACATCGGGGACGTAACTGGACACAAGGATAGTCCGAAAAGCGAATTGTACCAGTTCCGCGATGATTTATTTTGAAATCGGTGTGTGACTGAAGTCGCAGCGGTAAGCAGTGGCCTGAAAGGCGGAACCCTTTCCAGATCTCGTTAATTTCTCCGAGTTTCTGATATATCGGGCCGCCCCACGGGACAAATCTACTGCGTTAATGATAATACAGTTGAACTAGGTATTCTGTCGCTATTTGGGACGATTGAAAAAACGACATCAGACCCGTGATTTACTGGTCGAGATTGTTGTCTTTGTTTTACGATTGATATCATATACTCGTAGTTGTAAATTGTAGTTTTCACGGGCCTGCATACGCTACGAGCGTGAAACAGAGATGTAAAAAAGCATTTAATCAAAATTCCGAGGAAACATTCTCTCAGTAATTGAATCAAGTTTGCGCATTTTCAAAACAGTCATTCTAAAGACTTCTTTTCAAGCAAATGATACGATTTTCTTGGTGTCATTTGTATACAGTGGACCTCCGGTAATCCGACAAACATTATGCAGGGCAGTGTCGGACTATCGAATTTGTCGGATTATAGAGCACTGCCTAAGACCCCCTATAGTCCGGAATTTTTTATAAAAGAGTGCCTTGTAATCCGACAAATTACATATCCAATGGTAAGATTATATTTGTTATGTATATGTATGTATGTACAAATTATACATAGTTTATGTATGTCGAATTTAGTAAATTAAATAACCATAGAGAGCTTACGTTTTATTATAAAATTAAGCTTAAATGCACATACATATGTACCAAAATAATCAAGAATTATTAATCAAAATCATTAACGAATTTATCAAATTATGAAGCTTGGAAATATTCATCAATCTTTTTTTGTTTAAGGTTGTTATAACGCGATATCAGAGCTTTGTCCCTCAGTCTTCTCAAAAGTAAAAGCTTGTTGTAGGTTGTACCATTCTCTTCAGCCCATTGTAAACCTAGCTCAAAGGCGTTAATTGCGTCTTGTGCTGTGACTTGTGGAGCAGTTACAATCACGTCGTCGATATTTTCCTGATTGTTTGTTGTATAATTAGAAACCTCTTTTATAATCTCTTCGTCAGACATTTCATGAAAAACATTTTCCTCTTTATCCATTCCAAGGCACCTGATTTCCAAATCTTCCAGACTTATCTGTGTTTGAGTAGCAACTTGTTCTATAACTTCCGAAGTAACACTGATTTGTGGAACGTTGCTAGGAGTGGTGACTATATCAGGCTTTTTCCAAGACAATTTAATACTTGATGACGGTAACGCATTCCACGACTGACAAAGAGCAAACACCACGTCTTTCATATTAAATTCTTTTAAAGTTTTTTCTATTGGTTGGTCTTTTGATACGGCTCTCAGAAGTGGGTTTTTCTTATAGTCTTGCTTGACCAACTGAATGATATTCTGGTCCATTGGTTGAATCAGTGCCATGCAATTTGGCAGAAGAAACATCGCAGTGATGCATTTATCCTCAGGTGGTTGACCGGGAGCGTTATCAAGAAGCAACAACGCTTTTTGAGGAAAATTATGATCTTTTAACTATTTTCAGGTACGAAGCATTCATCAAACCACTTTTTGTAAAGGTCTTTTGTCATCCATGCACTTTTTTGTCCGTAATAGTGTACAGATAAATCAATGTTTTTGAATGCCCGTGGTTTATTAGATTTCCCAATGACCATCATCTTAAGCGCATGTATGGCCGCAGCGTTAGCACATGATAGTATGGTTACACGATCTTTACTTACTTTTCGTCCAGGTACGGATTTTTCGTTACCAGAAACGAAAGTTTTGTTAGGCATCACACGCCAAAAAAGCCCTGATTCGTCTGCATTGTACACCTGTGGCGGGTCAAGATTTAAATCGTTCACCTTTTGCAAAAATCTTAATTTAAAGGGCTCTATGCAGGTGGCATCGTTAGAAAGTTTATCTCCTGTAATAGTCATTAAACGTATGCCACGACGACTTTTAAAACGTTCTAGCCATCCTTTGCTCGCCACAAAATCATCTTTTTTGTTATTTCCTTTTAAAAAGACTTAGCTTTCATGGCCAACATGGGTCCTGAAATTGGTGCATGCCTATTTCTTTCCCGAAGAAACCACATGTACAAAGCTTCTTCCACTTCTGGATGTTCAGCTTTCTTGAGTGTCTGTCTCTACAAGTTGTAACCTGTTCAAACCTGTGTAGCGAAGATGGTCAAATACGTATGTATGTAACACATATTCAAAGACATGTCGGATTACAGGGGGCGCCGGATTAGACACAGGCCGGATTATCGGGGGTCCACTGTAGTTTGTAATTTATGAGCACACAATTTTTTTTTTAAATTTTGGAAAGTAACAACAAAAGGTAAACGCCCAGGTATTTTTATCCGATTTGAATAATTTTTGGCGTATATATTCAGTGTCCCTTACTAGTAGAATGACCAAATTTTCAGCTTGATCCGTCAACTGACTGCCGAAGCTGATTTAATAATGTGTTGAGGATCCACGATTTCTTATACACCCATTAACACGCATGGGCATCGTGAGGAATTCTAATGGGTGATTTTTTTGCTAGTATCTTTTTGGCAACACTGTTTTTGACAGATGACGCGTGAATCGTGTCTTGTGTCATTGTCAAACTTATTCAGTTTGGTCTACAATTTAACCGTGAATCGACTTACGAACGAACAACGCTTGCAAATTATTGAATTTTACTATCAAAATTCATGCTCGGTTAAGAGAGTGCATCGAGCACTGCTTCCAATTTATGGGCAATTTGGTCGGCCTACTGAGGGAGCTATTCGGAAGCTTGTGACTAAATTTCGAACCCAGTTTACATTATTGGACATCAAACCACCAACACGCACACGATGATAAACATTAAATTATATCGACCGTTCTATCGACTCAAATAAAGAATTAATCGTTTTTTCAAATTTTTTGTCAAATCGTATACCTCTTAAAAAATCACCCGTTAATAAACATACGTAGTTGCTAACCTTTCTTTGGTCGCTCAATATACGTTTCGGACCTTTGTAGAAAATAAAAGTGACATTTTAGTTCGACTGGTCTATACAGTCACATCGATAAATAATCAAGCCCCACGATAAATGAACTCCGATGTTGAGGAAGTTCGATGTAAAGACGCAAGAAAATGGAATTTGCCGATCCGCAAAAACCGCTGTGCCGAGACCAATCGAAGTGACGTAAATAACGCCGAAAATGAAAAATGTTGCTTATTCCGCGGATGCTCGTAATTTGGATCACTTTCTATTGTTTGGGGCACAGTATTAACATAAATTACATGTACTTGGAACGAGACCGACACACGCAGTATACAGACTACTAACAGTAACGTCACTCGAAGGGGTTAAAACTAAGAATCCGTATCTCAGATCGTCATTTCTTTTTTTTTTTGAATAGTGTGAAAGGTGTATATAAAAGGTATATGCAGTTTCAAATGTAATTTTTTTAGACCCTTAAAATTTTCCTTCTAGAAGGTCATATAAATGTTAGAGGGGGTCAATTTATAGGCGCACATCCTGTACTTCCAGGGTCATGAATCTTTGTAAAATTTCAGGGTCTTAGGTCGAACGATTCGGTCTGGAGACGTGCTCAAAGTTCGAAGGTTTTGAAAAAATATAACCTTTAGCACTTAGCCCGTCGTCAGTGGGTATTTACGTTAATATCCGGGCATTGACGTCAATGTCAAATTATCTCCTTTGCCCAAAACAAGTACAATTTTAAGCTAGATGCATCGTCGTTTTTGGCTGAATATAATAATAAAGGCTCTATTATCCAACGATTTCCCGTTTACAGAAAACTGAAGGAATAATTATAATATATTATGATAATAATTCCCCAAGTCCAGATGCAGATAATTATACTAAGTGACATATAAATCCGAACACCCAGTTTAAATGGTTTTATTTTAATAAAAGTTGGTGAATGTATTTAACTTACTTAACAAGTGAAAAAATTTTCAGTTGGACATTCCGGTTTTTATACTGCTTTTTTTTAATTCACTAACGCTCTAAACATGAATATTTCAGCCGCAGTAAAGAATCAACGTTGGCGGATTTTGGTTCTTGACATCCTTTACGATCGGTTACGATGCCTAGAGTACGGAGACCTGTACGATTTCGTCAACTTAGTGAGTTTGATAGGGGCCGTATAGTGGGACTTCGGGAAGCTGGACTTTCTTTTCGGGCAATTGCAGTTAGAGTGCAAAGAAGTGTAGACACTGTGGTTAGGTGTTGTCAGGCATGGCTTTTGTTTAGGCATGCACGATGGTCGTGCCAGGGTTAGAAGGCGACGTGGTGAAGAACAAGATAATGCCCGACCACATGTTGCAAGAGTCACAATAGACTTCTTTCAACATAATGATGTCACATTGTTACCATGGCCACCAAGATCTCCCGACCTATCCCCAATTGAGCACGTGTGGGATATGATGGGTAGGAGATTGCTCAATTTGCAACGTCCTCCACTGACTCTAGAAGCACTTCGAGAGGAGTTGGTGGTTGCCTGGAATGAGATACCACAGGAGGACATTGACCACCTGATCAGAAGCATGCCTAGGCGCGTTGGAGAATGTGTAGCACATCAGGGTGCATCGACACATTATTAAAGGTCAAAGGGCTTTAAAGCAGTGCAATCATTTTGAAATTTTTATCATTTACTTATTATGCTTCATTAAGTACTTATACAAAATTTTATTAAAATAAAACCATTTAAACTGGGTGTTCGGATTTATATGTCACTTAGTATAATACATCATCATTAGTGGAGATCAATACATTTGGCAGCAAAGTAATTTAAAAATGAAGAATAGGCAAGTAAATGTTGAAAATGGCCACCATGACTCTCCATGCAATAATAGAGATTTTGCAATATTTGAGGAGTAATTTGAAGGAACTCATTCACAATTCTTTGTCGCTAATCGTTAATCATTTATAATATCTAGAAAAAATAATGCCTGCAAATTTGACCCCTGTTACCTGTTAAGAACGATATCATAAACTTCACAGTCTCATCAGAAAATCCAAAACAATATGTAAGTGGAATCCATAAAAATTGTGCCATAAATTATAAAAAACTAGGAGTATTTTACCAGCTCACAAAGCATCAAAAAGACTGGTCACAGAAATATCTAATTCCAGGAACATGGTGGGCAAGCGGAAAAGTGCGAGCATGAAATTTTTCCAGTGAGTGAATATACTATAGATTTCTGTATACCTCGACCGCGGCAAAAAAGCTACCTATGGGTATAATGAATGTATGTTGATACGAGCTTTTTATGTATGCAAAAATAAGTGAATTTGGACGTATTATACTTTTTAAGTTTTATTGCTCTCTGTTATTACACCTTTTGAGCTTCGAGGTACAAGATACGTTCAAAAAATTAATAACGTTTTTTGCTTCCTCTTACTCTTTCGCGTGAACCAAAGCAAGATCGATCTTACGCCTTGCATGATTTTTATACACAGTGTAACCATGGTTTCGACGAGAACGAATTACAGCAGACGCTCGATAACGTAAACACGGGATAATGAAAACTTGCGCTAACGTAATCACAAACTTCGTTCTATAGGATCAAACGGAACGCGCGATAACGTAAACAATGTGTACGCTCGATAACGTAAACAACTCTCGGCGCACGGAAACAGCGCGACGGTAAAATGCTGTAACCATGGTTTTGACGAGAACGAATTACAGCAGACGCTCGATAACGTAAACACGGGATAATGAGAACTTGCGCTAATGTAAACACAAACTTCGTTCTATAGGATCAAACGGAACGCGCGATAACGTAAACAATGTGTACGCTCGATAACGTAAACAACTCTCGGCGCACGGAACCAGCGCGACGGTAAAATGCTGTAACCATGGTTTTGACGAGAACGAATTACAGCAAACGCTCGATAACGTAAACACGGGATAATGAAAACTTGCGCTAATGTAAACACAAACTTCGTTCTATAGGATCAAACGGAACGCGCGATAACGTAAACAATGTGTACGCTCGATAACGTAAACAACTCTCGGCGCACGGAAACAGCGCGACGGTAAAATGCTGAAGCCTCGATGATTTATGTCGGGCGTCGGGGAGTCCCCGATTTATGATGTAGAGTGTAGGGGATTCACCTCTGCGATAAAATACGACAAACTCGGTCAGTCGTATGATCGTTTAGGATACGTTTATACGTACGTATGTATTTCATTTTTGAACTTAAGTGAATACATTGCACGCGTTAATATATTTTATGACTATGGCATCCAAATCCTATAAAAGAAAGTGTTTAAAGTTGAGTGAGAAGGTGCGGGAGTGACACAGTTAGCAAAAAAATATGGAGTATCGAAAGCAACAATCTGTAAAATTAAGCGTATGAAAGCTCAAATTTTACAAAGAACGTGCAATACATTTGGAGGTCCGGGAAAAAGAAAAACTTTAAAAAATGCGAAGGCACCTAAAATGGAAAATTCCCTGTATAAGTAGTTTTTAAACAACGGGAAAATCATGTCCCAGTTAGTGGTGAAGTACTTAAACAGAGAGCGAGACTGTTAAATGAAAAACTGCCACTGGTAATTGGGAAAGCAAAAAATCCGCGCTCATTTAAAAATGTTAATATCCCTGTTGATTATGACTGTTCAAAAACCGCTTGGATGACTAGCAGTATATGCTTTGTCCCTCAGGTAAGACAATCTATTATCACAAATGCTCTATTCATAATTTGAAGATGTGTTTTCAATTTGTAGGTAAAAGGTTTCCTAAAACAACAGAAGCTTCCAATAAAAGCGTTGTTACTATTGGATAATGCACCAAGTCATCCTCCCGAGCAACAACTGAGGAGCAGGGATGGGTCAATTTTCGTCATGTACATGCCGCCCAACGTAACACCGTTAATTCAACCGATAGACCAGAATATAATAAGACTCACCAAACTATACTATAGGAAGTTTCTACTTTCGTCTGTCTTATCAAAGAATCCTGAAAACTTATCTGAGGCTTTAAAAAAAGTAACATTACGAGAAGCTGTTTTAGATTTACATATGGCCTGGAATGAACTTAACAGCAAACTATTAAAAAATGTTGGGACAATCTCTTTTGTACCAATAATGAAGATGATGAAGAAGACGATGTCCCCTTAAGCGTAATTAGAGAACGTTTGCGATCCAATAATGATAATGTTATTAGTGTGTCATTGGATGTTGTTGATTTATTGAAAACAGTGAATCCCAACATTGTTTGTACTCCTGCTGATATTAATTTATGGAACGCAGATAAGCAGACGAAAGATGCTGATAAGGAGGAGGATATGGACAGTGAGGATGATAAGAACGATCCCGTTGAAGTCAGAAGTGTACTGACTGACGCGCAAGCTATACAAGATTTTAACCAAGCTTTAGATTGGGCTGAAAGAAAAGAATTTTCATACACGGATATTTTAGTTCTTCGTAAATTACGGGCGCAGGCATTGGAAGACAATGCTAAGCGCAAATTTACGCAGACAAAACTTGTTAATTATTTTTCTTCTAATTAAAAAAAATACTTATAATATTTGTTTATTTTGTTATAAATAGTATGTATTAAACGTTTCTTTTAATAAATCAAATATTATATAAATCACGTTTGCTAATGTAAACATTTCGATAATGTGAACCACACTTGGATTAAATTAGTTTACATTACCGAGCGTCTAATTAATTTCAAAATCGTTTCTATTTTTTACTGAATTTATTTTAATTTTTGCCGAGCTAGTACGTGCCCCCTTGCCCTCCGGGGTACGCCGTTGCCACGAAACACCAAAAAAAGTATCCAAAACACGCCTTATCTGCAACAGAAGAAAGGGAATATAAACAGCACAATACAAACGTTAAAATATAGCTATTTCTTCGCAAAATCTCCTTTTTGCCGTCAGTCAGAGCTATTTGCATAAGGCCTACCGCCAACCAAAAAGAACTTTTCGTGCGAAAATTACCGATTCAAATGAAATTCCGCAGATATTCCACCTCGTGTGGCAGAAACGCGAAAGATACAAGTCGAGATTGTCTGCCGATCGTGGCGAAGACCTTTTGCAAGCCAAATGTCGTCGGGGCCTTTCTACATGTCGTTTGCCACTTTTTTACATGCAAAATTAGCATAAAGCTACTTTTCCACATAAATTCATCAAGAGACTTCGCCACTGCGTTTTAATGTGGACCGGTCGCTTTGTTTTCGATGCTCCAGGAGTTGTCACTCTACCAAGGGCGCCGTAAAAGGGGTAAAATAGAATAATAAACATCTGAATCATATCATGAGACCATGCTTGTCTGGTGAATGAAACTGCATATACAGGGTGTCCGCAAAGTTGGGGTTTTCCTTTACACGACGTGTAGATCTTGAAAACATAAGCAATTTTTCTTAGTACCTTATAAAGCAATGTCTTAAGGGAACCGAGATAAAGGGCTCTGCAACATCAAAAATATCTGAATACCGTCCTGTAGCCGCGACCCGCCGGGATATCCCCGACTGGTACAAGGTCTCAACCCGACGGCAGAACTGGGTCGGGGTCAGTGTGTCAGGTTAGTATGCAACCTTCAACCGACGGTTACAGTCACACCTGTAGAGGTAAACGAACTCGTATAATCGATTGCGTTTCACAAAACAACAAGCACTAGAGACGTGGCTAGAGAAGTGCAAGTATCAAAAACTAAAGTGTGGCAAACGCTGCGTGAAGAGGGGCTGTATCCGTTTCACGTCCAACGTGTACAAGCCCTTCAACCTGACGATTTTCCAGCAAGAGTGCGGTTTTGTGAGTGGTTGTTGCATCAACATGACAATAATCCGGACTTTTTGAAGTGCATATTGGTGACAGACGAATCTACGTTCACGCGTAATGGGGTGAATAACTTTCGCAACACTCATGTTTGGTCATTTTCAACAAACATTTTCGGTGAATGTTTGGGCTGGTATGGTGAACGGTATGCTCATTGGACCATTTATTCTCCCAAATCGATTGGACGGGATGCAATACCTAAACTTTTCACGCAACATTTTGCCTTCCTTGTTAGAAGATGTGCCATTAAGTGTACGACAATCAATGTGGTTTCTGCGTCTGCTCGGTAGCGCTTCAGCTGATTTCATTTTCTGTTGGAGCGATATGATTTCGGGCAGAGACGTACTTAGCCCTTCTCGTCAACTGGAGAGTGAGTACTTTTTCCTTTATTTTTTTTACGTGGTCGCCCTCGTTTCACTACACATTACCTTTGTGATTTCAAGGGTAGTTGTTTCTGCAAAGGAAAACCCCAACTTTGCGGACACCCTGTATAGAACAAGTTCTAAAGATTTGCTGAATGCTGACCGACACTATCCTTAATTTTGTTCGAAATTTAGCGTTCCAGACGTGGCAGACGGCCTTGATAATTTTTTTTTAAAAACCAACTCCGAAAAACATTTTTTTTCTCGAAAACTATGCGAGATTGCCTATTTTTACGACAGACAACAAATAAAGTAATTTAAAGGATCTTTTACATAAAAAAATCATAGTCTTTGGGAACGTTGCGAAAAAATTCTGCTATAATTTATGTAGGGGTGGGGGTAGTTTTCACACTTCTCGAACCCAAATTTCATTCAAATCGGACTATCGGTTCAAAAAATATTTGAAAACTTTGGCGCCCTCTAACGGACAAACTATGCACCTTTGCATAGAGATACATCATGTCTAATCGACTTATTTCGAGTCAAGAAATACGTAGTATCTATCAAAACCCGCCTGGTATTTTTCCTAACGGCGCCCATGTCCTCGTCCCTTTGTTTTCGTCAAGTTGTCGCCCTAGCAATTGTTCCAGCCCGATGACATTTCAATGTGCCCCGTACGGTCGTTCATTGAACGTTTTCCCGCACTTCATTTGCATCTTCTCTGAAGATCGGCAGCGACGTGGGAGATTTCGTCGACGTTCCTCCTTCTTCTTCTCGAGATCGATAGTCGTCTGTTATTTAAATCCGCCATGCAAAGCTCAGTTGATAGACGCGCGGCTTCCCGTATTCAAATTATCGGCCGTATCGCTATGTCTTATCTAATTTACAATGAGAATGATTTTTGGTCGTTTTTAGATTGAAATATGGCCGAAAAGATAACAAATTGATGCTGTCGTCGGGATTTCGGATCTAGACGGCTATCACTGTGCGTACGCGGACCTCCTAGTCATTTTTATAAAACGAACGGGGTATCTGGATCGGCATAGGAGCTCGGGTCGCATTTTGCTTCGATACTTTGACATTTTCTAATGTAGCCTGTAGGGAATAAAGACGAGAAATATGATCGATTTTTCTGGAAAAACCATTTTTTTTCTATTAGTCGACAACTGCATGGCCTTTCTGTATAGTAATGATGAAATTGAAAGATCAACATCGGCAATTAACCAGAACTGCTACATGTCGGATCTACCATATCAGTGGCGAAGCGTCCATGTAACCATTGTTACCATTGGTAACAGTTTAAAATTTAAAAATAAATATTTTATGACTAAGTACTGTGGAATAATTTCATTTATTTGTTTATCAACAGCGATATGTAATAGTAATTCAGTAAATATACAGATTAGCCTCACGAAAATAATGCGCCCTATAGTGTCTAGGAACACGATGAAGCTGACTCGCTTCGATTTGGTTCTCGGTTCATTTTCATTTATGGATACACTTGGTAGTCCGACGGGGACCGTCGGGGCCGGTTCTTGTCCGATCGCGGTCGCCCGAGTGCGTGGGGCGTTGTTACCAGACATGTCCAAATCATCAGTTGCTGCCGCGATATTCATCCCGACCACTGCATCCCCACGGCTAGGCGACCTGTATGTTAAATTTGTATTGATAGGACAGCGGGTCATGCTATAAATCATATGTCATAGTGTTTGTGCACTGATTGCAACGGTTAGACGATACCAAAAATATCTTCATAAATAGGAGATCTTCACCATTCCGGATCGAACAATCCACCAAAGATGCGTATAATCATGATACCTAGCAAATTTTTTGTCTATGTCCATAGTAATTGCATTATGCATCAGGGAGATGTAGGGATTGACACGTCTTACACATATTATCTGTGTTTTAGGATGGAGAGGATGATGTTTTTATTGCTTTGAAGAAATTCATTAACCCTTAAATTAATAAACGATTACTATTATGATGTAAAGGAAGATGAGAAATCGGATGGAATGTATTTTATATTCTATTTTCTTGCAAAATACAGACAAATCCACACTGTTCAACAGGTATGTAATGATAACAGTATATTGAACTTGAATTCGAGATTGCCATACATTAACAAATGTCCAAATCTGCTGCCAAATTTAACAGCTAGAAAATTGCATTCCCGTTGGCTATGGGGATAACGGGTTGTTAAATGTAAATTTATAAGAGAAATCAAAATACATGGAAGTTGTCCTGTTTTCTCTGTACAAAAGCATCATGTTGGAATCAAAAAGTGGTCTTGTTTATAATACAGTCGAATTTTCACGGTTTTATTCAATATTTTAATAGAAATCACTGATATTCTGAGACCTTTGACAGCTTCTGTCAAATTGCATTTCGATAAGGTATTTTTTTTCAAAAAAACTAAAGAAACACGCTTTTAGATGGTCCTAGAAACAGTAATAATATGCAATCTAGTGCTGTAACCTACTTCCCACAACAAACAAGAACATATATTTAGAAAGTAGTACGCTATACTTTTGGAAACGTGCACCTCAGTTAGGACTGACCAGGTTACTCTGCCCTTTTCAAGTACAATCCCAAAATAATACCTTGGCTGCACACCGAATACGACAAATTTTCCAAATACATCCGAGAATTCCAAAACGGCCGCTTCCGAAAATAACAATAATTGTTTTGGAGACAGACCGCGCAAAGATGAAATATTAACAAACAGAAATTGTACTGTTATACGTCTCAAAAAGGTATCGACTAATGATGTGTTTTTTGCGAAAGCACTCTGAGCAAACACGAGATATTAATTGAACTCGCTGTACGCCCGACAAGCCGGAGATATTAAATTATAATGATTATACGGGGGGAAGGCAATATGTGCATACATTGTGTTACCACCATGACATACCCAACATCCTTAGATGAAAACATGGAGAGTAAAACTGGAAAATTGTATCGGAAAACGTCACAGTTTAAGGGCATAATTTTGTAGGAAACCTGCTTCAAGTGGAGGAGGGTAGTGTTGCCTGACTAGTTGAAATAAAAGTACAAAGATTAGACATGCTGTTTTTATCCATCCTATCACAGACAGCCAATCATGGATAGCTGTTTGGGTAATGTCGAAATAATATGACTATAGAAGAGAAGCGTCACTCCGACGTTAAAACAGTGTTTAGTGAGGTGTCTGAAATGATATTATGGTACCCAAAATCCTATATGCAGCTCAGCTCTGGTTTCTGTCATATCACAGGCAGTGAGTAAGAAGGTAAACGTAAAGAATGTCGAAATAATATGACTATAGAAGAGAAGCGTCACTCCGACGTTAAAACAGTGTTTAGTGAGGTGTCTGAAATGATATTATGGTATCCAAAATCCTATACGCAGCTCAGCTGTGGTTTCTGTCATATCACAGGCAGTGAGTAAGAAGGTAAACGTAAAGAATGTCGAAATAATATGACTATAGAAGAGAAGCGTCACTCCGACGTTAAAACAGTGGCTGAAATGATATTATGGTATCCAAAATCCTACATGCAGCTTAACTGTGGTTTCTGTCTTATCACAGACAGTGAGTAAGAAGGTAAACGTAAAGGTTCCGCTAATGATGTGAAAAATATAAGAAAACGGCCACTGTGATTGCCGAAACGTTTTTATCCATCCTATCACAGACAGCCAATCATGGATAGCTGTTTCATGTTTTTTAGCAATTCATCAGCATGGTCTAGGTTAAGACAGTGTCATCCATCACTAGAATCTACTACTTTCGCAGTGGATGATTCCGGTAATAGATGACGCTTTGTGCTATCTCATATTGAAAGAACGAGGATGATGAGGTTGCAGAAAGCCAGAAACGAAGTTTGTGTTTTGTTTCTTCACGTCCAGCATTCGAAAATTTTTATCTTCTTGATCAACACAAGAATGAGCGAGTCAACTTAGATTTTCTAACCTCCAAAAACTGCCGAATTGCAACATTGGATTTTACCGCCTAAGGTGGTTCAAAAAGAATGTGGAAATAATATGACTATAGAAGAGAAGCGTCACTCCGACATTAAAACAGTGTTTAGTGAGGTGTCTGAAATGATATTATGGTATCCAGAATCTTATATGCAGCTTAACTGTGGTTTCTGTGATATCACAGGCAGTGAGTAAGAAGGTAAACGTAAAGGTTCCGCTAATGATGTAAAAAAAAATAAAAAACGGCCACTGTGATTGCCGAAACGTTTTTATCCATCCTATCACAGGCAGCCAATCATGGATAGCTGTTTCATGTTTTTTGGCAATTCATCAGCATGGTCTAGGTTAAGACATCCATCCATCACTAGAATCTACTACTTTCGCAGTGGATGATTCCGGTAATAGATGGCGCTTTGTGCTGTCTTAGTTTGAAAGAACGATGATGATGAGGTTGCAGAAAGCCAGAAACGAAGTTTGTTTTTTGTTTCTTCACTTCGAACATTCGAAAATTTTTATTTTCTTGATCAACACAAGAATGAGCGAGTCAACTTAGATTTTCTAACCTCCAAAAACTTCCAAATTGCAACATTGGATTTTAGCGCCTAAGGAGGTTCAAAAAGAATGTCGAAATAATATGTCTATAGAAGAGAAGCGTCACTCCGACGTTAAAACAGTGTTTAGTGAGGTGTCTGAAATGATATTGTGGTATCCAAAATCCTATATGCAACTCAACTGTGGTTTCTGTCATATCACAGGCAGTGAGTAAGAAGGTAAACGTAAAGGTTCCGCTAATGATGTAAAAAAATAAGAAAACGGCCACTGTGATTGCCGAAACTTTTTTATCCATCCTATCATAGGCAGCCAATCATGAATAGCTGTTCCATGTTTTTTGACCATTCATCAGCAGGGTCTAGGTTAAGACAGTGACATCCATCACTAGAATCTACTACTTTCGCAGTGGATGATTCCGGTAATAGACCGCGCTTTGTGCTGTCTTATTTTGCAAGAACGTGGATGATGAGGTTGCAGAAAGCCAGAAACGAAGTTTGTTTTTTGTTTCTTTACGTCGAGCATTCGAACATTTTTATTTTCTTGATCAACACAAGAATGAGCAAGTCAACTTAGATTTTCTAACCTCCAAAAACTTCCAAATTGCAACATTGGATTTTACCGCCTAAGGTGGTTAAAAAAGAATGTCGAAATAATATGACTATAGAAGAGAAGCGTCACTCCGACGTTAAAACAGTGTTTAGTGAGGTGTTTGAAATAATATTATGGTATTCAAAATCATACATGCAGCTTAACTGTTGTTTCTGTCATATCACAGGCAGTGAGTAAGAAGGTAAACGTAAAGGTTCCGCTAATGATGTAAAAAAAAATAAGAAAACGGCCACTGTGATTGCCGAAACGGCGTCACTAGACGGCACATCAAGCATATGAGGATTAATTTGCAACCAGATAGACATGGAGGATATATTCATGTCATTTGATAGCGATTCCAAAGACCGACCTCTTTTTTTGCTCTCCGAACAGTTAGTTTTGAGTTACGCAGTATTGGAGCTGAAGCGACAATATTTTCTTTATATTCAACAGCTGTGGTCTTGGTGTACTTATCGGAGAATAAGGAAAAAAAAGACAATACAGATTTCGTATTCAGTTTTTCATCCTACGTCAATGAGCAATGGCAAAAAATATACATACACAAATGAAGAGGTTTAGTATAGTTACTTCTAGGGCTACAGTGTATTTAAAAAAACATTCAACTTTGACAGATAGTAAGTCAGTCACTTTTACAAAAACTTTCCGTCAAAATGAGCTTCAAGTTCCAACTTATCCCATATCGTCTTCAGAATTTTTTTAAATATCGTGCATACGGGATACTTGTAAACCCAAAATGCACTTTTTTCACTAAATTCAAACGGAACAACCTGTATTTTTTTGAAGTTCACCTTACAAGTCTTCAATAAATTTATATCACACACCTCGATGTATATTTGGGTCCGCAGGTACCTTTTTGCTCCACTTCTTACCTTACATCCCCGGTAATACGAAAAATGTCGCTCCAAAATCGTCACCGGTCCCAATTAATGAATTCCTGCGGCATTCTAAAATAATGTTCACGTGTATGTTCCTGCTACCAAGGAAGCCTGAATTACCAATTTAAGAGCCTTAGAATTATGATATCCATCCTCTCGGCGACCAGTTTTACCCGAAAAAAATCATTTTAATACGTAACGTCGTGATGTCCTTTTTGGGCTGTCGCAAGTATAAAATCACATTACTTAATAACGTGTTTTGGCACTGACATAATCGTATGCAGCTTTAAACTAGCTTCTCTTTTAAGCATCACCATTACCCAAAAGCTGTCATTAGAGCTTATAAGGCAGGAAACTGTGTGCCTCTATCGACGCTAGTTTTGCGAAGATAAAAATAAGGTCTTCCATTTTTCTAGGTAGGTACTTCGCTATACATATACTAGGTGATAAATAAAATGGGGATTAAAGCAATTATCTACATATGGTCAGCCACCCTGTATGCCTGCCAATTCGTAAGGCTTAAATTCCCATGGGAACCATTAGTACAGGCCATTGTTTACGAAAGGTCCTCTTTTTCGCAAAATGACGCATACAGGTGCATTTTACACTTTTTAAACACTATTGATCGTGCGATTTTGGGTAAATGGCAAGTTTTTAAGCCACTAACACCCATAACCATTCTTCACACCCAATAAAATTTTGCAAGTCACTGTTTGCTTAACGCAGGATCGCATTCACAGGCATAATGGCACAAAAAGTGATTAAGTGGTCTGTAACACACCATGAACTCTATTTTGACAAAGTATGGATTTTGGATTGTGCCCGGTTTTGCTGCAACTTTTTATCGTTCACGTATTCGTGATGAATTTTAGGATAGCGGACGTTGCAATTTCATGGTATGCATTTAGTGTGCATACAATGTAAGTAAAAACGTTTGTATTTACACTAAATGACGTAGAAAAGTAACATTTATCTTCCGGTATGGTTTGCGGTTCATATCACCAAGGTAAACTAGTGTATTTTGCTATAAAATTCATCCCAAAAACGTCCGTCCTCTCTGCCGCACCCTGTACGTGCGGTTCTGATACCCCATTAAACTTCATGTGCTGCACTTTTACCAAATTGACACAGTAGGACACTCAAATAGTAACACAGCGTTAGAGTATCGCGGACTTAAGTCTAGATTTTACAGTTTTCTTTCCGCAAGCCACAAAAAGTAGACTGGTGTGTTGGGTAACATGCTTTTCTGAATTTCAACCAGGTGAATCCGTCCCGAAAGGCAAAACAAACATCTCGGTCCCACAAACGACGACCTCTGCCTCCCAAAAACAAAAGCAACAGGACGATCGATGATAATAAAGTCATAAGCGTAACCAGAGGCAGATTTATAATGGCGGGTTGACCTCCAACCTCCTGCGCAGTGTTTCTTTTTAATTAATTACGGTTAATAAATTTCCGAATGCTTCATCTGGGAGATCGTAAGTGATACACATAGCGGCATGGAATATAGAATATAAGCCGAATGGCCGGACGATTCGGTTCGGATGCGCTTTTTTGTTTCGGTAACGCTGCTTAGCAGAGCCGTACTCAGAAAGGAGGTGAAGATTTTATTGCCTGGACGTCGATTTCAGATTCAAATTCAATATACTGGGTGTCAACTACCCTTGAAATAACAAAGGTAATGAGTAGTGAAACGAGGGCGACCAAGTAAAAAAAATAAAGGAAAAAGTACTCACTCTCCAGTTGACGAGAAGGGCTAAGTACGTCTCTGTCCGAAATCATACCGCTCCAACAGAAAATGAAATCAGCTGATGCGCTACCGAGCAGACGCAGGCAAACAAGGAAGGCAAAATGTTGCGTAAAAAGTCTAGGTATTGCATCCCGTTTAATCGATTTGGGAGAATAAATGGTCCAATGAGCATACCGTTCACCAAGCCAGCCCAAACATTCACCGAAAATGTTTGTTGAAAATGTGCCCGACGGACAGCGTGCGGATTTTCTACTGACCAAACATGAGTGTTGCGAAAGTTATTCACCCCATTACGCGTGAACGTAGATTCGTCTGTCACCAATATGCACTTCAAAAAGTCCGGATTATTGTCATGTTGATGCAACAACCAGTCTCAAAACCGCACTCTTGCTGGAAAATCGTCAGGTTGAAGGGCTTGTACACGTTGGACGTGAAACGGATACAGCCCCTCTTCACGCAGCGTTTGCCACACTTTAGTTTTTGATACTTGCACTTCTCTAGCCACGTCTCTAGTGCTTGTTGAGGGATTCTCGTCTACGCGATTACCTCTACACGCGTGACCGTAACCGTCGGTTGAAGGTTGCATACTGACCTGACACACTGACCCCGACCCAGTTCTGTCGTCGGGTTGAGCCACTGACCTTGTACCACTCGGTGATGTCGCGGGTCGCGGCTACAGGACGGTATTCAGATATTTTTGATGTTGCAGAGCCCTTTATCTCGGTTCCCTTAAGACATTGGTGTATATGGTACTAAGAAAAATTGCTCATGTTTTCAAGATCTACACGTCGTGTAAAGGAAAACTTTGCGGACACCCTGTATATTAGATAGAAAAATTAAGAAAATGTTATGGGAGTCTTTGATATATAGTATTACCTCTCTCTGGATGAAAATACAGGCTGCAAAAGGTCCAAAATGCACGCCACCGCTATACAAACAATTTAAGAAGGTACGATCGCGTTTCTCACTCAATAGCTTCCAGGAATTTGTTAAAAATATCCGAAAAAACATTATCACAATGTCATCAAAATATTCAAAGCCTCCGTTCTCTATTACCTTAGGCAAAAGCTTGTTATATTGTTACGTGCCAAAATCACTTAACCTTCTGTTTTACTGTTTTGATTACTTCCAGCAATTTGAATTTCTCTTTATTAATAGATTCCTAGACCAAGCACTTGTTAATGGTTTTCTTTTGTCAAATTTCATAGTTAATCGATTGTAGAATTTCTCACGTATTATACCAGTCATTCTCAGCGACTCGATATTGTATTGAAATCTTTTGGTCACAAATGTTATAATATTATTAATGACTATATTAGAAATTTTCTCATAAATATTATTGGCCCCTCGTAGACAGATTTGTTTCTGCTTACAATCTACCCATCTGCAACCAGCGCGCCATCTTGTGATGTTTATACGTACTAGCCGTATATGAATGTTTACCTTCCTCTCAAGATACCTTCTTTACCGACTTTTATCTGTTCCTTTTGATGTTCTGTCGAACGTACCTTCTTCAGGGCCACTTATTCAACCTTCGTTGCTGTAGTTTTGGTTGTGTGGGGGCGTTTTTTCGTTAGCCTTTTAACTTGCATTCCAGTGAGTATATGTGCTGCTTGTTTCGGCGATGTATTGTGATTCTTTTTTTAGATATTCCTATAGTAATTTACTGATTTATGAATATATTTAAACAAAAGAAAGGAAAGAGGAATCACACCTCCATTTCCTCATATTTATAAAAAAAGGCGTGGCAATATACTCCATAAAATTTCAAAAAATCCTGTCCTGTCCGTTCGAAATCCACATTCGACGAGCCCGCGGTGGCGTTTTGAATCCACCCTCGCTTTTCACCTGTTGCTGTGTTGCCCGCCTTATTTGCAAGTCAAATATGGCCGATGCAATATGTTGAGCGTCCACGACCAGACCAAACGGTACTACACCATCTTGCTCTACGGGCCGCTTGGTACTCGTCGAATTTGGATTATTTTCGTTTTTTGCTCGATCTCATTACCAAAAATTAATTCGTTCGTTATGTCGTAACATCTGCAGATGCTTCAGTTCGCTTTTAAGAAGCGACGACGGAAAATGGAGTGACGAGTGGATTTGGAGTGATATACAGAGTGGGCCATTAAGTAGAGCGGAGGTTAAAACGACAAAGCGTATGGAAGATTCGCTTATGGTGTATGATGTTATTTTGGTGAGACAAGGAAATTTTCAAAGTATCCTGAAGGTTTCAGTGGGTAATCTTATTCATTTTCCAACTGCCTTTAGTATAGGACTTACTGTGTTTAATAATTATTGAATAAATAAATGACTGGCTTAGATAAGTATGCTTCCTCTGCTTTCACGCTTCTGATATCAAATTCAAACTCAAATCATTTAACAATAAACTTTCACAAGTCACGAATCTCAAATCTTGGATTTACTCTTCCCCGTACCGTACTGATGATCCCTAATAAGGATGGAACATCGCCGTATACGATACAGCTAAACTAACGAAAGTACTTCAGCTACCATGAAAAAAAGACCAAAAAAATCACAGATTACTGTGATTTTATCCGTGTATGTTTTCTAAGTCGGATGAGTAATCGCTAGCAATTTATAATGAGAGCGTGTGGCGCATTTGATTTATTGCAAGCAATTTGTTGCGTTGGTCTACTTCCAGGATCATTGCCAAGGTTGAGAGTTTTAAGCATCATCGGGGCGTGTCCGGGGTCTCTAAGGATTGCAAAAACGCGGAATCAGTGTAATTATCAGTAGATGATGGAGATCTGGGAGATTTATCAAGAAACGCTACTTTTTAGATAGTTTCTACCAATAACGACGGGCAACGGAAGTCGTCGTAATTGACGGGTTCTCCTCTTCATCTCACAATGTCAACGCGGGTGTTGCCCAGGGTTCGATCTTAGCTCCAACAACGTTTCTATTATAGGGTGTTTCAGTTTATTGTTGCTTAACTTTAAGATTCGATAGAACTTTTAAAATTAATGCATAAAGTCTATATGAACATGGGTCGAAAAATTCGTGGCTTCCGAACTACAGGGTGTTTAAATTTACTTTCTAAAATAGTTTTTTTTAAATATTTCGAACAATATTTGATGTATAACAGTGAAAATTGGTATACAAGGGTTTTTTGGTTCGATAAAACGAACCATGGGCATAGTTTTACTCTAGCCGCTAGAGGGCGCTCTCTACTGTACCTGTAGTGTATTAAAATGACCGAAAATTTTTTCTTAGTGCAATTTTTTGCTTTTTGAATAAAAAAACTGATTCTTCACACTTTTCAACATAAAAAAGCCGTCTTGTGAATTTTTGTTATAGTTAGCCGTTTTTGAGATATTTCGATTTCTATGGTTCGATGCATTTTTAATTATTTATGATAAAATAACGTTAAAAAGTCAGTATTTCGAAAATTTTTAGAAGTAGGCTGTGCCTGCAAATATTTTTGAAATTGAAAGCAGAATAAGGTTAAACGTCAATTAGTTGACAGTTAGTTTTGTTGTCTGTTGAAACCTGAAATATCTCAAAAACGGCTAGCTATAACGAAAATTCACAAGAGAGCTTTTTTATGTTGAAAAGTGCGAAGAATCAGTTTTTTTTATTCAAAAAGCAAATAATTTCAATAAGAAAAAATTTGCAGTCATTTTAATACACTACAGGTACAGTAGAGAGCGCCCTCTAGCGGCTACAGTAAAACTATGCCCATGGTTCGTTTTGTCGTACCAAAAAACCCTTGTATACCAATTTTCACTGTTATACATCAAATATTGTTCGAAATATTTAAAAAAAACTATTTTAGAAAGTAAATTTAAACACCCTGTATTGCGGAAGCCACGCATTTTTCGACCCATGTTTATATAGACTTTATGCATTAATTTTAAAAGTTCTATCGAATCTTAAAGTTATGCAACAATAAACTGAAACACCCTATATCAACGACCTCCTTGTGTAGATTATTTGAAAAAATCACTTTTTACAATTTGAAAAAGCACTACGACGATTCTTGACGGTGGAAAACCTGCCATTAAAGACAAATATAATAGGGTCACAATCAGTGATTAACCTTGATCGGATTGAACATTACTATTATCCTAGAACTGCTTTGATTGCAGCACAGCACAGGAAATACGTACGACTCAGAACACCTAATGTCAATAATTCACGTCAGTTTTGAAATTGACAAATGACAATTGAGAACTTGGCATCATTTTTTGAATTGTACATATAAAAATTACAAATAATATAATAAATCTAAATTAGCTCCTTCTTTAATACGAGTAAAAAGCTCCTTCTTGATGGTACACGGCGCCATCCGTTAACGAAATAACGCAAATTCTGACGTCTGACATGTCTTCTTGATGATTCACAGCGCCGTCTGTTAGCGAAAGGAAAAAACTCGACAATACAGAAATCTATCACTCTTCCTTGAATTCTATTACGAAACAACAATATTCACAGCTCTGCACTTTACATGCAGGAAGAACACTAGCAGCAACCAAGTATCTAACACTATTTTCCAACTCTATCATCGTATATTCAGAATCCATAAAATTATAAAATAAAAATAATAATAATAAAAGATTTCTAATATTACTGAAAAAAAAGATTATAAGAAATAGGAAAATGGGTAGTGTCATAGTTTTTACTGTTCATCGAGTAACTGTTTTTTTTTTTTAATTTATATATAATTTCTTGACATTTAATAATCGAAACTCATCTGGCAGCAAATTGTATGATCTGATAGTATAATAATAATATTAGTTATAAAGTTGTTGACAGCTTGTGTCTCAAAATATCGACCATCTGGATGTTTATATTGAATGTTAAGCATTTTTTTGAAACAAACCGCCAGCCTCGCTTTGCAAAAACCTGGCAAGTAGTTCAAAACTTGATCAACCGACTCTCATATTCTGATTAACTGGCGATATCAATCTTTTAAAACACGACATACATACGGGGTAATTAGGTAATTTTTTTATTACTTTCCGTAATCACATAATAACATGATGAACGCGTAGAAAAAAATGCCAGCGATCTGAATACAAAATTCAATTACGAAGTATGAATTGAGTATTAATTTTTTCCACATGGAAACAATATAGTAATTTGGAGGTAATAAAAGGCCTAATGTCAGGTATCTCCCACAATTTAGGCAAAATTGAATTTTAATTTCGATATCCCCTATTTTTCGGGCAATTATTCTGAATACTGGTAGCTATTTTGTCCGATCAAGCGTTTATTAAAGCGAATAAAAAAAATGCAAGGTGTGTTAGAAAAAAAAACGGGGATAGTTTACAGGTTATTCAAAGTAAATACATATGAAATAACAAAGCTAAAGAATAGCGTCAAGAAGATTGACTTTGCAATGCACAAACAAATGGACTGAATTCAGATCGGACCTTTCGCGGATAAACGATATCGCGACTTCGTTGGTAGTTGGTGTTGCTATATGTTTTTGCCGTACTGATGATCGCTAAAAAGCATGAAACAACGTTTTATACGGTTGGTTATAGTCACTGAGACGGAAAGCAAACAGGTCGTATTCAGTCCTCTCTGTTAATGACAGGTGTTACCGTGTGCTATATTCGTAACTGGGGCTCTGCATTTAAGACAGTTTGTCATAACTATAGTGTTACAGTGCACGGACTAATAAGTTCTCCTCAAGACACTAAATGGTTCACCGGCAGGCAAGCCTGCTTTGAAATTTAACTCCACACTCTGTCTTTCCGCACGACACCAGGAAAATTAATTGGCGAGTTTTGATAATTAAAAATGCTCTGCGTTTTCAACTGTATTGCATAGCTTATTTGTGGTGGCTTATAGCACAGTCAATAAAGGGCTAGTTAAGCTCTATGGTGCGTCAAAGTTACGGAGATACAATTCTTGCGCGTTGATTGTATGTAAGTTTTTCTGTATCTGCAAAAATCTATTTGATATTCGATATATACTAAGTGACATATAAATCCGAACACCCAGTTTAAATGGTTTTATTTTAATAAAATTTTGTATACGTACTTAATGAAGCATAATAAGTAAATGATAAAAATTTCAAAATGATTGCACTGCTTTAAAGCCCTTTGACCTTTAATAATGTGTGGATGCACCCTGATGTGCTACGCATTCTCCAACGCGCCTAGGCATGCTTCTGATCAGGTGGTCAATGTCCTCTTGTGGTATCTCATTCCAGGCAACCACCAACTTCTCTCGAAGTGCTTCTAGAGTCTGAGGAGGACGTTGCAAATTGAGCAATCTCCTACCCATCATATCCCACACGTGCTCAATTGTGGATAAGTCGGCAGATCTTGGTGGCCATGGTAACAATGTAACATCATTATGTTGAAAGAAGTCTATTGTGACTCTTGCAACATGTGGTCGGGCATTATCTTGTTGGAAAGTTGGATCTGCTAGGGTGTCAAGATGGGGTAAATGATGGGGTTTTAGAACTTCGTGGATATAACGCTGCGTGTTCATGTTACCTCTGATGAAGATTAAAGGTGACCTGGAACCATAAGCTATAGCACCCCAAACCATAACTCCAACAGTGTGATGAACATGTCTTTCAACAAAAAACTGTGGATTCCTCCTTTCACCACGTCGCCTTCTAACTCTGGCACGACCATCGTTCATGCCTAAACAAAATCGAGACTCGTCACTAAAGACAATACTGTTCCATTCCTGATTCCCGAGTGACCGTTGTCTGCACCACTCAAGGCTATTACGTCGGTGTTCTCGAGTTAAAGGGAGGACCCAGTGTGGCCGGTATAAAAACAAGTCAAAACTTCTCATTCGTCGGTAAACACTTCGCATGCCAATAGGTCTTCCGTGTTCTGCAAACCATTCATTTGCAATGGACCTGGTAGTGGAGAAACGGTCCCTTAAGGCCAATAATCTTAGGCGGCGATCTTCACGGTCTGTTGTTCTACGGCGGCGTCCAGTGCCCCTTGCTCTTTGCGTACGGCCTTCTCGAAGCCATGTCTGACAACACCTAACCACAGTGTCTACACTTCTTTGCACTCTAACTGCAATTGCCCGAAAAGAAAGTCCAGCTTCCCGAAGTCCCACTATACGGCCCCTATCAAACTCACTAAGTTGACGAAATCGTACAGGTCTCCGTACTCTAGGCATCGTAACCGATCGTAAAGGATGTCAAGAACCAAAATCCGCCAACGTTGATTCTTTACTGCGGCTGAAATATTCATTTTTAGAGCGTTAGTGAATTAAAAAAAGCAGTATAAAAACCGGAATGTCCAAGTGATAAGGCTGAAAATTTTTTCACTTGTTATTTACAGTAAGATAAATGCATTCACCAACTTTTATTAAAATAAAACCATTTAAACTGGGTGTTCGGATTTATGTCACTTAGTATACATTACACGATTTTATTTTTTCTGAACTCCGCGGAAAGAAGACGTTAGAAATAAGCTACGAAATGTCAAATAATTACTGTGTGTGTCTCATCAAATTAAAAAGGACTTTCCACATTGTTGATCTTACCTAGATTTTCACGAAGTTAGAAACAGATAAGCCTTTTTTTCAATCTGTCCGTTACCTTTTTTAGAAAATAGTATGAAAAAATCTCTCACTCAAAAATCTAAACGAACGCTTCCAGACACGTAGCACAAAATGCATTTAAAATCAATAACAATGCACGGTTTATGCCATCATTTTAAACAGGCCGCAGGTCCTCCCATCATTCCAGGCTTATTGCGCCTCTAATGCCTCTATTAGACGACTCTATTCTAGATTATTAAGAACAATTTTGCGAAATTACGAACGAAGCCGTGTCACAGAAACGCGGTCGTAACCTTTAAGAACCTGAACACGTACACGGTAATAAAGAAAATCGAACATCCAGTAAAAGCGATTTTCTTTGAGTGAGACTTTGTATACAGTTCGATATAAGGTAGAGGTAGCGTTATTGGATTCTGCATGAAAAATACCCACGGTGTCGCTAGATTTTACGAATATTGTGTTGGACTACCTTGATGCTATACAGGGTGACTTCGAAGTTGAGTCATTTATTTTAACAGTGAGTAAATCTGATCAAAAGAAATGTTTTTTTATTTTAACATTTTTGTGGTAAAATTAAAGTAACAAAGTTATAGCCCTTTAGAAGTTTGAGTACCGCCCTGTCTCAATAATAATATTATGTGCTCGTGTTTGGCAACAACGGATATAATCCGCCTTATCGGTTCATCGCATCGGAAACAAAAAAGCGAAAGAATTTGAAACGCTGATCACGATGTTTTTATTCAGTCAATGTGTCAGTCGGTAACGCGTGAGTGAATAGTGGTGTTTGCTGCCTGGCTCAAACGTAATAAAAAATGCCACATATTCATGCGGATCGGTTTCCCAATCGAGTGCAACCAACCCCTCGTGCCTTTGTTAATGTAGTACAACGGGCTCGTGAATCAGGTGACTTAAGACCTCACAGGGTGTTTGGTCCAACCTCCGAAAAAATGTCCAGCTTTGCGGCTCGTATTTCCGCCGTTTTTAAATGTGTCCTGATAAATCTCCATTCATTATCAACGATTTTAAGCTGATACTAATAATATTGTCTATACAGGGTATCTAAAATGTTAAATGGTGCTTCAGATGAGGTCATTTATGTTTTCTTAAGATGGTCACGTTTTGTATGTTTTTTTTTTCTATGGTCGATGATTGGATTTTTGTGATGGCAGATAGTAATGCATGCTTCAATCATGCTATTATTGGGTTTTACACACCTAATTCAAAAATGTAAGAATTTTTTTTGTGGCCACATTTGTTTAGAGTATTTTAATGTCATGGGCTCATTGTTTTTCAAAAACATTGCTTTTTTTAGTTACAATATTATCCAATAACTTTTCTAAATAAATATTTCGTCACATCTTGGATAGCACATCACATGTAAACAATGATATCCTGTCGCTAAGAAAAGATTTTTGAGATTGTTAAAAAAATGAATGAGATAATATGGAAATGCGATGGAAAAATCAAATTTCATGAACCACGCAACCTGTACTTGATTTCAAATACCAAGACACTGCCGCAGCTGCTTCAAAAAAATGGTTAGAGAAAACTGGGAAAAGCTTGCCGATGAGCTGCCAAAAAGCACGGAACATCAGTCCGTTTTTGATCGGACTGTCGAAAGCAGCATGATTAGTTTCACTGCTACTTCTAAATCTTCAAAACTACTGAACTGGAGTACATTAATTTTATATCATTATAAAGGGAATTGAAATACCTTTAAAATAAGGTATCACTCGACCCCCCTTTCCATTTAAGATTTTGGGTCGTTTTCGATGCGCCACCCTGTATATTATTTCCCTAGTTGATTGCTTTATAATAACCTCAAACATCTTGACAGTACCCCATACTGGCAACCCATACTACTTGCCCCCCTCCCCAAGATATGATCCAGGATCCGCATCTGCTGTATGCAAAATGACAAATTTTCAAATAAAACGATTTTCCTAGGCGTTTTAGTTTCTTCGTCACATCGCTTGGCCGCAGTCCTCGCGCTATACCGAACAGTGGGAGAGTCAAAACGACCGAAGTGGCAGTACGTAGTATACGATACGAGTGTCGGTACAGCACCGATCACCGATTCGCCACACACCTGTAAACGACTGCGACCGCCCAACCGAGAAAACAGTCGAACAGCAGTCACTCATGGCCCGCTATGCTGTTGCCGCTGTTCGTTGTTTATGCAACGCCTACTTCGAAACCGCCGTCCATCAGCGACACGCAAACCGAGAGCGTGGGAGTTGATTAACCGCTAATTAGTACTGTTTTGATAGATACCTCTTGCCGATTTTCTCTAACACGGCTTATGTCGATATCAGTCACCAGATATATGTAATATAATTTTATTATTTAAATATAATTTTGGCATTGTTCAAAAAGAAGAAGAAACTTTTAAACTAGAGGTTTATGTTCAAAGATCGAAAATGACATGATCCATAATGAGGTCCAACATTTGAAAAGAATAATTTCCAGGATGCAGTTTATTGTTGATTTTCCGGAACAAAGCATAGATCGTCCTTTCGGTGTAAAAATGGAATTCCACCTGTATCCCCGTTGTTCTTTTTTCTTTCACGCTAACTCCAATCAGGTTCGACACGGTTGTCGCTTAACAGCCGCGTTGATGAGAAGGGAGATTTATCCGAAAATTGATGAGGCCTGCTCAATTAAACTCATCCTTTTTTATGCGAGTGTACACTTTCAGTTTGCTCTAATTACGGCTGTTGTTTTTTCTTTGTTATGATTTATGTGAACGTATTTATCAAGAATCTGCTCCGCGCACTTGCCGTGGATGTTCAGCGATCGCACTTGCAGTCGAGGTGAAATAAGTGTGAGCAGTGGTAGTCCTGAGGGTCACTTTTTGATGTAGAATAATACTTTTTCACTCCAGGTGGCACGTCGCGTTTCAAAATGTCATTATAACCTAGCAATATCTATTTTCTGAAGATGGTATGTTGCAAATTGAGCAATCTCCTACCCATCATATCCCACACGTGCTCAATTGGGGATAAG
Organism: Acanthoscelides obtectus; assembly: GCA_963669975.1. NCBI lineage: Eukaryota > Metazoa > Arthropoda > Insecta > Coleoptera > Chrysomelidae > Acanthoscelides > Acanthoscelides obtectus. The sequence goes on from CAVLJG010000010.1 coordinate 6,794,249, forward strand.
TCGGGAGATCTTGGTGGCCATGGTAACAATGTGACATCATTATGTTGAAAGAAGTCTATTGTGACTCTTGCAACATGTGGTCGGGCATTATCTTGTTGGAAAGTTGGATCTGCCAGGGTGTCAAGATAGGGTAAAAGATGGGGTTCTAGAACTTCGTGGATATAACGCTGCGCGTTCATGTTACCTCTGATGAAGATTAAAGGTGACCTGGAACCATAAGCTATAGCACCCCAAACCATAACTCCAACAGTGTGATGAACATGTCTTTCAACAAAAAACTGTGGATTCCTCCTTTCACCACGTCGCCTTCTAACCCTGGCACGACCATCGTGCATGCCTAAACAAAATCGAGACTCGTCACTAAAGACAATACTGTTCCATTCCTGATCCCAGAGTGACCGTTGTCTGCACCACTCAAGGCGATTACGTCGGTGTTCTCGAGTTAAAGGGAGGACCCAGTGTGGCCGGTATGAAAACAAGCCAAAACTTCTCATTCGTCGGTAAACACTTCGCATGCCAATAGGTCTTCCGTGTTCTGCAAACCATTCATTTGCAATGGACCTGGTAGTGGAGAAACGGTCCCTTACGGCCAATAATCTTAGGCGGCGATCTTCACGGTCTGTTGTTCTACGGCGTCGTCCAGTGCCCCTTGCTCTTTGCGTACGGCCTTCTCGAAGCCATGCCTGACAACACCTAACCACAGTGTCTACACTTCTTTGCACTCTAAATGCAATTGCCCGAAAAGAAAGTCCAGCTTCCCGAAGTCCCACTATACGGCCCCTATCAAACATACGTTTGTTTTTCAATTATGATGGTTTTTACTAGTTTCAGTTTTCTGCGCAAGAGAGAGTAAAACGATGCTTAACGAGTCCAAACTATCAATTGGTCACACTTTTTTAAATTAGTTAACAGACTGCAACAATTATTTTATATTTTTTGTCGTTTTTGATATAAATGATGAAAATAAAGGGTAATACAATACAGAATTTTGGATATAACTAAGCTTCTTTTAATAAATTTACCTATAATGTTTTTGTTTGCATTTTTAAGCTATAATGATAAATATCAGTTTCTAGGGATTCTTCTTTCATCAAAAATTACTCCAAGGCTTGTAACACAATCCCTAAACTTTAGTTTGGTGATTTCAATATTTTTTATTTAGTATTTTTTTGCCGATATTTCTCAGTAATACATATTCAAACATTTAAATAATCTGTAAAATGAAACGGAAGGAATAAAAAACGCCGAGTCAGAAAACAAACATAGTTATATGCGGGCTTTGTCACGGTCATATGCTAATAGCTAATTTAAAATAATTATCAGTGCTACTTGCGTGGTGGCAAGCTCACGCGCTATTATGTTTGCGTAGACTGAAAAAGAGCTTCGTAAACGTAATGACGGTTCCGATTGACAGTCGAACGTGGCATCGACGATCAATAATTATTGTGACAAAATCGCCATTTCGCCAATTACCGTAACGAAGATGCCCAATTAAGTGTTATTATTCGTTCTTCTGTGGAAAGAGAGAAAAAAATGACCGTATTCGTTAGCAGAAACTTGAACAGTGGTAAAATTTTCTGTGGCCAAATTTGCTTTATTGGATGCATCTTATATTATAGACAATTTTTTATGCGACAGTCTTAGCATTATTCAGACCATATCCTACATATTATTAGCACGTGCCTGGAAAAAGGTGTTTTCTCTGACTCACGAGAAGAAGCATTACTACCGCTTGCTAAAACTAATACGTGTTGTGTACCTTTAGATCAAGGACTATATACATAAACCTAAAATATTGCCTCTACAACCATTGGGAAAAGGCTATAATAGGTACTGCAACTGCGTTATTAGATCCATCTGACTCATGGGAAGAAGCATTACTACCGCTTGCTAAAACTAATACGTGTTGTGTACCTTTAGATCAAGGACTATATGCATAAACCTAAAATATTGCCTCTACAACCATTGGGAAAAGGCTATAATAGGTACTGCAACTGCGTTATTAAATCCATCTGACTCATGGGAAGAAGCATTACTGCCGCTTGCTAAAACTAATACGTGTTGTGTACCTTTAGATCAAGGACTATACATAAACCTAAAATATTGCCTCTACAACCATTGGGAAAAGGCTATAATAGGTACTGCAACTGCGTTATTAGATCGATCTGACTCATGGGAAGGAGCATTACTACCGCTTGCTAAAACTAATACGTGTTGTGTACCTTTAGATCAAGGACTATATACATAAACCTAAAATATTGCCTCTACAACCATTGGGAAAAGGCTATAATAGGTACTGCAACTGCGTTATTAGATCCATCTGACTCATGGGAAGAAGCATTACTACCGCTTGCTAAAACTAATACGTGTTGTGTACCTTTAGATCAAGGACTATATACATAAACCTAAAATACTGCCTCCACAACCATTGGGAAAAGGCTATAATAGGTACTGCAACTGCGTTATTAGATCCATCTGACTCATGGGAAGAAGCATTACTACCGCTTGCTAAAACTACTACGTGTTGTGTACCTTTAGAACAAGGACTATCTACATAAACCTAAAATATTGCCTCTACAACCATTGGGAAAAGGCTATAATAGGTACTGCAACTGCGTTATTAGATCCATCTGACTCATGGGAAGAAGCATTACTACCGCTTGCTAAAACTAATACGTGTTGTGTACCTTTAGATCAAGGACTATATACATAAACCTAAAATATTGCCTCTACAACCATTGGGAAAAGGCTATAATAGGTACTGCAACTGCGTTATTAGATCGATCTGACTCATGGGAAGAAGCATTACTACCGCTTGCTAAAACTAATACGTGTTGTGTACCTTTAGATCAAGGACTATATACATAAACCTAAAATATTGCCTCTACAACCATTGGGAAAAGGCTATAATAGGTACTGCAACTGCGTTATTAGATCGATCTGACTCATGGGAAGGAGCATTACTACCGCTTGCTAAAACTACTACGTGTTGTGTACCTTTAGATCAAGGACTATATACATAAACCTAAAATATTGCCTCTACAACCATTGGGAAAAGGCTATAATAGGTACTGCAACTGCGTTATCAGATCCATCTGACTCATGGGAAGAAGCATTACTACCGCTTGCTAAAACTAATACGTGTTGTGTACCTTTAGATCAAGCACTATATACATAAACCTAAAATATTGCCTCTACAACCATTGGAAAAAGGCTATAATAGGTACTGCAACTGCGTTATTAGATCCTTCTGACTCATGGGAAGAAGCATTACTACCGCTTGCTAAAACTAATACGTGTTGTGTACCTTTAGATCAAGGACTATATACATAAACCTAAAATATTGCCTCTACAACCATTGGGAAAAGGCTATAATAGGTACTGCAACTGCGTTATTAGATCCATCTGACTCATGGGAAGAAGCATTACTACCGCTTGCTAAAACTAATACGTGTTGTGTACCTTTAGATCAAGGACTATATACATAAACCTAAAATATTGCCTCTACAAGCATTGGGAAAAGGCTATAATAGGTACTGCAACTGCGTTATTAGATCCATCTGACTCATGGGAAGAAGCATTACTACCGCTTGCTAAAACTACTACGTGTTGTGTACCTTTAGATCAAGAACTATATACATAAACCTAAAATATTGCCTCTACAACCATTGGGAAAAGGCTATAATAGGTACTGCAACTGCGTTATTAGATCCATCTGACTCATGGGAAGAAGCATTACTACCGCTTGCTAAAACTAATACGTGTTGTGTACCTTTAGATCAAGGACTATATACATAAACCTAAAATATTGCCTCTACAACCATTGGGAAAAGGCTATAATAGGTACTGCAACTGCGTTATTAGATCCATCTGACTCATGGGAAGAAGCATTACTACCGCTTGCTAAAACTAATACGTGTTGTATACCTTTAGATCAAGGACTATATACATAAACCTAAAATATTGCCTCTACAACCATTGGGAAAAGGCTATAATAGGTACTGCAACTGCGTTATTAGATCCATCTGACTCATGGGAAGAAGCATTACTACCGCTTGCTAAAACTAATACGTGTTGTGTACCTTTACATCAAGGACTATATACATAAACCTAAAATATTGCCTCTACAACCATTGGGAAAAGGCTATAATAGGTACTGCAACTGCGTTATTAGATCCATCTGACTCATGGGAAGAAGCATTACTACCGCTTGCTAAAACTAATACGTGTTGTGTACCTTTAGATCAAGGATTATATACATAAACCTAAAATATTGCCTCTACAACCATTGGGAAAAGGCTATAATAGGTACTGCAACTGCGTTATTAGATCCATCTGACTCATGGGAAGAAGCATTACTGCCGCTTGCTAAAACTAATACGTGTTGTGTACCTTTAGATCAAGGATTATATACATAAACCTAAAATATTGCCTCTACAACCATTGGGAAAAGGCTATAATAGGTACTGCAACTGCGTTATTAGATCCATCTGACTCATGGGAAGAAGCATTACTACCGCTTGCTAAAACTAATACGTGTTGTGTATCTTTAGATCAAGGACTATATACATAAACCTAAAATATTACCTCTACAACCATTGGGAAAGGGCTATAATAGGTACTGCAACTGCGTTATTAGATCCATCTGACTCATGGGAAGAAGCATTACTACCGCTTGCTAAAACTAATACGTGTTGTGTACCTCTAGATCAAGGACTATATACATAAACCTAAAATATTGCCTCTACAACCGTTGGGAAAAGGCTATAATAGGTACTGCAACTGCGTTATTAGATCCATCTGACTCATGGGAAGAAGCATTACTACCGCTTGCTAAAACTAATACGTGTTGTGTATCTTTAGATCAAGGACTATATACATAAACCTAAAATATTGCCTCTACAACCATTGGGAAAGGGCTATAATAGGTACTGCAACTGCGTTATTAGATCCATCTGACTCATGGGAAGAAGCATTACTACCGCTTGCTAAAACTAATACGTGTTGTGTACCTTTAGATCAAGGACTATATACATAAACCTAAAATATTGCCTCTACAACCATTTTGAAAAGGCTATAATAGGTACTGCAACTGCGTTATTAGATCCATCTGACTCATGGGAAGAAGCATTACTACCGCTTGCTAAAAACTAATACGTGTTGTGTACCTTTAGATCAAGGACTATATACATAAACCTAAAATATTGCCTCTACAACCATTGGGAAAAGGCTATAATAGGTACTGCAACTGCGTTATTAGATCCATCTGACTCATGGGAAGAAGCATTACTACCGCTTGCTAAAACTAATACGTGTTGTGTACCTTTAGATCAAGGACTATATACATAAACCTAAAATATTGCCTCTACAACCATTGGGAAAAGGCTATAATAGGTACTGCAACTGCGTTATCAGATCCATCTGACAATGGACGTAGACTTCTCGGCACCACAAATCGTCGATTTTCTTATACCTCAATTAATACGATACAGACTTTTTTAGATAATGGATTTCAGATGGTGTGCATTGATATAGTTTTGTCCCACATTTCCTCTGGAGTACCGCAAGGATCTTTGCCTGGGCCACTGCTATTGATTTTATATACTCCGATTTAAAAGTCAATGTAACACGTTGCAGTATTCAGTTCTTTGCCGATGATTCTCAAATGTATAACCATTATCGTAGTTGCAACGTTCAAACAGCCGAATCGAAGGTCAATGAAGATCTTAAATCTATTAGTGAGTAAGAAAATCATTATTATGAGTTGTTTTCCATTCTACGCCAATTATACCTCAATAAACAATTTAATTATAAAACTATAAAAAAATATCACTGGTTATGTCAAAAACCACTTAGTGTGATATAGGTGACCTGCCATTTCTAGATACAACATCCCTTGCATGTCCCTTCAAAAAAAAATCAAATTGTTTGTTGCAGTATCTATTGTCAAATAGTATTTATTGTACAAAAACAATTCCTGATTGTAGTGAAGTATCCGGTGCTTTTTCAAGAGTTATAAAACGTTAAAATGAAATACATATCAAAAAAAATAGTTATAGAGAAAAAGCTTATGGTGAGTCAAACGTCACATCTACATAATTGACACTTGTCTTATTTGCAACATCACATAAAATATGCTTTATTTAACCGCTTGCCAGCGATAAATCGCTGCACTCTCGCAGCAAGCGTACCTTGTTCTTTTGTTTCGTTTTTCCCGCCGTTTCTGTAGCGGCGTCTCTACTCGCACACCGTTTAATCGGCGACTTCTCCCGGGCTTGAATCTCTTATAAGCCATAATTACTTATTGGAGATATACGTTATGGAAGTCCAACCAACGACCTTTCAAGACCAGGAAGATGTACCGTCTCAAAAATTGCCAACTCATTAGAAGAATACAAGTTCGCCAACAGTGTTGAAATTTGAAGACAATGTTTCTTCATTCACGACGTTTCGGTTAATACGTAATTTTCGATCGTCATCTGATGAACATGCTCCTTTCTTGGCTATTTTTACTGTTTGAACACGTGACCGATGGTTGGTTGTAAAGTGACGCTTCTCCCACTTGGTTACAGTTTTTTTATTTTCCTTGCGATCCACACTTGGATTTCTGTAAACATGTTCATTCAGTGATATAAAGGATAAAGATAAAGATCTGCCTTCAAATTCAGATTCCATCCACCCTTTAACAACTCTATGGTCAATGCAAGCCAGCGCGGAGCATCGTGGGAAAAACAGCGTAGGTGGACGTTTCTACTGCCTGGAAGCCTTCTATACTTTATGTGCGATGTACGGCGCGCCGTGCGCGGTCCGAGGGGCCGCTCGCGTATTAAGCTGACGGCTGAACAGGTTTTTGTTTCGGGAACAGCGGCTTATGTTGTCATGACGGACTCCTCTTCTCTTCTGCACGATTATTAATTAGTATCGTTATTGTTTCTGTATGCCGACGACCAGTCAGACTTTTCATGAAGATGGGACGGTATTAATATGTATTGCAATACAGGTTATATAATAACAACATTAAAGTTGAGGCAAATATAAAGACCTGGAAATAGAAATAAGCAGAACGTGGAATGTCAAGACCAGAACAGTTCCAGTTATTGTCGGAGCCTTGGGGACTCTCAGGAAAGGGACACAGATCAACTTGTCACACGATTATATGACAAATACAAGAGAGCATCAACTGGCATATATAATACAAACCAATATGGGACCTAGAATAGATCCTTGCGGAACACCTTTTTAAATATTTCGCAAACTAGTCCGGCAATTCCGGCAGCTGCTGGGGAATGCTAGGTTGATTGTTTATGGCTAAGAAGTATATTTCTCCCAGGAATCTTATTAAAAAAGTTTCTTTAACATGTATCCTCATATGAGCTCCGGTACTTTGGTATTTATGCTTCTCCCCATGTGTCTGCTTCGGTGTCAAAAAGCCCTAAAAATGTGTCTAAATCGCTATCTCAATATTATAGTTGTGTCATTTTCGCTCTGGATCAATTGATTTATATACTAAGTGACATATCAATCCGAACACCCAGTTTAAATGGTTTTATTTTAATAAAAGTTGGTGAATGTATTTATCTTACTGTAAATAACAAGTGAAAACATTTTCAGCCTTATCAGTTAGACATTCCGGTTTTTATACTGCTTTTTTTTAATTCACTAACGATCTAAAAATGAATATTTCAGCCGCAGTAAAGAATCAACGTTGGCGGATTTTGGTTCTTGACATCCTTTACGATCGGTTACGATGCCTAGATGACGGAGACCTGTACGATTTCGTCAACTTAGTGAGTTTGATAGGGGCCGTATAGTGGGACTTCGGGACGCTGGACTTTCTTTTCGGGCAATTGCAGTTAGAGTGCAAAGAAGTGTAGACACTGTGGTTAGGTGTTGTCAGGCATGGCTTCGAGAAGGCCGTACGCAAAGAGCAAGAGGCACTGGACGCCGCCGTAGAACAACAGACCGTGAAGATCGCCGCCTAAGATTATTGGCCTTAAGGGACACACCAAAATTGATATGACGTTGTATTCAAAAATATCTGTGATCACAGCACCTCGCATTTGTAACGTAAGGGATAAACGTACCCAAAATCAAAGAGCAAAATTTTTACGTCAATTGAACATAGAAGGTAAAAATTCGTTGAAATAATCTATCCCAGCATTTCCAACCAAATCGGTAAAAAAATAGATTAAACACACCGTTTCTTTCCAAATTCACCTTCACATAAACTGGCATAACACACCTTGAAAATTATCTCATACCTACGTCTGAGAAGAAACATTAATATCTCTAAAAACAAATAATTCACGGTTATCAAGCAGTACGGTCATTTAGAAGATTCAATTTTCCCAAATTCTGATCGTCGAATGGTCACCTTGCGCAAATAATACGCGTAAAATTTGAAAAAAACTGTTTAATGTAAATAATGACTCGGCATTTTTATCAATCACGACCGGCAAACTATTAGGGGAGGGTTTTTGTAACGGGGATATTAGAGCAAAATGAAAAATGATGGAATGAGGAAATGGAGGTGTGTGATCGAGCGACCCTCCGATGCGCGGACTACACAATCGGGCAGATTCGTAGATGCGCGATACTGAGACTTGCAACATTACATCCTGCAACGTCAAAACGAACTAGTAACCTCAAAACCTGCATTGAATCCCGACCTTGAGACTAAACCTAAAAAAGTTTCCCAATCATCAAGTCAATCTTTATGAAAAGGCAAAAGGGGCAATACTTTTTGTTTTTCGGATATATTCTAAAGTCGGGGTTGAAATGACCCCAAAATCTTATCAGTTCCACATTTTTTGGAATTTCAAGTACCCCCTAATTTTCACATTTAAATCAATTTTTTTGGATAAAAAACTAATGAGAATAAATTTTAGTCATCCGGAACTACCCCTACGTTTCTCAAACGAGATGAAAGGAGTAAAAGTACAGGTAAGAAGAGCCAGAGAAGCTGTAACTTTAGAGAATGTGTGTTACAACTTGTAAATGTGTCCTGTACTTAATTATTTATTGTCTCTTTAAGGGCCAATTCCATCAACAACAGTACGTCTCCACCTATAGGGTAACAGACCGTCAGATACAGCGAATGAGCTTCAAGTTCCAATCAATAGCAACGAATAGCTATGAAATGTTGAAAACAAAATACTGTCAAAGTATGAGATGACAGCTTGTCGTTGAAACAGCACCAGTCGAAATTTTAAGAAATGTTTGATTTTTGAATTAAATTCATGTTTTAATTACTATTGTTGATTTTTTATTCATGTTTATATCATTTTCTTCAATTGATATGCGATACTGGGTGTTTTTTCCTATAAACCTCTTGCAGGTAGCCATTAATCACCTACTTGATGACAGGCTCTACCAAAAGATATTGCTCGTTTCCAAACATTCATTCATTTACTTGCCGTTCATCAGAACCATTACGGTACCTCAGATTGATATTCCCTCAAAACCATTCAGGTTTTTTGATATCCATACATACATAAAGTTTAACATTTTTCGTTGTTCAGGAACTGAACAAACATCCACACTATATTCACAGCGATTAAGAAATTCCCAAATGTATGCCTTAAAGCTACCAGCAAACCTAAAACCTGCAAAAAAAAACTACAAATTTGCCATATTTTCCTTTTTTGACGAGTAAACATTCTAGGTTGTATTTATATTAGACATTATTTGAACACAGCTGATTATTGCATTTCAAGGAGTGACACATGTGTGGGATCTGTCAACTCTTGGTACCAGTCACAAAACATACTCTGAAGGTTTAATTCCATGCTATTCAATCACAACACGGTGACTTGTGTGGTTGGCAGCGGCCATTTTTTGAGGGTGCGACATGGTTGCCAGATTGTGCATTCATATCCGGTTTCACCCTCCTGGTCCCAGTGGAGTAAGTTCCGCCAACTGTTGAAATATACTCTACTACGCTTTATAAGACTATTCGTGACATTTTTCCCAAAATCATTGTACTATTCAACAGGTATGTAATGATAACAGTATATTGAACTTAAATTCGAGATTGCCATGCATTAACAAACGCCCAAATCTGCTGCCAAATTTAACAGCTAGAAAATTGACCTATTATTTGCCGCATTCCCATTAGCTTTTGGGGATAACTGATTGTTAAATGTAAATTTATAACACAAATCAAAATACATGAAATTTGACCAGTTTTCTCTGTACAAGAGCATCATGTTGGGATCAAGCAGTGGTCTTGTTTATAATACAGTCGAATTTTTACGATTTTATTCAATATTTTAATAGAAATCACTGATATTCTGAAACCTGCAGACATATCTGAAGCGTCTTATATCATATTTTTATCCAAACTCAATATCGACAGTCGTTCATACAACTATAGGACGCCTACATGGCCGCCTTAATTTTCATAGTCTGTTCTCTCCTTGACAAAGGCCAGCGTATTTCAAGATTCCTACAGTTCAGCGTCAGAGTCAGCGCCGTCCTATTGTGAGGTTACGTTTCCTTTTTGAATCTTAAGAAATGTCAGCTTGAAATAGCAGAAGTCTAGAGATATATGTCTTTCTGAAAGTCAGCAAAACCTATGAAAATCAAAGAAGCCATAACGATGACCTCCAATCACTGATCAACAGCCAAAAAATATCCTAAATAAAATCAACAAAATATTACTATTTTTAATGTGCTAAAACCGGAATGAAACTTATTCTTTCAATATTAGTTCAAGTTTTAGAGATACGGTAATTATATGTGTTCCTGCTGTGACAGTGTTAATATACTGTAATTCACAAGAATGCACGTGCTACATTTTTATATTCGGCAAGGAAAGATGATGTAATCGGCATGATTGTGTTACGTTATACATACGTGTACATTATATTGTTTTATATTAGCCATTTTTTCCTCAGTTGGCTGACAGCGTTCATGCAAGATGTCTCGAAAGTGTGTAAACAATCCAGAACAGTTTTGTTACGTGTGTGGTGATGTGACGTTTGCGTCTCAGAGACGGTCTATTACTCCACTAATAACAAAGGCATATCAGCTTTATTTCGGTTGTAAACTAGGTGATCAAGACAAACAGTGGGCACCCCACATCTGCTGTAATAGATGTGCTTCAAGTCTGAGGAGCTGGTTAAATGGCAAAAATCGGTCCATGCGCTTTGCTGTCCCAATGGTTTGGAGAGAACCTACAAATCATATTAATGATTGTTACTTTTGCATGGTACCTTGTGTTGGACAAGCCACAGGTATGTCCAAGAAAAAAAATCGGTTATTAACTACCCAAACATACCATCTGCCTCACAGTGACGAAAATCCTATTCCAAAACCCCCAGAATCCTACACTTGCGAATCAGAAAACGAATCAGATCATGGCGATCGAGTGATTCGTCAGGAAGAAGATATGCCATCAACGTCAAGAGATCCTGATTTTATACCGAGTACGTCATGCCACCAACCGCACAAAATAACACAGTCAGAATTAAATGATCTTGTAAGAGATTTAGAACTTCCAAAATGTAAGGCAGAGTTACTTGGATCAAGACTGCAGCAGTGGAACTTGTTAGAAGACGATGTTTCGGTATGTGTTTTTCGTAAACGCCACAAAGACTTAGAACCATTTTTCAATATGGAGAATAACTTGGTTTTCTGCAGTAACATTAACGGCTTACTGGCGGCTTTAAATATAAACTATAACCCAGAAGAATGGAGATTGTTTATAGACAGTTCAACATGGAGTTTAAAGGCAGTGTTATTGCATATTGGAAATATTTTACCATCTCTTCCTGTAGGGTTTGCAGTTCACATGAAAGAATCATGACAATATGAAGTACCTATTGACATGCATAAAATACGATATGAGCACCAATGGCATATTTGTGGCGTTTTGAAAGTTGTTGCACTTTTACTTGGGCTGCAGCTAGGCTACACAAAGTTTTGCTGTTTTTTGCGTGAATGGGTCAGTCGGGCAAAGGCACTTCATTACACCAGACAAAACTGGCCTGTTAGTCAATTCCTAGAGCCAGGTCAAAAAAATGTACAGCATATGCCATTAGTAGATTCGAAAAAAATTTTATTACCACCACTGCATATCAAGTTGGGCATAATGAAAAACCTTGTCAAGGCATTATATAGAGATGGGTCAGCTTTTCAATACCTGCGTCAGAAATTTCCAAGACTAAGTGAGGCAAAGGTTAAAGCAGGTATTTTTGTTGGGCCACAGATTCGAAATATTTTGAAAGATACACAGTTTGAAAACACTTTAACAGGTATTGAAAAAACTGCTTGGAATGATTTCCGTCTGGTGGTCACTAATTTCTTGGGAAATAGAAAAGCTGACAACTATAAAACCCTTGTCAAAAATATGTTGTCATCGTATCAAAAGATGGGCTGTAATATGTCTCTTAAGATACATTTCCTACACTCACACCTGGACTTTTTTCCTGACAATTGCGGAGCCGTAAGTGATGAGCACGGCGAACGTTTTCATCAGGATATTTCAACAATGGAAAAAAGGTACCAGGGAAAGTGGAATCCTTCCATGCTTGCAGACTACTGTTGGACTCTTGGTAGAGATGCTCCAGAGACGATCCATAAAAGAACAGCAAAAAGACAGCGCATATAGTGATTCTTATAAGTATATGAATCTTGTTACTTTTTTAATATATCCTTAAAAATAAAAAGTTTTTTTTTCTAAACCGCAACTAATTTTTTTATTTCATTGTCATTTTTCGATTCACCGCCCCAAAATTAACAAAGAAGTGCACTTTTCCCACAAGATACAAGTAAAAAACTAAAATTTGTTGTCCAGTGATTGTTAAAACTAATATTATTGCTACTTCTACTTTGAAATTAGTTCTCGTTGCAACAGAAATATCATCATAATTTTTTACGAATAGTAAAGTTTCATATTCACGATGATAGATAGCAGTACCTAGTCTGTATTTTCTTGTACTATCTCACATACCAGAAGACCAAAAATGTACTTTTTTTCTAATAGCTGAAAATTGTCTTTTGTTTCACGATTTTACCGTATACATTCCTGGAACTGTTTCGAATTTCGATAATTTATTGAATCCGTAGCAAAACTAATATGATTGGCGCCTCAAGTCTAGCACCTTTTTTTGAAAGAACGGTGGACACTGGTCTGGTACAGTTAGATGCCGAATCCAGTTAGATGATTTTAGAAAAGGATGATCCTGCGATTCTGCTCAAAACAATAATAACCTTGATTTCCTTGGTACTAGAGAAACTGGACAGAACCCAGCTTGTGTTACCTTTTAGCAACTCTTGTGATTAGATTCGGTTACAAATAGTGGCGTCAAGTAGATAGACTATACAGGGTGGCCCATCCATGTGTGGACGGAATATTACCCATAAACAAATATATTTTGGGAAATCTATTTATGGCATGTTATACATGACATTTGAGGACAGATTTATGAAATATTAGCAATTATACAGGGTGTCCCAATTTCGACCTACATATCAAAGTTGTGATTTTGTAAGTGGAATGCCTCAAATTTTATTGCATATTTGGATATACCAACTCAAAAGAAGAAAATCGATATAACATACTATGTGGTTTTGGTAATTAGCTACTGAGGTATAACGTGTTCTGTCCAGAAAAAAACCCCACTTCGGCAACCACTCAGTCCGCCATTTTGAAATCTGGAGTGCCGAATTTTGTATCAAAAAAAACTTACACACCTCAGTTTTTATCTTATTTGTTACTTTATCGAATTTTCGTTTTTGCTCATACAGGGTGGTCAAAAACGCGAATTGTACTTTTTCTCAAAAATTTCAAATGCGTCACCCTGTATATTTGTGCAAGTTGGATTCAACTTTTCATAAGCCTTTTTTGATATGAGGTTTGATTCAGATAAAATCACTAGATTTTGAGTTATTAAGTTTGAAACAACACACCAAAACTAAGGGAAAAAATCACATCATCCATGGAAACAAAAGACGAACAGTGGGCTAGTTTTTTTCTGGACAGAACGCCTTTTATCTCAGTAGCTAATTACCAAAACCCCATAGTATGTTATATCAATTTTCTTGTTTTGAATTGGATTATCCAAATATGCAAAAAAAAATATATTTGTTTATCTTCGTTGGAGGTTCAATGAAAAGTTAGGTGCCAAATCGTTTCAACAGGTAGGTTCTAATCTTCGACCTCCGCGTGTCAAACTACAAAGCAAATCTATCATATTTCTGTTTCCATGGTAGATGTAATCTTATTATTATTTCAACCTGAAATATTTGTGCTATATTACGAAGACTTGCAGAGCTTGTGATACTTGAGTTATACAGGATGTCCGCAAAGTTGGGGTTTTCCTTTTCAGAAACAACTACCCTTGAAATAACAAAGGTAATGTGTAGTGAAACGAGGGCGACCAAGTAAAAAAAAATAAAGTTAAAAGTACTCACTCTCCAGTTGACGAGAAAGGCTAAGTACGTCTCTGCCCGAAATCATACCGTTCCAACAGAAAATGAAATCAGCTGATGCGCTACCGAGCAGACGCAGGCAAACAAGGAAGGCAAAATGTTGCGTAAAAAGTCTAGGTGTTGCATCCCGTCCAATCGATTTGGGAGAATAAATGGTCCAATGAGCATACCGTTCACCATGCCAGCCCAAACATTCACCGAAAATGTTTGTTGAAAATGTGCCCGACGGAGAGCATGCGGATTTTCTACTGACCAAACATGAGTGTTGCGAAAGTTATTCACCCCATTACGCGTGAACGTAGATTCGTCTGTCACCAATATGCACTTCAAAAAGTCCGGATTATTGTCATGTTGATGCAACAACCACTCACAAAACCGCACTCTTGCTGGAAAATCGTCAGGTTGAAGCGCTTGTACACGTTGGACGTGAAACAGATACAGCCCTTGCGCTTGCTACACTTTAGTTTTTGATACTTGCACTTCTCTAGCCACGTCTCTAGAGGGATTCTCGTCTACGCGATTACCTCTACACGCGTGACCGTAACCGTCGGTTGAAGGTTGCATACTGACCTGACACACTGACCCCGAACCCCGACCCAGTTCTGCCGTCGGGTTGAGACCTTGTACCAGTCGGGGATATCGTGGCGGGTCGCGGCTACAGGACGGTATTCAGATATTTTTGATGTTGCAGAGCCCTTTATCTCGGTTCCCTTAAGACATTGGTGTATATGGCACTAAGAAAAATTGCTTATGTTTTCAAGATCTACACGTCATGTAAAGGAAAACCCCAACTTTGCGGACACCCTGTATACAGCGATTTGAGCTTACCGTCTTACGGAGTTATGTATGGAGACGTGAAACAAATGTAGGAGGTTAGAGACGGGACTTTACCGGTTTTTTCCCCCAAAATTGCTTTTCGATCATTTTTAAAGGGTTCGGGTGTGTTGATATATAGTGTTAACACCTAACGATGGTTTCCGTCGTTATCAATAAACCCAATGTGTCCGTCCTTTTGGTTTTATATTTCTAACAAGTGCTCTCATCCACGCTTTCGTTTTGAAACACCATTTTGCTGCAACCTCAGCGGCGACTCCTGAGGAAGGCTCCATAGAGATTTGCCGAAAGCTCGAGATTACCGTTAAAAGAGCTAACTAAAGTCTAAAAAAAAATTGTCAATTTCCCAACAATTGAGTGTATTTCTTGCAATTCATTGGCAATAGCAATGACTACTGCTCGTATATATATATATTTGACTCACGAAACAGTGCAGGATTATATAACGCAATTTCGAGTCGTTCTTTACACCTAACTTCATCTTTTCTTTGGCGGGACAATTTTCTGTATAGCTAAGCAGGAGATTGTGAAGTTACTACTTTGTGCGTCCTGCTAGCTATTTTAGCTCAAATATTTTCGATGAACTATTTAGAATTTTTTGTAACATATTTTTAGTGGCAGCATCTAGGCACGGATAGTAAGCAGCAGTTTTTCTAATAATTATAATTTTGCCCGATATCTCAAAAACTACTACTATACAGGATCCAAAGTTGCTTTCAGTGACACCAAAGGTCTGTCACCAGCATTATTGGACTTTTGTTTCTGACCAATTTACTTTCCACGCAACTGCGGAGGAAGAATTGCAAGTGCGAACGATTTTTAAAATGATCAAATGTGTTTTTTGATTTCATATATAATTTCGGGTGTTATCCCGCGTTTTGGTAAAAGAAGCGTGTGGTTCTTAGGATTTTTGATACAAATGGTTGTATTTTGGGCGCCACCTAGTTCCGGGAACTAGGAAAAGAAATATCAAGTAACAAATGTTGGGTCTCTGGCGCTAAAGGAGATACAAACTCACAAGGTACACAAACATTTATTGAACGCAAAAGAAATAAACAAAATTTAAAAGAAGTCCTGGGGGACTTGGTACTACCCACCCAGGTAAATAGTTTCCATCAGAAAATAAATACCGAGAGCAGGAGGTCCCAGATTTAACTTAATACCCGAAGGTAGTACCCTCGAACAATGACAAAATTCACTAATGGAGACCGGTTTATATCAAAATCTTCACAACCCGATAAAAACGCATCACTGGGTGTGAAATTAGTTCACTACCGCGGGTTGTGGGCCGTTGAACTCCTACACGAGAGCCAGTTGATGGAAACGAGCTTCTATTCAGATCGCACATGTGCAGAGGTTTTTGAATCTCTTTTTACGAAACGTTTCATAATAATTAGAATTCTTGCCGATATCTCGAAAACGAGACATCGCGGGATGGATGTGCTCCCGAAGCAGTGACCATTCAAGAACAAACCATGTATAGACAAAAATAAAACCTAAGAACAACTATAAAACAAAAGCTAAAGCGTTTCGAATCATTAGCGATCTCAGACTGAGGGCGGTACCCGGCACAGCGATATTTCAGATCTGAAATAAAAATTGTAGTATTTACTTGAAACAGCTCATTCTGTTCAAACACCTCATAAAGCGCCCGTATGCCCTTCAGACGAAGATGCGCGCGTATCTACCAATTAATCCTACCGCTGAGGTCTAATGATTCGACGTGCGCGTCCGTCGTTGCAAAAACTTCTCGCGTCGATTTGTACCCGCCAAAGAACTCGTCTGCGGATCAGACGCGGCGTTTTCTTCGCTTGTATCACACATTATTATTCTCAAAGAAGCCACACCGTTTATAAAGGCCAATCCTGTCAAACATGCTGATCTGTCATAACAAACACAATCGGGAACGTCAACGGCAGAAAGTTGAAATTTCGTCTTGTCTAGCGCCACCGTAGCGGAATTCCTGTTTATAAACAGTTTAACGCCAAGCGCGTCATTCAAACACGTGGGGCCATCTACATATGAGCATATACAGGGTGCTAGAGGGGGTTCTTTGTAAAAAATATGAAAAGGAGTTTCTATAAGCAGATTGTCAAAAAAATGTACGCCACTGTCTTTTTGGTCGGTTTTTTGTCTCTTATATTTTTTCGTATCTCGCTTCGTTTTCGACGTAAAGTGTGGAAGGAGCACACAAGCAATCTAACAGCTATAAGTTCTCTGGTTGGTACCCGCAGGCATGTAGGACGGCGGGGCTGCCGATGGTTCCCATGGTACTGCTGGTCGAATACCTTAGTAACCTACCTATGCCGGTCTCGCGGACGATAGGCATTAAAAACGCACGACGCGATTTTTAGCGCCGGTCATGAGGGTACTAGAAACAGCAGGAGTACCACTGCGCAAGCAAATGATCCGCCAACAGAATAAAACGTGAACAGACAAAAAATGAATAAGAGTTGAATAGATACAACGGAACAGTCTAGCTACCATGCTTTGCGATGTTCGCTGAGGTACCCGCGGGAGGGCGGACCTAATGATTTCAATCTATTAAGGGCTCTTAATACAATAAATAATTATGTCAAATTTCAACACAATCGAGTAAATTTTTTGTAAGATTTTTAAAAAAAATTTAAAACACTCGGTCTTGAAAACCTTGCACATTTCCGGACGACTCTTGTTTACAGAAACTTTTTCATATTTTTTATCCATCCAGGCGTTTTTTCATGATTAAGAACAAAGGAAGTTTGTGTATACCGGAAGCATTGCTACAAGCAAGGACAGTCACACGTTCTTTACTGCGTTTGTAACCAGGAGCTGCAGATTCTTGTTTTGAAGCAAAACTCTTCGCCGGTAACATTTTATAGTTTAGGCCCGTTTCGTCGTAGTTGTAAATTTGTTCTGGATTTTAAAGCAAATCACCTCTATCTAAATGTCTGCTTGCCTCAAGTTTCTGTTCAGTAATACTTTTATTTATATGATGCTCCATCTTGGCGATTTATGAAGCTGACTGAAACAGACATACACGCACGCACGCATACCGAATTCCGCTATCGCGTTTGGGGAATCACTGACAGCGAATCTAATGACGCAGTGCTGATTGTATGCGATCTGTTTCGGATAAGGCGGATTTCGGATAATACCACATTTTCGAAATTTTTGCGATTACAATGCTTCCTCGCCAGTAGGGGAGGTAAAAACGGACAAAAAAGAACGATTCTGCTATCACCTCATCAAAATTATCTTAACTTTTTCTTTAATTCGGACGCGCCAAGAAGTGAAATACGCTCGGAACGCACCGAAAGGTAGCAATCATACGTGCTCGCTCCCGATGCGTTCACTTTTTTCATTTTCTCATAAATTTTCGATCATCTTCGCGCACTTAGTACGTCTGAAAATTTCTCCACCTTTTTGATACACGATCCGCGTCAGCGTCGGTAATTGTGGTCATTTTTGGTAGCTAGGTATTTATACGGCGCACTTGCGACTCGGCGTACGCTCAAATTAGCGATAAGTACTCGCGTATGCAAATTATCGCTTGCGTCGACGCGGCGAGAATGAAAAATGCCTTTCAAGATCAAATTTCGACCGAGAAAGTGGAGAATGTTTACCGAAATCGCGGGTAATTTCAGCCGCGGAAATTTAAAGCGGCTACTGAAAGTAAAAATTGGCACCGTTATCTCCGATTCCGGATGATATATTGACGCCTCCCCACTCAAATTCCATATTACTTGTGTTATACAGGGTGTCCGCAAAGTTGGGGTTTTCCTTTACACGACGTGTAGATCTTGAAAACATAAGCAATTTTTCTTAGTACCACATACACCAATGTCTTAAGGGAACCGAGATAAAGGGCTCTGCAACATAAAATATCTGAATACCGTCCTGTAGCCGCGACCCGCCGGGATATCCCCGACTGGTACAAGGTCTCAATCCGACGGCAGAACTGGGTCGGGGTCAGTGTGCCAGGTCAGTATGCAACCTTCAACCGACGGTTACGGTCACGCGTGTAGAGGTAAACGAACTCGTATAATCGATTGCGTTTCACAAAACAACAAGCACTAGAGACGTGGCTAGAGAAGTGCAAGTATCAAAAACTAAAGTGTAGCAAACGCTGCGTGAAGAGGGGCTGTATCCGTTTCACGTCCAACGTTTACAATCCCTTCAACCTGACAATTTTCCAGCAAGAGTGCGGTTTTGTGAGTGGTTATTGCATCAACATGACAATAATCCGGCCTTTTTGAAGTGCATATTGGTGACAGACGAATCTACATTCACGCGTAATGGGGTGAATAACTTTCGCAACACTTGGTCAGTAGAAAATCCGCACGCTGTCCGTCGGGCACATTTTCAACAAACATTTTCGGTGAATGTTTGGGCTCGCATGGTGAACGGTATGCTCATTGGACCATTTATTCTCCCAAATCGATTGGACGGGATGCAATACCTAGACTTTTTACGCAACATTTTGCCTTCCTTGTTTGCCTGCGTCTGCTCGATAGCGCATCAGCTGATTTCATTTTCTGTTGGAGCGGTATGAATTCGGGCAGAGACGTACTTAGCCCTTCTCGTCAACTGGAGAGTGAGTACTTTTTCCTTTATTGTTTTTTTACTTGGTCGCCCTCGTTTCACTACACATTGCCTTTGTTATTTCAAGGGTAGTTGTTTCTGAAAAGGGAAAACCCCAACTTTGCGGACACCCTGTATAACTAAATTTAAAAGGCATGTAAAATAGTGATTACTTGGAAAGCTGTAGTTCCTCGAACAACGGTGGGATTCTTGGTCTACATCTTTCCTGTTTTTATGATCTTGTTCCTTTCCACACTTTCCAACTCTCTATATTGTTATTGCATCAGCTTTGTCTTTATTAAGTTTTGTCGTACTATTTTCTGTATGAAGACATTTTGGTATCTATTCACGTTGAGTAGAATACTTTTTTCTAGATTCCGCTTTTTGCGGAGCATTATTCATTATAATATATTCCTTAATGAAGACCTATTAGTCGTTTTTCCATTGCGCCACTTTTCTATCTACATCTGCCGTAAAATTACCATTTCATTAACTCGCCGGCATAAAATGTCGTCGGCTGAAATAGAAAAACCGCCGCGCACACAGACGCACATCCCTACGTACGTACGCGGCGAGCGACTGACGTCCTTGAAGTGGTACTGGGTGCGACCGCGACGGCGTGCGACCAAGATGTTATCAGCGGCTCTCGAGACGTCTCTTCGCCACCGCGGTGCGGCGCTAGGACGCGTGCTGTCTGACAAGGCACGTACCACGACGCGCAGGCCGTTCTACTATCATGCTGGTACGACCTGCAGATAGTACGGAAGATTTTCCGCGAACGCGTATTGACATGACACCCGAACACCGTCTCGAACTCACTGTTTCTCATCGTCACCTTGAGAGCACTGTTTAGTTTATTTGGTGTTGACGTGTCGCACAACTTCAAGTTGCAGAAGGAACCTTTTAGAACTTTTTCCCGTCAAACCAAATTGTCGTAGCATGTCTTCAATCTTAAGACATTAATTCAATAACCGTGAACAGTTTGACGTATTGTTCTCTTCCTCTGTGTGTTTGCTAGGATGTATTGCATTTGTCTGGTACACTATCAAATACTATGTGTTTGGGTTTGTAGTACTTGCACTTAACTCAAATTTGTTATTTTATAATAATTGTTGTTTTCGAGGTATTGTATAATTTAAGTGATAGGTGCTAATCTTGTACAATCACAGGTATAACTTCTTTATGTTTTGACTTTCTGAACATGAGGTATTCGTACATATATTATCATTTATTCTAGGCCTGGTATGATGGTAGTGTTTGATATTTACGCTGGAATTTTATACTTGAATTGTTTGGTGACCGCCATAAGAAGCAACTGTAGCTCCTTCAAATAGTGATTGGGTGAGGTATCTGTAATTGTTGTTAAATACAATTTTGAGTAACCGTACGTCATAGCAAGTATGTCTTGTTTTTTTATTTTAACATTTAAGTATTCTACTTGTCTACTGCACTACAGACCGCATCCCGGTGCGCCTAGCACATCCACTTCATCAGTATGGATATTTTTAGATATTTTCTCAGCACGCAAACCTACAGACACAGACGCACGCGTGCTGATGATGCGGGCGCCCTCACCTAGTACAGAAATACCTCGAAGACCGAGCGTAATTGCCTATTTATTACATTTATATCAGTTTCATTACCTCGACGATAAAGTACTCTGGGTAATTAGGACGATCGTTTAACCTTACAGGTGGCCGACATTGGAAGTTGTTTTTGCTTTCGATGATGGAATTGCAACGATTTGTCCGGTCAGTCATTAGATATAGGGTAAACCAGACTATTGTTGGACAGTTAAGGTATAGACAACTTTAAATGAGAGCCAAACTTTCAATTATGGCAAAGAGACAATGGAAACTGCATATAAAGGAAGTTAGAGGCTTTATTAACTAGACTGCTGGAACATATTTGAAAATAGCTTTGCAGAATTTACACTAACTATAGTTATTGGACGCATCATTTAGATATGGGACACTGAAAATCCAGTTGTTGAAGGGGTCTCATATAACGTGGTATAATCTTTTTTTTTGCCTGATTATATAATTCATCGCCTTCCTGATCATCAATATCTTCACAATCCGTAGCACTATCGCTCAATCTGTAGCAGTTATGGGGCCGTTCAAGTATTACGCGAGCACTATGAGGGGGCGGGGGGATCTTTGCTTTGCTTATTTTGGGTGACATGGGGGGTAGGGGAGTCTAGATGATGATTGCGTCATCGGTAGTTATTTACTTTTTTACACGAATGGCAATCGTCACATTGTCTTTGCTTGAAAACGAAACGCATTTTCGGGGATTCCCGCAAATAATGCATACGTTTAGTGAACAGCGAGCGGTCATTCCCCTACTCGCTTTAGAATCCATTATTTAGAGAACATACTTGGACCATATCAGGTATTTTTCATATCTCAAGATGATAAAGCTCGAGTCCCTATTGGTATAACTGCGGCAAATAAGCAAGCACTTCTTCTAATACGCATGGAATATAGAATCAAATTGCCTGATCACGATTGGGTAATCGCTGAGCGTCATAAATTAATACCATCTGTTTATGCTGGTATCAAAATCACTTATCACTTATGCCATGGACGCTGTAAATCGCTTCATCTTTGACCAAGTAACACGCGAAAAATACGATTTCGAGAATCATCCGCTACGGTGGCAGATTTTTTTCAAGTGAATCCCAACAAAAGAGCACTTTTCACCGAACAACGTCACGTCAAAATATTGACAGTTCGTAAACGACCTTAGAAAATATTCCACTACCAGCATAATCCCGCGAAGGTACCAATACCGGTCCTCATACCATCCATACGGTGTGAAATATGCCACCTTATTCGTAAAAGCCAATTTTTCACTCCAACGACTTTGCTGGCGATGAATTCAGATAATGCAGTGACAAAGATATGTCAGAAAGGGGTAAACAAATTATTGTGTTAGACCGAAATAAGCGATAACTGTCTAACCCCTACCAGGAAAGAGAAAGCGAAGGGTTGTGTGGACATCACACCACCCCACTGCGTCTCGGACCACACCGCGCGAGAAGCGGTAGCCACGTTGTGTGACATTTTCGGAAATAATATTAATCGTCTTTGTTTATGTATACGGGCGAACGAAGCACAAGCTGGGAGACGAAATGTATAATTCGGACCTCCTGTAGGTCGTCTGATGGTGTTGGAGAAAGGGAAAAAGGTCAAAATTTCCTATTTGGAGGGCGATCGAAACATTCGCATGGTCAACGCAAATATGGTCTTAGAGAAATTCTTATACATCGTAAGGTTTAATTTAAGGGTAAAAATTGACCACCCGGTGATTTCAGCACAAAATTCGCATCGTAGAAGCAAGCATTCATCCGGATAGACGATGATTTTCCTACCATTTTGATGAACTGGTTGTTCATGATTCAAAACTCTTGCCAGTATTTGGAAAATGGAACATAACACTGGACAACAAATTTTAGTTTTTTAATTGTATCTTATGGGCAAAGTGCACTTCTTTGTTAATTTTGGGGCGCTGAATCCAAAAATGATAATGAAATAAAAAAAATAGTTGCGGTTTAGAAAAAAAACTTTTTATTTTTAAGGATATATTAAAAAAAGTAACAAGATTCATATACTTATAAGAATCACTATATGCGCTGTCTTTTTGCTGTTCTTTTATGGATCGTTTCTGGAGCATCTCTACCAAGAGTCCAACAGTAGTCTGCAAGCATGGAAGGATTCCACTTTCCCTGGTACCTTTTTTCCATTGTTGAAATATCCTGATGAAAACGTTCGCCGTGCTCGTCACTTACGGCTCCGCAATTGTCAGGAAAAAAGTCCAGGTGTGAGTGTAGGAAATGTATCTTGAGAGACATATTACAGCCCATCTTTTGATCCGATGACAGCATATTTTTGACAAGGGTTTTATAGTTGTCAGCTTTTCTATTTCCCAAGAAATTAGTGACCACCAGACGGAAATCATTCCAAGCAGTTTTTTCAATACCTGTTAAAGTGTTTTCAAACTGTGTATCTTTCAAAATATTTCGAATCTGTGGCCCAACAAAAATACCTTCTTTAACCTTTGCCTCACTTAGTCGTGGAAATTTCTGACGCAGGTATTGAAAAGCTGACCCATCTCTATCTGCCTTGACAAAGTTTTTCATTAGGCCCAACTTGATATGCAGTGGTGGTAATAAAATTTTTTTCGAATCTACTAATGGCATATGCTATACATTTTTTTGACCTGGCTCTAGGAATTGACGAACAGGCAAGTTTTGTCTTTGTTGAACTGTCTATAAACAATCTCCATTCTTCTGGGTTATAGTTTATATTTAAAGCCGCCAGTAAGCCGTGAATGTTACTGCAGAAAACCAAGTTATTTTCCATATTGAAAAATGGTTCTGTCTTTGTGGCGTTTACAAAAAACACATACCGAAACATCGTCTTCTAACAAGTTCCACTGCTGCAGTCTTGATCCAAGTAACTCTGCCTTACATTTTGGAAGTTTTAAATCTCTTACAAGATCATTTAATTCTGACTGTGTTATTTTGTGCGGTTGGTGGCATGACGTGCTCGGTATAAAATCAGGATCTCTTGACGTTGATGGCATATCTTCTTCCTGACGAATCACTCGATCGCCATGATCTGATTCGTTTTCTGATTCGCAAGTGTAGGATTCTGGGGGTTTTGGAATAGGATTTTCGTCACTGTGAGGCACAGGTCTCATCGCAGATGGTATGTTTGGGTAGTTAATAACCGATTTTTTTTTTCTTGGACATACCTGTGGCTTGTCCAACACAAGGTACCATGCAAAAGTAACAATCATTAATACGATTTGTAGGCTCTCTCCAAACCATTGGGACAGCAAAGCGCATAGACCGTTTTTTACCATTTAACCAGCTCCTCAGACTTGAAGCACATGTATTGCAGCAGATGTGGAGTGCCCACTGTTTGTCTTGATCACCTAGTTTACAACCGAAATAAAGCTGATATGCCTTTGTTATTAGTGGAGTGATAGACCGTCTCTGAGACGCAAAAGTCACATCCCCACACACGTAACAAAACTGATCTGGATTGTTTACACACTTTCGAGACATCTTGCATGAACGCTGTCAGCCAACTGAGGAAAAAATGGCTAATATAAAACAATATAATGTACACGTATGTATAACGTAACACAATCATGCCGATTACATCATCTTTCCTTGCCGAATATAAAAATGTAGCACGTGCATTCTTGTGAATTACAGTATATTAACACTGTCACAGCAGGAACACATATAGTTACCGTATCTCTAAAACTTGAACTAATATTGAAAAAATAAGTTTAATTCCGGTTTTAGCACATTAAAAACAGTAATATTTTGTTGATTTTATTTAGGATATTTTTTGGCTGCTGATCAGTGTTTCAGCACAAAATTCGCATCGTAGAAGACCTAATTGAACTAAATTGGTAAGAGTGTCGGTTCCAGAAGCTCAAGAAGAATATTCATATCTATAAACGTCCCTACTCTTAAATTCGGGCCTAAGCCATTTTTGACCTTTTTTGTTACCAAAAATCTGAAAACAGCATCGTTGTACAATATTTCCATTCTCATTCCCCGTGGACACAAATGAACCAAATTCGGCACTCTTTTGTTTCCAAAAAAACTACCAAGACAAAACGTCGTGTGAATTGTTGTCTCTGCCAGTAGTAATTTTCATAATTATTTCTCCTCGAAAGTTTCCTAGCTGCACGGTTAGAATTTCGTCCATTGTGCCGCTTTCTCTCCCACACAACAGGCGGGTCCACTTGATTTTTTACGCCGTACGATCTGAGATTAATACACAAAACAGCATGATATATCAACACTCGAAAAACCAACAATACACCCCTTTCTATAGTTCGATCTGATTAGGAGAAAAATAAAAAATAAACCGCCCCATACTGAAGCGGAATTGTTGGTTATTCAATTCTACTGACAGGTATAAAAAGGGGGAAGCTGTTATCTAGATCTATCGTAAATTATATAAAATGTAGCGATATACTTTTTATCTGATTCATATATCGCGCAGCGTTATATTCGAATGAAAAACGTTGGTAACACTGTCTGACTGGTAACATTTTTTTCGGTTCTATCAGGTTTATCAGTGAACTCGGACGCAGATCCTTCAGTTTTACAATACGCTTTGGAAATAAAACATGTCAGTGAGCTTGTCGTAATGAAATTATAGGTTTTGAATATCTCGCTCGGAATTTCTAATTCGATTCGATCGAGATATGCAAAAGTTGTTGCTGGCTATCTTTTTTGTTAAACGTCAAAGTTGGAAAAATCGCGCATTATTCAAATAGCTGTGAATTATTGGTGTGTCCAAAAAAAAATTAGGGGTTGAAAATATTAAGCAAGTTAGCTGTAAGGGTTAATACATTATTACAAAAAATTCGACTTATACATTTATTTTTTACCAGAAATTGCATAGCCGTAAATCTGAAATAATTGCCAAAATTTGACGGCCTTTTTTGATGAGCTTTTGACTGTTTTGATGATATTGACGATTTTTATGATTATGACGATTTTAATGATTTTGACGATTTTGGCGATTCCGACGATTTTGACGGTTTTGACGATTTTTACGATTTTGACGATTTTGACGATTTCGACGATTTCGCCGATTTTGATGATTTCGATGATTTTGATGATTTTGGTGATGATTTTGATGATTTGGATGATTTTGATGATTTTGATGATTTTGGCGATTTTGACGATTTTGACTATTTGGACGATTTTGACTATTTTGACATTTTGACGATTTTGACAATTTCGACGATTTCGACGATTTCGATGATTTCGATGATTTCGATGATTTCGATGATTTGGATGATTTTGATGATTTTGATGATTTTGATGATTTTGATGATTTTGATGATTTTGATGATTTTGATGATTTTGATGATTTTGATGATTTTGATGATTTGATGATTTTGATGATTTTGATGATTTTGATGATTTTGATGATTTGATGATTTGATGATTTTGATGATTTTGATGATTTTGATGATTTTGATGATTTTGATGATTTTGATGATTTTGATGATTTTGATGATTTGATGATTTTGATGATTTTGATGATTTTGATGATTTTGATGATTTTGATGATTTTGATGATTTTGATGATTTTGATGATTTTGATGATTTTGATGATTTTGATGATTTTGATGATTTTGATGATTTTGATGATTTTGATGATTTTGATGATTTTGATGATTTTGATGATTTTGATGATTTTGATGATTTTGATGATTTGATGATTTTGATGATTTTGATGATTTTGATGATTTTGATGATTTTGATGATTTTGATGATTTTGATGATTTTGATGATTTTGATGATTTTGATGATTTTGATGATTTTGATGATTTTGATGATTTTGATGATTTGATGATTTTGATGATTTTGATGATTTTGATGATTTGATGATTTTGATGATTTTGATGATTTTGATGATTTTGATGATTTGATGATTTTGATGATTTTGATGATTTTGATGATTTTGATGATTTTGATGATTTGGACGATTTTGACGATTTTGGCGATTTTGGCAATTTGACTATTTTGACTATTTTGACGTTTTGACGATTTTGACGTTTTGACGATTTTGACGATTTTGACGATTTTGGCGATTTTGACGTTTTGACGATTTTGATATTTTTGACGATTTTGGCGATTTTGACGTTTTGACGATTTTGACGATTTTGGCGATTTCGACAATTTTGACGATTTCGACGATTTTGAAGATTTTGACGATTTTGTCGATTTTGACGTTTTGACGATTTTGATATTTTTGACGATTTTGGCGATTTTGACGTTTTGACTATTTTGACGGTTTCGACGATTTCGACGATTTTGAAGATTTTGACGATTTTGACGATTTTGTTGACGCAATAGTGCCTTATTATTCGTTCTATTGAATCCAATGGTTAAGCAACTCGTAATTATAGTAATAAAGTCTGAAAATAATAATCATACCTGCATCTTTGTTGTCGAACTTGAAAGATCTTCACTAAGTAGGCATATCTAAAACTTAATTAACCATATAACTAAAAAATAAACGACAATTAGTATCATCAAGTTTCTAAAACAACCCAGTACGTATTCTCCTAAAAAACGCAGTCCGCAGCGCAGCAATATTACACAAGAGCCATGTCGGATTTTGATGGATTTGCAGCTCGCCCGGTGGATATCGATGAGGCCCAAAGTTGATGTTCCTTGGCTAAAGAAACATACTCTGCAACACGATGAATCAATAATGGGATCGATAATGCCACCGTCATCTCGTTGTGCCGTCTCACATTTGTTTCTTCTTTCTTCTACCTGGACGTTGAACGCACAATGCGAACGGTAATAAGCGTACTGTGGGAACGAAAGACGCCCACTATCTCATAGGCGTCGTGTGACAACTTGCACGCTATTCAAACGACGAAAGCGTTGATATTATTGGCAAAACGGTATTAAATACCTATTCCGATACAGATAAAAGTTTTGATTAAAAAAATGTACCCAAATCGTTCGTTGGGGCTCATAGATACGTAGCTGCGAAATATCTCAAATTTCAATAAACATCAAAAATTTCATAAATTTTAAAAGATCAAAAAAATTTCAAAAATTTGGAAAATTTCAAAGATTTAAAAAAAATTATGAATATTATAAATTTTGCAAATTTAAAAAATTTAAATAATTACAAAAAATTTGAAAGATTCAAAAATTTCGGAAATTTAAAAAATTCCAAGAATTTCAAAAAGCTTAATAACTAATAAAATTTCATGTATATTGAGAATGCATCTCTTTTGCATGTAAAAAAATACTCTCCAAACCGCAGATATAGAATCACATCATTCCCCCAGAATACTGTTCAACCACTATTTCCGCACAGACAAGGATCAGGTTATCAGTGCCGTTACCGCAACAGTTCGTCGTCTATTGTAGGGAAAGAATAATAATTACTAAATTAGGTCACGCACTTATACGGTATCGTACACATTCTACACCACTCGTCAAAAGTACCCATGCAATAATTTCCATAACATCTTCCACCGCTGGTTCTTGTACGTATTTATTGTGAAAAGTGACCAAGAGAAATTTCTGGAAATTACTAAAATGGCCGCTAGAGAGAATAATTCTAACCTGAAAATTATTTCAGTCCCGTTTTTGCATAAATGCTTGTAATTAGCGTATACCTACAATAACTTTTCGTATAGCATAGAAGTGAGGAAGGCTTCAAGGTCATTGCACAAAAAGTTGTGTAACTTTTGATTGACTTCATCGATTTTCATGGTCTTGGTTTAAGTTGAAAGTGTTTTAATGCACTGTCATTTTTGTTTTAAAATTGTTACCCCAATATTGTAAAACCTTAAAATAGTACAAAACATCCATATGAAAGTACTTTTGACTAGTAGTATATGTACTTCCCGATACAGATTTGGAACATATGGTCTTTTTGGCGAGTGGTAGGCGGAAGAGAGGAAGTGAATAACGGTTAAATCCAAAACGCCACCCTTGTTTTTATACATTACATATTCGATATCTAAACGCGTATGTGCACGATCGGTAGGTGGATAACGGTCGTTGGTAAGGAAAATAAAGCTGTTGAATGTGTTTTTTCGAGTTTTTTTTTTATTGCGGAAGCCTTGCATCTGGCCACTCCATAAAATATATTCACAATATAACATTTATTCGAGCTGATTTTACAGGTATACTGTGCTAGTTCAGAAGGCTGATAGCTAATACGTAAAGAGTGAAAAAGCGGTTGATCTCCTGACGTCTAAAGATGCAGAAAAATAAACCCATCAGCCGGAAACAAGTTATAAATAATAAGAATAATATGTCCGAAACGTTTTCGTAGAGAAAGCATCACAAGAAAACCTAATCTAGTAGGGAAGAGGAATAGGAAATTTGAGGTATTACACAGGGTCACACATTCTTCTCGCCCAGGTGCCAGTTAGGGCATTTTGCCCTATTCACATGCAACAAGGTCGCCTTAAGAAGAATGAAAATACATATATGGAAAGAACAGAGGAAAAACGTTAACACTTATATACGCAACACCATTACCTTGTCTGGATAACAGATGAAGGGAGACAAAGAAAAGAAATTAATTTAATCTTGCGACTCTAAATTTTGATACCAGAATTTTTGATGAATTCCATAAGGCAGAAAGTCACTTGAGGTTTTTGTAGCGAAAGATGCATTCTACAAATTTCCTACGTATATCCAAGAACGCTCAACTCCTCATAGATTCAAGAAAGAGCAACTTAAGTCTTTTAACACTTGACTTTGTTTTTGTATAGTTCGCATTTTGCTTTAGTTTTAGAATGTCTTTGCTACGTGTTTACTATTTTTATTGATTGTGTATATTAGGCTTATCCTATTTCTAACTAAATAAGTCATCATTTATTTCTATATTCATGCTTAAGGGACATCTCGACCATGCCAATCTTTCTTCTAGATCCATATCCGCAAATATTTGCCACTCGAGCCCACAATATGCTAATCCTTACATTATCCATTATCCGATTTCAACCGAAAAATCAAAATAATTCCACCACGCTGTGATGCCCGAACCCTTCATTCACACGGCTTGTCCCTTCCTGTATTCTCAACCCTTTCATTTGTATTTTCGTGAACGTCATCCCACGTATTGTGGTTTTGTGGTGCGGCCACCCTGGACATAATGGTTTCTTTGCTGAATATGTCATTGTGAATGTCCGTTTCACCATATTTCAATGACAGCGGGATCGGTGGTATCTTTATAGAAATGCTCTCTTGCGAATATGAAGGATAACGTCCTTTTTCTGCCTGAAATAGATCGCGATATGGTTCGATTTGGTTTTACCGTTTTCCCACCGATCTGTCCTTTTTTCAGCTATCGATTTCAGATATTGAGAAAGCTAGTCATCGCAAGGGTATGTCCCACCGTTTTAGGTTTTTCGCGTTTTTAATAGTAGAAGAGCCGAATTATTATATAAACAACGTCCAGTCATCTGTTTAATTCATGAAAAGTGCTTTAATACCAAGCATCTTATACACAGACTGTCTGGAAAGTTCTGGAACCCCACCACAATTTGTCAACCAATAATGAAAAAACCAAGCCCTGCAAGGGCAACTGAAGATCAACTCAATTTTTTTATGTTCCGTTATGTCCTTGACTATTTTTGGAACTTGACCTTGGACTTGACCGTCAAGGTCAAACACAAGCTTACCCTAATTTCTTGAAACCCACGACAATTTTTCAACATCTAATGGTAAGAAAAAACCAAGCCCCGCAATTGATAGGAGTTTCCCCCAGCTATCCAGTAGTGACTTGGATTTGACCTTGACCGTGAACTTCAAGGGCATTTGAAGATCAAGTCGAATTTTTCAAATAAGCCCCCGTAAATGTGCTGTATGTTCGGATATGTCCTTGACTATTTTTGGAACTTGACCTTGGACTTGACCGACAAGGTCAAACACTAGTTTACCTTAATTTCTTGAACGCCACAACTTTTTGTCAACATCTAATGGTAGAAAATACTAAGCCCCGCGATTGATAGGTGTTTCTTCCCAGCTATCCAGTAATGACCTTGGATTTGACCATGGGTGAACTTCAAGAGCATTTGAAGATTTTTTCAAATAAAACCCCCATATATCACCCCGTAAATGCGTTTTATGTTCGAATATATCCTTGACTATTTTTGAAACTTGATCTTAGACTTGGCCGTCAAGGTCAAACACAAGCTCAGTTTAATTTCTTGAACCTCACGACACATGTCTTATATAAAACCCCCATTTATTACCCATAAATGTATTTTATGTTCGAATATGTCCTGGACTATTTTTAGAACTTGACTTTGGACTTGACCATCAAGGTCAAACAAAAGTTTCCCTCAATTTCTTGACCCCCACGATAATTTGTCAACTACTGGTGGCAATAAAAGCTAAGCCTCGCGATTAATCGGAGTTTCCTCCTGCTATCCAGTAGCGACCTTGGATTTGACCTTAACCATGACTTTTAAGAACATTTGAAAATCAAATCGATTTTTTTAAATTGCACCCCCCATTTTTGACCCCGTAAACATATTTTATGTTCGGATATGTCTTGACTGTTTTTGGAACTTGACCTTGGGCTTGACCGTCAAGGACAAACACAAGTTTACCTTAATTTCTTGAACCCAACGACAATTTGTCAACTACTAATGGTAGGAAAAACCAAACCCCGCAATTGATAGGAATTCCCCATAGCTATCCAGAAGTGACGTGGATTTGACCTTGACCGTGATTTTCAAGGGCATTTGAAGGTCAAGTCGATTTTTTCAAATAAGCCCCATAAATGTTTATGTTCGGATATGTCCTTGTCTATCTTTGGAACTTGACCTTGGACTTGACCATCAAGGTCAAACACAAGTTTACCGTAATTTCTTGAACTCCACAACAATTTGTCGATAACTAATGGTAGAAAAAACTAAGCCCCGCGATTGATAGGAGCTTCCTCCAAGCTATCCAGTAGTGACCTTGGATTTGACCTTGAGTGAACTTCAGGGGCATTTGAAGATCAAGTCGATTTTTTCAAATAAAACCCCCATTTCTGACCCCGTAAATGCGTTTTATGTCCTTGACTATTTTTGAAACTTGATCTTAGACTTGACCGTCAAGGTCAAACACAAGTTTAGTTTAATTTCTTGAACCTCACGACCCATGTTTTATATAAAACTCCTATTTATGACCCATAAATGTATTTTATGTTCGAGTATGTCCTGGACTATTTTTAGAACTTGACTTTAGACTTGACAATCAAGGTCAAACACAAGTTTACCTCAATTTCTTGAACCCTACGATAATTTGTCAACTACTTATGGCAAGAAAAAACTAAACCTCGCGATTGATAGGAGTTTCCTGCTGCTATCCAGTAGCGACCTTGGATTTGACCTTAACCATGACTTTTAAAAACATTTGAAAATCAAGTCGATTTTTTTAAGTTGCACCCCCCATTTTTGACCCCGTAAACATATTTTATTTTCGGATATGTCTTGACTGTTTTTGGAACTTGACCTTGGGCTTGACCGTCAAGGACAAACACAAGTTTACCTTAATTTCTTGAACCCAACGAAAATTTGTCAACTACTAATGGTAGGAAAAACCAAACCCTGCAATTGATAGGAATTCCCCATAGCTACCCAGAAGTGACGTGGATTTGACCTTGACCGTGATTTTCAAGGGCATTTGAAGGTCAAGTCGATTTTTTCAAACAAGCTTCCATAAATGTTTATGTTCGGATATGTCCTTGTCTATCTTTGGAACTTGACCTTGGACTTGACCATCAAGGTCAAACACAAGTTTACCGTAATTTCTTGAACTCCACGACAATTTGTCGACAACTAATGGTAGAAAAAACTAAGCCCCGCGATTGATAGGAGTTTCCTACCAGCTATCCAGTAGTGACTTTGGATTTGACCTTGAGTGAACTTCAAGGGCATTTGAAATGCGTTTTATTTCCTTGACTATTTTTGAAACTTGATCTTAGACTTGACCGTCAAGGTCTAACACAAGTTCAGTTTAATTTCTTGAACCTCACGACACATGTTTTATATAAAACTCCCATTTATGACCCATAAATGTATTTTATGTTTGAGTATGTCCTGTACTATTTTTAGAAGTTGACTTTGGACTTGACCATCAAGGTCAAACAAAAGTTTACCTCAATTTCTTGAACCCCACGATAATTTCTCAACTACTAATGGCAAGAAAAATCTAAGCCTTGCGATTGATAGGAGTTTCCTCCTGCTATCCTGTAGTGACCTTGGATTTGACCTTAACCATGGCTTTTAAGAACATTTGAAAATCAAGTCGATTTTTTTTAAATTGCACCCTCCATTTTTGACCCCGTAAACATATTCTATGTTCGAATATGTCTTGACTATTTTTGGAACTTGACCTTGGACTTGACCATCAACGTTAAGCACAAGTTTACCTTAATTTCTTGAACCCCAGGACAATTTGTCAACTACTAATGGTGAGATAAACTAAGCCTCGCGATTGATAGAAGTTTCCCCCAGCTATCCAGTAGCGACCTTGGATTTGACCTTGATCGTGAACTTCAAGGACATTTGAAGATCAAGTCGATTTCTTTAAATAAAACCCCCCTTATGACTCTGTTAATGTGTTTTATGTTCGAATATGGAACTTGACCTTAGACTTGAGCATCAAGGTTAAACACAAGTTTACCTTAATTTCTTGATAATTCAGAAAACTGTGTAATCTCGGGATAAATTGACTTGACAGTTCCTTCAGGATTGTTCACTGACTACAGAAATCGACTTGACATTCACAGGACCTTCAAGGTAATCATGCTTAGAGTCATATCTGAGGTCACTATTCGATATCCCGGGGAAAATCATGAAAATAATGTCTAAATGGTTTCCCTATATAACTACTGGTTTCAAGTTATATCACCGTACTTGGGTTTGACCTTGACCATGACCTCCTAAGGTCAAAAATTAAGAAAGGTCAAGACCATATCTGAAGGTAAAAGTTTCCGCTCTTTTCATGTACGAGGTCAAAAATGAGGAGTTTCATTAAAAAAATCGACTTGACCTTTAAATGACCTTGAGGATCATGATCAAGGCACTATTGGATAGCTGGGGAAAACTCGTATCAATCGAGGAACTTAGTTTATATTGGAAAAACAAAATCTAAATTCTTCATCGTATCTGTTTCCCAATGCAGTCACTTTTTTTATTACGCGGTATGGGAACCAACAAAATCTAGTGAAGCTTTAGTTAGCTCACCCTCATTGTACTTAAAGTTATTTCTTTACGAAAAGCTAACTTCAATTCGAACGCTCTCGATGATGCCGAAAGCTCTAATGCACTTGATGCACGGTCGCGTAAGACTGGTTGCCTAAGCGTAGATATTGCGAGGGCGTCTCGTTGTTGCTCAAGTCCCAGTAATACTGTAAAACCAAAATTAAGTTAAAAAACAAAGCTTCCTAAGTAGACCTTGGAATCATCGGTAAAAAAGGATTGTCAGGTCATCGGCTATCTGTCAATAAAACATTGATCTGAGGCTGTCAAGGAAGTGTCACCGATTGGTCATACCACTCTCCTCTAAAATAAAATAAACGCCGCCTCTGTATATGTCAAACCGGCGTTTTTATATGAAGATTAAGCCCTCAAGGTAGAACGAGTATTATTATATAGATCAAAGAAAAAGACCTTAAATGGACAAGACAAGTTATTAGGCCATTTTGATGCATGTAGTACCATCATGCAAATTCGAGGCGCTATAAAAATGCACGATGAAGAAAAATGTCTAAACATGCATGGCTATGATTAAGATATTGCTTACAGGAACTCACTTCGCTTTTATGTAGGGAGCGGGGATGAAATAAAATATGCCGTGGTGGTACCGTGCCAAAGATTAGCATAATTTCAAGGTCGGCAGGATGACAGCGACGCTGGACACCAAAATGGTCAGAAGTTGTTTCTAAGGGGCCGTTCTCGTGCAACATGGATTTAAATACAAGCGTTCATTAGCTTGGCGTTGCCTATCAGTCATATGTGGATGTCATTGTCACACTTCCTGTAATGTCCTTAAAAATCGGTGGTAAAATGATATAAGTACTCCAGATTCGTAGCTGTGAATGCTCTACTTGGAGGTGCTTTTTTTAGACGTTGTAATTAATCTCCCTTTGATTCACTTTATGACACGTTCAACTTCGTTACAAGGATATTATAATATTATTCGAGAACCTTCCAACCAAGCATTACGACACCAAAATCGCTTAACCAAATCCTAACACTCTAGTGCCAACATTGGGTCACGACCAGGCACACATTATGGTATGCCTGGTTGTATACCTCACACCTCATTTTTTAAAATTGAAATTTAAGTTCTTTCTCTTATTACAATTCATTTGTCATACTATGAATCACTGTCGCTTTCACCTTGTACTTATACCTTCTTCCCTTTTCACAGTACATCTTTCATCTCTACTATCTATTTCTAATATACACAGATCCGTTATCAGTTTTCACTTTATATGATAGTTCTTTAAGCTGATAACCCTACCTGGCACTCATATTCCTTGGTGCCTGTCGGGTTTTTCGCAAAACCTTAGAGTCAACAACTAGGCACACATTCAGGTATGTCAGTCTTCTTGAAGAGTTACAAAAGGTACCAGAAGGGGAATTATAGCAGAATCTTTCCGCACCTCTCCCCACGACTCTGAATTTTTTTCATTTAAAGGATTCTCTTATTTACTTCCTTTTTTGTCTCTCATAAAAACAGGCCAACTCGCATAGTTTTCTAGAAATGTGTAAAGCAAACAGGAAGAAGCAACATGGTAAATTTGATCTAAACGTTATGAGAGTCATTCTTTAAATGGGTGATAGAGGGAGGTTAAATATTAATGGGCTGAGCACTTCCTGTATCTCGAAATCTTTGATACACTGCAAGATTTGAATTCTGACGAGCTTCACCGTAACTTGACAACATGTCGGCGAACTCTTGATTCGAGAACATTGTAAATAAACACGACGACGTACGCGAACAATGACTAACCACTGTTACCGTTTGCGATCGATTGCCGGATCGATAAGGGTGATGAATGTGTGTTTTAAATATTTAATTTAAAGAAACTTACCGACTACAAATTTTGGCTTAACTTAGAAAAACTTAATGCCATTTATTTGTTAATTACCCAATTTAAAAACGTTTTAGATTAGATTATAAAAATTAGTAAGATTGTCGTCAATATTGACTTTTGGATCATGGGTCCTATAAACTTTTACCCATGTCAATAATGACTATCATAACGTTTACACCCTGTATATCACCGGACCATTGAAATCTGGACTTATCCAAAATAAACGATATACCTACTGAAAATTACAAATTTCCATTCGACCACAATACCAATTCTCGGAATCCGCCCAACCATGCAAAAGCAAAGGGTTGCATTTGCCCACGTGCTGATTCGGTCAGATTCCTGCAGAGCGCATTTAACCTATTTTACCGAAAATCCGTGCATCTGCCCGCGTATGCAGCCTGCGTATCATTGCGAGCTGCAAAGTATTACGTTTCGTTTTTGCATCACCTGCTGTTTTTGAAGCCGAAACAACCGTTTACCGGTTGAGAGACGCGTGTACGATAGTGTCAAAGGGATGCCATAACAATAGATTGAGTTACGGTGAAGGATCAGTCGCGGAAAGGGCTAATCAGTAGTTAGAAGAGCAGATGAAGGATGACCTAGATCTTCTGTGAAATCTGGCACAGGAAGAAAACAAGTTCGACGAATAGGGCGTACAGACTATATTCCGACTAATAAAACAAAGCATTTATATCTTTGCCTTATGTCCAAGGTGAATCTGAAAATATAACTAAAGTATTTTCACATGGTGCAACTATAATTCCAAAAATTACGATGCCTAGAGTACGTAGACCTGTACGATTTCGTCAACTTAGTGAGTTTGATAGGGGCCGTATAGTGGGACTTCGGGAAGCTGGACTTTCTTTTCGGGAAATTGCAGTTAGAGTGCAAAGAAGTGTAGACACTGTGGTTAGGTGTTGTCAGGCATGGCTTCGAGAAGGCCGTACGCAAAGAGCAAGCGGCACTGGACGCCGCCGTAGAACAACAGACCGTGAAGATCGTCGCCTAAGATTATTGGCCTTAAGGGACCGTTTCTCCTCTACCAGGTCCATTGCAAATGAATGGTTTGCAGAACACGGAAGACCTATTGGCATGCGAAGTGTTTACCGACGAAGTTTTGGCTTGTTTTCATACCGGCCACACTGGGTCCTCCCTTTAACTCGAGAACACCGACGTAATCGCCTTGAGTGGTGCAGACAACGGTCACTCTGGGATCAGGAATGGAACAGTATTGTCTTTAGTGACGAGTCTCGATTTTGTTTAGGCATGCACGATGGTCGTGCCAAGGTTAGAAGGCGACGTGGTGAAAGGAGGAATCCACAGTTTTTTGTTGAAAGACATGTTCATCATACTGTTGGAGTTATGGTTTGGGGTGCTATAGCTTATGGTTCCAGGTCACCTTTAATCTTCATCAGAGGTAACATGAACGCGCAGCGTTATATCCACGAAGTTCTAGAACCCATCTTTTACCCTATCTTGACACCCTGGCAGATCCAACTTTCCAACAAGATAATGCCCGACCACATGTTGCAAGAGTCACAATAGACTTCTCTCAACATAATGATGTCACATTGTTACCATGGCCACCAAGATCTCCTGACTTATCCCCAATTGAGCACGTGTGGGATATGATGGGTAGGAGATTGCTCAATTTGCAACGTCCTCCTCAGACGCTAGAAGCACTTCGAGAGGAGTTGGTGGTTGCCTGGAATGAGATACCACAGGAGGACATTGACCACCTGATCAGAAGCATGCCTAGGCGCGTTGGAGAATGCGTAGCACATCAGGGTGCATCCACACATTATTAAAGGTCAAAGGGCTTTAAAGCAGTGCAATCATTTTGAAATTTTTATCA
This sequence comes from Acanthoscelides obtectus, assembly GCA_963669975.1. Taxonomy (NCBI): domain Eukaryota; kingdom Metazoa; phylum Arthropoda; class Insecta; order Coleoptera; family Chrysomelidae; genus Acanthoscelides; species Acanthoscelides obtectus. Next base: position 6,832,577 of record CAVLJG010000010.1, read on the forward strand.
TTTACTTATTATGCTTCATTAAGTACTTATACAAAATTTTATTAAAATAAAACCATTTAAACTGGGTGTTTGGATTTATATGTCACTTAGTATATGTATTATATTCGTAACTAAACTCAGAATCAAAAATTTTGTTCGATTCTGCATGATAAGAAAAAACAAATTTGATGATGGAGATAGAAAGCAGAAAGGTCCGTTTGAGAATATGACGACGTCTTCTTGCAGAGCAGAAACAGTGGCAATGCTGATATGCAAGATATTTCAAAATACCATTTCAAATAAAACTAGGAAATAAACGACGATTTGTCGATAAATCCGGCATAGAAATCAATTGACTATCTGTTAATTCCAAAGCCTACCTAGGTAATTCTATTCTTTTTTTCAAATAAGTGGGGTTTCGTAATGACCATGTAAGGCATATCATACGGCCCCAAAGATCGCCATATTTATCACCTCTGGATTTCTTTATGTGGGGGTCATTTAAAAAGCAAAATCTATGCTACTCATCCAACATCATTAGAAGACCTGCGACAAAGGATTGTGAATGAGTGCCTTCAAATTACTCCTCAAATATTGCAAAATGTGTGAGCGTTTTTCCAAAAAAAAAAACTGAGCTGACAGTAAATACGTCTGTTTCGACACCCTGTATATCTTCAGAATGAGAATAAAAGACTCTATCCATCTGTGCAAGACAAGAGACGAAACGTCATATTGAATTTCTAATAATGCACTGAAACGATTTTGGGAAAATTCGTTCTCTTCAAGAATTCTTTGAATTTCAAATTTTTCTAAGCGACATTTCGTTAATTACCTGAATTTGCAACTTGGGTTACGATATATCGAACTTAAGCGAACATCCCTAGTCAAGATTTGATTCCATCTTTACTTTGGAAATAGCAAATACGTGGAATCTACGTACTACCCCATTTTTATAACAAAATTTATATACGAGTACGTATACAAACCTAGATAATATAGTCACCGTCAGATCCACGTTTTACCTGACATCTCCCCGCGATTCAAATCCGAGCACTTTGTGCTCTAATTAAATCTAAATCCCTGCTTCGTGCGTATAAATATTCGCAAAAAAATATCAGGTAACCCCCGAGGTACACGGAACTGGGGCACCTACATCTCTGAAATCTCCCTTTACATTTGAAAAGCGCTCTCGGCGCGACACAATGGGCCTAAGGGTAGAAGAAAAAAATAAATAATAGCTTTATACGGGTGACGTGTGAGGGTAGACGCAGAGCATCAAGGTCTAGGTAAAAACCCAGGCGCAAGGGTTGGTGCACTCTACATAGGTGCGTAGACAGAGAAAGATGGCGTTCATTAAGTAGGCTAGTATCTTGTTGGACGGTGTTCTGTAATAAAGGAACTGTGGGGTTTTGGACCATGATACCATCGGGATTTGGCTAGTGAGAGTACAAAATCTACTAAATAAGAAATCATGGCATTACAGATCTTGGATCATCTTATTATGATTACAATTTTATTTTTTCACCCTCAAAATAACTCCTCTTAGCAGTGATGGAACTCCGATACTGGATTAGCATTCAGTTGGTCGATTACAGCCGTTTGAATGTTTTCGACTATCCCAAAATAAGTTTCACTCGAAACACGCATACGTTTTACCTCCCTACCCCACGAACTAACTATTATTTCACTCAATTTTGACGTAAAAATGTGTAATACATTTGTTTGTTATACAGGGTGTTTCAGTTTATTTATTTTAAAAACTAAATTTAAACACCCTGTATTTCGGAAGCCACGCATTTTTCGATCCATGTTTATATAGACTTTATGCATTAATTTTAAAAGTTCTATCGAATCTCAAAGTTATGCAACAATAAACTGAAACACCCTATCATGTATAAATAAATATCTTCTTGAGTTATAGTATCATATCGTGTAATACCGTCCACTGCATCAGAGCAACCAGCTAACGTAAACTTAAAGAAGAAATCTCGGAAGGCATGCCGAACGATTAAAGAACCCGAATATCCGACAAAAAGCCAGGTAGACGCCGACCGGTATATCTTTTTAAGCTAGCAAAATGGAAATTAATATATGCACCAAATTTTGGGCATCCAGCCGTAAATAAGCCCATATATGCGTGGAAGCAGTTAGGGCATTAACGTAAAGGCTCATGATGTGCGGTCATAAATCTTCATGATGCACGTTTATGATCAGACAGTCCTAGAACTAGAGCGCTGCTCGTCTGTACATACTGTCTACAACATACGAAAAATTGTTAAATTGTCATGTAACTTGGGACGACGTCTAACTATATTATATTAGCAAAACGTATGTAATCCACTGTTTTTACTAGCCTATAAAACATCTCAAATTGGAAAAGTGCCAAAATACCATGCACATTGTTGCATATGTTGCATATTTGAATGGAGCTTCCAAAATCAAAAAGTTTGATATCGTATAACATGGTTTCTCATTGTTTAGATTATTTGATCAATCAAAAGATATTTAATTTAAAAAGAGAATTGGTTTCAGAGGAAACGCGTACTCACTGATCGAAAGTTATTTGTCAAATCGCCCACAATCTGTGCAGATATCAGGATCATTTAGTAAAGAAATGTATATTAAGTGTGGTGTCCCACAAGGAACTGTCTTAGGTCCGCCGTTATTCAATATATATTTAAATGATATTTTCCAAATTAATTGTGTTGGCAAAATAACTAGTTTTGCAGATGATACTGCAATATTATATGAAGGCACTGACTGGTCTGATCTGAAAAATGTAATTGAAAATGATTTTATCAAAATTATTCGGTGGTTTAACAGTAGAAAATTAAGCATTAACTACTCTAAAACACATTTTTTACCATTTGGATCTTATGCTAGACATCTGCCAAATTACACAAATTTCTCCTTCAATATTAATGATCAAAAAATGCAAATTAATAGAGTGCCCAACATAAAATACCTTGGAGTGGTCTTGGATCCTCACTTACGATGGGACATCCATGTCAATTATATTTTAAAGAAAGTTAGATTTGTATCCTACAAAATTAAATACCTTGGGAATATATTGACAGAAAAATATCTTCAAACATTATACCATGCACTGATTGAGCCTCATCTCACATATGGTATATTAGCATGGGGAGCTGCATGTTGCTCACATATCTATAATTTAGATGTTTTTCAAAAAAGTATTCTAAAAATGATATTTAAAAAACCGAAACTTTATCCCACTGAAAAATTATATGCAGATGTTCGAATGTATGATATAAGACAGCTCTATTTCTTACACAGTATCACTCACTACCATAAATTTGTAAACACCGACCAAAAAATTAAACATAATCATTATACCAGGTACAAAATTCGTGGCACAGTAGTTCCTCAACCGCATAAATCTATAATGCAGCGATCATATCTCTATTTGGCGCCTAAATTTTATGAAATTATACCTAAAGACTTAAAAGATTTACGTTTCGGAAATTGTCTCAAAAGAAATTTAAAAAAGTGGCTACATTCTATATCTAGGACTGAAATTCATAAACTCATAAATACGAACATCAACTAAATACATAATCTACTGTAGCTAATTTTTGTCCTTTTTGTCATTTGCATTCTACAGTTTCAACTTAAATTATTGGTCCATGTACAGGCGATGCCTTCTATTGGGCCTGTTTTGATTTCATATTTATTTACTCATATTGTTTGTTATCTTTGTACATTGAGTAAATAAATATTATTATTATTATTATATTATTATTAAATAAGCCTTGGTACACATACATTTTATTATCATATTTTTTAAAATAATCTGGAAAAAGTGTTGAAATTCCTTTCTATTTATACAGGGTATCTCAAAACGAAAAATGTACCTTTCCCGAAAAATTTCAAATGGCACACCCTGTATATTTCCACACCGTTAAATATTTTGTTGTAATTGTATACAACTTATTTCCAAACAATTTCGTAAGTAATGTCGTGTGTTAAATATCTAAACAATTGACAATAGAAATCGTATGTTAAATGGTATCAAATCTGTTGTTTGCAATAAAATATTTAAAAAAATCAGTTTTGATATATGAAAATAATTAAAATATTCACAACATATCAAGTTTGTCGCGAAAACAGATTTCCATTTTCGTTGGGTAACCCTGTATGGTTCCTATTATTAAAAATGAACGTTAAGAAGTATTTATGAAAATTCTTCACCGTGACTTTTAAACTTTAATAAGTAAAATAAGCAAATGGCGTGTGTACATCCATCACCCCAATCTACATGGCAATAAAAAAGAAAGGGTAAGGGTGAATATAAAATTTGCTTGTTTTACAAATTAGTGACTTGATCCTTCCGCCTTCTGACAAATATTTGTATTATGCATTCGAGCATTTTTATTGCTACCACTGCTTCTGGTTTTACGTTTACCCTCGCAAATATTGACTTGGTTTTTGTTTACGGGCGATACGCTGTTTTTCAAATTCCTGAATAAAATTAAAACCGATCTGCAACGGTAATTTCCGTTGAACGAGCGTCCATTCACTGTGCACTTGAGTTTTACAGAATAAAAAAGGATTGAAAATCGTCTAAAAAAAGCACTTCGTTATCTTTGTATCCAATATCTGGGATCTGCTTCTGGTAGCCCAGTTCAAAAGAACAAAAAATTAGAATAATTCTGAGTTCTATAAGAAGTCTTGCATTTCGTCTGCATGTAATTTTTTTGGGCAGTATTCACAGATTTGATGCATAATTTTTGCTAATAAAGTATCGCAGCTTCTTGAAAGTCAGATAATAATGCATAAAAACTGCTTTTGCAATCTTGGTGTTAACTAAGACTGTTCAACAAGCACCATTGGCAAAATTGAAAACTTTTTACAATTTCAGAAATATGGACGCAGGACGCAGGAAAGTAAACGCATATTAAAACAAGAAAGATTGATATTCAAATCAAGTTGGGTACTTTATTTTGAAGGTTCATTTATACCATTTATGTATGAAAAATAATATCGCTCAAATGTTCACCACGACTGGATTTACAGACGTCCACGCGATGGTCGAAATTTTCAATGACATTTTGCCACATGGTCGGTTCTATGGCATTTATCTCGGCAATGATGTTGTTTTTGAGTTCTTGGAGGGTGGCTGGTTTGTTGACGTAGACTTTGCTTTTCAAATGTCCCCATAAAAAGAAGTCCAAGGGAGTCAAATCGCACGATCTTGGTGGCCATGGCACATTTCCTCTGCGTGAAATCACGCGATCACCGAAGAAGGACTGCAATCGATGGATATTGACGTTGGTTGTGTGGCATGTTGCACCGTCTTGTTGGAAATAAACATCGTCCATATCCATTCCTTCAAGTTGCGGCAAAAAATAGTCCTCTATCATCACGTGATATCGCTCAGAATTGACGGTAACGGCGTCCCCGGCCGAAAAAGTAAGGTCCGATGATGCCTTTTGACCACAATGCACACCACACAGTCACTTTTTGAGGATGCATCGGCTGCTCTTGATACTCACGGGGAATTTCGTTCGCCCAGATGCGGCAGTTTTGCTTGTTTACCGTCCCATTCAAAGTGAAATGCGCTTCGTCGCTGAACATGATTTTTGATGAAAAATTGGCATCAATTTGGCGGTGTTCACGGAGCCAATCTGAGAATGTTCGGCGCGAAAAATGGTCGGCCCGACGCAGCTCTTGCGTCAATTGGATCTTTTAGGCGTGTACATTCAAATCCTTGTGGAGAATGCGGAGCAAACTGGTTCTCAAAATGCCCAATTCTTGGGATCGATGCGTTGTTGATTATTTCGGATCGTCTCTCACACTCTCCTTCACAACAGCAATATTTTCTGGTGTGCGAACGCTCCTTGGCCGGCCAGAGCCTGGCAGATTTGCCTGTTGCCTCGAATTTACGCACCAGACGACCGACGGTTATTTCGTTAGGGCGGTTGTTGCGACCGAAATGTTCACGAAGCGCGCGTAACGTGTTTTTTATTTTTGCACCATTTTTGTAGTGCTCTTGAATAACTTTAATGCGGTCTTCAATCGAATACGACTCCATAGCGATCAATGGTAAACATTCAACTATCAAAATGACATGTCGGTGACAGAAGACAAAGATGGCGTCTATGTCAAATTGACGTTTACTTTCCTGCGTCCCTTTTGGACAACCCTGTAACGACTTAAGAGTCTTCAGAAAACATCTTTTAGCATTCTTCTAAGTGATTTTATTCTCTATAAGTGCATCTACATCTTTATCTGTTTTATTGAAGTGATTCAACCCAACGAAGGATGGTGTTTCGAGAGGGAACAGCTCTATTCCGAAGAATGTCCTGACTCATTATTTCGGACGAGCAATCATAGGCGAAAACGCGGTACTCCACCGTCCAAGGCTCCATAACGACAACTGGTAAAATAATGCTAGGATCTCACGAGTCAAGCGGCACCCTCCCCACCTGTCTCGTAGACGGAGGCGGAGCGTACTACCCATCCCAAAAACGTCCGTCCTCTCTGCCGCACCCTGTATTAGAAAGAAGTATATTATGTCATTTGTCAACGGATGCCCTTTACTTCTTGCACTTGAAACCACAAACTTCGTCCAATTCACCCAAAAACTACTACTGAGCTAGCTAAAATTTGTTTTAATCTTGCTCCTAAGATTTTTTCCGCACATTCTGGTAAATACTGTTATCTGACGCAAAATCAGCGGGGGTGCACCATCTTTTGTACGTTACGTCATCGTGTCCGGAGCACCGTTCGCAAATCGAGTACGACCACAAAACGAGACTTAGCAAACCGAAATCCAAAATCCCATTTTCCGGCTTTGTCCGTAATCCGTACGGTCTAGAAGATCTGCTGACCAAACACAATCGCGCGGAACCACGGTACCGCCGAGTACCCGAATTGCACTACATTAAAGGATCAATGGACATGCCTTTGTGCGTAAACCAGATTTCGACAAGACAAGCGGCGTGCAGAAAGGACCGTACGTAAAGCACTAGGTAGGCAACGTTAAGCAGATTACGGTGTAATTAAAAAAGTGCGGGTACTACCTGGAGTCAAGTACTGTTGGGCGAGGAACTATCAAAACAAAGTCTTGAGATGGGTTTTCACGATCAGTGCATTCTGCCGGCGTATCGGTTTACCACGAAAATGTTATTTTTAGATTTGCTGGTAAAATCGTTGCTAGAAGAATTTCATGACGAACGATGATGTCCAAGAAAGTGCCATCCGAAAATTAAGCCACAAGAAATTAACAAATTAAGAAAAAGTAGTAATAATAATAACTTTTATTCAAATTGCTTTGAGGATATGAAATGTCAACAAGAAACGGTCAGATTTAGATAAGCATAAGAAAAATCTAGATGACTAAATTAGAATAAAATAGATTACGAGCCCGTTCCCACTTCAGTTGGCCCACTTCAAGATTTGTACCAATATATGCCTTTAAAAACTAAACATGACGAAACTATTTACTTCTAAAACAATTTATTTTCTCAAAAACATTTTAGATATACTCTAGTCGTAAAAAATACATATTTGAAATCACTTAGACCTATAACAAATAGAACTGTGCTAAGCAACAATTGAAAGATTACCATTGGGTAACATCACGCTTTATTTTTCATTACGGCTGAAATTCTTTGGGAGCATAGTGTTAACCAAGTTTTGGCAAAAATTTGGTGTAAAATGATCCCATATTTCTTGAAGTTTTTGTCTCAGTTCGGTGATTGTACGAGCAGGATGTTGTCGTAGAACCTTTTTCATCTCGTGCCACAAAGTTTCAATAGGTGACAGAACTGGACTTCTTGTTTTTAGAAGCTTTATTTAAATATTCAATGAAATATAGGGTGCTTTATTTAAAAATACATGTTTGCCATGGCACAAAGTTATGGAGCACCCTGTATATATCAAAATAATTAGTATGTACTAGTAACATATCAAACATGCCAGTAAAACAGCTTTTTGATATTTTTTTGAGTTTACTGATAAAACTACTTTCCTTTTTTGTTGGGAGACATAGTATAAGTATGTATATTGTCCACATTTTCTCCCCTGAGACCAACATTTTTTCCTCTCAAGCCCCAATATAGTCAACTTATCCTTAAATTTATTCAGGGCATCAATGACAAACCTTCGTATCTGCTTGAGAACAAAAACATCATATCCTAATCCTCCTATATTCCATACCTCGATACGATGATATCTCTTCGGTCAAAGCATAAATATATCAATTCAAGAGATTCCCAGCTCGCACGGACCATTGCCTTCGAATGATCTAAGCTGAATGGATTATGTCATAATTTCGATCTGATCCTATTCTATACTTTTGGCCCTTTCGAAATCCGTCCATTAAAGGGCTTAGAAAAGGCCACGCGCACCCTTCAAGAAACTTAATCCTCAGACGACTGCTAAGAAGTCGTATACATTTCACTTTAAGGATCTTAAGCGAAACAACCATGGGAACCAGACTTTACCAAATAAGGTGAATTTAAAACTAGAATTCAACACTTATAATAATAGTATAATAAGGGATGTTTGTCATTGGTATCGAAACCCGGAAATATTTGATACAGCTTTGGCAACACCTTGCACACTAGTTGAAATCTAGAATTATAAGTTTTACGTAAATGCCGATATCATGCTTCTTGCTTAATTTCGATTTGAATGCGACAGCTTTACATTTTAAGAAACAAACATTTGGTGACAACGATAAAATTAATTCATTTTTCAAAATACTGCGGCTTGGTGCTTATACAGAGTGTCCCAATATTGGACATAATTCACCTCTATGCAAAAATGCAAGTTCTTTCGTTAGATGGCGACAAAGTTTTCTCCTTGAAACGCACTTTTTTGGCTACTTACGGCACCGATAGTCCGATTTTTATGAAATTTGAAACAAACGTGTTCGGCTAGACGTCCTAATGTTTGACTTTGACAAAAAAGGACGAATGAGTTCAAGAAGGGTGAAAACCTCCAACGAGCTTTGCTCCTCAGAGGTCTCTTCCATGATGTCGCCGCGCTATGTGCCTGCCAGATAGACCCGCCTGACTTTGGCCTCCCATCATAATCGCGTTGAACTTCGTACATCCAGAACTGGGCGATACGACCGCTCCTTTGTCCCGAGGGTGTCGAGATTGTGGAGCAATCTACAAGAGGAAGCTTTTCCCAGTTCTACTAAGCTTGGGCAGTTGAAAAATCGGATTAACAAAATTTCTTTTGGATCATCATAGCAGTCTCGGCATTTAGGCTTCATCGCCACTCTTCCAATGATTCTAATTTTTTTATTCGTTCGTCTTATTTACTTCATATTTTATCTTCTATTGAAATGGGCCATCTCGCATAGTTTTCTGGTTTCTGAAAAAAATCTTACATCAACTATTTTTGACAAGAGCTTAAATGAATAAGTAATGTTTGAGTTTATTTTTGATTGTTGATTTGTTGTTCGTACTTCATAAATTTTAAATGAACGTTTGAGATTATTTTTGGTTAAGTCGTTTGAGTTTCATAATTCCAGAATTAGTTACGGCATTAGATATACTAAGTGACATATAAATCCGAACACCCAGTTTAAATGGTTTTATTTTAATAAAATTTTGTATAAGTACTTAATGAATGATAAAAATTTCAAAATGATTGCACTGCTTTAAAGCCCTTTGACCTTTAATAATGTGTGGATGCACCCTGATGTGCTACGCATTCTCCAACGCGCCTAGGCATGCTTCTGATCAGGTGGTCAATGTCCTCCTGTGGTATCTCATTACAGGCAACCACCAACTCCTCTCGAAGTGCTTCTAGAGTCTGAGGAGGACGTTGCAAATTGAGCAATCTCCTACCCATCATATCCCACACGTGCTCAATTGGGGATAAATCGGGAGATCTTGGTGGCCCTGGTAACAATGTGACATCAGTATGTTGAAAGAAGTCTATTGTGACTCTTGCAACATGTGGTCGGGCATTATCTTGTTGGAAAGTTGGATCTGCCAGGGTGTCAAGATAGGGTAAAAGATGGGGTTCTAGAACTTCGTGGATATAACGCTGTGCGTTCATGTTACCTCTGATGAAGATTAAAGGTCACCTGGAACCATAAGCTATTGCACCCCAAACCATAACTCCAACAGTGTGATGAACATGTCTTTTAACAAAAAACTGTGGATTCCTCATCCACCACGTCGCCTTCTAACCCTGGCACGACCATCGTGCATGCCTAAACAAAATCGAGACTCGTCACTAAAGACAATACTGTTCCATTCCTGATCCCAGAGTGACCGTTGTCTGCACCACTCAAGGCGATTACGTCGGTGTTCTCGAGTTAAAGGGAGGACCCAGTGTGGCCGGTATGAAAACAAGCCAAAACTTCTCATTCGTCGGTAAACACTTCGCATGCCAATAGGTCTTCCGTGTTCTGCAAACCATTCATTTGCAATGGACCTGGTAGTGGAGAAACGGTCCCTTAAGGCCAATAACCTTAGGCGGCGATCTCCACGGTCTGTTGTTCTACGGCGGACCAGTGCCCCTTGCTCTTTGCGTACGGCCTTCTCGAAGCCATGCCTGACAACACCTAACCACAGTGTCTATCTACACTTCATTGCACTCTAACTGCAATTGCCCGATAAGAAAGTCCAGCTTCCCGAAGTCCCACTATACGGCCCCTATCAAACTCACTAAGTTGACGAAATCGTACAGGTCTCCGTACTCTAGGCATCGGATTTATATGTCACTTAGTATATACAGTTTATGTCTGTAATTCTCCCTGGTCCCTCAGTACCTGGTACGACCGCCCCGCCGTCGCGTCCCTTATCACCATCCTCGATCTCTATCCGATGCATTTTTTTCGGAGCGTCCAGCTATCGCAGCATGTCGCACAATATAATTCACACTGAATACTGTACAGTACATACACAGTAAACCACTACCAGATTTATATCCAGTATTAATAATGTTATACACTCGTGTCGCCAGTGTACGCTCACCGAACACTTTTACACCCGTTACAAATTTGTATTTTATTCATGAACGCTCCTGATAGGTTTTTGATACCGGCACTAAAACAGCTGGACGTCTTTGATCCGTACAATAGCTGGGCTTCTGGGCTCCGTCCCGAATTCGTACGCAACGATCTGCGTAGGAGATACATTTGGAGATGTTTGCGAGGAATGCGACTGGCGATTTGTCGAAAACGTTGTTTCTGTCAAGTACTTCGATCTGTTATGCAATGGTACTAAAAGACGTTGAGGTTTATCGAAGACGGCGCAAAGCTCCCTCTATTACCAAAATCGGCAACCGCAAGATATGCTGGAAAATGTGAGGAATCTCGGCACTTAGTACCACATATACCTACTTCGTTATAGCAAATTAATTTTTATTTAAACTAAAAAAACTCGTATACTAGTTCAAAGTTCACTGAATCACTTTAATTTTAATTTAAACAAGCTCCTTGTGTATTTCCAGCAGCAAGCTGCAAAAACTCATAGTGTCAGTCCCAAAAACCGATACTGTTGCATTTTATGTACCGAAAACTATTGAACAAAAAAAATAATAACACTACACCCCCCGATCCTTGTCTGTCCGTTGAGGCATAATAATTTCATGGGCAACTAATTTTTGAAGAACACTGCATTGTGTACCTAGCATGCTTTGTTTGCGTTTGTTAATTTCAAGAATAATTTAACTTCTAGTGGTTACCGTAAAGCGGTGCCACCTTTGAAATCCACCGAAAACAAGGTTCCGCTTTAAATTGGAATGGCTACTCGCTTGTCTGTGGTTTCTGTGCCGCCAAACCTTCGGGACGAAACAGTATTTTTTAGAAAATAAAAACGCATTTTTGCAAGGCACTTCAACACCGGATGTGTTACTATCTATCAGATGGTTTCATACCGAAATATGATCACTGAAATGTCAGTTTGTGCTTCATTCTATGCCGTGTTCCTTGAATATGATCAGTGCTCAGTTCCTGGAAGATCAATCTAAACTGAATCCAAATTCAAGACGAGATGTAAATAATAACAGTTAGCCCGTGATCTCTCGGTAACAGGTGGAGACAACGCCTCTTATTGGTCAATTCGCCATTAAATTTCAATGCGCGGGGCAGGGGCAGGGCAGGCAGAGTTGCATTCAAGGCCACCGACCGTCGCGTGTATCACTGCGTGCTCGTGTTTTCGTATTCACCTTGCTTGGTTGTTGCCGTTGTTGTTGTTAAGTGTATTTGAGTAATTATTTAAGTTTCTGTTAAATACTGTCATCTTTGTTTTACAACACGTTGGTGGTAGTCCATTCTATCTTGGGTGTAAGTACACTATAGACACGTGTCATTTTTTTCGACTTTCGGTCAAACTTTGAATTTGACAGTTAATAGGGAAAAAACATAGCAACTGCCTTAGAAATACTAGAAAACCGGATAAAATTGTATTTTAACTTATTACCTTTTTGTTAATTAAAGCGTTTCGTGTGAATTATTAACGTAACATCTGAAACTCGTTTGTATGGCCAATCAAAAAAGTGGCAATTTTGAACTGAAGATCACCATTAATACTTGAACGTATACAATGGAGAAGAATGTTAACTACATATTATGCCTTGATTGGACAAAAAAACATGGGGAGAAGGGGTTTCCTGCTATTTGCAAAGTATGCACTAAGGGCGTATCATCGGTCGTTTCTATAATTGTAGACTAGGTACGTAATCTTGGCGAAAAATAATTCCTTGTATCAACAGGTTAAAAACTAAAGTACCGGGTTTCATCAGTAAAATAGATATAAGTATGTTTATGACTGCTAAATTTTTAAAATGTAGTCAACATGACTATGGTCTATTAACTGGCTACATATCGAAAAGCAACTACATTTTATAAATTTCAACTTTGTGGCAGTTTCAAACACACCCTCACAAGACAATAAATTTTGTTGTAAATCAGAAATGTTTTCGACAAATTATATAATTAGTCCTGATTTACGACGTTTTTGGAGCACGCCTTTATGATTCCATGTTACATGGACCGTGACGTTTGTGTCCTTGAGGCAAAAAGATTTGTGGGTGGCTTTTTCTCCACCCCTTACAGAATTTTTGGACTGAAAACATCGCTGGAACTACCCCGTTCCCAGCCCCAGTGCCGTAGGCGGTTCACAGTTTCTTCTTGTAATTTTTCTGGTGCAAATATTTTCAAACATAGTTTCAAGTTATTTTTTACCCACAGTTTAGATATATTTTATTCTTTATCTATCCTTTCCCGTGCCGATATTTGAATTACACTGGCCGACAAAAGTGAGACGACCTTGTTAACCAGAAACCATAGTATACTTTCCTGGAGACGTTTGCTGCGCTGGGCATTTTGATGTTCTTATTTTTTCGTTCTAGATAGACAGACGTGTTACATAAAAAGCTTGCTCAATGTCAAAAAATCTAAAGTACTAAAGTAGTATTGTTTTTTAATACAAATTTCTGTTAAAGACCGATTAACAGTAACACTGAAGTTGCTTGCAATTGCGGACGGTTATCAAAGCTTGATGTACTTATAACTTTATCTATAAAGAATGCGTTATTTACGTATACAGGGTGTTTCAGTTTATTGTTGCATAACTTTAAGATTCGATAGAACTTTTAAAATTAATGCATGAAGTCTATATAAACATGGGTCGAAAAATGCGTGGCTTCCGAAATACGGGGGCGTTTAAATTTACTTTTTAAAATAGTTTTTTTTTAAATATTTCGAACAATATTTGATGTATAAGGTTCGATGCATTTTTAATTATTTATGGGAAAATAATATTTTTTTTACATTTTCTATTTAGGCATTACAAGTAATTAAGATGATCGTTTAGATTGTTTTTTTAAACACAGCAATAATTCCTAACTCCAAATAAACACAAAAAAACAGAATATTAATTTGTTTAATTTTCCAATATTATTTTTAACAAATTAAATTAATTATTTACAACTAAAATGCTATTGGATACATACACAATCTAAAGTAGTTGCTCGAAATGTAAACCCAATTGTTCAATACACAATTCACATCTACGAATGATCGAACGTGGTATAGCATTATTCAAATAAGGCCTTATTTCATCACATGCATTCCTGATTCTGTCTATTAGCATATCTCTTGTGGTTACGGGAGTCTGGTACACTTTTTCTTTTAGAAATCCCCACACAAAGAAATCTAAGGGATTTAGGTCAGGGGATCGTGGAGGCCAGGCGACTGGTCCTCCACGGCCGATCCATCTTTCTGGATAATTTTCGTCCAGCCAGTTTCTGAAGTTCCCAAGGCACCAGAAACTCTCCTAACACTTGTGGTCGGATCTCTATCAAACTCACGCAGAATCATACGGGTAAATCTGCGCTGACGAACATTTATGTTTTGATCCCTTTGGAGATTCCCAAAACCATTTTCAATTATTTGAAGATGCACTCTTACAAATACTGAGCGAGTTGGATGTCGTCTGTTTGGAAATCTTCGTGCGTATTCTCTGGCTGCTTCTGCTGCGTTTCCGTTTACAAAGCCATACACAACATGAATATCCGCTAACTCTTGATTGGAGAATAAAAATGGCATTTTTATAAAACTTACAAAAAAACAGATAAAAGAAACTATATTTCGTGCATTCACAATTGCAAAAAACGTTTCAGGTTTCAACAGACAACAAAACTAACTGTCAACCAATTGACGTTTAACCTTATTCTGCTTTCAATTTCAAAAATATTTGCAGGCACAGCCTACTTCTAAAAATTATCGAGATACTGACTTTTTAACGTTATTTTATCATAAATAATTAAAAATGCATCGAACCTTAAAAATCCAAATATCTCAAAAACGGCTAACTATAACGAAAATTCACAAGAGAGTTTTTTTATGTTGAAAAGTGCGAAGAATCAGTTTTTTTATTCAAAAAGCAAAAACTTCCACTAAGAAAAATTTGTCGGTCATTTTAATACACTACAGGTACAGTAGAGAGCGCCCTCTAGCGGCTACAGTAAAACTATGCCCATGGTTCGTCTTGTCCTACCAAAAAACCCTTGTATACCAATTTTCACTGTTATACATCAAATATTGTTCGAAATATTTAAAAAAAACTATTTTAGAAAGTAAATTTAAACACCCTATATTTCGGAAGCCACGCATTTTTCGACCCATGTTTATATAGACTTTATGCATCAATTTTAAAAGTTCTATCGAATCTTAAAGTTATGCAACAATAAACTGAAACGCCCTGTATACTAATTCGTATTCGGAATAGAAAACACAACACTGAACAGACTCGAGTTTCAAACGACGTCGAAACCTTTTGATGTCATCAAAAAGTTTGCGAAAAGGTACTGTAATAAATTTATAATTCTGCAGGAGGTTTAGTATGGTTTTCATTTAGAAACTACCATCTCGATTACGATGAACGCTCCTTCACGTTTACATGGGATATCTTGAGACCATCAACGACGTCTTCTGGAGTGTTGAGGTTATTCATATTAAGTCTGTTACCCCATACAAGCACAAAATTTCACAATCCTGGTACGGTCGTCATATAATAAATTTATAATTCTTGTGAACTTTTACTCCTAATCATTCTTTATGGTTAACTTTCTTCTATCCATAATCCTTGTTGCCTAGGTATTGTTCTGCTGACCGCAGCATTTCCGTGTTCGTACGATACTATTATAGAGTTATGTTTTATTCGATACGAGTTTACGTTTTCCTTTTTGTTTTGTCCGCTCGCCACTGCTGGTAGAAATTGCAACGTGTAACGCCACTGATCCGCTCATTGAGCGTCGGAAATATCTGGGGTGGCTTACCTGAAGGGCTAACCAGAACCACCCGCGCAGCTCGGGTCGTATGTTCGACCTAAAATTTATGTTCCCATCCTTCCACCAAAAGTATAAATTGATCGATGACCATCGAAGTATGTATTTACTTATAATTAAGCGGTAATTAAAACACACCTCCAGGGTGTCTGTGATATATTTGTACCGCAACCAGACAACGCCTTCTAGATCGTATTTTTTACTAACGAGCAACCTTACAAAACGAGCTGTAATCACGGAGGAAGTATTTTCCTCTGTAAAATAGTACTGTGGTATCATTGTTATCTTCTATTTCATCTGTAGCATTCACTAATAATATACTGGATGTCCCGCTATGAAGCTGCTGTTGTACAAAAAATATTTTATACAAAAGTTGTAGGGTTTAAAGGCCGTATCGTCAGTCATTCCTACAATTGTAGGACGCCTATGATTTTCATAGTCTTGTCTCTCCCTGCGATATTTCTAGATTTCTACTGTCCCATATCAGCGTCAGTGCTCTCCTATTGTAAGGTTATATTTTCTCTTCGAATTGTAGGCTAATATAATATAAATCAAAAGCATGAACAAATAGATATTTGTAAGATAACCTCAAAATAGAGTGCTGTCACGAAACGGTAGTAAACTATGAAAATCGAGGAGGCTATAGTAGAAATAATAAATATAACCAACAAAAAATGCATGGCCAGTTCGTCAGAAAGTTGGAAGAACCTTATAATATCACATTTCATTAATGTATACGTTGCATTTTAAGAACCATGGTATTTTCGCAGGCCTGACCACATATTGGTTGATTCTTTCTTTTTATTGGTGTATATTCATTACAAAAATGCAATTAAAAATTGTGTGCAGTTTCGCAATGGCATAATTAAAGGGTGTTGCTTCTTAAGGAGCTGTTTTGAGTTGACAAGCTATTATAAACGTCACTTTACGGAATCATGAAAAAAGATTAATTTATTTTGTTGCCACGTGTGCAACACACCTGATTTTTATATGAAATTAAAGTCCTAGTGTTGCTTATTACAATTCAGTATATAATTATACCTTCACAATATTACTATAACAGTATTTTGACATGAAAGGTATGGCTTGTCATAAGTTGCAAAGAACACGTATGAAGCTCGTACATATTTGACTACTATCTCAAAAGTTATCAAAAGTATAGATTTAATACCAGACAAATATTTATTTTATTTATTACTATAGAAAGATAGAAATCGCACAGAAATATATAGATACTACACGTAAGTCTGATTCTTCATAAGGAGATTAAATACCCAACCGATAATCTTCCCGGACATTGGACAAATCTACTTTCGCAACAGATTGATGTATAGATGCATCTAAATCCTATCAATCACAATTATCAAATTTCAAGCAAAATCCAGAATCTGTGCGAAAATTAATCAACAAAAACTACCGGGTCAAAGATCTGTTCTTTTTTCAGGCCGAAAATTTTTCACTCATATTCTGGTGTGCATAAAGGTTATTGAAACCGCAAAAAAGAAATCAGCTCATGGATTGTAGAGCAACCAAGGAGCTCTATCCATAAATTTATTGACATTAAAAATCATTATTGAACAATATATGTATAAAAATCGGTATACAAAATGTTTCTCAATAATCTTATACCTGAAAAAATGTAAAATAACAACTTTGTGCACGTTATTTCAATAAAAAAATTTATTATCATGGTACTGTACTAACAATCTTCACTTGAAACTATCTAGTAACATCGTGTCATATTATTAGCATGATTATGATTTAATAATATTCAGATACTGACAACGGTAGTTATTTTCCGCGATATATTTTTCGTACTCGCATCATACGCACGATGATCATTACGCAATGAAGAAATAAAGTAAGTCATTTTTTGCGTGCGTACTTGCAGAAACCGCACATTTCACCAAAGCATCTTATGGATATAAAAAATGCCAGCTGGCCCTCAAAATTTCGTTTTCACTTTTATGATATATGTCGTCGTACCAGAAATTCATCCATATGCAAAATTAATAATGTTAATTCGGCAATTTTGTTGAAGACGCGTGCTAAAGTTATATGTTCTACCTCGGGCAAAGTATTGCCTTATTTTACGTACCCATGCATGTTCGATGCTCCTGTTTTTAACGCCTACAGAGATATCAACTTTTTTAAATCAGTCGATCTGGTACTTTATTTGCAGGCTATCACCTAACGGCAGCGTCATATGATAAATGATTGAATGAGCTCAACAGAGAATGCGCACATCTAAGTTGTCATCCCAACAGAAAATGGAACTGATTCCGTAGATGGTAGTTCTCTGTTCCAAGAAATTCCGTACTGATTCCGGGCCCGTTCTGAACTGTTCTGGTACCGAGAGGGAATTTTGTTGAATAAATGAAAACTTAGATTTTGTGGCTGCTTTTTTGTGCTTTTTCTAACTTTTCAATTTTTTTCATGCATTTGAGCTAAATATTAACTGCTTGTACGAGCCCCTTCCCACTTCAGTTGGCCCACTTCAAGATTTCTACCAAAATATGCCTTTATAAAGTAAACATGACGAAAGTATACTAAGTGACATATAAATCCGAACACCGAGTTTAAATGGTTTTATTTTAATAAAATTTTGTATAAGTACTTAATGAAGCAGAATAAGTAAATGATAAAAATTCCAAAATGATTGCACTGCTTTAAAGCCCTTTGGCCTTTAATAATGTGTGGATGCACCCTGATGTGCTACGCATTCTCCAACGCGCCTAGGCATGCTTCTGATCAGGTGGCTAATGTCCTCCTGTGGTATCTCATTCCAGGCATCCACCAACTCCTCTCGAAGTGCTTCTAGAGTCTGAGGAGGACGTTGCAAATTGAGCAATCTCCTACCCATCATATCCCACACGTGCTCAATTGGGGATAAGTCGGGAGATCTTGGTGGCCATGGTAACAAAGTGACATCATTATGTTGAAAGAAGTCTATTGTGGCTCTTGCAACATGTGGTCGTTCATTATCTTGTTGGAAAGTTGGATCTGGCAGGGTGTCAAGATAGGGTAAAAGATGGGGTTCTAAAACGTCGCGGATATAACGCTTCGCGTTCATGTTACCTCTGATGAAGATTAAAGGTGACCTGGAACCATAAGCTATAGCACCCCAAACCATAACTCCAACAGTGTGATGAACATGTCTTTCAACAAAAAACTGTGGATTCCTCCATTCACCACGTCGCCTTCTAACCCTGGCACGACCATCGTGCATGCCTAAACAAAATCGAGACTCGTCACTAAAGACAATACTGTTCCATTCCTGATCCCAGAGTGACCGTTGTCTGCACCACTCAAGGCGATTACGTCGGTGTTCTCGAGTTAAAGGGAGGACCCAGTGTGGCCGGTATGAAAACAAGCCAAAACTTCTCATTCGTCGGTAAACACTTCGCATGCCAATAGGTCTTCCGTGTTCTGCAAACCATTCATTTGCAATGGACCTGGTAGTGGAGAAACGGTCCCTTAAGGCCAATAATCTTAGGCGGCGATCTTCACGGTCTGTTGTTCTACGGCGTCGTCCAGTGCCCCTTGCTCTTTGCGTACGGCCTTCTCGAAGCCATGCCTGACAACACCTAACCACAGTGTCTACACTTCTTTGCACTCTAACTGCAATTGCCCGAAAAGAAGGTCCAGCTTCCTGAAGTCCCACTATACGGCCCCTATCAAACTCACTAAGTTGACGAAATCGTACAGGTCTCCGTACTCTAGGCATCGTAACCGATCGTAAAGGATGTCAAGAACCAAAATCCGCCAACGTTGATTCTTTACTGCGGCTGAAATATTCATTTTTAGAGCGTTAGTGAATTAAAAAAAAGCAGTATAAAAACCGGAATGTCCAACTGATAAGGCTGACAATTTTTTCACTTGTTATTTACAGTAAGATAAGAACATTCACCAACTTTTATTAAAATAAAACCATTTAAACTGTGTGTTCGGATTTATATGTCACTTAGTATATTTTAAACCTGCTACATTTTTATTACTTGTGTTTGATAAGAAAAAAAGTTTTCAATAGTTGGGCCAACTGAAGTTGGAAGGGGCTAGTAGTGCCGTTTATTATCTCTGCATTTAATTTTTTTTTCTGTCGGGATGTCGAAGAAAGCCCTCTAGCAGCCGCATGTGAAACTAACGACACTCCAAATCTTATAACATTTGTAGCCCATTAGTAGCTCTTTTCAACTAGCCCAAGTTTCTTAAAATCGGCTCTGCCGTTTCGAAGATACAGGGTGTTTTTTACGAAAGCCATATATACCTCCGTTCCAACAGAATAGTTCGAAACTGCTCCTGAACCGTACTTACCTCGCGCCTGCGCAGAAAAACAATTTGAAGTTAGTTCTATACTGCAGTTGGAACATGTCTTGAGATTCATTCAAAACCTCATCTTTTTAACGGGTCTCTTTTCGATGCCTGATACCTCCATTATACCCCATTCCGGCTACTA
Source organism: Acanthoscelides obtectus (assembly GCA_963669975.1). Taxonomy (NCBI): domain Eukaryota; kingdom Metazoa; phylum Arthropoda; class Insecta; order Coleoptera; family Chrysomelidae; genus Acanthoscelides; species Acanthoscelides obtectus. Next base: position 6,852,798 of record CAVLJG010000010.1, read on the forward strand.
TTAGCGACCGAGCTGCAGCTCAGACTGTGTCAATCAGCGGTTTAATATTTAGGTAAGCAACTCGCTATAAGTGCCCAATCAACCGAACCTCACTAAATGGACCTCGCGATTGTCCGACCAGACTCTCCTGTCATCGGCTCACAATCGGCGACTAATGGCCTACTATCGGCAAAGCTCAAAGCGCGTCAGTTTTTTGTGTAGGTGTTAAGTATGCCCATTTAGATTGATCATCCTGCTACTATGCTCTACTAACTGCTGTCGACATTGAAGGTTTGTGAATGTACCATGAAGAAATATCCATACTATTGCCGCTACCTGCACTCGACGTACAATGTAGAACATCGAAAGGAGTGCCTTCCAAAATAAACGTTACTGTTCTCATGTTCTGTTCTATCAACTTTTTCTGCTGTGGAATAAACCATGGTTAATTTATGTGATAAAGCGGTACAAGTTATTTTAGCAACAAAGTTTGGTCAAATCAATCGCAAACTATGTACTAAATTCCTATTTAAAATAAGTACGAGATATTTCCTTATCTTTCTTCAAGAAATAACTTTTTTGTCACAAAAAAAACGCTCTAATAGCTATTTTCAACAACAAAATGATAAACAAACCATGGGCGTAATGAAGAAAAGCCTTTACTTATTAAGTAAATTCTTTTAGTTTCTTCTGAAAGTATTACAAACTAATCTGATGTACCTATTAAAGTCTACTTTAAGCTTTAAATCAATAAATCTTCAAAACTACTGAACTGAGTTTCATGTATGTTACATTATTATAAAGGGAATTGAAAGACCTTTAAAATAAGGTATCACCTTTGCAGTACCTAGCAACAAAGATTGGACAGAATAAAGTCAACAAGATCAAACTTTGGAAAACGTCTACTAGAAACTAGAAAAGCAGACAACGACAATAGAAGAGTGCTTCATAACTGTAGTAAAACGCATGACTTAACTTTCATGGAATCGTCAAAGATTTAAAAAAAATAAAATTGATTTGAATGAATAAATGATTTACAGTTTGTTGAACGAAAAGACTGATCCTACCATTCCAAAAATCGTCAATACGTTACTATAAGTTTAATTAGGCATTTATATAGCAAGAAGGATCTTCACTGGACAACAAATTTTAGTTTTTTAATTGTATCTTGTGGGTAACGTGCACTTCGTTGTTAATTTTGGGGCGCTGAATCCAAAAATGATAATGAAATAAAAAAAATAGTTGCGGTTTAGAAAAAAACTTTTTATTTTTAAGGATATATTAAAAAAAGTAACAAGATTCATATACTTATAAGAATCACTATATGCGCTGTCTTTTTGCTGTTCTTTTATGGATCGTTTCTGGAGCATCTCTACCAAGAGTCCGACAGTAGTCTGCAAGCATGGAAGGATTCCACTTTCCCTGGTACCTTTTTTCCATTGTTGAAATATCCTGATGAAAACGTTCGCCGTGCTCATCACTTACGGCTCCGCAATTGTCAGGAAAAAAGTCCAGGTGTGAGTGTAGGAAATGTATCTTAAGAGACATATTAAAGCCCATCTTTTGATACGATGACGGCATATTTTTGACAAGGGTTTTATAGTTGTCAGCTTTTCTATTTCCCAAGAAATTAGTGACCACCAGACGGAAATCATTCCAAGCAGTTTTTTCAATACCTGTTAAAGTGTTTTCAAACTGTGTATCTTTCAAAATATTTCGAATCTGTGGCCCAACAAAAATACCTTCTTTAACCTTTGCCTCACTTAGTCTTGGAAATTTCTGACGCAGGTATTGAAAAGCTGACCCATCTCTATCTAATGCCCTGACAAAGTTTTTCATTAGGCCCAACTTGATATGCAGTGGTGGTAATAAATTTTTTTTCGAATCTACTAATGGCATATGCTGTATATTTTTTTGACCTGGCTCTAGGAATTGACGAACAGGCCAGTTTTGTCTGGTGTAATGAAGTGCCTTTTCCCGACTGTCTCATTCACACAAAAAACAGCAAAACTTTGTGTAGCCTAGCTGCAGCCCAAGTAAAAGTGCAACAACTTTCAAATCGCCACAAATATGCCATTGGTGCTCATCGTATTTTATGCATGTCAATAGGTACTTCATATTGTCATATGATTCTTTCATGTGAACTGCATACCCTGCAGGAAGAGATGGTAAAATATTTCCAATATGCAATAACACTGCCTTTAAACTCAATGTTGAACTGTCTATAAACAATCTCCATTCTTCTGGGTTATAGTTTATATATTTAAAGCCGCCAGTAAGCCGTTAATGTTACTGCAGAAAACCAAGTTATTCTCCATATTGAAAAATGGTTCTAAGTCTTTGTGGCGTTTACGAAAAACACATACCGAAACATCGTCTTCTAACAAGTTCCACTGCCGCAGTCATGATCCAAGTGACTCTGCCTTACATTTTGGAAGTTCTAAATCTCTTACAAGATCATTTAATTCTGACTATGTTATTTTGTGCGGTCGGTGGCATGACGTGCTCGGTATAAAATCAGGATCTCTTGACGTTGATGGCATATCTTCTTCCTGACGAATCACTCGATCGCCATGATCTGATTCGTTTTCTGATTCGCAAGTGTAGGATTCTGGGGGTTTTGGAATAGGATTTTCGTCACTGTGAGGCACAGGTCTCATCGCAGATGGTATGTTTGGGTAGTTAATAACCGATTTTTTTTCTTGGACATACCTGTGGCTTGTCCAAGACAAGGTACCATGCAAAAGTAACAATCATTAATATGATTTGTAGGCTCTCTCCAAACCATTGCGACAGCAAAGCGCATAGACCGTTTTTTGCCATTTAACCAGCTCCTCAGACTTGAAGCACATGTATTACAGCAGATGTGGGGTGCCCACTGTTTGTCTTGATCACCTAGTTTACAACCGAAATAAAGCTGATATGCCTTTGTTATTAGTGGAGTAATAGACCGTCTCTGAGACGCAAAAGTCACATCACCACACACGTAACAAAACTGATCTGGATTGTTTACATACTTTCGAGACATCTTGCATGAACGCTGTCAGCCAACTGAGGAAAAACTGGCTAATATAAAACAATATAATGTACACGTATGTATAACGTAACACAATCATGCCGATTACATCATCTTTCGTTGCCGAATATAAAAATGTAGCACGTGCATTCTTGTGAATTACAGTATATTAACACTGTCACAGCAGGAACACATATAATTACCGTATCTCTAAAACTTGAACTAATATTGAAAAAATAAGTTTCATTCCGGTTTTAGCACATTAAAAATAGTAATATTTTGTTGATTTTATTTAGGATATTTTTTGGCTGTTGATCAGTGTAATTTAAAAGAATACGATATATTGAAGGATCACATATTTAAGGACCTTTTGACGATGACAGTACAAATCGATGTTTCCTTCCATCTCAGTGAGTCAACAACGTGGACTTTTTGAAAAAATATTTCAAATTGTACCCCTCTAGAGGATCTTGGGAGTTCCGTGAAAGCTTAGCTGTAATCTGATATTCGGGATGAGGCGACAACATTTCCATCTCCATATATTTTCAATTTTTTTCTATAACGCCCTTATTAGAATACAAAGCACACCTGATGACAGGCATTATTGAAAATTCCAATCAGATAATCAATAACCTCATCAAAAACCCTTTCCCTATATCATTTTCTAATGAGCAGCATAAATACATCGTCCGTTTATGCATATACAGTATCGGAATCACCCTACGGCTTATCATTGATAAAGAGGCATTCGTCTGGCATGCGGTTCAATCACAAGGCTTGTAAAGGGCGCCGCCGCTCTCGGTAAAGAGCCGAAGGGTGGTTGTTAGCCGTCTGTATGTCGCTACAGGCGACTGCCCTATCGGCCCTTCCCATACTGTTGTGCCTTCGTATCTCTGCGCCCTGTATCGGCTTCGTAGCGTCTTGACCTATCATTAAAGTCTCTGTTCATTACCAATGATTTCGGATGGATTATATGGAGCCAACAAGCCTACATGTTTGTGCCAAATTTGTGTATTTTGGCATCAAAATTCGTAATATTTTTATTCAAAAAGGACCTCGTCTGACAAAGTTGCATTGCCAGGCCGAAAATTACATCAAAAACCGTTTGAACATCCTTTTTGAACAGATCTAAAAAATGTTTCTTTGCTCTGGACAATATTCTTTTAGATTCTTTTCTTCTGATGTTCTGAACAAAAGTATGTTCTTTTGAATGTTTCTCTTGGATATCCAGATATAAACAATCAATAAGTGCAAAGTGTGCCATTTCCCGAAAAACAATGTAAAATCGCGAAAATTCTGTTGCCAAGTTTCATAGATATTCACCGTTCTTTTTGGAACTTTTCCGCTCTCGTTTATTGTTGATATCTTCGATACAATCGTAGACGACCACGTCGTCTTTCCTTCTAAAATACAGTTTGGTACAATAAAGCTCGCTCGATACATTTAATATTTCCCATTCCCATAGCCATCAAATGACCTGGATTGTTTACCTTCCGAGATCGAAAAACTAGACCACTTAACAAGACCCTTGCTACACGTACAAATATTTGCCATCAAACTACTTAACAATATTTAAACGGGCCACAGAGGAAGAAAACATCGAGGTAGCTGCAAGCATTTCCTGTTTAACTATGATGTTTTCATTTCTGCCTTTTGTTTTATCTTGCTGGATTTACAGAGCTCCAGACCCGTACTCCGAACCATGGTATCACAATTCTTGATAAGCAGAATTCCCCAAAAACGAGGCAAACGTTTTTTTATCGTTGTAAGGTTGACACGCAATGTGAACTCCGAAAAATACAATTATTATTTTTTTTAATTCCCACAACGTCAACTGTTATTACTATTACTATTATTGTTTTTACTTTCACCTTTCAAGTAAAAATCTGCTAAAAAAACTACCTCCTTCTAAAACCACGTCCTAATCTAGACACCCGCAATGACAAATGTAACAGTAACCTCAAAGCCTGCCTTCCAAGACAAGAAAGTGATAACTACAACTCTATTCACGGTTATTTTGGTATCTGTGAGTCGGTGTTTCGTCACTTCTCTGACATTGTTCCATTTATTTCTCGAACGCTTTTTGGTATTCGCAGACGGAAATCGAACAGGTCGATTTTTTAGAAGAGTCTATAGGCGCCACGGGATGATTAAAATTTGACGGGCTATCTTCCGGTTTAGGAGTAGATTAGATATTGACGGTGTAAGGTGTCTTGGTCTCATAGGTGTCGACGATGAGTCTGATGAAGGGACATATTTTTTACACTTGTCAAGTGAAGTATAAAATCACTCGTCGTTGAACAATTTCGCATGACTCTGCGATGTTTGCAACTATCTGCAGCAACTTTTATACATTTCGTTAATCATCTGCTTATTGTCCATTCAGGTTTTTATCGTTTTAATGACTTGTTTGTAATTTTGTTGGCACTTAGTGTTTTATATTTGCCTTATTTACGTATCCTATGTTATATTCTTTGTGTTCTATTTTAACCATTTGTCTGACTCTGAGTAATATCATTAATAAGTTATTATCGAGAGTGTTATACTATGAATCAAGATCCGATGTTTGATGTGAGTAGAGTTAAAACATCTTCTGGTTGATTGTCCTGTATTTTGATACCCTAGGAACAAATGAGTGGTTGTACTGTCCAGTTCTTGATACGTACACCTTAGCTGAGTTGAAATACAGGCTGCCTGGTGTGACTAGCAGGCCCCGAACGCCGCCGTATGATCCCATAGCGGTAGAAAGGATGACGTATAGCAGCTATGTTTTACAAATATTTTAAACATAATATTCCCAAGATCATGAGCTATTTCTAGAGATGATCGTGAGAGGGAATACCTGTATTCAAAAGCATTTTGGTGCAGGGCGTTTTGGATCGATCTGCTGATGAACCCTTTCTAGTTCCCTTGACGACGGTCGTGGATGACTCGTATACTTTTTAATTAATAGTGTCTGCGGTTGTTAAGATACGGCGTTAAATTGAGGCATGAAATGTCAAAGCAACGCGATAAGAGGTGTTCGCTAATGTTGTGGGAGGCACTGCCGTTATGCTTAATCGTTATCTACAATAGTAATGGGAAACGGACGTCGCGTCTTAACGTTAAAAAGTGTTCGAAAATAATCGTAAAACGGGCAGTCGATCCGTTTCGACTTCCCGATAAAGTCTTGCGGGTTGAGATCCCTCTGGTTATAAACGGTACAACATACGCACAGTCCATAAGTAAATTTATATTCAATGAATTGAAAAGTGAATGGCCCATGCAGAAGGGTCTTTGTCCATAAATAGATGTATAATTGATGAGGATGATGATGGTAAATCGTTGATAAATAATATAAATATAAGCGGTCCCAAGCTTGAACCTTGGGGCACACCTAGACAAATGTCCTGATTTAACCACCTCTCGCTTAGCATATTTTACCTGAATATTGCCAACATAATACGTACAAAAAGTGTTGTCCGAGATGCAATGAGATACCTAAGCGTCATCTATGATAATTTGCAACAACTATTTTCTCCGCAATAATTATAAATCTACTCAAAGATGATGCTTTATATTTCTACTCAAAATAATCACTTTTTTTCTGATTTCTAACGTATCTGCCTTATTATACTTATTATAACGAAAATAGTCGGATCAAATTCTACAGTACATGGAGTCCCACTGAAGTTTTATCACAAGATATTTACACTAACTAGATCGTTATCTCACCCCATGAGGTACTTCAAATACCCCAAATAAACCTTGCAGGGGGTGCGTTCTCGATCCGTGTCTTAATTCGTTTTGTCAGGAGTCTCGTTAATGCACCGGTCACTCCGCGTTTTCATTAGGCACGCTGTAATTTTTAACCAACTGTGATTCGTTCTGGTTCGGTCTCGCACTATCATTTTTAACGACGAACCCTTTCTTTTTCGGAAAGCATAAATTACAGAATGTGGCTCGCTAGTTAACGCGGTTGGAAGAAATTAGACGGAATTCGCCTGCCCAGGTGGGCCAATGAGATAGATTTGCTGTTGGGATTCACATCAGGAGATCATCGTCAAATTTTCGTGAACCGCGGTGATGAAAAATCGGTAGTAAGATCGGTTGATGATTAAAGCTTGTACTTGATGTTCGAAAGCTGCTGGATATTTTTACTAGCTTGACGTGCTGGTGTTGGCCTCTTCTTTCCATAGTTCAAATTCGCATCTTATTTGAGCTTGTAACTTTTAACAGCAGTACCTCCAGCACAACGACAGTTTCATGTGGCGTCTCACAGGGTTCAGTACTGGGACCACATTAATTTTTCGTATACGTAAATGACCCTCCGGGCGGGTCTGCCTGACATAGCGATAGAAGAGAGCTAAATCATCTTCGCGAAAGGGTCCCGAGACTTTCTTGAATTTGTAGACTGATTTCCAACGACATCTTTAGTGACTATTTAAAGCTAATTTCCCAAAGAAAGGCGAATAACATTTACCCTCCTCGATTTTGGTACCCGCTGCCGAAATACAACCACCAACCGCGGAGCTAACGAACCCATCCTAACGATTTTACGTTGATACAACAAACTGACCCGCTACTAAATGGCAATAATCAATAATGCCGCCTAATGAGCCCTCATAGTGGGACCAATTCTAACCTAATAATATAAACTGGATGGCCGCATTCCGCAGTTGCGGTAGTTGCAGCCCCGCGGGGGGACTTTGCCCCCTACGGGATGACAACTCTCGAATGAGAAAAAGTATGATGAGCGAGCGTTAACGAGGTAAATATTAAATTAGGCCAGTACAGTGGCGTTTTATACAGGGTGTATTTCTAGGATCGAAAATACATCCAAAAATAACAAAATAACATCCTAGAAATTGGATTCACAGATGCGCCCTATCGAGATGCAGGTTGATAAAGTTTTATTTAGGAAATTGAAAGATTTTCAAGATTTTCAAGGTTTTCGAGATTTTCGAGATTTTCATGATTTTCAAGATTTTCAGGGTTTTCAAGATTTTCAAGATTTTCGAGATTTTCGAGATTTTCGAGATTTTCGAGATTTTCGAGATTTCTAAGATTTTCAAGATTTTCGAGATTTTCGAGATTTTCGAGATTTTCGAGGTTTTCGAGATTTTCGATATTTTCGAGGTTTTCGAGATTTTCGAGGTTTTCGAGGTTTTCGAGATTTTCGAGATTTTCGAGTTTTTCGAGATTTTCGAGGTTTTCGAGATTTTCGAGGTTTTCGAGATTTTCGAGTTTATCAAGTTTTTGAGATTTTCGAGATTTTCGAGGTTTCCGAGGTTTTTGAGATATTCGAGATTTTCGAGATTTTCGAGGTTTTCGAGATTTTCGAGGTTTTCGAGATTTTCGAGTTTTTCGAGTTTTTGAGATTATCGAGATTTTTGAGGTTTTCGAGATTTTCGAGATTTTTCGAGGTTTTCGAGATTTTCGAGATTTTCGAGGTTTTCGAGATTTTCGAGATTTTCGAGTTTTTCAAGTTTTTGAGATTTTCGAGATTTTCGAGGTTTTCGAGATTTTCGAGGTTTTCGAGATTTTCGAGATTTTCGAGCTTTTCGAGATTTTAAAGATTTTCAAGATTTTCAAGATCAAGATTTTCAAGATTTTCAAGATTTTCAAGATTTTCAAGGTTTTCAAGATTTTCAAGATTTTCAAGACTTTTCAAGATTTTCAGGATTTCCAAGATAGACTTGACCCATTCTTAATTTAGTGTTGTTCTCCAACCCGACAGGCCAAACCAAATGGCTTCCTGGCAAAGCTCGTCCTCCCGTTAACTAAGATACTAGCAAGTAGTATTGCGCTTATTATGAGCATTAAATTGTATCTTCAAACAAAAGCAAATCTTAGGATTGCTTATTTATTTATGACTGTCTAAATACAAGATTTGGCAACGCGGTACCGGTCAGCCATTTCTAACAAAGTCATCGTTGTAACACGAGTACTTTTCGCTTTCGCTTTCCGCCCGCTAATCCGGCCATTATTTATGTGCAACCGTCAGCACATGCCGCGCATTAAAGAATTCAATGCCTCCTGCCCAATAATCCCAGATAATATTTCCCGACGGAGCCGCGGCCGTAAAGCTCTGACGGGTCATTTCAAATGCACCGGCCCATGGATCTATGGAATCGTGCCATATATTCGGATCGACCACTGGTCAATTTAGTCTGGGGCAATTAGCTCTTAAGGGCAGTCGTGCATACTTATTGGAAACTAAAATTGCAAGATGGCAGCACTAGTACGAAATTCTTTGTTGGTTGGTCGCGCTTTTGGATGTTGTTTTTCTGTGGCCGATATTACGCTATTTTTGGTCCAATGTTTAGAATCTCCATATTTTCTCGAAAAATATCAATGTGACCGGCTTCAAATTTCGTGTCCACATTTAAGTTAAAACATGTTTTTGACATAGAAGGCTTTATTCAGCTTCAAGCTACTTCAAACAATGATGAACAATATTTACAAAAAAATGTGTTAAATTTACAAAGTGACCGTCAAACCGAAATAGTTTTTTTTAATACTTTAGCATTTCTTACAATAATAGGCAAATGCATTTTTAAACATTTAACAAACATTAACTTTTCTAAACCTTTAGATCTAAATCTTTGTATATGGAAATTTTCTTTTGATCTAATGTCGTGACCTTGCATTTCAAATCTTTTTTTAGGAACTGTTCAAGATAAAACAACTTTTTTGACAATACTATCTGAAAACTTTTCTACCAAACTCCTTCAGTCACATCTTCGACAGCTCATGCCATGTAAACAATAGTATTCTGTCGATATGTAAAAAAAAATTGAGATCGCTCACAAAATAAACGAGATAATATGGAAATAAGATGAAAAAATCTAAACGGAAAAGCAACAAACTCTTTTATCGCAAATTTGGCAACGCCGCGTTATGAGGCCACCACTGTAGTCTGGAGATCAGTTGGTTGGATTTAGGAGGAGCTATGGTTTGATGACTGAGCTGCCATCTAGCGGATTATAAGTAATTTTACGGCGTGGCATATTTCCTTAAATCGCAGCGTTGCCGCGGTGTGTGTTAAGACAAATAATATCAATTGGCTGCTAGTCGCTTCACCGGCTAGTATTGCATTTTTTTATAATTGTCGCAGCTAGTCGAACCAACTTACAAAAGAAATGTTTATCCTGAATACAAACATAGAGTAATGTAGCATTGGCACGCACTGACAAACGATTGGCCAAAACTAAAACAAAAATGTTGAGAAATCTCTGAATCATATCCAAAAGCAACCCTATCATCAAAAAATAAATATTATTGTACTTAGAATATAATAACTTGAAAATAACACAAAGACGGCAGGCAGGTGTTGGAATGAACCTTCCCTAAGCTGTTAATATCTCATTCTAATAAGGGTATTCAGCTTTTGTGATAGAGCCCATATTCGCCGTAAAAACTGCTTATGTTTTATTCCATTCCTTCGACTAATGTTACCGTACTATTTTCGCAAAAAGCTCCATCCTGGTTGTCGCGTTCTTTACGACACGACACAGCGAATTCTGTTTAGCTAGAATTAAGAACAGCTCGCTCTATAGTGTCACGACGCAGGATTAAAACGTAGTAAAAGTGATTTTACGACGTTTGCTGTAATGCCCAAGTTCTCAGTTTAGCAGGTTCTCCGATGATAGATTACGGTCTAAATGCAGATGCAGAAATGTGTTACAATGTATACAAAAACTAGAAAACGATTCGGAGCAGATAAGTAGCAGAAAATGGCTGCTAAGTCATTGAGTGCATTCAGGCTTCGATGATGATACATTTCTAATAACAAACAATAGACGTTCGAAGAGACAGCTGTATATTGTATATTTCCGTTGTCTACTTTTTCTTTCAAATTCAATTTAGAGAATTTAGAGAATTTAGAGAATTTAGAGAATTTAGAGAATTTAGAGAATTTAGAGAATTTAGAGAATTTAGAGAATTTAGAGAATTTAGAGAATTTAGAGAATTTAGAGAATTTAGAGAATTTAGAGAATTTAGAGAATTTAGAGAATTTAGAGAATTTAGAGAATTTAGAGAATTTAGAGAATTTAGAGAATTTAGAGAATTTAGAGAATTTAGAGAATTTAGAGAATTTAGAGAAATTAGAGAATTTAGAGAAATTAGAGAATTTAGAGAATTTAGAGAATTTAGAGAATTTAGAGTATTTAGAGAACTTAGAGAATTTAGAGAATTTAGAGAATTTAGAGAATTTAGAGAATTTAGAGAATTTAGAGAATTTAGAGAATTTAGAGAATTTAGAGAATGTAGAGAATTTAGAGAATTTAGAGAATTTACGACACGACACAGCGAATTCTGTTTAGCTAGAATTAAGAACAGCTCGCTCTATACCGTCACGATGCAGGATTAAAACGTAGTAAAAGTGATTTTACGACGTTTGCTGTAATGCCCAAGTTCTCAGTTTAGCAGGTTCTCCGATGCTAGATTACGGTCTAAATGCAGATGCAGAAATGTGTTACAATGTATACAAAAACTAGAAAACGATTCGGAGCAGATAAGTAGCTGAAAATGGCTGCTAAGTCATTGAGTGCATTCAGGCTTCGATGATGATACATTTCTAATAACAAACAATAGACGTTCGAAGAGACAGCTGTATATTGTATATTTCCGTTGTCTACTTTTTCTTTCAAATTCAATTTAGAGAATTTCGAGAAATTAGAGAATTTAGAGAATTTAGAGAATTTAGAGAATTTAGAGAATTTAGAGAATTTAGAGAATTTAGAGAATTTAGAGAATTTAGAGAATTTAGAGAATTTAGAGTATTTAGAGAACTTAGAGAATTTAGAGAATTTAGAGAATTTAGAGAATTTAGAGAATTTAGAGAATTTAGAGAATTTAGAGAATTTAGAGAATTTAGAGAATTTAGAGAATTTAGAGAATTTAGAGAATTTAGAGAATTTAGAGAATTTAGAGAATTTAGAGAATTAATTTAGCGAATTTACGACACGACACAGCGAATTCTGTTTAGCTAGAATTAAGAACAGCTCGCTCTATACCGTCACGATGCAGGATTAAAACGTAGTAAAAGTGATTTTACGACGTTTGCTGTAATGCCCAAGTTCTCAGTTTAGCAGGTTCTCCGATGCTAGATTACGGTCTAAATGCAGATGCAGAAATGTGTTACAATGTATACAAAAAACTAGAAAACGATTCGGAGCAGATAAGTAGCTGAAAATGGCTGCTAAGTCATTGAGTGCGTTCAGGCTTCGATGATGATACATTTCTAATAACAAACAATAGACGTTCGAAGAGACAGCTGTATATTGTATATTTCCGTTGTCTACTTTTTCTTTCAAATTCAATTTAGAGAATTTAGAGAAATTAGAGAATTTAGAGAATTTAGAGAATTTAGAGAATTTAGAGAATTTAGAGAATTTAGAGAATTTAGAGAATTTAGAGAATTTAGAGAATTTAGAGAATTTAGAGAATTTAGAATTTAGAGAATTTAGAGAATTTCGAAAATTTAGAGAATTTAGAGAATTTAGAGAATTTAGAGTATTTAGAGAACTTAGAGAATTTAGAGAATTTAGAGAATTTAGAGAATTTAGAGAATTTAGAGAATTTAGAGAATTTAGAGAATTTGGAGAATTTAGAGAATTTAGAGAATTTAGAGAATTTAGAGAATTTAGAGAATTTAGAGAATTTAGAGAATTTAGAGAATTTAGAGAATTTAGAGAATTTAGAGAATTTAGAGAATTTAGAGAATTTAGAGAATTTAGAGAATTTAGAGAATTTAGAGAATTTACGACACGATACAGCGAATTCTGTTTAGCTAGAAGTAAGAACAGCTCGCTCTATACCGTCACGATGCAGGATTAAAACGTAGTAAAAGTGATTTTACGACGTTTGCTGTAATGCCCAAGTTCTCAGTTTAGCAGGTTCTCCGATGCTAGATTACGGTCTAAATGCAGATGCAGAAATGTGTTACAATGTATACAAAAACTAGAAAACGATTCGGAGCAGATAAGTAGCTGAAAATGGCTGCTAAGTCATTGAGCGCATTCAGGCTTCGATGATGATACATTTCTAATAACAAACAATAGACGTTCGAAGAGACAGCTGTATATTGTATATTTCCGTTGTCTACTTTTTCTTTCAAATTCAATTTAGAGAATTTAGAGAATAGAATTAGAGAATTTAGAGAATTTAGAGAATTTAGAGAATTTAGAGAATTTAGAGAATTTAGAGAATTTAGAGAATTTAGAGAATTTAGAGAATTTAGAGAATTTAGAGAATTTAGAGAATTTAGAGAATTTAGAGAATTTAGAGAATTTAGAGAATTTAGAGAATTTAGAGAATTTAGAGAATTTAGAGAATTTAGAGAATTTAGAGAATTTAGAGAATTTAGAGAATTTAGAGAATTTAGAGAATTTAGAGAATTTAGAGAATTTAGAGAATTTAGAGAATTTAGAGAATTTAGAGAATTTAGAGAATTTAGAGAAGAGAATTTAGAGATTTAGAGAATTTAGAGAATTTAGAGAATTTAGAGAATTTAGAGATTTAGAGAATTTAGAGAATTTAGAGAATTTAGAGAATTTACGACACGATACAGCGAATTCTGTTTAGCTAGAAGTAAGAACAGCTCGCTCTATACCGTCACGATGCAGGATTAAAACGTAGTAAAAGTGATTTTACGACGTTTGCTGTAATGCCCAAGTTCTCAGTTTAGCAGGTTCTCCGATGCTAGATTACGGTCTAAATGCAGATGCAGAAATGTGTTACAATGTATACAAAAACTAGAAAACGATTCGGAGCAGATAAGTAGCTGAAAATGGCTGCTAAGTCATTGAGCGCATTCAGGCTTCGATGATGATACATTTCTAATAACAAACAATAGACGTTCGAAAAGACAGCTGTATATTGTATATTTCCGTTGGGTACTTTTTCTCTCAAATTAGTTTTCTGCTGTAAATATAATATAAGAAATATATCAAGTTTCAATGCAGTACAACTGACCACTGCATTGTACATATATAAGCGCAGGCTTTTGAATAACGCAATCTGATTCCTTTGAAACTAGTACCTTAAATGTAACTCTGCCTTTCTGATTCATGCGTTTTATTTAGACAATCCGCACGTGGACTCATAAGAATCCTGTTTGCTAGCAAAACCAAAAAGAAAAAATGGAAAATATAATCTTACTTACTTTTAAACCAATTCTTTGTTTATTTAAAACCCAATAAATAATTACTATACAGACTATAATACTGCCGCATATAAAGTTCATTTTTTGCCTTTTTGACGCCGCAGTAAATCACACCTTACTGCTTTTGATCTAGGATAATTAAAGACGGCAACAATTATGATCCAAAATCACTTTTGAATGACGTTCTATAAAGTCAAGCAACTTTTATTGTGTCGTAATAATACTATCTAAAAAAATCCAGAATTTCAAGCTCAACATTTTCTTTTAGCCTACTTCAAGGATACTGACCAAACAAAACATTGATTCAAATATCAGATTAAATTTTACTCCTTAACGCTATAAAACGCAAATACGATACAAACGTACAGCGTGATCACGGACAAGAGCAGATACTCTACAATGTAACAATAGTATGCAAAGATGAACAAACTGTAATCGCAGTACCTCCAAGAATCAAGGTAGAAATCGGGCTGGTACTCGGCAAAGGTAGTGACAGATCCGATAAGGAACATGCTTAAACACGCCACACCTAGCACCAACTGGAAGGCCATCTTGGACAGGATTTTTATGACGAACGTCACGACGAAACTGAGCTGAAATCGTTCGAAAATGTCTTAATCAAGTTCTTCACCCAAATGGTTGAGTTATCTTACCTGCAGGATTCCTGTGATACATAGAAATAAAGGAACGTAAGGATTCGTTGGACAATCCCCGATGTGCGTGAACCCGATAGTGAGCTTGACGATGGGTATGGCGATGTTTACCACCAGTAGAATGGCCCCTAGTCTTTTTGTTGCCTTCGGGTACGGATTCGGCTTCCTGTACACGTAGCGTGTCAATCTCTGGAAAGCTTCGTTTACTTCTACAGTTTCCTCCATGTCTGGGCTCCGAGTTTTGGGACTGGGTCACTGACACATGGTCAAAGGCAAATGTCATCTGTCTCAAGACGTCAGTACCCAGATAGCAGTATAAACTTGTTTCACACTTGCAACAAGTTAAAATCAAACTGTCTAGTTCCCATGCGACAACATTTTTAAATTTCACACCTGTCGGTGACTGCGATCCATTGCGCATGGCTGTTAGGCGTCGCCAATATACGCTTCCTAGGTGGGAGCCGTCAAACACGACGGTGTTGCCAGATTTCGTCATCACGCACCTTATTTTTGAAACAAGCCTCGTACAATATCAATAAATGACTCGACCGAACTTGCGTGGTGTTTATATTTACGGAAAAATTCCGGCCCTGTGCAAGCCCAACATTAATGAACAAACTACCCGAACGCCGATTCTCAGGCAGGCGCTGAAAGGGAAGCCGACGCGCCACGCCCAACAGCTCCCAAAAGTCGACGTGGCGGAAAATGACGCGAAATCTAAGAAAAATAACGGCCGAAGTGCCAATTGGCCGCGTCTAAACACTGTTATTGGTCGGCTAAGGATAATAAATACGCTTGGCCGTTTGCCAATGAATCGTTTCGGAGGCGATTAGAGCAAGCTGTGAAATACGATACGCCGACGTAGCTGAAAATTAGACGGTACTTATGGCACCTCGGGATAATAAATTTTAAATTTACCGCTTTGTTAGTGCAGCCGAAAAATTTGTATGTCGGCACCTTAATGGCTCAACTTCTTAGCACCTATCTGCGTTCACCAAAAGGTATTGTGAATCCCTTCTCCATGCTTTCAAAAGCTTTATCGACAAAGTATCATCATTTTTCCTCTTAATGTGTATGATGACTTTTCCGACTTTTTATATCAAGCAAAAACGGCAACAATAGCCCTTCTATGAACAAGAACAATATTTCATATATATATATATATATATATATATATATTTAGGGGATTTAGAGAATTTAGAGAATTTAGAGAATTTAGAGAATTTAGAGAATTTAGAGAATTTAGAGAATTTAGAGAATTTAGAGAATTTAGAGAATTTAGAGAATTTAGAGAATTTAGAGAATTTAGAGAATTTAGAGAATTTAGAGAATTTAGAGAATTTAGAGAATTTAGAGAATTTAGAGAATTTAGAGAATTTAGAGAATTTAGAGAATTTAGAGAATCTAGATAACTTAGAGATTTTAGCGAATTTAGATAATTTAGAGAATTTAGATAATTCAGAGAATTTATAGGATTTAGAGAATTTAGAGAATTCAGAGAATTTAGAGAATTTAGAGAATTTAGAGAATTTAGAGAATTTAGAGAATTTAGAGAATTTAGAGAATTTAGAGAATTTAGAGAATTTAGAGAATCTAGAGAATTTATAGAATTTAGAGAATTTAGATAATTTAGAGAATTTAGAGAATTAGAGAATTTAGAGAATTTAGAGAATTTAGAGAATCTAGATAATTTAGAGAATTTAGCGAATTTAGATAATTTAGAGAATTTAGATAATTCAGAGAATTTATAGTATTTAGAGAATTTAGAGAATTCAGAGAATTTAGAGAATTAGAGAATTAGAGAATTTAGAGAATTTAGAGAATCTAGAGAATTTATAGAATTTAGAGAATTTAGAGAATTTAGAGAATTTAGAGAATTTAGAGAATTTAGAGAGTTTAGAGAATTTAGAGAATTTAGAGAATTTAGAGAATTTAGAGAATTAGAGAATTTAGAGAATTTAGAGAATTTAGAGAATTTAGAGAATTTAGAGAATTTAGAGAATTTAGAGAATTAGAGAATTTAGAGAATTTAGAGAATTTAGAGAATTTAGAAATTTAGAGAATTTAGAGAATTTAGAGAATTTAGAGAATTTAGAGATTTTAGAGAATTTAGAGAATTTAGAGAATTTAGAGAATTTAGAGCATTTAGAGATTTAGAGAATTTAGAGAATTTAGAGAATTTAGAGAATTTAGAGAATTTAGAGAATTTAGGGAATTTAGAGAATTTAGAGAATTTAGAGAATTAGAGAATTTAGAGAATTAGAGAATTTAGAATTTAGAGCATTTAGAGAATTTAGAGAATTTAGAGAATTTAGAGAATTTAGAGAATTTAGAGAATTTAGAGAATTTAGAGAATTTAGAAATTTAGAGAATTTAGAGAATTTAGAGAATTTAGAGAATTTAGAGATTTAGAGAATTTAGAGACTTTAGAGAATTTAGAGATTTAGAGAATTTTGAGAATTTAGAGAATTTAGAGAATTTAGAGAATCTAGAGAATCTAGATAATTTAGATAATTTAGAGAATTTAGAGAATTTAGAGAATTTAGAGAATTTAGAGAATTTAGAGAATTTAGAGAATTTAGAGAATTTAGAGAATTTAGAGAATTTAGAGAGAATTTAGAGAATTTAGAGAATTTAGAGAATTTAGAGAATTTAGAGAATTTAGAGAATTTAGAGAATTTAGAGAATTTAGAATTTAGGAATTTAGAGAATTTAGAGATTTAGAGATTTCGCGAGCAATTTCGAGAATTTCGCGATTTAGAGCCTTAGAGATTTAGCGCTTTGAGATTTTAGAATTTGCGAATTTCGAGTTTAGAGACTTTAGAGAATTTAGAGGCATTTAGAGCATTTCGCGCATTTCGCGCTTTTGCCATTTGCGATTTTCAGCTTTCGCGATTTAGGCGAATTTCGCTAGCGCCTTTGCGCGCATTTCGAGAGCGATTTCGAGCATTTAGCGAATTTGAGAGCATTTAAGAAGCTTTAGCGCATTTCCGCTTTAGCGCATTTCGCGATTTAGCGCATTAGAGAGCTTTCGCGCTTTCGCGAATTTGCGCATTTGCGGCTTTATCGGATTTAAAGAATTTACTTACCACATTTCTGAACTGTTTCACAAAAACAACGCTCTACACAACCGAATGACTCGAACAAGTCCAAACTGTACTGAAGGCGGAGCACATGATCCCGTGTCTCACCTCCAGTGTTGCCAGATCGAATGCTACGTTGTTGATCTCATCACTTAATTTACAGACCTCGTGTACTAGAACCGTATGCTCAGGCATATTTTTTTACCAAAACCTTTTATTTTTATGTAAGTGGGGTGATCGATGACCTGACGTGTTACATGTACTCGGCAGTTTGAATGTAGAATGCTTCATTAGTCTGATATTAGAGATTCGACCACCCATTAATAATATTTCCGATAGCTAGGCGTACAAGGCCTATACCGTATATGATGCCAGTAATAACACGCAACCGCTATCGTAATTTCACATATTTCACAAGCTTCCAGTCTTTCAGAGCTACCATATTCGCTTTGCCGCCCATTTAAAGAACAATGAGGCTCCTTCCGAAATATCAGTAGGTAACCGGTAATTGATGTGGTGCGCTCTATACTCTCACGAAACGATATGCGCAACGTTTTAGAAGTACTTTTTGCAACGATCAAATTATAGCGAACGTACCACTACGCTCTGGATGACGTATCGTTTCCACTGCCGATATTTAATAGATCAGTTAATGTGGAGCCAAGTTTATATCGGAAGGCATGATAGCAGAAAACTATTTAATTTCACTTTTCCATTTACGACCGTTCGTCCAGAGACAAGAGACCAGGCCTAAACTATGCTGATGAGTAGCCAAGGATCACGAAATAGCTGTCCATGGTTGACTGTCTTACTTTACAGCCAGAATCGTCAGCCATCTGGCGGTCACGTGAACTGGGATCCCTGTCCTGGCGTGATAGAAGCCGCTTTGTCCTGTCTTAGTAGATTATTGCTGGAACCGAAATTAAGTTTCGACTTTCCCGAAACTTTTCGTTAGTCGACTGTACCATATCCGAAATTAATAATACCCTCTTTACGAGCTCTAAAAACTGCCAAGCCACGATATAATATCGAGCATTGTTCGTTTTTTGTATCTGCCGCTAATGCCATGCTTGTCCGCAATTGCGTTATTTTCCTGTTTCCGAATTGGGCATTTTGGATTTAGGCATGGAAGTGATGAGTGGTCATTTCGATAATCAAAACCCTCCTTGGTTTCAATTGTCTTCATTATATTCCAGCTGGTGAATGAGGATTCGTTGAGAAGCCGTAATGTAAGGATATGCTGCGAATCTGTCAAATCTACAATTCATATTTTATATTATGATACGTTTAGCGAAATTCCTCCGAATAATTATCATAAACTCGAGACCGTTCAACTCTAAATGGCAGCCTTTTATGTAGACATCGACATGAACGTAGGGAATCAAAGGAGTTTTGATTTTTAATATAATAATGCCTCAATTGTTTGTAACTGAAAGGTCTGCTATACAGGGCGTTTCAGTTTATTGTTGCATAACCTACACCTACCATACCTCCAGGATCGACAGCCTCTATGGGTCACAGCGCTGACTAAGATCTTTACAGTTGTCGATTCTGGTGACAGATGGCGCTTTCCTATTTCGATCTTTTATGGAACTGAGCGCAATATTTTACGCAGCCTCCGTAGAGGCTCGAAAATAAAAATATAACGCAATAAGTTTAGTAATACTTAACTACCTCCGGTCCTAATCACGTTGAAAATGATTCATCGGCACAAGCCGAACCTTCGTTATACGCAACATCCCAATAACAGTGTTTAAAAATCGGTCAATTGGCACTTCGGCAGTAATTTCCCTTAGATTCTTCATAATTTTCCGAGCGAGGCGTCGATTCGGAATTTTTGGGCGTGCCTTTTCGGCCTTTCAGCGGCTGCTTAGACACGAAACGAGGTCTAATTCGCGCCGTTCGAATCGTCCGGCAGTTGTGTGAAAAAAATCGACAATTACTTGCTCGTAAACGTAATCACTAATCACCCCCGAGTAGAGACAAGGTGGCGAGAGGGGGAATGTCAAATGAGAAACAGGTACGGATCCGACAGAAAATAATACCAAAAGTATTACAAAAATAAGGTGCTTAAATTAAAATTTCGAAATAAAAAAAAACGGATTTTTTTTATTTTCATGTGTACTTTCTACGATTTTTTGAACCACCCTGTATAGGGACATCAAATGGTTTCCGACCAACCCCTGTCTCAAAAAAGAGAAAGGTGGTCTATATGAAAGTTGCAGCTTTTTGAGAGAAAAATATAATAGTGACCTCGGCCACTATCTTGACAATCTCTTCAATATCATCTGGAGGTCAACTCGAAAAATATCAAATATAGAACCGATAGGAAGAAGGTAAAATTTCACATTCATAAATAGCCTAAAGGTAACTAATTTTAGAGTTAGTGTGGACCATAAATTACAGTTGCCTCTCAAATATAACAGCTTGACCTTACAAATGACCTTGAATGGACAAACTTATGGCTAAGGACATTTCCGATCTTCCATCTGCGGTCTCAAAAACATACCTTGTTTTTATGAAAGTATTAAAACTTATTTTCGGGTGTAATTATTCGCTCTTTCATTTGAAATTTCCAAAACGACCTATAAATAACCTTGAAAGGCATTATCAAGGCCATGATCAGGGTCACTGTTAAAGTGGTTTTCAAAACACTGCAACTTTTGATTTAACTATTATTGCTTGATGTTCTGAGATAAGCTATTAGAAAATGCTCTAGAAAATAAGTACATATATGGTATTTTTATTTCAATGGCAAATATGAAGAAAGTATACAGGGTGTTTCAGTTTATTGTTGCATAACTTTAAGATTCGATAGAACTTTTAAGATTAATGCATAAAGTCTATATAAACATTGGTCGAAAAATGCGTGGCTTCCGAAATACAGGGTGCTTAAATTTACTTTCTAAAATAGTTTGTTTTTAATATTTCGAACAATATTTGATGTATAACAGTGAAAATTGGTATACAAGGGTTTTTTGGTACGACAAAACGAACCATGGGCATAGTTTTACTGTAGCCGCTAGAGGGCGCCCTCTACTGTACCTGTAGTGTATTAAAATGACCGAAAATTTTTTCATAGTGCAATTTTTTGCTTTTTGCTTAAATAATTTAATTTGTTAAAAATAATATTGGAAAATTAAACAAATTAATATTCGGTTTTTTTGTATTTATTTGGAGTTAGGAATTATTGCTGTGTTTAAAAACTCAATCTAAACGATCATCTTCATTACTTATAATACCCAAATCGAAAATGTAAAAAAAAATATTATTTTCCCATAAATAATTAAAAATGCACCGAACCTTAAAAATCGAAATATCTCAAAAACGGCTAACTATAACGAAAACTCACAGGAGAGCTTTTTTATGCAGAAAAGTGCGAAGAATCAGTTTTTTCATTCAAAAAGCAAAAAATTGCACTAAGAAAAAATTTTCGGTCATTTTAATACAGTACAGGTACAGTAGAGAGCGCCCTCTAGCGGCTACAGTAAAACTATGCCCATGGTTCGTTTTATCGTACCAAAAAACCCTTGTATACCAATTTTCACTGTTATACATCAAATATTGTTCGTAATATTTAAAAAAAAAACTATTTTAAAAAGGAAATTTAAACACCCTATATTTCGGAAGCCACGCATTTTTCGACCCATGTTTATATATACTTTATGCATTAATTTTAAAAGTTCTATCGAATCTTAAAGTTATGCAACAATAAACTGAAACACCCTGTATATGTGACTGCTATGTTCAACAGGAGTTTTGTAATGCTCCTTAATAACAAGATGCCCGTTCACTGATATCAAAGATGCTTCTAAAAGAATTCTGAAAATGTTCAAGAGTCTCTAAAACGGGAAAACGAAATTTCAGGCTTTTTTTGCGTATACGTATCTGTATTCTCGTGCGGCGCCTCTAACAAAACTTAAGGAGCGTCTACAAAACGAATATACGTGGCGCGGTGATTTCGGAGAAAGAAAAAATTACAGGTTTGCTGACGGCTGCCTTCTCTAGTTAGCGCTACTGATTTATCGACAGCAGCTACACACCCACCACCGCTGACGCGTCTACTCTTGCAATTGACCTACGAACAGTTCCACAACTTTCAGTTATCAGTTAAAGCCAGAGATATCTTCATTCGTTCACTTTGGCGTTTGTCTTCAACTTCAATTCCGCCATTTATTTTCTTATATGAACTGATAATAGCATTACTTAACGCCATTTTTACTTCCCACGCCTGCTGGCGAGGAAACAGAGTTCGAAAATACGAGCATTGCCAATAGCCGCTCCTTATCCTATAATATGTTTTGTCTACGATGGTTACAAAAAACAGCAAAATCGGTTCGTAGAGCTTTATCTACACATACCTAGAAGTCGTAATTATCAAACCCGAAAAAATTACAATAATTTTGAAACCGCAAAGGACCTGCTGGGTACCATCAAGCATTTATATCATCAGGATCATTTATAGAAGAAATGTCGCAGTTTTCGTGCGATCTAGGCGAAAGGAAGCATTTTTTTGATAGCTACTAATGTGTGCACTTATTGTAATCGCGCTGGGGTGACCCATTTTTCAGAGGAGTCTAGGTAAGGCTAGATAATTTCGATTGCGTGATCGTAATATCTCTATTATCGATTTCCGATCATTTGCACGGCACTTTTGGAGTCTCATTCGGATAGACCAGCAGCGTTTCTAGAAACTCTGGTGATTTTTGCATGGATCAAAAGAATGTTAGAATTTGTTGTGAAAGTGAAAATATCGATTCCACTTTTGGTTTGTTTGCCGAACACTTGCAGTTAAAAGGGTTGTTTGTTTGCGAAATACGTTCCCGAACTTCGCAACAAAAGGCCTAACCGTCAGTCATGTTTATGTTTGCCAAACATTTCGAATTTCTATTCAGATACAAGAATTTTGCTTGCAAACATTTTTGACTATTGACGGCATCCGAAAATAGCATAGACATCTTTGGACAGCACATTAAGATAGGTAAAAATCATTACAAAAAAAACATTTGATTTTCCTAAAATTTGGCAAAGAACACGATCTGAACAACCATAAGGATACTTTTTTGGATATACCTGTAACAATTTCATGGCTTACCGAGATATTTGAGAAAAACAAAAATTTGGTCACATCATTTATAAATCTTTCTGCCTTTATTTTAAGAAATATCAAAAAACTAATAAAGCTTTCCCATTGGCACTCTTCAGATGCTACATGATGATGTTTTTAGATTTTGTGCCCATCGTCTCGTTTTCGAGAAACAACTTTATTTTTTGTGTGGTCCGAAAAAAGTACACCCTGTATCTGATACCATCTTTTTCTACGAATTCAACGATGTTACATTTGTTTTTTTTTTTTTAGTTACACAAAAAAGAATGCGTTTTTTGTATTTTTTTCAAGTAGGCGTTGCAAATAAACTTGACGTAAACACCTGTCACATGGGATCTTTATCTTGGACTCGCTGTATAGGCCAGTTTGACTGACGTGATCTACTTAACTCTTTGTTATATACGAGGGGGTACCTAAAAAAACGGAATTATTTTTTAAAAGCTATTTATTTTCAACTTTTTCGCAAAGTAACCTTATCTCCTTCAAAGTACTGCCCAACTACAACTATATATAACTATTGAAATCTTAGTTTTTTTTCTTATCAAACACAAATAATAAAAATGTAGCAGGATGTTATAGGTTTAAAATATTAACAATGAATATTTTGATAATTTTGACAAAAAAGAATGCCAGAAACCTAACTTGTACTAAACGTAATCCTGCATGAACTGACGGGGGCGTTGCGTGGAAATTGCAGTCAACCTACTTGGCGCCATGCTTTCAATTGAGTTGGCGGAATTAAGTTATCAAGCCCATATGCTCATTCAAAAAACCAACAAAGTGGATCTCATGAATACGAATTAACATAAATGCCAGTTGGGTTGTAAAATCTGCATCAAGAAATATATTCGGTAAGGCCTCCTTGCTACGATCTCGATCTGTTAATGGTCACCGACCACTTTCAATACTGCACCAATAAAAGCACCAAGAACAAAAATAAACATTTAATTTCTTCATCGCAACGATTATACAAATAAAACATTGCCTGACAATTATAGCAATATTTCAGACGTATCGTGCATCTTCCTTCTGGTGGGACGGTGTTTGGATTTTATAGCACAGTTCGCAAGTCGTCATGTTTTTTATTAGAAGCTGCATATTGTCTGCCCAGCGAAAGATTTTAAGATAGAAATCGGTAATGGTTTGGAAAACTTGTGAAACGAAGTTCGAATATTAATATTTGTACTTTCATCGTTTAGGTAATCGCAGATTTTGAACATTGATTCTGAGGCGGACTCAAGGCGTAAAAAACATCTATCATCAGCTGATACAAACAAATAATAAATCTTATATGTATAAGCACGGGAATGATTGGTGTGAATTAGATTTGAACACACTTCAGCTGCTTTTTATGAAAATGAAAATAGCTGGTAAATTCGTTTTTCCAAATAAAAAATACCTTGTGCCTGGAAAAAAAGCGGGAACCTTATTTTTCCTGCTCTTGCTATCAACCAGACTATGATGGTGCTCGACCGGGGTATTGAAATCAACCGTTTAATGATGATATGAATGGATAAGTGCGTAGATAAATCAGTCGGCGTGCAAGGCTGCGGAATAGTGACCAGCGGCAATAATCGCTCGAAAGAAGAAACAACAAACCACGAAAGAAGATGTCGAAAGAACGATTAGCAACAGTGATGTTTGTTTTAGAATGGCGGCGCCTTGAGCTTCGGAGGCGGTTTTGCACAGATTATCGTCGTTCGGGTACTAAATCATCGGCAGTACCGGGATCGTACTGGCAAAGGATAGCAGTCGGATGTGCATTGTCAGTGGCGTGGAAAACGACACAGAAAAAATTCTGAAACAAATTACAAGACTTTTAAGATCTTGGGGCTTCCCAAACAGAACGTCTTAGAGGCGTCCATTTTATGCTCAATAATTTCTGAACGCCTGAGGCGTTGAAAACATGTCTTTAGGTTGTTTTCAAAAATATTCTCATAAAGACGACTTCAATTAGAAGTAGTAGTGAACATGTAAGAAACCTTACCTTACTAAACTTTGAAGTAACATGTATTGCTTTTTTTAACCAACTTCATTATTTTGAGCTATGCGAAAGGACCAGTCGTTGATGTTTTCAGATATCTTTATTTCTCTATAAACACCAATTGTCTTTGAAACTTCAAAATTTATCAACCCATCAATTCGCCACCAGATAACGATGCTTCGATTAAGACGCACATCTCTATACTTGCCTCTGCAACATCTCTAGCTCGGGCATCTGTCAAGGCCGTTTGTCATGTGTGTCAATGTTATTTTAAGGCGTAGGGCGTAGCTAACGCGGGAAAAATTCTTGCCTTTTTATGGTTTCCAATGCACCTTTCTTTCAGTTAGAAATACTAGCGAACATATAAGAAACCTCAATCCTGAACATCTAACTAAATTTTGAAGTAACATGTATTGTTTGTGATTCTTATATTTTTTTAACCAATTTCATTATTTTGAACTATGCGAAAGGACAAGTCGTTGTAGTTTTCAGAGATCTGTATTTCTCTATAAACACCAATTGTCTTTTAAACTTCAAAATCTATTAACTCATCTTCTCGCCCCCAGATAACGATGGTTCGATTAAGACGCACATCTCTATACTTGCCTCTGCAACATCTCTAGCTCGGGCATCTGTCAAGGCCATTTGTCATGTGTGTCAGTGTTTTTTAAGCCGTAGGGCGTAGCTAACGCGGGAAAAATTCTTGCCTTTTTATGGTTTCCAATGCACCTTCCTTTCAGTTAGAAATACTAGCGAACATATAAGAAACCTCAATCCTGAACATCTAACTAAATTTTGAAGTAACATGTATTGTTTGTGATTCTTATATTTTTTAACCAATTTCATTATTTTGAACTATGCGAAAGGACAAGTCGTTGATGTTTTCAGATATCTTTATTTCTCTATAAACACCAATTGTCTTTTAAACTTCAAAATCTATTAACTCATCGACTCGCCACCAGATAACGATGGATCGATTAAGACGCGCATCTCTATACTTGCCTCTGCAACATCTCTAGCTCGGGCATCTGTCAAGGCCGTTTGTCATTTGTGTCAGTGTTTTCTAAGGCGTAGGGCGTAGCGTACGCGGGAAAAATTCTTGTCTACTTTTATGGTTTTCCATTTATTTGACAATCGTCCATTAATTAACGTTAGAAAAAAGTGTTCTGTGTCTCAACAAGTAAGTGTAGGCCCTGAATTGAAAATGTAAAATTTGCGAGGCAAAAACATTTTGGATTACAACATTAAAAAGTTTATGAAACAACCTGTACCTCCTTATTTCAGTGTATGCTGAAAGAGCTTCAGATCACCAGACACTCACCGAGAAAAAGTTTGGAAACAAATAATTATTTTTTGAATAAAAACGCTTTTATTAATGATTCGCTTGTTTTTATTATTTGTTATTGATACCGCACTAAAGACCTTTCGAATGTATTAAAAAGACGTCTTTAAGACAGTTTTTGTAACAAACGACGTCTTTACAACGTCTTTAAGATGTCGTACAGCATTCACATGACGTCTTTACGGCGTCTCTAATATCTCAAAATGACGTTTCTAAAATGTCTTTAAGAGATAGTTGTGCTGTTTTGTCATGAGGTCTAGAAATCATTGTTCTCTGCAGTGTTTTATCGTTCTATGAATAAACCGCGTTCCGTGCAGGGTTGCCAGACGAACGAGAAATCCCGATCATAAGTTTCTGTACGAGATTAATATTTGTACACTTTTATACAAATGATGACTACGAAAAATATGATTAGGGGATTTTTTTTAAGAAACTTGCAAAATCTGAGGGATATTTGTGCTTGTTCTGGAGTAATTCTGTTTGATCCATCTGGCAACGTTGAAACGGGGTCATTATTTTTATATAGGTTATGTTTATCCTTTACTTTTATTTTGCAACATAGATGGCGTATATAACATATTAAATTTTTTGGTCTATTTCTGTTTGGAATCACTCGCAGAACTTATTAAACATTGCCTTCTGGACGTGCCGTTTACTTTCTAAGTTGAGTGAGTTACGCACATCAATTTTATGAATATTGACAAGTCCCAAACGTGGCTTCTGAAAGTATAATTTAATTTTACTAAAGTTAATTACAGCCCACTGGTTAAAAAAATTAATTTCAGGACGAAAAGGATTCGTCTCCATGTCCCATAAGTTACGCATATGTTACTGTACGGCGGTAAATGTTTAATTTAAGTTCCAGAAATAAAAGTTGTTTTGAAAGTTCAATAGCTTAGGACCAAACGTCAGAAAATATCTATATATCGCAATATTGTGAACATAGTGGCGTTACAAAAATGACCAAATACAAAGTCGATATGACGCTGTATGACATGGATATGACATCTATCTGAGGTCGATATGACGTCACGTAACGCCGATACGACGTACAGTCGCTCGCAAAAATAACCTCACGGTGTATCCAAGTGTTGATTTTTCAGAACTGGCTGTACTAAAATAGACGTCAAAATGACGGGCTTTTAAAGGACGTCTTGGCATCATAAAAATGGCGTTAATAGAGTCGTCATTTTTTGGTCAATGACGTTTCCGACCAAAAATGACCGAATAAAAACGTTATTTTGTAGTCATCATGTCCACTGGGTGTTTATTATACTGTGTAAACTCCAAAAGATGTACTGCAGATGTACTCGCTAGACTTCTGTTTCTCATCCTAACTCGCTTGACTGATACTAACGTAAAGTACTGCAGTACTACAGTATTTCCGATTCCAGTTCGCTGGAAAAACTTTCACAGTATTTCTTAAAATACTGTAACTTGCGTTCAATACCAGATACTAATTTTTTACAGCTGTCTGTGCAGTGGTACTCGACTACCCCCTGATCAGGGGTTTGCGCAGCCTTTCAGACAGCTTCAGTGTTAAAATTCATGATGCTTCATCCCCAAGAAATTCCGAAGACGGTGGATAATGTGTAAGAATTAACATATCCATCAATACGTTAATTAAGGCTTATCAATCCAGACACGCACAAAGCAGTACCATCAGCGACACCTGTTGGAATGAAGCAAAACGTCGCGATGCCTTTCCCAAATTAATCTGCAGGAATTCATTACTGATCGTTCGACTTACGATTTTTCAACAACAGATGGTACCACCTGCTTCATCCGACGTTGCCACATATATAAATTTTGAAGTGAATTTACTTATTGCATAAAATGACGTAACGCAAACTCTCAAATCTTCCTTCTGATCGGAATTGAAGAAAAATATCAGATATGCGAAGTTGATTTGCGAATTGATCCATCAATACGTTAATCATGGATTATCTATTACTGGTACTACTCAGCGACATCTGTTGAAACAAAGTAAAACCACACGATTCCCAAATACATTTAAATATATATGCGGGAACTTTATTGCTACTTACGATTTCCCAACAATAGATTGTACCACCTGCTTCATTCGTCGTTGCCACACATAACCATTTTGCAGTGATTTTACTTATTTAGGTGGAATTTGCCAACGAATTTTAACTAAGTAGGAGCCAGTCAAGGATTTGTTTGTCTTTTTATATTCATAATCTGTAGTGAGGATCAAAGTGAACTTGACATAAGTCAATTTTTTGACAGTTCTTATATATGAGGTCTGTAAATTAAGTGATAAGACTGGCAAGGTAGCGTCCGATCTGGCAACACTGGTGGCGCCATTTTTTCTTGATGTCACATGGTTGTCAAATTGTGCACGACCGCCGCATGCGACGTTGCCGGCTATTTGCATAAATCTGAGACTCTTGTACAATTATATATTGGGCATTTACTAATGATGTATGATTTTACAACATGTGTTATTAACATATTTTTGCTATTTTGACGAATAAGTAATCACTTATCTGCTTAAGTAGCAGCGTCAATAACACATGCTATTATAAAATCATCCATATATCTCTCTTGAACATTTGAAAACAGTAAAAGAATCTATACTCGAGAATATATTATCTAAATTTCATATTGTATGAACACATCAATAATATTTATGGTCCAAATATTTTCATTTCAGGTGATGGTCTTCTGCAACTGAGTTTAACCTAGTCTGATCCTTACCTTGGCCGCCCTGTAATACATTATTATAAAAAGAAATTTACAGAAACGTGCATGAATCTAACGTTCTTGTATTATTATGTACTTACATTCATTTCTGAAAAATCTCAAAACTATTAGCAAAGTCTCGATCAAAAGGTCCAAGAAATTGGTGATAACAGAGATAGCAAAATCGTCCGACGAGCTGGCAACGCCGCAATCCATGTGACAAGATCAACTGTCAAACCGTATGTCTATCCCGGGGTAACGACGGAGTCATTTAGAACGTCAATCTTCATTTGCATATTTTCAAGTATTGTGCAACGATTTCGAGAAAAAATTAGCTACGGATAGTCTAGTAGACTATATTTCAATAGTTGTCTTGCGTGGCCACGTTATCTTTACTCGGGCCAACCTAACTTCCAGCCATCCAGACACAAATAAAAGATAACTAAAAAAGAGAGCAATTAACCGTCATACTTGTCAAAGCCGCCATTTTTTCTGGGTGCCAACACCGCATGGTGGTCAGTACAAGTTTGCACTTGCTCGCAGGGTTGCCAGGCGTGGCGATTTTTCGCCAAAGTGGTGATTTAACGGCTTGTTTGTTAGTTTTTTCTATTGTGTTCTAAAAATGAGTGACATCAACTTCAAGAAGGTTTTGCTGCAGACTTGGGCATAGTGCAATGCGCAGTCTTGCTAAACAGGCCTACAAAGATAGTGTTTTGACAGGCGCCAAGTGTTTCGGTGGTTTAAGGCATTTTCAGAATGGAGCGTTTCGATTGAAGACCAATCACGGAGCGGAAGGAAGTTTTTGTCAAAATGTAAATTTTTCTGTCAATATTTGTACATCTGCCGCTTTAAATATACAGAGTGACTTTGAAGTTGAGTCATTAATTTTCAGATAATGATTGTAGAAGGAAGATAAACCAAAATATGCGAGTAAAAATAAAAAAAAAATTTACCTTGTTTTATAAAGTATCCTCCCGACAAGTATTTCAGTGCGGACCTGTATTTGATCGTGAGGTCCCCTGTGAGGTCTTAAGTCACCTGATTCACGAGCCCGTTGTACTACATTAACAAAGGCACTCGATTGGGAAACCGATCCGCATAAACATGTGCCATTTTTTATTTCATTTGAGCCACGCAACAGACACTATTCACACGCGACTGACACTGACTGTATGTATAACTGAACTGAATAACATAATTGTAAAAACATCGTTCCAAATTCCTTCGCTTTTTTGTTTCCGATGCGATGAACCGATAAGGCGGATTATATCCGTTGTTGCCAAACACGAGCACATGATATTATTGAGACAGGGCGGTACTCAAACTTCCAAAGGGCTATAACTTTGTTACTTTAATTTTACCAGAAAAATGGTAAAGGAAAAAAACATTTCTTTTGATCAGATCTACTCACTGTTAAAATAAATGACTCAACTTCGAAGTCACCCTGTACAGGCACGGGTTTAAGTGACATATTTTTCATTTTCTACATATTCAATTTTTTGTTTCAAAAGAAAATGTTGATATAGGACATAAAGAATTTGTGGAGCAAGTCATCTAAGAAAAAATCAATATCTTTGTTCAAAAGGTTTTCGAGCTGTAGGTGCAAAATGACAAATTTTGATAGAAACACATCAGATATGTGAAGATGATTGATTCAAACACAAAGTTTAAGGTTTCTATGTAAGAGTATGATGTGTATGTAAGGTGATGAAAACAGGTGAGTCAGTAAAACATGTTTATTAAACTCAAATACAAAAAAAAATACTAATGTAAGTTTGAAGGTAGAAGGAGAAAATCGAAGTTTCATAAGATTTTCGAGATAATATAGTGATTATGTAATTCAAGTTGAACCAAAAAAGGCGACATTTAGCTGTCTTTTTCACACGACAAATGTTGAAGATTAATTCCCAGTGAAGCTTCATGTCTCGGCCCTGTAGTTCCAGTTAGGCACCTTTTCCGTATTTGTAGACTAGTAGGCGACTCAATATTTGCACTGAGCCCTCCTAACACAGTCTACAGGGTTTTGGTTAAACATCTGTTTTTTAGAGAACTGTGTACGACCAAAAGCAAAGTCATGGCTTTCTTACACAGTTGAATCGTTCAACCCAAGATGCCATCAAAATATGAACCACTTCATCTAGCAGCTTCAAGAGGACCTCAACTATGTTTGATTCCAACAGCCAGTTACCACCTTTCAAAAATTCATCCTCGCATATGACACGTAGCTACAGAGAACCAAAATATTCGTGTTTTCTCCCTCAGTCCCTCAATATCTATTTATACAAGAACCTAAGATTAAATAGAGGAAATCATTACATAAATGAAAACGAATTAATACATGTTTAGTCCTTATATACGTGAACAAATCGTGTTACCCTGCCTACAAACCGTACTTATATCACATTCAGTTGACTTAAACCTACGTACATAGTTTAGAATGTTACGACAATCCATCTTTCAGTTCTTCTGGTAGATTGTAGAGTCCGCATACTTTGTTCGCTGGCAGGGCTTTATCTGTAACACATAGAATAGAATGCTATAGTTCACGGCAGACTTATAGTGTATGTTTACATGTTTCTGCTAAAACATATACACTGGATCTGGTTCAAACGTATAAATTGTACATCTGAGCCACAAAAGCCGCCTTCTGGGCTCTATTACCTTTTACGACCGTAATCAGATACTATAAGGCTGTCGTGAACTATATAAATACTATTCGCATGATCACAAGGTCCGCGATACTTTGACAACTTTGATAGCGCTTTCAAAAAAGAGGCATAAAATGGGTTTCAAATATACAATTTTTTTTTTTTTGTTAAATATGTTTATTGATCAACCGAAGGGTTACAATGTAATTTCAGTATATCTTATTGGATCTCCAAAAGCAGCAAAGTTAGTAGTTAATTCGTCCGACATACTTATCTGCAAAGAAACGTCAAGGCATTAATGATAGTAAATTATCAATTATAAATTATCAACTATCCAGACTTCGGGAACAAGTCCTGGTCTACATCTGGAAAGATGTGATTTAAGGTATAGGTTCCCACCTACCGTACTGTTCATGAATCCAAATCCAGTAGTGCACTTTGGCAAATCTCCAACTGGAGCTTCCAGGGACGATCACCTTCTTAATAAATACTGTTTCTTCTTCCCGCTGATCTCATTAATATGTTGATTCACAGTTCCAGCTCAAATAACGATGTTTCTCGTGAATGTTTTGGCTTCAATCATCCATCTATTTCTCGCAGTCCTGGTCCAAACGAGGTCCTTCAGAATGAAGATATTCTGCCTCGCAAATCTGAAAAGTTCCCTTCGTGACTGACTTGATCAGCCGGAAACAAGATTCGAACAACAATGACAGTCACCAACGTCCAGATCGAGAAAAGAAGAAGTCCTGGTACCATTCAATAACTCTTACGACCGGCAAGTATTCAAGGAACCTAGTCAAGAAATAATACTACCTACCACGAGTATAGCTCAATACCAATGCATACCACCTCACTTTTAACAAACAAAAAAACTCACTGCAATGCCGTTCTTTAAGTCTTCACCAAATGCGAGTGTTGCAAATAAATTCGAAACTCTCGTCATCGTTATCAATAACCATTGACACCACTTCCGCTCAACCTTTTATCGGTTGTTTCTGCTAGCCTTCAAAGTGAGCCAGCATGATGTCCCTCCTTCCATGGATCTCCCTATGGCCAGATGGCCTTGTACCTAAATTCCACTTCCAACTTGTGCATCTATTCGTAATATATATTAAGTATTCCATGTTTGAATAATTAAAAATGTCAAAACTTACGTGTCAAATTTGGGTTTTGGTGTCCGCGACTGGAGCCGTTTTGGAAGAGTCCTGATTCAGCGCGGGTGGTTTCCTTACTGGTCACGTCGATTTTTTACTGCTTAGGTACTTGATCCAAAATTTGTTCTCTTATGGATCAGTCCTTGTTGATGGTTGATGCAGGATCCGTTACAGCAGGTACCTATGAAATGTTTACGTTCTAATTTTTTACGATTCTCACAGCGCATTGAAGAGAAACCGAAGCTCCAAGGGTGGACAAAGCTCTTTCAACAAGAGCATGTACTGCGTCTGGACAACAATCCCACCAGCATCAGTCAAGATATGCCCAAAGAATCACCCTTCCGTTCTAGATAAAAGCATTTCCTGACAATTTTCTAATAAAGGTAAATTATCCAAAACCCGAAGTCCCCTTTAAATTGAAATAAAAACGGCTCAACAAAACAATAACTTACCTGCAGGCCACCCGTATTGCAACTCTCCAAGTCTTCACTAGCTTCCTCCTCTAGGTTTTTGTTGAGCTGCTCTCCGCACCCTGATGCTGTCCAGCTCATACCACAGCGTCCAATCGCACTCCTCCAAGGCATCGACGACCTCCTGGACCACGCTAAAGGTGACTATCCAACCGCCAGGTCGTCCTTTGCTGGTCAGATGCTTCCAATCCTTCATCCTTAACGTGGGATTCTGCAGGTCTAACATCATGAGCAGCCTTTGGACGTCCAGCTGCGGGGTTGTCACCAACATCTCCACCAAGGTAGGCCATGGGGCGTCAGCTGCCTTCATGGGCTTGAAGACTAAGTTGCCTATACGGAGAGGAGCTAAGATACGCAGCAACCAGTTCTGGGCGACGGAGTCCAAAGGTGTGATGAGAAACCAACCTTCATCGCACCGTTTGGAGTTGGTAAAACGAAGAGGTGGACCTCTAGGACCTCCTGTGGGTCCCTGCATGGCCTTGACGGATTCCTGGACAATGTAGGACTTGATACGTGCGGCTTCCTGAGGCAGCACCTCCCCTGTGGGTCTGTTCGAGCAGATAGCGACCTGTAGATCATCCGAATCATTCCTGGATGCAGCAGGCCTACTTTGAGACTCTAATCGAGGCTTCTTTGACTGAAGCTCTGACGGTGGCGGCGAGCTCTGTCTTCGTGGAGGCGAACTGGGTCTCTGCGGAGGTGGAGACCTCCTCCAACCGCCAGGAGATCCACGTGGCATATCCCTCCATCTTTCAGAAGATTGAAATCTATCAGGCGACTTATGCCGTTGATATCGGTCTTCGGGGGATCTAGATTGCTTCGCAGGTAGGTTTCCAGGATGCTTCTGGAAGGGAGGCATAATAAATGGAGGAGGGGGAGGTGGCGAGGGTACTCGAAGCGGACCTCTTCGGCTTCCAGAACTGTATTCCTCAGTCTTACTTGATTGATCCGTAAGGTCAATGACTTGTGAGTCTCGGGAATTTGACTTTTGCGTTTCTGGATGTCCTCTCTGGATATTTGAACTAGACTTCTGGCCAAATGGGATGATTCCGCTAGGTCTCGGTAAGGACGAGACGGTTTTTGAGGCCTGAACAGGTTTGAGTATACTTGGGACGTTCGGTTTTGACGACGATTGTGAGGTAGCTGCTACGGGCATAGGATGTTTCTCAATTCCTCTTCTTTGAGCAGCATTATAGTCTATATTCATGTTTATCGGAAACGCGCTCTTACTTGACTTCAAAATCGATTTTGGTGCTGCGGCAGTGGAACCAAGTTGGTTCGGTTTTTCTAGTGGATCTTTATACATCATCTGGCTGTAGCCAGTTTGAGGCAACGTATACGGTTCAGGCATCTTGTAGTAACCAAAGTCTATATCATTTATATCTGCTGGTAGCTCTAGACTTTGTGGACGCTCCCTAATCTCGCTATGCATGTCGGATTTGGCGAGCGTGTCAGGTTTTTGCCAACGATCGCTACCGGTGAAGTATAACTCAGGATTTTTATCAAGATCAACATGGTCCCGTGAGGCTTGGTGAGACTTGACGGGAACTTCTGAATGAGCCCGGGAGTATCCTGACTTTTTGGATGTAGATGGAGGCTTGATAACTGGGATATCAAAACTGTCAGGATTCAAGAAATCTTCTTTCGGTTTTGGCAGTGAAGAGCTACTCACTGAAGACGTCGACTTAGTCCATGCTGCAGCTATTTCTGCAGCATTTTGCTTCGTTCCTACCATCATGCCCAGCAAATCAGAAACCTTCACCGCTGGAGGACCACTTGGTTCCAGAGCTGACTGGTCCCTGTTGTTCGGATCAACAGTTTTCATAATTTGGTCTTTGCAGGCTGTTGTCTTACCAATTGGATTTGGCCTCGACAACTCTATGAGAGAGGCTTTCTTTTTTTCCAGCTCTGTTCGTAAAGCAGCAATTCGTTTGGTATCCAACAAATGTTTATCCCCGGCCGGGTTAGAAGAACCTGGTGCGCTATCCATCTTGTTGGAGGATGCAGGACTTTTTCTATAAGGAGAAATTCGTCTAACAGGACTACGCCTGGGCGAACTCCGTCCGGGGGAACTTCTTCTCGTAGGACTTCTTCTGGGGGAACTTCGTCTAGGGGAACTTCTTCTCGTAGGACTTCTTCTGGGGGAACTGCGTCTGGGGGAACTTCTTCTCGTAGGACTTCTTCTGGGGGAACTTCGTCTAGGGGAACTGCGTCTGGCAGGGCTTCGTCTTGGGGAACTTCGTCTGGGCGAACTTCTTCTAGGGGAACTTCTCCGGAGTGGACTTCGTCTGGGCGAACTTCTCCTAGGGGAACTTCTCCTGAGTGGACTTCGTCTGGGCGAACTTCTTCTGAAAGGACTTCTACTATGTCTGGTATCCAATAAATCTAAACGAGACGATCTTGATGGATTATCCCTCTTTGAATCAGATATCGAGACAGGACTTCGTCTTGTATCTTTCGCAACGGGTGTTTTCGGTGCAGTTCCCCGTACTTCATGCACGCAAACTGGCAATTTGGCTTTTTCGTTTCTCGATGCAGGACTTCGTCGTCGTGGAGATCTATCCCTCTGTTTTGAATCAAGACTTCTCTTTGGACTTCGCCTATCTTGTCTCGGTGCCATCCCTCTCCGAGAAGAGCCTGGGTTTTCTTTAGGATTCGGCACTGGGTTGCCTTTTGATGTCGGTATCGATGCAAGTTGTCCTGACGCATACGTGCTAGCCCATACAGAACCTGCTATAGCATTTTCTGCGACTCCACCGGCTGCCTTGCGCGGAATTTTATATGCAGGTCCAGCTGACTGTTCGGACCTTGAACCAGCCGCCGTTGGTAATCCCATGCTTGCCAACTGAGCCGTGGAAACAGTGCCTTTATAAACAATTTCTTTCTCAGCTTGGTTCGGCTTGAACTTCACCTTGGACTTCCATGCCTTCGAAGTATCTTGCTGCTTCCGGCCAAAGCCCGTCGGCAGTCCCAACTGAGCCAGATCTGCAGTCGTGGGCATAATAGGAGCATGCGTTTGCACGGCCACCTGAGCAGCCTTCATGGCCGCATCCATGGCTCGCTGTTTAGTTTCTTCTGGAGCTCTTTGGGACGCAGGCGCTTTGGGTAGAGACATCGCTGCTTCCTTGGCTGCTTTCAAAGCAGCTCTAAGAGCGTCTCTCTTCTTTGGGCCTCTGGTATACGGACTGGATGTGACTTGAGCCTGGCTTGTCATGGAGGCCCTTTGACTCTTGTTTGGTTGTGGAGCCGGCGCCGGTGTGGATTCTTGAACCGCGACGTTTTTGGCCAGTTCCTCTTTGAACTGCTGTTTCCTTTCCTTCCTTCTCTGATTCTTCGACTTAGGTGAACCTTCGGCTGCTTTTTGACGAGTAGTAGCTTGGCTCTTCGATTGTTCCTCGCCTGGGATAGGTCCCAATATGCTTTCGTAGTAAGTCGCTAGCTTGGATGAATTTGTGGCACTGTTTGAATCATTTTCTGTTCCTGGGGCAAGGTCTTCTTCTTCGTATACTGATTCAAACTCCAGCGGAACTTCGTCCAATATTTGCTCTACGTCACTACCGATATCACTGTACTCTGTGCAATCTATCACAGCATCAGTGTCTCTACTGGCAACCTCCTCTCCATCTTTAATCCTCTCTGTGAGTTTTCCTTTGTCGGCAGAGGTCGAAGCGTTAGTCGTCGAATTATCCCGTGAACTGTCATTCATATCGTCAGAGGCGGCGTTAAAGGATTCAATATCATTGAATACAACTTCTTCCAACGATACATTTGATCTTTCCGACTGTTTCTCTTCATCTTTAGCCTCTGTACTTTCGACCTGCGCTCTTTTTTCTATGAGAGGAACATCGTTTTCTGAACACGACTTAGTAGTTTTGTTTGTAGCATCAGCTTGAAACTGCATTCGTTGTAAGACCACCTTGAGTTCGTTCACTGGAGTACTATCATCTTTCTCTTGTTTCGATTCACCCAGTGCTTTGCTCGATTCATGTTTAGCAGAGCTTTCCAGGTCTTTGGACACAGTCGTTTCGATACCTTTATCTTCATTCTCCTGCGTATCATTTTCTGATGTTTCTTCAACGACTGTTAGCCCAGTTAAGTCTATTTGGTTATTCTCTGTTTTATGCGCCGCAGAATGTCTGCTGTCTACATTTTCATCTTCATCAGCTTCTTGTTTGATCCCAGAGTTGTTTTCATGCCTATGGGAATCATTCTTCTGGTTACAGGACAGACTTTCTTCGTCGTTGTTCTCCTGTTTCTGTCCTGGCTTACTCGGAGTCGTAGCGATAGAAGCAGCAACCATAAAAGCATCTATTTGGCTAGGTGGTGTATTTTCTTCGCTAGATTCGTTTGCTCCGGTGCTTTCTTCTTTGTTGCGAGACTCTTCTTGTTCTGATGAAATGTTTTGTTCATTTGACTCTGGTGAGTCTCCAAGCCTTTTTTCTCCTTCTGCGGAAACTTCGGATTTATCTTGACCTTGTTCCTTCTTAAGCTGTGAAGTGGACTCAGTTTTCTGGTGAGCTTTATCGGTAAATCGTTTCAAACATACCTTCAATTCTTTCATTTTCGTATGTTCAGATTCAGTGTCCTTTACTTTTTTACTATTATCGTATTGACGTCGATCCTTCTTTGATTTGGGTCCTGGTTTCTGAAGACGAGATATTTTTGAGCAACTCGGTAAAGTAGTTTCAATTTCAGTGACAGATTTAGTTTCTTTCTGTAGTTTGCAGCCAGTATTTTGACGGTTTGCCATTTTCTTTGATTTTGGTCCTGGTTTTTGATATCGATATATTTTTTCTGAGCAACTATGTACTGTAGATTCATGAAGTTCAGTCTCCCTCATCTGAGTGCTGCTAACATCTTGATGTTTGGCTTTCCTTGATTTAGGGCCTGGTTTTTGAGGTGTGTCATTAAATGGTTTAGTCTTTTTAGATTTGGGTCCAGGTTGTTGTGAACACCCAGCTGAAGATTCGATTCTATCGGCAGATTTGTGTTTTTTGCGATCTAAGACCACCTTCAACTTTTTCATACCAAACTTACTGCCCCGTTGTTCAAATTCTGTATAGTCAAAACGATTAGATTCTTTGTCTTCTTCTGTGTCAATCATTATTTCCTTTGCTTCACGAGTTTCTTCAGAGTCGTCAAGTTTTCGTTTGGATTTAGAATTCGACTTTAATTCTCCAAGTTTTGAAGTTCCTGGTCGATTTTCGGAGCTAGATTGTGGAGATTCTTCTGACGAATTTCGTCTATCAACAGCTACAGAATCTGTCTGGCTATTTTTGGCTAAAGAATCTCGATGTTTTGCTTCAGCGTCGGAATTTTCTGGGCTAGATTTTGAAGGTTTTTCCGAAGAATTAGTCCCCTCAACAACTTTAGGATCTATCTGGTTGTCTTTGGCTGAAGAAACTTGAACTGTTGCTTCAGTTACTGCAGTTTCTTGTCTTGAGCTACACTTTGAAGATTCTTCTGAATAATTTGGTCTATCATTAGCTAAAGAATCTATCTGTCTATCTTTGGCTGAAGAATCTTCAGCTATTGAAGTTTCTGGTTGACTTTCAGAGCTACGCTTTGAAGATTCTTTTGACGAATTCGGTCTATCAACATCTATCGAATCTATTTGGCTCTCTTTGGCTGAAGAATCTTGAACTTGTGCTTCAGCTACTGAAGTCTCTGGCTGACCTTCAGAGCTAGACTTTAAAGACTCTTCTGAAGGGTTTGGTCTATCATTAGCTAAAGAATCTATCTGTCTATCTTTGGCTGAAGAATCTTCAGCTATTGAAGTTTCTGGTTGACTTTCAGAGCTACGCTTTGAAGATTCTTTTGACGAATTCGGTCTATCAACATCTATCGAATCTATTTGGCTCTCTTTGGCTGAAGAATCTTGAACTTGTGCTTCAGCTACTGAAGTCTCTGGCTGACCTTCAGAGCTAGACTTTAAAGACTCTTCTGAAGGGTTTGGTCTATCATTAGCTAAAGAATCTATCTGTCTAGCTTTGGCTGAAGAATCTTCAGCTATTGAAGTTTCTGGTTGACTTTCAGAGCTACGCTTTGAAGATTCTTTTGACGAATTCGGTCTATCAACATCTATCGAATCTATTTGGCTCTCTTTGGCTGAAGAATCTTGAACTTGTGCTTCAGCTACTGAAGTCTCTGGCTGACCTTCAGAGCTAGACTTTAAAGACTCTTCTGGAGGGTTTGGTCTATCAATAGCTGTAGAATCTTTCTGGCTATCTTTGGCTGAAGAATCTTCAGCTGTTGAAGTTTCTGGTTGACTTTCAGAGCTACACTTTGAAGATTCTGTTGAAGAATTCGGTCTATCAACATCTATCGAATCTATTTGGCTCTCTTTGGCTGAATCTTGAACTTGTGCTTCAGCTACTGAAGTCTCTGGCTGACCTTCAGAGCTAGACTTCAAAGACTCTTCTGGAGGGTTTGGTCTATCAATAGCTGTAGAATCTTTCTGGCTATCTGTATCACAAGGAGTTGTATTATCACTTTCCTGATCCTTTACCACATCTACGGAAATTTTACCTTCATTTTGAGGACTAAACTTTCCAGATTCAGGATCATTCGTAGTACGTTCCTCTTCTACCTTCTCATCTATCTTTGTTAAGCTTACAGTATCCGATTCATTAGTTTTATCATTCAACTCAGACGCTTTTCCTTCACCTTTTTGATGTAACGACTGAGTTTCGCCAAGTTCCAACACTGGCTTTTCCAATGTTGAATCTTCTCCCTCAACAGGGATTTTATTAACGCTTTCGCCCGTTGGGCGAGACTCTTCGGAGGTAGGGGCCTCCGTTCCTTCCACTGCGACTGTTTTTGGCACGTTTACGTTTTCTCTTTCATTTGTTTCTTCCATGTTTGTTTTGTTTCGGAGGTTGTTTCGGAAGAATCCACCCTGGCCTCCACAGGGTTTTTTTGTGTTTGTGTTTAAACCGTGTGACAGATAAGGAAAGCCATTTTTTTAAGCAGCATGTATTGTGAAGTGATACTACATGTATTACGTTTCTTATTAATCGGTGATAGCAAAAATATGATATTCCCTTATCTATAACGTCGACGTGTGCTTGTGTTTCGATGTTATGGATAATACTCGTGTATAAACAAAATACACGTTTTGAAATTATCATGGGATAATTCCAAACAAGATAGCTAACATGTTGCTGGTATACTCAAAATTGTGCAATGAGTTATTTCACAGTAATAAAAAAGGTGCAGACAAAATTTGACTTTTGCATAAATCTTATAAAGTGTTCACACTGCCTTCTGTATTAGCATATTCCGTAACTAATGTATTTTTTGCTTATGTAATGATACAATTCACTAATCTTGCCTGGAAGAATCCCATGTAAAAAAGAATGTTCTCATACTCTACATATTAAAAAATAGGAAACCCTTCCCCAACGTCTTTAAGGGCATTCCACAGATAAAACTTCATACTTTCAGTAATGAGTCAGTGCTACATTTTCTATCATCAAAGAATCATATCAGTTCAGATCTTAAGAGTATCTTTTTATTGGATTAAAGAAAACACGGTCCCTTATTTCTAAGTATGTAGAGTATCAGAACAACCTTCCGGATCAGACAGACCACCCCCTAACCGTTTCTCCCCGCCCAGAGCTCCAACACCTTTGTACAATACAAAATTTAATAAAAAACAAGGAAGCCTCTTTGTTTCACTGCTTCCAGGGCGATCGTAAATCTGACTCTTGGACCCAGAAGGGCGAAGTCCGACGGCCGCAGTCGAAGCCCCCCGGACAAGGCGTCAGGGCCCTTTTCCAGGCGCCACCTGGCACTATCCGCCCCGTCCGAGATTATGCGCCGGCTGATAGGGCAGCCCCCTACGTTGGCTGGTCAAGGGTGGGCCCCTGTACTAACCGGCGGCCCAGGTGTGCCGAACCTGGCTTCTTTCGACGCTACCACTTCGGCGCGACGCCGCTTCAGGGAGGCGTGTATCCTGCTGGGAGGTCAGGAAAGAGTTAGGGGATGGAGAGTCTGATATAGGGGTGCCAGAGCCTCGTCGGCCGGCGATCGGGCCCCCGACGGGGCACCGAAAGACCGTTGCCTGCCCCCCACGAGACGTAGACGTGAGGTTGGACTTTTAGGGGGCGACAGATCATCAAGAATGAAAAAATCATCAATCAGCTTCTTTTAAATAACTCCCTTGAACGAAATGATATATAACAATGATATGGAAAATTCGTAACAAAAAAATTTCTCAAAACCTAGACTCGGAAATGGACCTTCTAAAGCTTGCAAGTTGTCTATGATTGAAATTGAGCTTGTTTATGTCCTTGAAGGATTTTCAAAGTCAGTTCATTGTTCATTATCGGAAATACTGGAAATTTGAAAAATAATTTCACGATTTTTTTAAGGTCATCGCAAGTATAAAATGATTGAACCCGATCTTTGTTTGTCTCAAAATACAAGGATACCGAAAACGTCAACCTTCCTCGCCCAGAATCAAATAATGATTAACTTGAAAATTTGCATTTGCATAAACTTGGAAAATGTAGAATATCGATTTTTTTTTTAAAATTTAATTGTGAAATTTGGAAAAATTACTGGATTTGAAAATTTTGAAACGAAAAATTCGGAAATTTGGAAAATATTTTGAGGATTTGGATATTTTTAAAATTTTTCGAAAATTCCAAAATTAAGTAAATAGGAATGAAGTAAATTTGGATTTATTGCCAAATATAAAATATTCCAAAAATCCAAGTACTTTTATTGTAGTTT
Source organism: Acanthoscelides obtectus (assembly GCA_963669975.1). Classification (NCBI taxonomy): domain Eukaryota; kingdom Metazoa; phylum Arthropoda; class Insecta; order Coleoptera; family Chrysomelidae; genus Acanthoscelides; species Acanthoscelides obtectus. The sequence goes on from CAVLJG010000010.1 coordinate 6,894,831, forward strand.
TGAAAATTAATAAAATAAATTATAGTCAAGAATTTGCAACATCGTGGTTATTTAATGAGATTCAGCTTGTTTATGACCTTCGTGGATTTTCAAGGTCAGTTCATTCTTTTAATAGTATCCGGAAATTAAAAAAAATGCAAAAAAGTAGCATAACGCTAAAGAGCAACATTTGAAAAATACGTAACAAAAAAGTGATTAACTTGACAATTTGACATTTTCTAAAAAAATTGAAATTTGGAAAAAAATAGGAAAATTATCGGAAATACTGGAAATTTGAAAAATAATTTCACGGTTTTTTTAAGGTCATCGCAAGTATAAAATGATTGAACCCGATCTTTGTTTGTCTCAAAATACAAGGATTCCGAAAACGTCAACCTTCCTCGCCCAGAATCAAATAATGATTAACTTGAAAATTTGCATTTGCATAAACTTGGAAAATGTAGAATATCGAATTTTTTTAAAAAATTGAATTGTGAAATTTGGAAAAATTACTGGATTTGAAAATTTTGAAACGAAAAATTCGGAAATTTGGAAAATATTTTGAGGATTTGGATATTTTTAAAATTTTTGAAAATTCCGTAATTAAGTAAATAGGAATAAAGTAAATTTGGATTTATTGCCAAATATAAAATATTCCAAAAATCCAAGTACTTTTATTGTAGTTTTGAAAATTAATAAAATAAATTATAGTCAAGAATTTGCAACATCGTGGTTATTTAATGAGATTCAGCTTGTTTATGACCTTCGCGGATTCTCAAGGTCAGTTCATTCTTTTAATAGTATCCGGAAATTAAAAAATTGCAAAAAAGTAGCATAACGCTAAAGAGCAACATTTGAAAAATACGTAACAAAAAAGTGATTAACTTGACAATTTGACATTTTCTAAAAAAGTTGAAATTTGGAAAAAATAGGAAAATTATCGGAAATACTGGAAATTAGAAAAATAATTTCACGGTTTTTTCAAGGTCATCGCAAGTAGAAAATGATTGAACTCGATCTTTGTTTATCTCAAAATGCAAGGATACCGAAAACGTCGACCTTCCTCGCCCAGAATCAATTAAAAAAAAAATTTACATTTGCATAAATTTCCAGTCTTGAAAAATACAGAATTTTTCAAAAAAGTTATACTTTAACATTTATAACAAAATGTTGACTTGAAATTTTAAAAAAAAAATTTGAAAATTTGGAAAATAATTTGAAGATTTGGATATTTAGCAAAATTTTGGAAATTCCGAAATTATATAAACAGGAATGAAGCAAATTTGAATTTATTGGCAAATATAAAATATTCCAAAAATTCGAGTACTTTTATTGTCGTTTTGAAAATTCTTAAAATAAATTATAGTTAAAAACCGCTTCAATAAAATTGAACTAAAAAGCAGAAAATAAGTTTCAAGTGAAGCAAAAATAATCTTATTGCAATAGAAAGTTCAACAATCAAGAATAGTTAATTAATTTGAAATAAGATCAATATAAAAATTGAAATATTAACAAACATTCAAGCATAATAAAAAACGCAGATACAATAATTTATAAATATCTTAATTTTTATAAGAATCCTATTCCAAATTAATTAGTGATACTTGACTGTTGGACTTTCTATTGCAATAACACAAACTCTCCTAAAATTATAAATTATTTCTACGTTTTAGTCTGTGATATTAAATCATGTTTTTTCTTAATTTTTTTCAACTATTATGTATTCCAACAGCAAAACATTTATAAGTATAACTTCTGAAAATTAATCTCAAAATAATAAGCCTCGTACAATTAGGGGATCGAAATTTCATGAAAAAAAAAATGGTGACTCTGGCATACTTTTTATCATTGATTTGTATTTTTTTAATTGATTTAAATGTTTCACCAGAGATGTGTAAAAGTTCAAAAGGCCATAAAAATTAAATGATTCCTTAATGTTGTTTGAGTTCCGATCCCTGCCAACAACTTTTCGTGATCCAGCTGAAACACGAGCAGATTTTAAACTAAAAATGTTCGACGACGTTCGCTACGAAAATGAGAATAATAAAACCTGCACAACTCACCGATCTGCTTTGGATAACCAAGCTTCAAATTGTCCATTATATGAACAAAATCGTGCAGACTTTTCGTCAACCTGGGGTTCAACCTTTTCTCTTCGTCCACCGTTGTAACAGTCAGACCGTTGTAATCGTGCGCGGGATACAAGAGAGTCTGATCGGGAAGGGCGAATATTTTTTGATGTACGCTGTTGTAAAGCGTCGCTGCGTCGCCTTCCTGGAAATCTGTCCGACCACAACCACGGATCAGCAGAGCGTCCCCTGTAAACGCCATGCCCTTGTAAGGAAAAAAATGTTATAACTTCTGACCATATCAGAGAAACATGAGACTAGCTATACTATAATCTATTCGTCAATTTTTCAGTTTCCAACAAGTGGAAGACATATGTGGACCAGTATAAGCCAGCTGTCATTTCAGGCATACTACTAATTCTTTGTTCCACAAATGTTCTGAGTCAGTCTACTTGATTCAACTTTTTTGCAGTAAGAGATAGATAAGATACTAATGAAACATTATAATAAATAACGCAAGTCAAATAGATGAATCATTGAATGATTACTGATAATTTCGATGAGTCACAAACATCAAAGTAATGCAAAAATAGGTTCATCAAACTGAGAATCATTTGAACAAATACTTGACAGAGAACAACAACAAACGAGATTGTTTAAATTCCTGTGAAACACAAGTTAAAAATGATCACAAACCCTTAATAATTGTACCATGTATACTTTCCATATTTTTTGTTGCTCTATATTTCAATCCAACCACTATCTCTACAGAAAAAGTCATATTTTTTCATAGACTTTGCTTGTACTTTTACCAGACCTACTCTGTTGCATTTTTTTACGATACGTGTATATGTATTATTGTGTTAATTTTGAGTGGAAATAAAAATTTAACATGCTTACATGTTCTTCAAAACAGAAAGTACAGCAACCGTTTGTATGCCCAGGGGTGTTCAGCACCCTTAGTTTATGATTTCCAAAATCAATATAGTCTCCCTCTGTAACCAAAATATCAGCTTCCGCTCCACTATGTTTAGAAATGATAGATTTACAGCCAGAAAGTCGTTTCAGATGCCCTGATCCAGTGATATGGTCCGCATGCATGTGGGTGTTTACTGTAGAAAAGGCATAAAGTAGGTTGACTCTGAATTTTGTTATGTCTAGAGTATTTCTAACTATATGAGAATAATAAGTATATATAGCATATAGAGAAACAGTATGGTGACTTAGATAATTTCTTGGACTCGGAAATAAATCATTAGGCTAGAACCTCATTGCCATTATCATTATTTGATTCTAATCTATAATTTTATAGGATGAAATGCTGGAATTGAAGTGCTTTGAAATGAGCCTCTGATAATTATCATTGTAGCAGAGATTTCAATAAAAAAAACTTTTTCCAAATAGCACCTTGAGTGGCACCCGGTGCGGAAGGTGGTGATGTCACCTCATCGAAAGTCAAAAGCAATAAGTTTTATAAACATCATGGATCATTTAATGTTTATATTTAAAATATTGAACAAATATCAAAACAATAAAAACTAAGATAGGTGCGGACCGCCCCCTCCCTTGCTACGCCACTGTCTTCTTCACTGTAAATGAACCAACCAAATGTCAATACAAGGCATTATTACCCACTTCCCTTAGCCCTATATGTAGTTTTACGCTATTTAATTAGCCAATAAACTAACCGGCATATATCAACTTCAAATTAAGCTCCTTAATAAGTTGAAAATCCCTCCGAGCCAGTTCCAGTACCGGATCGATCAGTATACATTTCTTGGTGGTGGCATCGCCTAGCAAATATGTGTACGTGCTGCTTACACAATCAAATAACTGAAAAAAAATGTAACGGTAATGTACCTTTCACTATTACACAAATACGATTATCTCACCTGTCTGAATACGAGCGTATTTTTGCCGGCGCCCAATGAAGAGAAACACCTGAATGCCATTTTGCTTTGACAAGTGACCCGAATGTGGGGAACACTTGAGGTGTGTAAAATAATGGAGGCTGGGTACCTGACTAACCAAGACCACGTAAAAACCGCACGAAATCAAGTAATATCATACTTGAAGAAAGTTTTTTGTAATCACCCACAAAATTCCTTGAACGTTATGTTTGTTTGTCGTTCATGTAATGACTTTGAGCCGAAGCTTGAGAACATCGAACAGTGTTGCCACGTTTGCACGCTTTAATATCCAAACGCAGAACCAGTATAAAAAAGAGTAATAATATTTGGTTCTTGTACTCTCTTATAGATAGCGATAAGATCTTCAATACCTTTTTGGCATATATACTGCCTACTTTAATTAGACATCTTCAGGAGTGGATTTGTACACCACTTGGTAATGTAATACCATACACAGTAATGGAATGAAGATTGAGATAAAATTACCGAGACATGTAATGACACCTGACTAATTTCTAACCACGTTTTCTGCAACTATTGAATTTATTATAAGAAACGCTATGCTCATTTATCGTGGAAAATATTTATTCTGCAAATTCTGAGCACTTTTCGGTATCCACATGAAGACGAACAGTGAACCATGAGAATGACAAGTGACAACACTCTTGTTCCCAAAGTTTTGAGCACGGGGAGAAAAACTCATTTTTGACCCAACAAAAGGATTTGTCCTGACATTTTTGTAGCTTTCATCCGCACTGAAAACCGGTTGGACCTTAAAAGTTGGGCAGGTATACTTTCTCAAAAAGTTATATCTTGGCAATGATACGCCCTACCGTGAGAAAAATGTCTGCAAAATGATTGATGATGATAAGCGTTCTCAAAACCGATACATACAATAAAAAATAACCCAGATAACGTCATATCACTTTGCGAATAAAAAACTATAAGAATATGGGAGAACGAGATAATGTCCTGAAGATAGCTTACTGATAACCTTATTTAATATAGGTATATCGATTTCAAATAATTATATCTGGTTAAACATATCTCAATCTGGCAACGCTGTTTAAGTTAGTTGTCATTTTTTTAAATTTTTATTAGCGACCTCTATGAAGTGATATCCATACTACTGTTACTGCCCTCTATGAGATAAACCGTAACTACTGTTTATTGTGCATAGATAAGTCTATCAATTAGGTTTAGTTACTACTTGCTAGATGGCGCTTTCAGAGAAATATTAAACTTAGGTACATACATTATTGTTTGAACGTAAAGCAGCGATTACAGTGCTAATGGCTAGATGTCGCTAACCTCGATTTCGATATTACAAATATTTAAGATTTTGAGCGATTTCAACCAAGCAGAACTACAATTTTAGTTTCGTGAGAGTTTGTGTATTTTCGATTTCGTAATAGTGACTCATAAGAAGCATTTCTGCTTCATATATTTGTTTTTTTTAGTTCGAAGTTTAAAGATAATGTTTTCTCCCTCATATCAACATAAGGGTTATTTTTTCCATGCACTATATAATATATAATGTCGTGGCCATTTCATGAAATGGCCAACTAAATTTGACCATGTCGTCACATCGTCCACGTCTGACGGCTTTGTCATCCAGGATGTCCGCAGTAATAATATTCGAATAATCACAATTTCCAAACAATAAATTACTTCCTAGCAAAACATTTCGCACTAATACATACGAAATCTAGGTTGATGAGCACATCATCGGTATTCAGATTTTTAATGTTCGAACGTTTTAAGGTCGTCACAATAAAAGCGGATTGACCTTTCTTATTGCGGAACCACTTCGTCAACCCACACACAATAAAAAATCGACATAAATTAGACATCGCTTTTGCGTCGCGCGAATCTTCCTATGTTAATCGAATGTTTGCTCTTAAGTCAATCAACACCTACTCCTAACCTTATTGAAAATTGCGGTGCCGAAATGCATCCCGACATCAAAAAGTTATTATTTTATACGTCTGTAAAGATGTTGCATGTCGATACGGAAGAAGTCTTAAATCGATTTGAAAGAAGACAAAACATAAGAATTAAATTTTGTTATTTAACAATAAAAACTTTGCTTTTAAGTTAGATTTACTGTTTAAATCACAGTTAGGCTACACCGAATGAGTACCTACACGGGTAGAGTCACTGCCACTCCAGTCTTCAATTTTTAATTGCAACCTAATGAATGAAAATATTTTCGAAGATTTCTTGGGCATGAGAATCTCGATCCCCCGTTTTTATGTCTCGTTCCCTCATTGCTCCAATGTGACTAAAATCTGGCTTCGGTAACAATGGATTAGTGGGAGAATCGAGTTCATACCGGATCAGCTGATCGCCCACGGTCAACAAATCCAAAAAGAACGCAAAAGACGGCGATATTTGCGCTCGCCGCGCTGCGCCGCGCTGTCGTTCCCGCCCTGTTGCCGATTCTGTCAAAATATCGCTAGTTACGAGAAATTTAAAAAATGTATTAATTATTTGATCTTAGCGTCTCCTAATTTTATTCGTTGTTCAGAAATTAAAATGGGCAAGTCTTAAAACCTTCCAGCTCCACTAATTCAAGTTGAGCAGCACTGGCATCTATTGAGGGGTTTTTACTCCTCAATCCTAAAAAGCGACTAGGAAGATGGCCCGTCGATAAAAATGTGCACTTTCGCAAATACGAGGGTGGTCCCAGATGTACCCGGCCCAACGGAGAAAACAAAAATTTTCCATTGTTTTCTTTTGTCTCAGGTGTGAAGTGATGGACCCATATGTTTCATCATATGCGATGAACCGCACCTTTTAAAATGCCTACTATGTCTGCTAGCTCGCGCACTTTCAGTAGACGATCATTCAGTACCGCTTCGTGAATTTTCTTCACCATTTCTGGAGTCGTCACCTCATTTGGTCGACCACTGCGATGCTCGTCTTGGCAGCTCATACAGCCTCGTTTAAACTCTGCTACCCAATATTTTACTGTTGTAAACGAAGGAGCAGACTCACCCAGAGTAGAATCCAGTTCAGCTTTTATATTGGTTAGGCTGAGGCCTTTGAAATGAAAGTATTGTACCACATAACGATGACCAATTTTCTCCATTTTCACAAATTCACTGAATACGTTCAGTATTGATGGCTGCCAAACAAATACTAAACAACGTGGCGTCTTCAAACTTGACACATATGCTTTATAGATTGCATACTTTCTAATACAATGATGTTTTTCAAACAGCTATCGCCATCTTTAGGTCAAGCCGGGTACTTCTGGGACCACCCTCGTACACTGCTCAACTTAATCAGCGGATCACTTTTTTGATCACTTATTTTAGCCCTTGTCTAATAACAATTACAAAAAGTTGCAAAAATCTTCACGTGAACTTCTTCCTACAATTCGACGTGCTAGGCTATGAAAATCAAGGAGGCCATTAAGGCGTCCTACAATTATTGTAAGAACGGCTGACGATACGGCCCCAAGTCGATATCTGTTAATCCACTCGAAACCGAGAAATATTTTTTTATAACTTCAACGCCGTGTATCTCGGTAAGGGATCATTTTAGAACTCATTTTTATATGAACTATTTCTTGATGTACTTCATGGCCTAGAAATATCGTCGCTGTTTTCAGTATCACCCTGTACATGCCGATCCATGAGTATTTCTCAAAAGTAAATCTGGCAACGTCGCAAGCGCATACACATGCACCTTAGCGAGTTCGCGGGCCGCGTCAGCGCACCGCGACGTCCGCGACGCAGTAGGCTTTGAGCGGCGATCCGCTGTCAGGTCAGACCGCGTCGCGAATTAGTTCCACTTTGTTGTTCCGTGATCGCACCTATTTTTCAGATTTCAGCAGCACTGGATATAGCAGTTCCTGCGGGAATCAACGGGTGACACCGTACGGGCGCCTGCTGTTATGGAACCTGGACGCATTTGCGACGCCTTCGAGTGTTGACGTTGTTCCTTTGTTGTTGAACAGGTAGGTGAGCGCTTCGGACAGCCTGGCGCACGGCGTTGCGACATTGTGCACGCGAAATCAAACAAGAGCTAGGCAGTTCTAGTTTCTCTAGACATAGGCGGTATATTTTCATTTTTGGGGGTTTGTGGTATTTCAGTGAGTCTTATGATCGCAATTACTTGTAATAAGAGAGTAATGTTGACAAGTCGTAGATGTTGCTAGAAAATCAACTATGTGTGTACCCACCCATTGTTTTATGAAACAAATGTTGCAGAATCTACGCATTTTGTTTCAAACGCTGGCATTTGAAGTATTCTGATTGCATATAAGAAAATCCATATTTTTGGTTACGTACCTATTTTTGATTTAGTTCGATCAGGTGTAGACCTTTCAAACTGTTCAAAAACATTTTTGGACTTGAAGCTGTCATGTAAAAAGGACCTGTCGGTCATTTTCACATCATTTTGTAATATGATCAATGACGTAGATAGCTGAGTCGGAAATAGTATATTGGTTCTTGACTCTTGATTAAATTCGAGTATAGCATGAAGAGAAAAGCTACTTTTCTGTGGGGCATCGCAAACACGTATGGTTTGTCTACAATTGTAGGACGACTTTACGGCCTCCTTGATTTTCATAGTTTTTCCTGTCATTCAGAAAGGCAGAGGGGTATTTCTAGATTTCTGATGTATCGTGTAAGCGCCCTACTTTGAGGTTATTATTTCTTTTCTGATAATCAAGGAGGGCATAATACAATAATTATTGTCGGAACGACTGACGATACGGCGCTTAGTAGGTGAAAAATATTAATGCCACTCTCATATCGCATAATGGAAGCTTTTATTTCGTAGGTTTCGAGAAATGTTCGTCGATATGGTAACGTCGCACATCCGTCTTGCGCGTTAGGTTTGTTATGTAAACATAAATATCATCGAACAGCCTTGAAAGAACCCTGCGGCGCTGAGCTGCCTAGAGATGGGCGACTCATTTATTTTGATTTCAATTAAATAGAAAATAGCCTCCTCAGGCAGATTGTCCCACAATATCGATAGCCCAGGGTCAAAGGAGTGGTCATACCGACCAGTTTTTGATGTACGAAGTTCGTCGCGGTTAGAGAACAGCCTAGAAAGGGTTAGTAAAACTGGGAAAAGCCTCCTCAGGCAGATTGTTCCGCAATATCGATAGCCTAGGGACAAAGGAGTGGTCATACCGACCAGTTCTTGATGTACGAAGTTCGACGCGGTTAGAGAACAGCCTAGAAAGGGTTGTGCTGAATTGATGACGTCGTTGTAGGACCTTGATTTTCATACTTTTGCTGTCCTTCAGAAAGGCAGGGGTATTTTTTGATTTCTGCTGTTCCGTGTCAGCGCCGTATTTTTTGGTTATGTCACAATATCTATTTGCATCAAATTGTTCATGCTTTTAATTCTTATCGTCTGTTCTTATATTTCAAAAAGAAAACATAACCTCACAATGTGAGAGCGCTGACGCTGACACGGAACAGTAGAGACATAGAAATACCCTAGCCTTTGTGAAGGAGAAAAAAGACTATGAGAATCATCATGTGAGTCCATCTCTATTCTCTGGTCGGTGTTCCGTGCTTTGTGCAATTTATTTTTAATAGGCTAGAATTGCCACCACGCACACCAGGATCATACCGACGGGCTGCTGTCCGGCGGTAGCTAAATGCAACTTTCTATTCCGTATTCTGAAATGAAGAATTCGTAATTCAGTTACGTAATACTAATTTTAGGTTATGGATCGATAACTCGGTTTCTACATGTATTTTTTTCGCAGTTCGAGCTACGCTTACGCGCACATGCCTAATTGCATATTGTTTTGCAAGTGTCTTAAGCTGAACACGCGCTGAGATATTATGTTCCCTTATCATATGAAACATCGTCTTCGTTATCATGATTGAATTTTACCCAGGTTGGGACGTTTTAAAACTAAACATTCTGGATTTACAATACTGAGCACATGTATTTAAATGAGATTAATCACAGAAATCAACAATGAAATCTTGCAATGAAACATAAATATTGCAAAGTAACCTTGTACAGATATATACATCTCATATCCTGATAGCAAAATCTTTTAATGCCTCCTGCAATGTCAGACCTAGATCATTATCATATCGTTCTGAGCCTGACAAAATCTCTATTTAAAAAGATCAAATAACACATACTTCGCCTCGATAAACTGCGCGATAAATTAAGCAACTTGAATTATATTTCCTCTCGAAAGTGTTTATAAATGTACGTAAACTTGACGGTGGAGACCTTCGAATTTTATCTCGCCATACGTACACACGCCGTCTAGCATATCAGCTGCGCGAATATGCGTTTTAAAAAGTGCCACGTAAAATTTGTTAGTTTTATCCGTTTGCGTCAGCCGATTTTATTACAACATCCGCGAAGGCAATGTCTCGGTACCAGTAATGTGCTTTCTAGTTCGTTTTGGCGAACTAGTTCAATAGGTCGCGCTCACCAAAACGAACTAGACGTCGGAATTCATTTGGGGTCAATCCCTAGTTCTCGATGTATACTTGTTCAAACCGGAAGCCTATCTAGTCAGTCTACCAGGCTTGGAATATTCAGCATTACCAGCGCCACCTTCAACTAACTTGACGCTTACTTAGATAAGATGGCACATCTGGAAAGACTGATGGAACAGCACCTTCTGAAAGTTTTGGACGACTCAGTGTGACTGTGTTAGCTGATTCATCCTGCAGAACATAAGTTTCCGTACGGACAATTTCTGCTTGTTGAAAATGTGCATAACAAACAACAGAATCATTAGAAGGCGACCAGTCCTTTCTTGGTATTGAAGCTAGCCACTTACTTCTCAACTCCTCATTTTTTGGAAATCGAAACACTGACCTGTAGGGTGTCGATCTCAATTCTGCCTCGTAGTTTCCCTTGCAGTTTCTAACAAGCACCGATTCACACACATTTTAAACACATCAAAGCACGATTTAATACTACCTAAAATAAATACTTTCTGCACGGTTTGAAGAGCAAAACTAAGTAGATTACTCTGGTTTGTATGAATTGCACTGTTCCCAGAGATTTACAACGAAATTGCACCAAAAAGTCGGAGGTTAGGAATATAAACAAACGAAAAGCCCGGCAAACACCTGTCTGTGGAAGACCCCAAAGCTGCGTTGCCATATCTACTGTTCATGGCTCGTTAGTTGAAGGTGGCGCTGGCATTACGGATTGCTAGAGAGACAAATTCTGTCAGAATAACGTCACACCTTTGGTGAGTAGCGGTATCACTCGCCTGGCATGAAAATTGCAATAAGTTACTAAATAAAATTCCCCTCAGCTAAGTAAAGGATCAATTTCCCGTACATATTCGCCGCATTCCGCGACGGATCAAATTGTGCATAACAGGTCGTTGCCTCTGGAACGTCCGTATGGGTTTTTTGATCGCAAACAACTCTGCATTTGCATTGTTGTCGAGGGTGAACGACGAGCTACACGGTGGCGGTGCAAAAATATAAAGAACGTCCACAAATAATAGAGACGTGCATGAATAATAATAATATTTATCACCCTCATTAAACAGTTTACAAATAAAAAAAGACTTAAGAGAATAAAGGACTACATCAGCTTGCCCCTTAAAGAAGCAGCTGATCCATATTCAACCATCCCAGTTCAGGTAGTTGTGGGATACTCTTTGTCTACCCCTTATGCCAAATATCAGTCTCACACAAGAATTCTGAGCTTTTCGAACCCGTTTTAGTTCCACTCTATCAAGAAATGGGCCATATACCATATCAGCAAAGTTGAAGTGGGACAACACTAAAGCTTCGCAGAGCGTGGCTTTAGTATTTTGTGATAGGTAACGTCTATGGGGGTAAATTATTTTTAACATTGAATATGCGCAGAGTAATGTGGTCTCTGAACTTGAGTTCAGAGTCAACCCTACGCCCAAATCCTTCACGGAATCCCTAAATGATATTATATTGTTCCCTAGGTTTAGCTTAATATTATTTTCTATGTAATACGTTTCTGTACGAATCATTACAAAACACTATAGCCGTCGATTTACCAGGGTTTATCTTTAACAAGTGATCTCCAGAGATTTTGAGAAGGCTATTCAAGTCGGTATTCAGTCGGTTTGTTATAAGTTCTGACAGGTCAGGTTTAAAAGAGGCAAATTTGCAATATATTTATGGCTAATATTTTCACGCAATGTTTTATCGCCAAATCATATAACGGAACTTTTCGAGGGATTTAGTCTCAACTTGTGAGATCTACAGTACCTATTAATACTATCAAGATCTCCATTTACTAGCGACATGACTCGCGGACATTGTCACACTTCAACTTCGTATCCCCAGCAAAAAATTGGCCATCAATTTAACATGTAAATCTGCAGTGTAAAGTGGGAACATCAATGGTCCCATCACCGAGCCTTGCGGTACATCCGATTGAACGTATTTTGAAGTCGACATTCGATTTTTGATAATGACTGAAGTCTAACTGCCTCTGACACTGCAATTCGTCATTTTATAGTTTCAACTGAGCTTAGTATATTCGGTAAACAATGATGTTTCTTCAAGTATACTAAGTGACATATAAATCCGAACACCCAGTTTAAATGGTTTTATTTTAATAAAATTTTGTATAAGTACTTGATGAAGCATAATAAGTAAATGATAAAAATTTCAAAATGCACTGCTTTAAAGCCCTTTGACGCGCCTAGGCATGCTTCTGATCAGGTGGTCAATGTCCTCCTGTGGTATCTCATTCCAGGCAACCACCAACTCCTCTCGAAGTGCTTCTAGAGTCTGAGGAGGACCTTGCAAATTGAGCAATCTCCTACCCATCATATCCCACACGTGCTCAATTGGGGATAAGTCGAGAGATCTTGGTGGCCATGGTAACAATGTGACATCATTATGTTGAAAGAAGTCTATTGTGACTCTTGCAGCATTTGGTCGGGCAAGGGTGCCAAGATAGGGTAAAAGATGGGGTTCTAGAACTTCGTAGATATAACGCTGCGCGTTCATGTTACCTCTGATGAAGATTAAAGGTGACCTGGAACCATAAGCTATAGCACCCCAAACTATAACTCCAACAGTGTGATGAACATGTCTTTCAACAAAAAACTGTGGATTCCTCCTTTCACCACGTCGCCTTCTAACCCTGGCACGACCATCATGCATGCCTAAACAAAATCGAGACTAGTCACTAAAGACAATACTGTTCCATTCCTGATCCCAGAGTGACCGTTGTCTGCACCACTCAAAGCGATTACGCCGGTGTTCTCGAGTTAAAGGGAGGACCCAGTGTGGCCGGTATGAAAACAAGCCAAAACTTCTCATTCGTCGGTAAACACTTTGCATGCCAATAGGTCTTCCGTGTTCTGCAAACCATTCATTTGCAATGGACCTGGTAGTGGAGAAACGGTCCCTTAAGGCCAATAATCTTAGGCGGCGATCTTCACGGTCTGTTGTTCTACGGCGGCGTCCAGTGCCCCTTGCACTTTGCGTACGGCCTTCTCGAATCCATGCCTGACAACACCTAACCACAGTGTCTACACTTCTTTGCACTCTAACTGCAATTGCCCGAAAAGAAAGTCCAGCTTCCCGAAGTCCCACTATACGGCCCCTATCAAACTCACTAAGTTGACGAAATCGTACAGGTCTCTCGTAACCGATCGTAAAGGATGTCAAGAACCAAAATCCGCCAACGTTGATTCTTTACTGCGGCTGAAATATTCATTTTTAGAGCGTTAGTGAATTAAAAAAAAAACAGTATAAAAACCAGAATGTTCATGCTGAAAATTTTTTCACTTGTTATTTACAGTAAGATAAATACATTCACCAACTTTTATTAAAATGAAACCATTTAAACTGGGTGTTCGGATTTATATGTCACTTAGTATATTTATAATATGGGTAATATTATAAAAGGGCAACACAAGGAAATCAGGGTACCGTTCAGGCTATCAGCGCCAAAAGCCTTCGTCTTGTTACTGAGGATACTATTTAAAACAAAATCGTCGATTAGGTTAAATGAGGTTTCATCAAGCAAGCAGTCGTTATAGAAATGCAACAATTCTTGTTTTGGAGTATTATTTTGTGATATTTGGGCAAAGTAGGTAATAAGTTCATTAACATTAATTAAATGGTCAGGGATGTATTTATTTTTATTTCCAGGTATATTTAGTTTTTTTAGGTCAGGTCATTTTTACTTTTCTGGGCAATTCTGAAACTTTAAATTTAGATATGCCTTTTTTCGGCTCTAATAGCAGAAGTGGTCAGGTTTTTTAATTGTTTATAATAGTCTCGATGACCAGATTGGTGCGTTTGTCCAAAACGAGAAAGAGCTTGCTTTCGAAGACTTAATGGTATCTGTGATCCATGGACTGTATGGTCTTTATTTATTTATATTCAATATAGTGTCTGTTAACAATGATACCTTACGATCGATGTCATCTATCATCCTTAAAGTTCTTCCAGTTACTGAAACTCCTTCTGTGGTTGTCTCTCCGATTTATCATTGAATCTTTTGGATTCTATGGACTTTTCTAGAAATATTCCGACAGCTTCTCGAATCACCTTGTATATATTCAATTCACGAAATTCGGGGCATCGACTCAGGTCCGTGTATTTTTACACATCGGTTTTAGATTGATTGGAATCCATATGAGGAACGGAGATAGAGAGAGAACGGAGGAGTATTGAGGGCAACAGTCTATAATTGCATTTTGCATATATACGCGCAGTTTATAGGCTTCAGTGCGTTCACAAAAGATAACATGGCCGCTTTACAAAACAAAAAAGCATAAGTTGCGAAGAAATCCGCTCCTGTATTGGTTACATACAACTAAATAAATCCATATACAGCGACCAAGATATTGAAATCGTCGAAAACGAAGGCAAAATCGTATAGCCCTGCTTTTATTGGCCGACATAAATTTTGATATCGGTCAGTTCCTACTTACGACCAGAACTATTGATCTTAAAATATGTTCGTGAAAACAATACATACATTCAACATTCTCCCTGAAACGTAACAATATCCTTAGCAACCAAAACAAAAGCACTGATCGGCTGTGCCCAATGGTGCGTTTTTACCAGTTTAACGGTAGGTTGACGTTTAAACGGCGGTTGGGCTTGCGCTGGTTGTGTGGGTTTAGGTGACGACACCTGGACCGTTGTTTTACATCAGTGGGCAAGAATTAATTCTAACTCGATAAATATACAGGGTGGCGCATCGAAAACGAAACAGACGCATTTACTGGCAGCTCAGTTTTTTTTTTTGGAAAAACGCTCAGACCCGACGATTTTGTTTTAGAGGGGGACACAAGTTTGACAAAAATTCACGTTAACACGTGCAGCCCCCTGGGCGGGGGTGACACCAACCCTAAAATCTTCAATGGAAAGGGGGATCGAGTGACACATTATTTTAAAGGTCTTTCAATTCCCTTTATAATAATGTAAAATACATGAGCTTCAGCCGGTATGAAAACAAGCCAAAACTTCTCATTCGTCGGTAAACACTTCGCATGCCAATAGGTCTTCCGTGTTCTGCAAACCATTCATTTGCAATGGACCTGGTAGTGGAGAAACGGTCCCTTAAGGCCAATAATCTTAGGCGGCGATCTTCACGGTCTGTTGTTCTACGGCGGCGTCCAGTGCCCCTTGCTCTTTGCGTACGGCTTTCTCGAAGCCATGCCTGACAACACCTAACCACAGTGTCTACACTTATTTGCACTTTAACTGCAATTGCCCGAAAAGAAAGTCGAGCTTCCCGAAGTCCCACTATACGGCCCCTATCAAACATCGTACAGGTCTCCGTACTCTAGGCATCGTAACCGATCGTAAAGGATGTCAAGAACCAAAATTCTTTACTGCGGCTGAAATATTCATTTTTAGAGCGTTAGTGAATTGAAAAAAAGCAGTATAAAAACCGGAATGTCCAACTGATACGGCTGAAATTTTTTTCACTTAGTAAGATAAATACATTCATCAACTTTTATTAAAATAAAACCATTTAAACTGGGTGTTCAGATTTATATGTCACTTAGTATAGTTAACAGAGTCTCTCCAACCTCCCATTTCCTCTTATTTGAAGAAATTCTTCTTCCATTCCGTCTTCTTTACTTTCTTTGTTGGATGCTTGACAGACCTATCGATTTACAAGACTTAAACCGATGTCAAATCTCTTCTGAAGCGCAAAGGGAATACTCAGTACAAGAATAAGAGTGGAAGTTCCACAGGGTACTGTTCCGGGGCCACTATTTTGCGTGATTTATACAAATGACATATTCCGAAATTTAGATAGATGTCGACACATTAAAAAATTGGTTGTATTGAATTTTTAGCATTTTCAACTCTTCGCGACAGTGTGCTGATGAAAACTGTTTAGCACG
Organism: Acanthoscelides obtectus; assembly: GCA_963669975.1. Lineage (NCBI taxonomy): Eukaryota > Metazoa > Arthropoda > Insecta > Coleoptera > Chrysomelidae > Acanthoscelides > Acanthoscelides obtectus. Next base: position 6,911,129 of record CAVLJG010000010.1, read on the forward strand.
AGGGAAATTCTGTAACCACCCTTCTAAAGGGATGCAGTGGAGTGTGCATATCTATCTGGCAAACGCGTACATTTCCTCCCTTGTCTCATATTAACTGCCACCCCAGTCTAATAGCCCAACATTATTTTCGGGCTTGTCCCTCTCAGTCGCCATTAGGCCCTCCTTTTAAAACGAGCGTTTTGAACAGGGAGGTAAATTATGAGCCGTGAATATGAATTTGAATTTTAGGTACGCAAAAAATATTGTTAAGTGAAAAATGAATTTCAAAATGTTTGACGCCCTAAAATTTTATTGAATACTCTCAAAAGCTTGAGATTTTTATAAAACCTTGACCTTGCCAAGAAGCTGTCCACTATCCCCAAAAATCATCAGTAAACTCGGAAGAGTGACTTGAATTTTAAAAACCACAAGCCTTTTCGTCTTTGGTATCGTACACAAAATTCCATCAAAATAAAGTTATAACGGAGACAGTATTCATAAAAAACAATGTCACGATTTCAAACATTTGTTTAGTTTTTGGTTTAGTATTAGTCAAAATTCCATCAAAATCTGCATTGTACTTTTTGAGTTATAAAGGAGACAGTATCCAAAAAATAATATCACGATTTAATTTTTTTTTGTTACTATATTATTTTTTTTCTTCTCTTTTTTTGTGGAAGTGTTTAATTGTTCAAACACCTTTATGTGTTTATTCAGATCACTGAAGTTTTTCTTTTTTCTTTTTTCTTTTGTTATTATTTTCTGATTAATTGAAGTTGAGTCATTAATTTTCAGATAATGATTGTAGAAGGAAGATAAACCAAAATATGTGTGTAAAAATAAAAAAAAAATTTACCTTGTTTTATAAAGTATCCTCCCGACAAGTATTTCAGTGCGGACCTGTATTTGATCGTGAGGTCTTGGAGCACCGGCATGCCGTCCCCTGTGAGGTCTTAAGTCACCTGATTCACGAGCTCGTTGTACATTAACAAAGGCACGAGGGGTTGGTTGCACTCGATTGGGAAACCGATCCGCATAAACATGTGCCATTTTTTATTTCGTTTGAGCCACGCAACAGACACCACTATTCACTCACGCGTTACCGACTGACACTGACTGTATACAACTGAATAAAATAATTGTAAAAACATCGTTCCAAATTCTTTCGCTTTTTTGTTTCCGATGCGATGAACCGATAAGGCGGATTATATCCGTTGTTGCCAAACACGAGCACATAATATTATTATTGAGACAGGGCGGTACTCAAACTTCCAAAGGGCTATAACTTTGTTACTTTAATTTTACCAGAAAAATGGTAAAGGAAAAAAACATTTCTTTTGATCTGTTAAAATAAATGACTCAACTTCGAAGTCACCCTGTATATATATGTGTGTATATATATGTGTATATATGGTACCATTTTGTTTTGATTTCACTAATTTCCTGTGATTGGGTGTATACCTGTTGGAAATAAATGTATTATTATTGTATTATTATTATTAAACATATTTTTAGTTATACATTTTTATTACAATATTAGTCAAAATTTCATCAAAATCTGAAATGTACTTTTTGAGTTATGAAGGAGACATTGTCAAAAAAACAATACCACGATTTCAGTTAGTATAGCAATAGTCAAAATTACATCAAAATCTGACCTTTAGTTCTTTATTGATAAAGTAGGCAGTATCCAAAAAACAACATTACGATTTCAAACATTTTCTTGATTATACATTTCTCATTCACATTTATACTCCCGCACATATCATGTTCAAAATACCGCCCAGACCATGTAGACTTTGCTCAGATTGTTGACCGCTATTTCGGTTTCTAAATCATAATTATAAATCCATGATTCATCTACCACTGCTACCGTTTGTTTTGAAAATGTTCCAATATTAAACTGCACTACTTTGCTCGACTTTTATATTTCACTTTATCGTTTGACAGTATTTTAAGACATATTGCATAATACAGCGTCACCCCTGTTTATTGTTTGAACGTGTCAACAGCAGGTCGAAAATATACTTTAAACGGAATGAAGGCCATGTACTGACATCATATTGAAGCTCTTATAAGTCTGGAATATTTCATGCCATTTTGGAAGATCCCATTTAAACACCCTCCTTTTTACTTTCGACGTGGAAGCCTAAACAGTACGGGCGTAGGAAATAGTTGGGGACGCAACAATCTTGTTCCAGGTCACCGAAGACTTGATCTGGCACGAACACATCTCCCTCGATACAAGACAGAGTCAATCTACTTGACGCCCTTCTTATATTTTTCGCCTCTAGTATATAGTGTCGCACCGACCATAGAAATAAGAAACTGGTCTATTGTGTCTTATGCGAAATTTTTATATTACTACCTTTGATTCGAAAAACCGAATCCAACGATCGACCGTTAAAAATATGAAGGATAAAGACGCGGCCGTGATCCTTGAAAAATTCTTCAGCTGGAGCTAGTTTCCTTAAAAGGCTTTGGACAAGAAAGCGCGGCAAACGTGTGAGCTGGTAAATGTTCTACGGACGATGATCTGTCTGTTTGTTAGTCGACTTTTCCTTTTTCCTTGTCTGTGAAGGTTGTTGTGTCTGGGTTGGGTGTCACGGAACTTTACACTTTTTACGATTTTTCATCAAGCGCTCGATATGAATCATAATTATGCGAAGTATAGATATACAAAGAAACTCATTTGTTTGGTTGATCATTAAACCAATGATTGGGTAGTTTTACCTGTAATATTTTATATATACACGGTGTCCTGAAAATTGGAACTCTCCTTGGACACGCGCACAGCTTTCTGTACCGAAAATAGTGGTGTCTTCAAGGAAATTTAGCAACATATTGGCAACGCTGCAGATTGCCGCGTCAGCGTTGCTAGGCAACGCACTGATGAGCTTCTGTCTCTTTCTAACATATGTGTTCACACACTTCTCTCTCACAAATTTGGTTTTCGGCGTATATTCGTCGCTCATTTGAAGGTCGGTTTATCTGATATTTTTTCGATGTCGGATACAAATAAATCATTCTGAAAATATTCGATTCAAACGGCGAAATGTAGGCTGATCTGAGCTTGACCCACATGCAAAACGTGTAAAAAGATTATAGTAACGAAATTAGACGAAGATGTACACATTGTATTTTTAGATATTCACAACGTGTGCGGCCAGATGTCGGTGTTTGTCTTTTCTGGAAAGTGGAAATTGTAACGGAATTACGCAACGCGTAGGACGTTTTACAATACGTCGTGTGCTATTAATTGAAGTTATTAGCAGCAAAAAAATGGCGTCATGCTACCAACATTGCTGTGTTAGTGTGTTTAATTTTTTTTGTTTTTTTACTCTGTAGCCAAACATTTGATCTGGGATGATTCTTTATAAAATTTTGGAAATAAATAATGATTCACATAATCGCTTTTTGTTTTAAAACTAGTGCCTGTTGGTATATAATAGTTTCTGCCTAAAATAGCATGTTTTGATGACGCTGTTAACACGCGTGTGAAAACGTAAGTCTTCGACTAGAGTAGACCCAAACTTTTGCTGGCATTCGCATTTGATTTTTGAGGATCGAGTTCCATATTAGGTATTAATAACAGAATAGTTATTATACTAAGTGACATATAAATCCGAACACCCAGTTTAAATGGTTTTATTTTAATAAAAGTTGGTGAATGTATCCATTTATTACGATTTATTACGATTTATTACGATTTATTACGATTTATTACGATTTATTAAGATTTATTACGATTTATTACGATTTATTACGATTTATTACGATTTATTACGATTTATTACGATTTATTACGATTTATTACGATTTATCACGATTTATTACGATTTATTACGATTTACTACGATTTATTACGATTTATTACGATTTATTACGATTTATTACGATTTATTACATTTATTACGATTTATTACGATTTATTACGATTTATTACGTTTTATTACGATTTATTACAATTTATTACGATTTATTACGATTTATTACGATTTATCACGATTTATGACGATTTATTACGATTTATCACGATTTATTACGATTTATTACGATTTATCACGATTTATTACGATTTATTACGATTTATTAGGATTTATTACGATTCATACGATTTATTACGATTTATTACGATTTATTACGATTTATTACGATTTATTACGATTTATTACGATTTATTACGATTTATTACGATTTATTAAGATTTATTACGATTTATGGTGGGACTTCGGGAAGCTGGACTTTCTTTTCGGGCAATTGCAGTTAGAGTGCAAAGAAGTGTAGACACTGTGGTTAGGTGTTGTCAGGCATGGCTTCGAGAAGGCCGTACGCAAAGTGCAAGGGGCACTGGATGCCGCCATAGAACAACAGACCGTGAAGATCGCCGCCTAAGATTATTGGCCTTAAGGGACCGTTTCTCCACTACCAGGTCCATTGCACACTGGGTCCTCCCTTTAACTTGAGAACACCGACGTAATCACCTTGAGTGGTGCAGACAACGGTCACTCTGGGATCAGGAATGGAACAGTATTGTCTTTAGTGACGAGTCGTGCCAGGGTTAGAAGGCGACGTGGTGAATGGAGGAATCCAATGCGCAGCGTTATATCCACGAAGTTCTAGAACCCCATCTTTTACCCTATCTTGACACCCTGGTAGATCCAACTTTATAACAAGATAATGCCCGACCACATGTTGCAAGAGTCACAATAGACTTCTTTCAACATAATGATGTCACATTGTTACCATGGCCACCAAGATCTCCCAACTTATCCCCAATTGAGCACGTGTGGGATATGATGGATAGGAGATTGCTCAATTTGCAACGTCCTCCTCAGACTCTAGAAGCACTTCGAGAGGAGTTGGTGGTTGCCTGGAATGAGATACCACAGGAGGACATTGACCACCTGATCAGAAGCATGCCTAGGCGCGTTGGAGAATGCGTAGCAGATCAGGATGCATCCACACATTATTAAAGGTCAAAGGGCTTTAAAGCAGTGCAATCATTTTGAAATTTTTATCATTTACTTATTATGCTTCATTAAGTAGTTATACAAAATTTCATTAAAATAAAACCATTTAAAATGGGTGTTCGGATTTATATGTCACTTAATATATTAAGAACAAGAGGGGCCCTAGAACTGAACCCTGTGCTACCCCGGAAGGAATATTTGAAATACTTGTTCAACAGGTGCATAGAATCCCTAGGAGCAGTAGCTTTTTAATAATAGGTCTTTCAGAGAACCATCATACACGGAGTAATACAAATTAAAGGTTATACAGTACAAATTGATGGAAATCAAAAAATTACAAATTAATTTTTTGCTCTTTTTTTTAAATCGTGTTTTTTCAACACTGAATAGTCGCAAAAGATTTCTACCTCGAAATAAAAATCGACGAGTCCAAGCTATATTTTTCCAGTGCTCTTATCAGCCGAAAAATGTATCCACACAGAAACGATTAATTTGTAACCAATACGATAGTTTGTAAAATCTAGCTGCAAAAAATGCGAATAACTGAGAAACATGTAAGACCCACTAGCTCGACCAATCAGAGGATTTATTTCTGCTCACTTCTCTCGAAAAACAAAAAAAAAAACACGTTGTAACGCTCTTATCAGTAAACAGAAATAGCCCCACAAAAAAAGCCTGACGCTGATTGGTCAACCAATACGATTATCGCTTGCTGGATAATCTACGGACGCGCTGCTAGGTGTATGGCTTGTAGGCGGGTCTTTTCGTTTTTTACGACTCGCAGGATATTATTGGTTATTTATATCCTATTAAGTAAAACGTTGGGATGGGTTTTTCAAAATACGCTGACAGTGGAGATTTTGGTACTTGTCGCGACAGTCGATTATCAATTAGTATGTGTACAAATGCTGACGTCGTTATGCATCATACGTGCGACATCACCGCGTCGCCTAGCAACGGTGACGCAGAAAGTCGTGCAATCTGCGGCGTTGCCAATTGATATCGGATTTTTTCTTGCTTATATCGTATTCCAATATGTTTTTTAACTTCATAAATGCAGGTTCAATGGGTGGCCTTGAAGAAGGTACGTTCGACAGAAAACCAAGTAACGGGGAAAAACCACATAGTTATTTTTTCAACACAGTACTGAATCACTAAAAAAGAAAGGTATAACACGTGTGAAATTATACAATCAATAAACTATGAAATTTACCAAAAGAAAATCATTGAAAAGGGTTTGGCCTAGGAATGGGCACTCTACCGTTAATAAAGAGAATTTCATTACTAGTAAGTGATGAAAATAGTAAAAAAACGTTACGTGATTTTGGCAAGTGACAAGATGAAACAAAAACAAACTTTCATTCAGTTTCTGTTACAGCGTAATTTTGAGTTTACTTGAATGTTTACGAACTTGCTCCACAGTGTAGTCCACTGAGTCACGCAATTGAAGGTCGCCGCTTGACATAATCCTTCAAGGTCGCTGAACCTGCGGTGTGAACGCGCACTGAACTTGACAGAACCGTCTACGAAACTGTCGTCGCTCTTCCGTCATAATCTGACACTTCTCCCATTTCATCCCTCATCAAAATTCCAGTCACCAACCCGTAGCCTAAAATGCCGGGCCACGTTTTGACTATGTTCCTGTTCCGTTCCAGAATAATCTAAGATGCCCTCTCTGCTGGAAGCCCTGGAACAGAAGTACGGCGAGTTACCGACGGATTCGGACGGCTCGGAAGACGAAGGTATCTCGGTGTCGATCTTCGTCCCCTGCAAACCACCAAGAGCCGTGGTACCTGCTCTTCTGGTGCTGAACGATTGCGATATCGCCACTGCTGGAGAAAAGGAGGCATTGGTGCAGAAATGCGCGGGAGTCGAAGAGCTGGACCTCGCTAAGAACAAGCTGAATGATTGGCCTGAGGTAGGTTCCTTTATACAAAAATACACAGGACTTTCCGTTAAAAAATGTTTGGTCTGGTTCCATTTTGAGCTACCCTGTATATCAGAAAATATTTTTTTATCTATAATTTAACTTTTTTTCAGTTCCTTATAATAAGGAATCTGTGGTACTGCGAGTTTAGGAGTCTTCAAACTCTTAAATTCCCTTTGTAGAAGTGCGAAATATTCAATTTTTGAAAACATATGAAAAAACAAAAATTTTGATATTAGCAAACTTTCCAAATATTTTTCAAACATGCATTAACAAAATTTCAAAAACGTTTTCTGGGTCTTTCCGAAGAAAAAAGATTCTTATGCACTTTCCTCTAAAGTTGATAGTTTTCGGGATTTAATATTTGTAGAAGTGAGAAATATTCCATTTTTGAAAACATGAAAAAACAAAAAGATGAATGTGTTACCAAAGTTTCTAAATATTTTTGGAGAAGTGCGAAATATTCCATTTTTGAAAACATATGAAAAAACAAACATTTTGATATTAGCAAACTTTCCAAATATTTTTCAAACATGCATTAACAAAATTTCAAAAACGTTTTCTGGATCTTTCCGAAGAAAAAAGATTCTCATGCACTTTCCTCTAAAGTTGATAGTTTTCGGGATTTAATATTTGTAGAAGTGAGAAATATTCCATTTTTGAAAACATGAAATAACAAAAAGATGAGTGTTACCAAAGTTTCCAAATATTTTTGGAGAAGTGCGAAATATTCCATTTTTGAAAACATGAAAAAACAAAAATTTTGATATTAGCAAACTTTCCAAATATTTTTCAAACATGCATTAACAAAATTTCAAAAACGTTTTCTGGGTCTTTCTGAAGAAAAAATATTCTTATGCACTTTCCTCTAAAGTTGATAGTTTTCGGAATTTAATATTTGTAAAAGTGAGAAATGTTCCATTTTTGAAAACATGAAAAAACAAAAAGATGAATGTGTTACCAAAGTTTCCAAATATTTTTGGAGAAGTGCGAAATATTCCATTTTTGAAAACATATGAAAAAACAAACATTTTGATATTAGCAAATTTTCCAAATATTTTTCAAACATGCATTAACAAAATTTCAAAAACGTTTTCTGGGTCTTTCTGAAGAAAAAATATTCTTATGCACTTTCCTCTAAAGTTGATAGTTTTCGGGATTTAATATTTGTAGAAGTGAGAAATATTCCATTTTTGAAAACATGAAAAAACAAAAAGATGAATGTGTTACCAAAGTTTCCAAATATTTTTGGAGAAGTGCGAAATATTCCATTTTTGAAAACATAGGAAAAAACAAAAATGTTGATTTTAGCAAACTTTCCAAATATTTTTCAAACATGCATTAACAAAATTTCCAAAACGTTTTCTGGGTCTTTCTGAAGAAAAAATATTCTTATGCACTTTCCTCTAAAGTTGATAGTTTTCGGGATTTAATATTTGTAGAAGTGAGAAATATTCCATTTTTGAAAACATGAAAAAACAAAAAGATGAGTGTTACCAAAGTTTCCAAATATTTTTGGAGAAGTGCGAAATATTCCATTTTTGAAAACATGAAAAAACAAACATTTTGATATTAGCAAACTTTCCAAATATTTTTCAAACATGCATTAACAAAATTTCAAAAACGTTTTCTGGGTCTTTCCGAAGAAAAAAGATTCTTATGCACTTTCCTCTAAAGTTGATAATTTTCGGGATTTAATATTTGTAGAAGTGAGAAATATTCCATTTTTGAAAACATGAAAAAACAAAAAGATGAATGTGTTACCAAAGTTTCCAAATATTTTTGGAGAAGTGCGAAATATTCCATTTTTGAAAACATAGGAAAAAACAAAAATGTTGATATTAGCAAACTTCCCAAATATTTTTCAAACATGCATTAACAAAATTCCCAAAACGTTTTCTGGGTCTTTCTGAAGAAAAAATATTCTTATGCACTTTCCTCTAAAGTTGATAGTTTTCGGGATTTAATATTTGTAGAAGTGAGAAATATTCCATCTTTGAAAACATGAAAAAACAAAAAGATGAGTGTTACCAAAGTTTCCAAATATTTTTGGAGAAGTGCGAAATATTCCATTTTTGAAAACATATGAAAAAACAAAAAATTTGATATTAGCAAACTTTCCAAATATTTTTCAAACATGCATTAACAAAATTTCAAAAACGTTTTCTGGGTCTTTCTGAAGAAAAAAGATTCGTATGCACTTTCCTCTAAAGTTGATAGTTTTCGGGATTTAATATTTGTAGAAGTGAGAAATATTCCATTTTTGAAAACATGAAAAAACAAAAAGATGAGTGTTACTAAAGTTTCCAAATAGTTTTGGAGAAGTGCGAAATATTCCATTTTTGAAAACATGAAAAAACAAAAATTTTGATATTAGCAAACTTTCCAAATATTTTTCAAACATGCATTAACAAAATTTCAAAAACGTTTTCTGGGTCTTTCTGAAGAAAAAAGATTCTTATGCACTTTCCTCTAAAGTTGATAGTTTTCGGGATTTAATATTTGTAGAAGTGAGAAATATTCCATTTTTGAAAACATGAAAAAACAAAAATTTTGATATTAGCAAACTTTCCAAATATTTTTCAAACATGCATTAACAAAATTTCAAAAACGTTTTCTGGGTCTTTCTGAAGAAAAAAGATTCTCATGCACTTTCCTCTAAAGTTGATAGTTTTCGGGATTTAATATTTGTAGAAGTGAAAAATATTCCATTTTTGAAAACATGAAAAAACAAAAAGATGAGTGTTACCAAAGTTTCCAAATATTTTTGGAGAAGTGCGAAATATTCCATTTTTGAAAACATGAAAAAACAAAAAGATGAGTGTTACCAAAGTTTCCAAATATTTTTGGAGAAGTGCGAAATATTCCATTTTTGAAAACATGAAAAAACAAACATTTTGATATTAGCAAACTTTCCAAATATTTTTCAAACATGCATTAACAAAATTTCAAAAACGTTTTCTGGGTCTTTCTGAAGATAAAAGATTCTTATGCACTTCCCTCTAAAGTTGATAGTTTTCGGGATTTAATATTTGCAGAAGTGAGAAATATTCCATTTTTGAAAACATGAAAAAACAAAAAGATGAGTGTTACCAAAGTTTCCAAATATTTTTGGAGAAGTGCGAAATATTCCATTTTTGAAAACATATGAAAAAACCAAAATTTTGATATTAGCAAACTTTCCAAATATTTTTCAAACATGCATTAACAAAATTTCAAAAACGTTTCCTGGGTCTTTCGGAAGAAAAAATATTCTTATGCACTTTCCTCTAAAGTTGATAGTTTTCGGGATTTAATATTTGTAGAAGTGAGAAATATTCCATTTTTGAAAACATGAAAAAACAAAAAGATGAGTGTTACCAAAGTTTCCAAATATTTTTGGAGAAGTGCGAAATATTCCATTTTTGAAAACATGAAAAAACAAACATTTTGATATTAGCAAATTTTCCAAATATTTTTCAAACATGCATTAACAAAATTTCAAAAACGTTTTCTGGGTCTTTCCGAAGAAAAAAGATTCTTATGCACTTTCCTCTAAAGTTGATAGTTTTCGGGATTTAATATTTGTAGAAGTGAGAAATATTCCATTTTTGAAAACATGAAAAAACAAAAAGATGAGTGTTACCAAAGTTTCCAAATATTTTTGGAGAAGTGCGAAATATTCCATTTTTGAAAACGTATGAAAAAACAAACATTTTGATATTAGCAAACTTTCCAAATATTTTTCAAACATGCATTAACAAAATTTCAAAAACGTTTTCTGGGTCTTTCTGAAGAAAAAATATTCTTATGCACTTTCCTCTAAAGTTGATGGTTTTCGGGATTTAATATTTGTTAGAAGTGAGAAATGTTCCATTTTTGAAAACATGAAAAAACAAAAAGATGAGTGTTACCAAAGTTTCCAAATATTTTTGGAGAAGTGCGAAATATTCCATTTTTGAAAACATATGAAAAAACAAACATTTTGATATTAGCAAACTTTCCAAATATTTTTCAAACATGCATTAACAAAATTTCAAAAACGTTTTCTGGGTCTTTCTGAAGAAAAAAGATTCTTATGCACTTTCCGCTAAAGTTGATAGTTTTCGGAATTTAATATTTGTAGAAGTGAGAAATGTTCCATTTTTAAAAACATGAAAAAACAAAAAGATGAGTGTTACCAAAGTTTCCAAATATTTTTGGAGAAGTGCGAAATATTCCATTTTTGAAAACATGAAAAAACAAACATTTTGATATTAGCAAACTTTCCAAATATTTTTCAAACATGCATTAACAAAATTTCAAAAACGTTTTCTGGGTCTTTCCGAAGAAAAAAGATTCTTATGCACTTTCCTCTAAAGTTGATAATTTTCGGGATTTAATATTTGTAGAAGTGAGAAATATTCCATTTTTGAAAACATGAAAAAACAAACATTTTGATATTAGCAAATTTTCCAAATATTTTTCAAACATGCATTAACAAAATTTCAAAAACGTCTTCTGGGTCTTTCTGAAGAAAAAAGATTCTTATGCACTTTCCGCTAAAGTTGATAGTTTTCGGAATTTAATATTTGTAGAAGTGAGAAATGTTCCATTTTTAAAAACATGAAAAAACAAAAAGATGAGTGTTACCAAAGTTTCCAAATATTTTTGGAGAAGTGCGAAATATTCCATTTTTGAAAACATGAAAAAACAAACATTTTGATATTAGCAAATTTTCCAAATATTTTTCAAACATGCATTAACAAAATTTCAAAAACGTCTTCTGGGTCTTTCTGAAGAAAAAATATTCTTATGCACTTTCCTCTAAAGTTGATAGTTTTCGGGATTTAATATTTGTAGAAGTGATAAATATTCCATTTTTGAAAACATGAAAAAACAAAAAGATGAATGTGTTACCAAAGTTTCTAAATATTTTTGGAGAAGTGCGAAATATTCCATTTTTGAAAACATGAAAAAACAAACATTTTGATATTAGCAAACTTTCCAAATATTTTTCAAACATGCATTAACAAAATTTCAAAAACGTTTTCTGGGTCTTTCTGAAGAAAAAATATTCTTATGCACTTTCCTCTAAAGTTGATAGTTTTCGGGATTTAATATTTGTAGAAGTGAGAATTCCATTTTTGAAAACATGAAAAAACAAAAAGATGAATGTGTTACCAAAGTTTCCAAATATTTTTGGAGAAGTGCGAAATATTCCATTTTTGAAAACATATGAAAAAACAAACATTTTGATATTAGCAAACTTTCCAAATATTTTTCAAACATGCGTTAACAAAATTTCAAAAACGTTTTCTGGGTTTTTGTGAAGAAAAAATATTCTTATGCACTTTCCTCTAAAGTTGATAGTTTTCGGGATTTAATATTTGTAGAAGTGAGAAATATTCCATTTTTGAAAACATATGAAAAAATAAAAATTTTGATATTAGCAAACTTTCCAAATATTTTTCAAACATGCGTTAACAAAATTTCAAAAACGTTTTCTGGATCTTTCTGAAGAAAAAATATTCTTATGTACTTTCCTCTAAAGTTTTCGGGATTTAATATTTGTAGAAGTGAGAAATATTCCATTTTTGAAAACATATGAAAAAACAAAAATTTTGATATTAGCAAACTTTCCAAATATTTTTCAAACATGCATTAACAAAATTTCAAAAACGTTTTCTGGGTCTTTCTGAAGAAAAAAAGATTCTTATGCACTTTCCTCTAAAGTTGATAGTTTTCGGAATTTAATATTTGTAGAAGTGAGAAATTTTCCATTTTTGAAAACATGAAAAAACAAAAAGATGAGTGTTACCAAAGTTTCCAAATATTTTTGGAGAAGTGCGAAATATTCCATTTTTGAAAACATATGAAAAAAACAAAATTTTGATATTAGCAAACTTTTCAAATATTTTTCAAACATGCATTAACAAAATTTCAAAAACGTTTTCTGGGTCTTTCTGAAGAAAAAAAGATTCTTATGCACTTTCCTCTAAAGTTGATAGTTTTTGATATTTAATATTTGTTAGAAGTGAGAAATATTCCATTTTTGAAAACATGAAAAAACAAAAAGATGAGTGTTACCAAACTTTCCAAATATTTTTCAAACTTGCATTAACAAAATTTCAAAGATTTCGAAATCAAAGAACAGAGTCAAAATTGTACAAAAGTCAGTGGCGTACGTTTTTTCTCATAAATATTCGTTCGGGTCCCACTCGGGACGCCACTGGACTTAATAAATTTAATCAAATTCGGACTAAACACTAACACCCTGTACATTGAGAACTAAGAACTTGCGGACCCATGTTTATATGAACTTGCTGTCTTAAAATAACTCAAACGATCGCCTGTTAAATTCATTTATGTATCTCTTTAATGTTATAAATACCGCCGTCAAATTACAACAAAAGCAGGTAAAGGATATTTGAGATATTAAAATTACTGAAAGAGTCGCCTGTTAAATTTAAGGCGCATACTTAACACCCTGTATGTTGCAGGTAATCGGCATTCTCCAGCAGATGCCCAGGCTGAAATTCGTCAACTTGAGCTTCAACGTGCTGTCCACTCCGTTACGATCCGCCGAATTCGACAAGAACATCAAATGGCAAGAACTGCGGAACCTGGTCCTGAACTCGACCTACATCAGTTGGGACAGCGTCGAGGACATCTTGGACCATCTGCCGTGTCTGGAGAGCTCCATTTGAGCCTGAACGAATACAACGACGTGCAGCTGTACGGCGACTGTTCTACTTGTGATAACGAAGCCAACGAAAATTTGGCGCCCAAGTGCTCTTGCGAACAATATAGGTAAAAAATGAGTTTCGGTTTGAACGTTCAGCCTACCGATTATTTTCTTCCGCGCAGGTTAAAACACAAGCACTCAGGGATAAAAATCCTGCATTTCAACGGCAACCCGATAGACGCCTGGCAAGAAGTGAGGAAACTAGGCTATGCATTCCCGAATTTGGAAACACTGGTATTAGCTGACTGCCCAATAAAGTCGTTGCATTTCGACCACGGCGAGGAGAGCGCCTCTAGCGGATGCAATAGGAACTACGAGAGATCGGAAAGCGGCTACGAGTCCGGTATGTTTGTTTTATTTTGTCGTTGCATGCATGTCTTTTTGTCTGTCAATAATTTACGCTTGAATGACATTGTTTTGCAGCTGAAATGAGATGTCTTTTCTCATTTTTGCGTTTTATCCACTCAAAAACTCGCAACACTTATTTAAGCATCATCTACGCACTACTTTACCCTAGTTGCTTGTGAAGATTACCTTCTAGAAAAAGGAAGAACCCTACAATCTTTGCGGAACATATCGAACCATCTTATCTGACTTATTTTATAGACAGTATAAATCAAATAGTGGAGACGATTGATATAATTCTTCCGCATTTTTATATCTTGTTTACAGCAAATAATAATAATAGTCGTCTTTTGTTTAAATCAAAAGTATAAATTAAAAATAGTATAGGTCCTAATATTGAACCTTGAGGAACACCGGAAAGTATCAACGATGTTGAGGACAATCTACAAAATAAAGTTATGATAATCATTTTAAATGAAAAAAATATGTGATAGGATTAAGTCTACGTTAGAAGAACTGTAGTGGTTGAATGTAAAAAATGCGTATGTTACGTTCTCATTTTCATTTTCAAATTAAAAAAATTGGAGACTTAGAAAACTATATAAAATTAAAGATGTAGTCATTATCGTAACTACAATCTACAAAATTGTCAAAAGGGGGTATTTGAATTTAATAAATCGATAATATTAAGCGGTGATCGATTGTTTTTTGGGAGAGGTCACGTGACGTTAGAAATTATGGGCGGGCGACGTCGACGCGGTTTTTCCGGTTTTTTTCCCGGTTCTTGAAACGTTCGCAAGGAAAGAGGTACCTTTTCGGAAAGTAGAAACTCGGCGCTTTATCGGGGAGCGAGAGCCGTCGCGGTGAGAGGAACGAATCGGATCGAAAACGGCCGGTAAAGTCGAAAATCGACTATATTAAGCGGTGATCGATTGTTTCGATTGGTAGGAATTGGTAGGAGTTGCGGATATGTCGTATGACGTCGACGCGGTTTTTTTCCCGGTTCGCGAAACCTTCGGCAGGAAAGCGGTACCGTTTCGGAAACTAGAAAGTCGGCGCTTTACCGTGGAGCGAGAGCCGTCGCGGTAAGAGGAACGGACCGGATCGAAAACGGCCGGTAAAGTCGTAAAATCTACCGTTTTTCGCGCGGTACGGAGACTATTTTATCGGCCGTCTCGCCGTTTATTTTCGAAATATCGACTCGAGATGGGGTCTCGTCGACGATATTAAACGGTGATCATTTGTTTTCTTTTACTTCCCCTCTCGAATCTGGATCCTGGCGTTTCGACACCGGCGCGGTTTTTCGGCTTTTTTTCGGTGTTCGCGAAGGTTTATTGGAAGACGATACCGTTTCGGAAACCAGAAGCTCGACGCTTTACTTGCGAGTAAGAACATGTCGAGGTAAGAGGAAGAGATGCGATCGAAAACGAGGGCCAAGCCGAAAAATTGTAGATTTTCGTGTGTTCGATATTCAATTTCTATCTCCTCCAAAGATAAGGAGCTGCGAACCTATCGATTTTTGCGTGAGAAAGCCCAGACATCGGACATTGGATAGCGTCTTTTTTATTTCTTTGTTCCTTTCGTTCAAAATTTCGTTTTTAAATTCCTCGGTTTATGTATTTTCGATATATTGCTATTATTAAGCGGTGTGAGTTTCGCATTGTTTCTGATTGGTAGAATGATATGTTGGTAGGCTATAGTTGCGGATGTTGTCGTTGTGGAATTGGTAGATGACGTTGACGTCGACGCGGTTTTTCCGGTTTTTTTTCCCGGTTCGCGAAACCTTCGGCAGGAAAGCGGTACCGTTTCGGAAACTAGAAACTCGACGCTTTACGGGCGGGCGAGAGCCGTCGCGGTGAGAGGAACGAATCGGATCGAAAACGGCCGGTAAAGTCGTAAAATCGACCGTTTTTCGCGCGGTACGGAGACTATTTTATCGGCCGTCTCGCCGTATATCGAAATATCGACTCGAGATCGGTCTCGTCGACGATATTAAGCGGTGATCATTTGTTTTCTTTTACTTCCCCTCTCGAGTCTGGATCCGGGCGTTTCGACACCGGCGCGGTTTCCCGGCTTTTTTTTCGAGTTCGCGGAAGGTTTTATCGGAAGACGATACCGTTTCGGAAACCAGAAGCTCGACGCTTTACTTGCGAGTAAGAACTGTCGAGGTAAGGGGAAGAGATGCGATCGAAAACGAGGGCCAAAGTCGAAAAACTGGTAGATTTTCGTGCTGTTCGATATTCAATTTCTATCTCCTCCAAAGATAACGGAGCTGCGAACCTAACGATTTTTGCGTGAGAAAGTCCAGACTTCGGACATTTGGATAGCGTCTTTTTTATTTCTTTATTCCTTTTCTTTCAAAAGTTTCGATTTTTTTAAATTCCTTGGCTTTATGCTACTTTTCGATACATGATATTAAATATTGCTAATATGTAATATCATAATATAGTTGGGTACTTCAACAAAATTCAAGCAATGAGGACTCTTTATACTTTATTAGTCTCTAGCTTTCAATGGACTTTGCCTTCATCATCAGGAGCTGCAAATTAAGAAGAAGTAGCAACTATTGTGCAAAATGAATTTAAATTACTACAATAGTATGTGAGAAAACTGCGCTAGTCGACTATATTAAGCGGTGATCGATTGTTTCGATTGGTAGGAATTGGTAGGAGTGGCGGATTTGTCGTATGACGTCGACGCGGTTTTACCGGTTTTTTTCCCCGGTTCGCGAAACGTTCGGAAGGAAAGCGGTACGGTTTCGGAAACTAGAAAGTCGGCGCTTTACCGTGGAGCGAGAGCCGTCGCGGTAAGAGGAACGGACCGGATCGAAAACGGCCGGTAAAGTCGTAAAATCTACCGTTTTTCGCGCGGTACGGAGACTATTTTATCGGCCGTCTCGCCGTTTATCGAAATATCGACTCGAGATCGGTCTCGTCGACGATATTAAACGGTGATCATTTGTTTTCTTTTACTTCCCCTCTCGAGTCTGGATCCGGGCGTTTCGACACCGGCGCGGTTTTTCCGGCTTTTTTTTCGGGTTCGCGGAAGGTTTTATCGGAAGACGACACCGTTTCGGAAACCAGAAGCTCGACGCTTTACTTGCGAGTAAGAACTGTCGAGGTAAGAGGAAGAGATGCGATCGAAAACGGGGGCCAAAGTCGAAAAACTGGTAGATTTTCGTGCTGTTCGATATTCAATTTCTATCTCCTCCAAAGATAACGGAGCTACGAACCTAACCATTTTTGCGTGAGAAAGCCCAGACATCGGACATTTGGATAGCGTCTTTTTTATTTCTTTATTCCTTTTCGTTCAAAAGTTTCGATTTTTTTAAATTTCTCGGCTTTATGCTACTTTTCGATACATGATATTATATATTGCTAATATATATATAGTTGGGTACTTCGACAAAATTCAAGCAATGAAGACTCTTTATACTTTATTAGTATCTAGCTTTCAATGGACTTTGCCTTCATCATCAGGAGCTGCAAATTAAGAAGAAGTAGCAACTATTGTGCAAAATGAATTTAAATTACTTACAATAGTATGTGAGAAAACTGCGCTAGTCGACTATATTAAGCGGTGATCGATTGTTTCGATTGGTAGGAATTGGTAGGAGTTGCGGATTTGTCGTATGACGTCGACGCGGTTTTTCCGGTTTTTTTTTCCGGTTCGCGAAACGCTCGGAAGGAAAGCGGTACCGTTTCGGAAACTAGAAAGTCGGCGCTTTACCGGGGAGCGAGAGCCGTCGCGGTAACAGAACGAACCGGATCGAAAACGGCCGATAAAGTCGAAAAATCGGCGGTTTTTCGCGCGGTACGGAGACTATTTTATCGGCCGTCTCGCCGTATATCGAAATATCGACTCGAGATCGGTCTCGTCGACGATATTAAGCGGTGATCATTTGTTTTCTTTTACTTCCCCTCTCGAGTCTGGATCCGGGCGTTTCGACACCGGCGCGGTTTTTCCGGCTTTTTTTTCGGGTTCGCGGAAGGTTTTATCGGAAGACGATACCGTTTCGGAAACCAGAAGCTCGACGCTTTACTTGCGAGTAAGAACTGTCGAGGTAAGAGGAAAAGATGCGATCGAAAACGGGGCCAAAGTCGAAAAACTGGTAGATTTTCGTGGTGTTCGATATTCAATTTCTATCTCCTCCAAAAATAACGGAGCTGCGAACCTAACGATTTTTGCGTGAGAAAGCCCAGACATCGGACATTTGGATAGCGTCTTTTTTATTTCTTTATTCCTTTTCGTTCAAAAGTTTCGATTTTTTTAAATTCCTCGGCTTTATGCTACTTTCGATACATGATATTATATATTGCTAATATATATATATAGTTGGGTACTTCGACAAAATTCAAGCAATGAGGACTCTTTATACTTTATTAGTCTCTAGCTTTCAATGGACTTTGCCTTTATCATCAGGAGCTGCAAATTAAGAAGAAGTAGCAAATATTGTGCAAAATGAATTTAAATTACTTACAATAGTATGTGAGATTGTTGCTAAATGTTATTAAAGGTTAAGTTGAGGGAAACATTTAGTAACCTGGTGAAAGCTGGATACATGGTACATTCGTTAAAATTAGTATAAAATACAGCTGTATATCAGGAACACATCAAAACGGATTAAAAATATTTGAAACGAAAGTTAAAATTTTTACATGTTACATCGCTACATTTTCGTTCGATGTGCACATTTCTCAGCGGATGCGGTTTATGGTATCTATCGACCTATATGGCGCCTATGTGGCGCTGTAGGATGATCACTCGTGGAAATAAGTTAAAGCGTGGGAAATAAAAAATCAGAATAGACTTCATTTACGGTGACTAATTTTTCTGTGATTTTTGGCATCGTTTTTTTCTCTAAAATTATTCTCGATACATGTTGCGTTAAATTGCAGCGTTTCTGAGATCACGCATCCCAGAAGTTGAACGAGAAATTATTGCAACAAAGGTTGGCTGTGCGATTTCTCTTGCTTAGAGACTCGACTATCATTCATTCCGCAATCTTTTCTAGTAATCTTTTTTTTGCAGGTAGTGATATATCACATTCGTCCCACGATGCGTTCAGAAAACTCAAAGTGATAAATTTAAATACGACGCAACTATCGACGTGGAGCGATGTGGAAAAGCTAGCTAAGTTTCCCGCTTTGGAATGCGTACGAATACAGGTAGGCGGCAAATATGTCATACCGAATCTTGTGCGGGGTCCTTCAGCAAAGATGTAACAAATAAACATTCGTTGTTTAGGGTTGTCCATTGTGGGAAAGCAACGAGTATACCGAACACGAAAGGAGGCAGCTACTGATCGCAATGTTGCCGAACGTTGCGACTTTGAACGGCGGAGGAAAGATATCGGCTGAGGAACGAGAAGGTTCTGAAAGAGCCTTCATTAGATATTACATGGATAAACCGGAAAGCGAAAGACCTGACAGGTAAACAGAGTTAATCATATCGAAATAGCACGTTACATGCCTAGGTTGAGAAGTAATCGTTGATATCTTGAGGCGCCGAGAGAGATTAATAATGGCTTTCTCAAACCAAATATAGACTTTTTCATCACGAGATTCGATTTTGTAAGATTTAAATATTTTCATTCTATAGAGTTATTTACACTAAACTTTTCGTAAATCAACGATCAACATGTAGTAGCCTGATGTCAAACTTAATTATATACGCAATAGGGCGCAGAATTGACCTGTATATATATATATATATCCTTGAATTGCTTTGGATAGAAGGCAAATTATTGCAAAAGTACACTCTTATAACTTAAACTCAAGCTTTCGAAGATCTATGTCTTCATCGTCTGGAGCTGGAAACAATTATTGACAATAGCAACAAATAACAATTAGGAGGAAAAATAGTTACTTACTAAGTCGGCGAGATTGTTGCTGAAATTGTGTTTAAACATTAGTGAAGGGAATACATAGTCGACAAATTAAAAACTGGACCGATGAGGTTCGATTAGGACGGAATTATTTTATTATTAAATGGCAAATCATAGCTATGTTTTTTTTTATTTTTGAAAGGTTTTTTACTTAAACGTTGATTGATTTTGGAAGAAATTTGAAAATTTGAAAACTATCAACTATTGAAATTTTCAAATTTCTTCGAAAATCGATCAACGTTTAAGTAAAAAACCTTTTCAAAAATCAAAAAAACATAGCTATGATTTGCCATTTAATAATAAAATAATTCCCTCCTAATCAAATTTGAATTATTAAGGTGCAAAATTAATTTAATTCATGACTGAAAACAAATAAGTTCAGCATTTTTTTGCTCCGAAACTGTTGATTTTCGGACATAGGTTATAATGAACTTTTTTAATGCAAGGAATCACCTCTTAAACTTACGAATATTATTTTCCTAACACCCTGTATCTATATATATATAAATAATACAATGTTTTTGTTTATTGGGAATTGTCAAAACTTAAAGCTTAATAAAATTTCAAGCTTTCGACAAACTGTGCTGTCATCTTCAGGAGCTAAAACGCAAATATGAAAATAGCAACCGATTTAGAACAAATTTAAATTTCAATTACTTGCACGTCGGTGAGGTTGCTGCTAAATGGCGTTTTAAAACGTGTTGTTACGATTATAAAAACATAGTGTACTCATCCACGCTATTCTTCTTAAAATGTGCCGACAAAAACTCCGCCCTAAATTTTGACATTCGATTATGAAACACCCTGTAAACTCAGACAATTTATTGTATATTTTTATAGACTTCGTATTCTTTTCAGGTTCTTCGAGCTAGTCCAAATCCACGGCAAGCTAGACCCGTTGGTAAACGTCGACCTTCGACCAGAAAAAAGGGTCAAGATCACGTTCACTTGCGGCAACAACAGCGAAGTTCGTATGGTTGACGTTTACAGAACTGTCAGCGATCTGAAACAGAAATTGGAACGATTCGCCGGATTTTCAGCGAATAAAATGAGATTGTTCTACGTCGACCAGGACCTGAGGGATACTCAGGTGAGTCACATTTCGTACAAACTCGATAATTTTTGAAAAATATGTCTCTTTGCAGGGTCCCGAAGAAATGAAATTCCCCTCCAAGAAGTTGTACAGATACAACATCCGATCAGGGGACGAGATCATAATGATCGAAAAATAACTGTGAACTGAACTGTTCTATTGGTGATACCTTATTTATTACTTTGATTCCTATGATATTAGGATGAAGCCTGCATTCTTCCATTCATTTTGATATCATGATACTGTTACGGAGGGTTATCGAATAATTAACCTGATATTCGGAAAATAAAGACTCATTTTAAACTTCCAAGATCGAGTTGAGGTTGACCTTGATGAGATATTGTTTTGACAGCTCTGTAAAAAGGAGAATTTCAGTATCCAGTATCTTTTCAAGTCAAAATCTGGGAGTCTGATTCTTGCTAAGAAAAATGCTTCAATATTCGTTTTTTATGTTCCATATGACACTGTTTATTATTTTTTTATCTAATTTCTGCATTTTCGCAAATTCAGCGATTTTAAATGATTTTCCGTCAATTCTGTCATAAACTATGTACCGAATGCACAAACCTGAGTACTTTAAAACAATATACAGTAGAACCTCGATTATCCGAACTAATTGGGACCAAAGGTGGTTCGGATAATCGAAAAGTTCGGATAAAAGAGGTTAGATTAAAAATATGTACATATATGTACTACATATGTGTACATAGGGAATAAAACAATTAACTACTCAATATGTACATATATTTATTATGTATGTTGTACATATATATATATATATATATATATATATATATATATATATATATGTACGTACGAACACATTATGAACCATTACAAACTCTTGCTTAGGTACGTTTGAAAAAATCACCAATCTTCGTCTGCTTCATCTTGTTTATTTTTTTTTGTCAAAGCCAACTCCTTTATCTTTTGAAGTTGAAGTAGCTGGACGATTTCTACTTCCTCTTGTCTTTCAAGCCACTGAAAGACAACATCAACGGCTTTTAGTGCTTCGTCGTGAGAGGGTCCCGTTGGACGTTCCAAAGCACAGTCATCGACGCTTTCTTCCTCGTCATCCACAATTGGGTCTGACAGAACACTCTCAATAATTTCTTCATCAGTCACAATGGGGAATCCTTGGTCATCGGCGTCAGAATTTAACCACTTCAGCACGTCTTCTTCGTCACAGTCTTCTCTTACTTTGAGGGATTCAAGTGTGTCAAGCATTTCAGTCACAAGTTCAGTTTCTTCATGTCTTTCGTTAAGGGGCAGTAGATCAACAGTAGGCTCATTGAGATCATCGTAGTATTTTTTCAACAACTTATTCCATGCCTTTTTCAGTGTGCTTGGAGAAACTAAATTCCAGGCCTCAACAATCATGTAGCAACAATCCTTCAGATTAATTGACTTGAAGAACGCGATAACACTGTCAGCCTTTTCTTTTTCATCGTCATTGTCTTTGAGCAAAAGTCGGCGTAAAAGTTGCTTCCGGTAATTCCTTTTCATAGTCTCAATGACACTTTGATCCATTGGCTGAAGGATTGATGTCACATTAGGAGGTAGATAGATGACTTTGAAACCGTCTCTTGTCAAACTCTCAGCATCTGGATGCGAAGGCGCATTGTCCAAAACCAATAAAACAGGCTTTGATTGCTTACCCACTTGCTCAAGAAACTTTTTAACTTCGGGTATGAAGGTGTTGTCATACCAGTCTACAAATATTTTCCGGTCCATCCATGCCCTGGATTGGTTTTTGTAAACGAGAGGTATCTTCGCGTTTTTGAAGCCTCTTGGATTTTTGGATTTTCCTATAAAAAGCATGGGAATTCTATGGCTACCAGTAGCATTTGCACAAACCATTACGGTGACCCGATCTTTGCTTGATTTATATCCAGGGGCTGACACTTCCCTCTTGGATGCCGGAGTTTTAGAAGGTAAGCTTTTCCAACATAAACCACTTTCATCTGCATTATAAACAAGCTCCAAATCATAACCATCCTCTCTTAAAATTTCTGAAAATCTTGTCACAAATCCAGAGGCAGATGAAGAGTCAGCACTGAGTTTTTCACCTTGAATATCAAGCTGGCGAATGCCGTGTCGAGATTTAAATTTATCTAGCCATCCTTGACTTGCAGAGAATTTAGGATCACCCCCTAATTTTTTATTGAAGTCTAAAGCTTTCTCACACACCAAGGGGCCGTTGATAGGTTGCCCAGATGAACGTTTTTGGGAAAACCATGTGAAAAGAGCCTCATCCAAACATTCGTTGGCGGATCTTTTCATGGTCTTGCGCTTCGAACATCCTGCATCACAGTCAAGTTTGCTCGCGGACGTCAAAATCGCGCTGGACTGTTTTTTAATGTCCGATATCGTTGACTTTCCCACACCATAAACCACCGACAGAGATTGGGCCGATTCGCCTTTTTTCATACGCTCCAAAATATCCACTTTGTCCTTAATTGACAGCACCACGCGTTTACGCTTTGAAAGAGACATACTTAAGAACAAACGAAAAATGTCACCGCACCCGGCTTATATTACATACACGCCACGAGTAGACTTAACAAGGGAGATTGTTCGTGTTCCGTCCCGTCGAAGTTGCCTGCCGACTACACTGAAAGACTGATCGAAGTTAAATCGTAAGACGACTGTCGATTTGTGTCGGTACGATGGATCTAACCTCTACACTCCTTCGCCGCCGCCAACGCGTCTACGCTGCTTAGGAGGGGAAAGCACGTGTAACATTTTTATAATGCAACGTCGGCGGCGTCCGTTCAAAGCGAGAAACAACTGTGTAAACGAGTTCGGATCATAGAGGGTCCGGATAATAGAGGTTCGGATAACCGAGGTTCTACTGTACTGCCATTTTTTATGAAAGGGAACAAACGTGTTCGTTTTAAACTAGATGTTTCCTTGCATTTACCTAGCTGCAACTGTGTAGTCAATCGTAAGGTGATATATATAATTTCCAGTAGTAGTTGGGAGGATATGCGAAATATGAGTCCTTCATTCTATCAGGGGCATTATACATTTTAGCAATGTGCAACAACGTAAAAAGCACTAATACTTTAATATACACTGCTCGAAAAAAAATAAGGGATTAAGAAAAAAAATGATGATCGTGTCTAGACGTTAAAAAACGTTTAGTCTACTTTTCAGGTTTTTTTAACCGAAAAAAATTTAGAAACAAACGGTTCTCGTGCAATTCTAACAGATAGCGCAAGTAATTTTTTTTTCAAAATTTTTGCTTTCCACGGGCTGGATGTCTGTACTTGTCACGTGATTTTCAAATTGTTAAAAATTTTCGATATTTTTAAGTTTTCAGAACTTCCATTGTTTTCACTTTTCAAGATTTCCAAAAATTCTAAAACTGGAAACCTTATCGGTTTTAAAAAATTTCGTAGTTTTCAAAGATTTTAAAATATTCAATGTTTTAAAAATTTTCGCGATTTTAAAAGTTTTCAGAGTTTGTTGTTTTCACCTTTCAGGATTTCCAAAAATTTTCAAACTGAAACCTTGTCGGTTTTCAAAATTTTCGTGGTTTTCAATGATTTTAAAATAATCAATGTTTTCTCAAGTTTCGAGATTTTAAAAGTTTTCAGAACTGCCGTTGTTTTCAGTTTTAGAGATTATCAAAAAATTTCAAACTGGAAACCTTGCCGGTTTTCAAAATGTTCGTGTTTTTCATTGTATCCAAAATATTCAGTGTTTGCAAACTTTTCGAGACTTTGAAAGTTTTTTAAATATCCGTTGTTTTCAGTTTTCAAGATTTCCAAAAATTTTCAAACTAGAAACCTTGTCGGTTTACAAAATGTTTGTGATAAAATTTTCGAGATTTTAAAAGTTTTCAGAATTTCCGTTGTTTTCATTTTTCAGGATTTCCAGGAAATTTTCATGGTTTTCAAAATATTCAATGTTTTCAAATTTTTCGAGACTGAAAGTTGTAAAAATTTCCGTTCTCACTTTTCAAGATTTACAAAAGTTTTCAAAATAGCAACCTTATCGGTTTTCGAAATTCTCATGGTTGTCATAATATTCAATCAATGTTTTCAAAATTTTCGAGAGTTTGAAAGTTTTCAAAATTTCCGTTATCAGTTTTCAAGATTACCAAAAATTTTCAAACTGGAAACTTTGTCGGTTTTCAAATTTTTTGCGGTTTTCAAAGATTTTAAAATACTCAATGTTTTTCTAGTTTCGAGATTTTAAAAGTTTTCAGAACTGCCGTTGTTTTCAGTTTTAGAGATTATCAAAAAATTTCAAACTGGAAACCTTGTCGGTTTTCAAAAATTTCATGTTTTTCATTGTATTCAAAATATCCAATATTTTCAAAATTTTCGAGACTGAAAATTTGTTAAATTACCGTTGTTTTTAATTATCAAGATTTCCAAAAATTTTCAAACTGGAAACCTTGTCGGTCTTCAAAATTTTCGTGGTTTGCAAAGGTTTTAAAATATCCAATATTTTCAAAAGTTTCGAGATTTTAAAAGTTTTAGAATACCCGTTGTTTTCAGTTTTCAAGATTTTCAAAAATGTTCAAATTGAATATCTTAAAAAAGCCGGAAACCTGCGATGAGATCTGTTAAAGCCTACTGTGAATTTCAAATGTTAAATCTCCACTCAAGGGTGCGTTATTATTGATTCAAATCCTGAAACATTTTGAAAACAATGAATATTTTTAAAATCTTGAAAACCATGACGTTTTGGAACCCACATTTTGGATGAGAAATTTTTGAGTTTTTAAAAATGAAATTTAATATTCTGACAAAATTTGAGAATCATAAAACTCGTGAAAATTTCGAAGATATAAAATGTTGAAACTCGTTAAACCAATTGTTGATGATCGCCATCGAACGAGAAGATTCACCGTACATAGCATCCAAGATATCGCTGCGTGAATTCCCTTCCAAAAACCAGAATCGAAACACCGACCGATTTTGCATTTTTCCATTTTTCTGAAATCTGCGGACACGCGGTCAAAACTACCGTCAGCTAAAATTGTGTCAGTAGCCATCTACGAAAACGTACTACACGATAGTAAATTTCTTTTGCGATAGTCGCGGTAAGGCTGAGTACTTATCGGCCCACCCTTGTATATCCTGAACTATATACGATCTAGGTAACATTTGTCACGATGATCATCCAATATTTTTGACACAGTGAAGTATTCACGTTTCGTATTCGCTCCCTGAGTCTGTCAGTACAACTTAAAAAAAATTAAATATTTTTAAAGTAATGACCGAACAATCATAGTATCAGAGACATAGTACGCCACCCCTGCACCCTAGACTTTAGAATACAATAAATTCATTAATAATAAGAAGTCATAGTCGTACGAAAAAAGATTTGGTCAAACGAAGTTCTATAACGCCAAATGGTAGCTATACGAGTATTACTAGCGATCGCCAATGCAATGAACTTTTCGAATATATATTTTTTGTATATAGT
Source organism: Acanthoscelides obtectus (assembly GCA_963669975.1). Lineage (NCBI taxonomy): Eukaryota > Metazoa > Arthropoda > Insecta > Coleoptera > Chrysomelidae > Acanthoscelides > Acanthoscelides obtectus. The sequence continues at coordinate 6,937,484 of CAVLJG010000010.1, forward strand.
TTCGACCTAGTAGTCATTGTGATAGATGTTTATTTTTAAAAGTTAAGCTTTATTTAGTAATATTTGCCATTTAGGTTGTGAACGGTGTATAGTATTAATTAAATTTAATATATTAACACTGACTCGCGTATTCAAGCTTGGTACGTAGCGGGAATTTTTTTGACCAGGTGGCGAGCCAAGAAATTACGAGATAACCTCGTGTAAAAAAATTCTATGAAAGTTTGAAACATGTTCCTTCTCTCCACACTAACGTTGAGGTTAGCTCCTCACAGATGGCGCTGTAACCAACTGTATGTTCATATGGAAAAAATCTCTTATCATTGCAGTCCCAAAATGTACAGTGATCTACGACCAATCAGTTTACTCCATGTTTTATCCAAATTACTTTAAAAGGTACTGTCCCAAGTTTTAATACTGTAGCGTTTTTCTGGGTTCTTTTAGGTGTGGATTAAAACACTGGATTCCACAAAAAGAAATGCACTGATTTATTTAACTTGACGGAACATTTATATACACCACTATTTATGTCTGACTAATTCTTATGCCACCATTGACTGCACTATACCTCACTCCGCTCTGCTACTCTACCGTATTCCGTACTCTGCCTCCATCTCGCGGCCGCCGAGTTATATACAGTCCCAATTGCTATTTCGAGAAAGACCTCAAAGCGACATCTAGAATTTCGGAGATCACTTCGCGTCGATCTAGAAGGCGGTCCACTGTCACAGCTCTTTCGAGTAGGAGACTCGCCCAACAGATGGCGCTATTTCTCGCAATACTTATACTTATTTAGCAATCAACGATCTGGCTTTAGAGAGAGATAAACGATATCACCACCGCTTTTGGTAAAGGTTATGCTACATTTTTCAAAAGCTTTCTAAACGATTAACCACGATCTCTTATTATCAAAAATGACTTTCCGAGAAGACTGTGAATTTTTTTCGACAGTATTTAATTGTTAGACGTCAAAAAGTTTCATTAGGCGATAAAATTGCATCACTCGAGCTCATAAAATCTGGCGTACCGCAAGGTTCCGTTTTAGGGCCACTACTATTCACATTATATACCTCATATTTAACCACAGTCGTTCAAAATTGTTAAATAATGACCGGAGATACCCAAATGTATATATTTCACTCAAATAATCATGAAACCCCTTAAAAACAAGCATCTAGAAGGAGTTTATAATTTTGCAATGATGATGTTAAAAATTCGTTAATTAATGGTTTTACTGAGAGAGAAAACGCCGCCAAACGCTGGCCAAGAATCATTCGCTCCTGGTCTAAAGATTTCCGTAACATATTTATAGTTTATTCGCTGAATCAAAGCAGTACGTCAAATAATGACAGTGACGCACATGGTTGCCACATCAATTAAAACTACTAGGTCCTAGGAAGTTTTACAAAATCTCGTTTATGTCGGTTTCGGCATTTTAGCAAAATGCTTAAAAGGTCACCTCAAGGTTTCGTTTTTATAAAATAACAATGCAAAAAGAACGAAAATAAACAACATTCGATGGCGTAATTACCTGACAAACTTTGCGACAATGAGAAAACTGTTACCAACATAAATGTACCCGCGAAATTCAAACTAAACGTACCAATTTAGGATCTATTTTATATATTTCTAATATGACGTAACTGCTTTGTTTCAGTGAATAAACTATACCAAGCTTATATGTTGTATTTTTTATCAGAAACTTGTTGACAGCTCTTATTTCTTGTCTACTAACATTTCTAGATGAATTTTGATGTTGAGTTTTCGATCTACCCAGTAGATTTGGGTTGAACCATCAATCAATATATTCCCAAGTTAGCCAACCCAATACTGTATTCGTGCATCCAAAAAATAATCTTGGATGAAGGAGTATCAGGTTGTCGGCTATCTTTAGACAGAATACTTCGATCGATGGTTGAGCCAAGCACCGACTGTGTATTTTTTACGCAGCGGTGCATAAAATGCATTGTTCTGGGAAACTGAGGATTTAACCTGCAGTTTCTGACGTTTGAAGATAGGTATTTTGTGTACACGATTGAAAATCGGTAAAGCTACTTAAAATAGATTGAAATAAAGTATATTGGAGGATATAAATCTCGTTTTACTCATAAACCTGGATCTACGTGGAGCTTTGATTGATGTGAATTTTAATTTTGGATGCCACACGTGGCAAGGTGATGGTAAGAATAAAATATTATTGGTAAAAAATTTAATATTTGAAATTAATCTATTTCACTTCTTAACTAGCGCCCATTCATTGGTTTTTTTGTACTTGGTGAAACATTTCAATAGTCAGCTTAAGAGGTGGTGATTTTGATAAAAGAGACAAAATGGTGAAAAAAGCGCGTCCGGCCCTGGATTTTTTAACCGTCCATCTTTTCTTACGTTATAGTCTAATCATATTAGACGAAAATATCCCTGGTTTGTGAAATAATTCTAAAGTCTGGTGCTATTGCTGCAAGTTGTTCAAGGGGGTTTTCAAAACATGGACTCATAAAATGGGTTCACCAATTTTTGTTTAATTTGATAACAAATAATGAGAAAATGTGTTTTTTGGGATTCAAAGTGTCAGGAATTTCAAATATTTGCGAGAAACCATCGTCGCATTACCAGCAAGTGCCGAAACCTGCATTTTGCCTCGTTTTTCGGCCATACCATTTTTGCTCATAAATACCTAAAAATCTGATATTAAAAGTTTAGCCGTTTCTGTCAACACTCTTGATTGAATCCCAAAACACAAGTTTTCTTATTCTTTGTCGGTTTTCAAAATTTTCATGGTTTTCATAATATTCAATGTTTTCAAAATTTTCGAGACTGTAAGTTTTCAAAATTTCCGTTGTTTTGAGGTTTCAACATTACCAAAAATTTTCAAACTGGAAACCTTGTCGGTTTTCAAAATTTTCGTGGTTTTCAAAGATTTTAAAATATTCAATGTTTTCTCAAGTTTCGAGATTTTAAAACTTTTCAGAACTGCCGTTGTTTTCAGTTTTAGAGATTATCAAAAAATTTCAAACTGGAAACCTTGTCGGTTTTCAAAATTTTCGTGTTTTTCATTGTATCCAAAATATTCAGTGTTTGCAAACTTTTCGAGACTTTGAAAGTTTTTTAAATTTCCGTTGTTTTCAGTTTTCAAGATTTCCAAAAATTTTCAAACTGGAAACCTTGTCGGTTTACAAAATGTTTATGTTAAAATTTTCGAGATTTTAAAAGTTTTCAGAATTTCCGTTGTTTTCATTTTTCAGGATTTCCAGAAAATTTTCATGGTTTTCAAAATATTCAATGTTTTCAAATTTTTCGAGAATTAGAAAGTTTTAAAAAATTTCGTTGTTCTCACTTTTCAAGATTTCCAAAAGTTTTCAATCTGGCAACCTTGTCGGTTTTCAAAATTTTCATGGTTTTCATAATATTCAATGTTTTCAAAATTTTCGAGACTTTGAAAGTTTTCAAAATTTCCGTTGTTTTGAGGTTTCAACATTACCAAAAATTTTCAAACTGAAACCTTGTCGGTTTTCAAAAATTTCGTGTTTTTCATTGTATTCAAAATGTTCTGTCAACACTCATGATTGAATCCCAAAACACACGTTTTCTTATTCTTTGTTGTCTAATAAAAAGTTTTCCCACAAAAATTGGTGTACCCATTGTATGCGTCCATGTTTTAAACACCCCCTTGAACAACTTGCATCAATAAAACCGGGGAAATTTGCCAATATGATTAGACTATTATTCCTTGGCAACACTTTTGTCGTGCAAAATTTAAACAAAATCGGTTCAATAGTGCCTGAGATATGCGAGGTTAAAGATTTGGCGCGTTCAGATACCGGTACCATATATACCTTGTATATCCGTAAATAACGAATCTAGACTTTTTTTATTTTCAAATACTATATACTACCTACCATTTCACTATGTCCATTAAGTATGGAACACCCCGTATAAAAACATATACGTTGGATATTGTGTCTTCTTCCGATCTTTCTGGAGAAACTGAATATCTTCACGGCAAGCTAGGTAAGTTATGCATACTCATCTTACTTCTGAGTAAATTTTCTCGTGTCAGAAATTTTTTAAAGGAGTTGAGTTTTCCTTCTATAGCTGCTTGGAATCTGAAGAAATTTTGACACAAAGTGACAACTATCTTGATGATAGAAAACTTTTTAGGTTTTGCAAATCGGTGCAGTCGGTCAAACGGGGAATAAAACTCGTAATCGTATTCCAAATAATTTCGTATAAATAAATAAATTTTACATCGGCAAATGTACAAACCTATAAGTAACACTATGTAAACCAAAAAGTGGTGATTTTCGAAATCCTAACGACCTCGAGTACTTATCAATTGCACAAAGTTCAAATTTGGCATAATTGTTTTCAAAAGTGCAGTTTCACTGCTACAAACAATAAAGTATTTGGCTGCAAACTGGAATCAACAAAGTATATCAAACAAAAAACAAATAAATTACACTTTATCAAATACATTTTTTTAAAGATAATGCAGCTGAAGCTCATTTTAGGTTAACAGACAGTTTTGGCCATCACAAATACCGCATACGTAAACGTTAATAAGAAATTAACGGCCATAATTATTGTATTGTAATCCCCGGATTAAAACGAATTGTAAATTGTAATTGAAATTTTCATAATTATCCTCAAGATCATTTTCAAAAATATTCAAGATTTTTAAATATCGTCAAGATTTCCAGTAATTTTAAATTTTCCAAACTTCAAAAGTTTTTAAATTTTTTCGAAATTGTCGGTTTCCAAAATTGTCGGGGTGTTCAAAATTTCCGATTTTTTAGAAGTTTTCAAAATTTCCGTTGTTTTCAGTTCCCAAGATTCGCGGAATTTCAAAAATTTTCTGGAATTTCAATATCTCAAAACTTTCAGGATTTTCAAAATTTTATATCCCCAAAACGTTTCTTAAAATTCTCAAGATTTTTAAATATAGTCAGGATTTACTGTTTTTTAATTTTCAAAATCTAATTTTTTTTCGAAATTTAGGTTTCTAAAATATTCAATGTTTTAAACATTTCCGAGATTTTAGAATTTTTCAGAATTTTCATCATTTTAAAAATTTTATATCCTCAAAATTAAGGGCCATAATTATTGTTGATTGAGGATTGTTCAATCCCCGGATTAAAACGAATTGTAAATTGTAATTTAAATTTTCATAATTATCCTCAAGATCATTTTCAAAAATATTCAAGATTTTTGAATATTGTCAAGATTTCCATTTTAAATTTTCCAAACTTCAAAAGTTTTTAAATTTTTTCGAAATTGTCGGTTTCCAAAATTTTCGGGGTTTTCAAAATTTACGATTTTTTAGAAGTTTTCAAAATTTCCGTTTTCAGTTCCCAAGATTCCCGGAATTTCCAAAATTTTCTGGAATTTCAATATCTCTAAACTTTCAGGATTATCAAAATTTTCATAATTTTCAAAATTATATATAATCAAAACGTTTCTTAAAATGCTCAAGATTTTTAAACATTGTCAGGATTTTCTTTTTTTTTAAGTTTCAAAACTGAAAAATTTAAAAAAAATTCGAAATTGTCGGTTTCCAAAATATTCAATGTTTTAAACATTTCCGGGATTTTAGAAGTTCTCAGAATTGATGTGGTTTTCAGTTTCCAAGATTCCCGGAATTTTCAAAATTTTCATCATTTTAAAAATGTTATATCCTTAAAATGTTTGTTCACATTTTAAAGATTTTTAAATATGTATATAAAATAAAAATTTTTTTTTCAATTTTCGAAACTTCCAGAATTATAAAATTTTTCGAAATTGTCGGTTTCGAAAATTTTCCTGGTTTTCAAAATATTCCAATGTTTTCAAAATTTTCCAGTTTTTAAAAGTTGTCGAAAGTCCCGTTGTTTTCGATTTTAAAGATCTCCAGAATTTTCAAAATCTCAAAACTTTCAGGACTATCAAAATTTTATATCCTCAAATTCTTTCTTCAAAATTTTCAAGATATTAAATATTGTCAGGATTTTGTTTTTTTAAGTTTTAAGAACTTTGAAAATTTTCAATTTTTTTGATACTGTCGATTTTCAAAATTCTCATGGTTTACAAAATTTTCGTGTCTGAAGATTTCCAAATATTTTCTGGAAACCTGAAAATTTTGAAAACCAAAGATTCTGAAAAAAATGGAAAAATTCACAAATTTCGAGAGTTTTGAACATTTTAAAGAAATTGAAAATCCTGACAAAATTTGAAAATCAAAAATATTTTGTCGATTGAAGATGTAAAATTTTGAAAATTGTAAATATGAAAATTTTGATAATCCTGAAAGTTTTGAAAATCTAAGTGACTGTAATGTGCAATTTTTCTTTTGAAATCCGGGGATTGATCGACCCTCAATCGGCACTTGTGCCAAATAAGGTTAACGTTTACGCATGCGTCAGTATTTGTAACTACACCAAAACTCCCTAATAATGCAGTAACACCAAAAAAGAACATCTACAATCTACAGGTTTGAATTGATCTATTCAGTCTCATGCAAAGAAAATTTATACTATTACCCAAAAGCTGCCCCGTATTTTTTTCAAAGTTCTAAAAGAGTTTTAAATTTCATGAATTTTCTAAATCATCTGATTCCAATCATTTTTTAGACTTTTGAATTTTTAAGATTTTCGCTTTTTGCTAACTTATGATTTTTCAAAATTTTTAAATTTACAATATATCTAAATTACCCGTTAGTTTGAAGATGTTCAAAACCTTCAAAATTATTAATGTTTTGAAAATTTTTATCATCTCAGGAATTTTGAAAACCGGCAATTTTAAACACCCGTGGTTGCAGCCTTTTAAAGAAACCAAATGTTGAGTCCCCATTTGAGGGACACTTTTAAAATCCAATCAATCGGTACTGATCCTCAAGTGACGTAAATGTGGTGATGCAGCATAACGCCCCCTAAAACTTTTTCGCCCACAAAAAAAAAAAGAAGAAAAGTCGGCAGCTCTTGGAGAAATTCCAGTCCAAGCATTATCTTTAAAACAACATTTCACAGCTTGATTCACTAAACGATTCTACCTCAAGTAGAAAATACATTACAATTGTTTACCCTAAAGTCACTGAATATCACTACAGCTCCAGATGTTCGTCTTCTTTAGCGTCGGCCTCGTTCGGATCTTCTGTCACTTCAGCTTCTTTTTCATCACCTTGTAAAACAACGCAACCGGTCAGTTGATCGGAAAAAATAAATTATACTCGACAAAAATCAAGTATAAATAGCACAAACAGCTGCTTCAAGTGGAGACCCAAGAAATAAACTAGTACTATCATAGTTGAATACTCATCCTCCAACAGGACTTGATTCCATCTTCAAATTTCAATCTTGAGACTTTTACTGGGGCAAATAGTTAAAAAATCAAAGTTGAATCACCCTTACCTCCAACGTCTATCACAACCTCATCCTTGGAGTCTGTCGTCTCGCTCTCATTCTTCTTGCTGCTATCCGAACCGTTCTCAGGCTTCTCCGTCACCGGTTTCTCCACCTTCCTGGGCTTCCAGAACTTCAACTTGTTCACCAGGTACTTCATTTCCCTGTCCAACGCCGCAATCTTGTCCATCACCATCTTCACCGTCAGCTTGATCGGTTCGCTTTTTCCCAATTTCTCCTGTTCATTCGCAGCTTTGTCCTAAGTTCGGTACAGTTAGTAAACGGACTGTCTCAAAAACGTCTCTAACTTCAATTTAGATATTTTGCGATTATAAGTTTTAACCGAGTTTTTGAGCATTCAAAATACCGTACGCTAAGCCAGTTTTTTTTTAAATAAATGACAAATGTTTTTTCAGGCTTTCTGGATCATTCTGAACAAAAAAGGCCTCTAGTAACTTTTTTCTAAAATAGATCATTTTCGAGTTCTACACGATTTGCTATCTGGAAAAGGGTTAACAATTATTACTAAATTAACGCTCTATAAGACATCGAAAAGTATTTTGAGATTAGTTGATTTTGATGCGATTTTCATCCTTGTCTGTTAAGCTAAAATTGGCGAACTTTTGATTTTCACATACTGTACATCCAAAAATAACAGAAAAAATACTATAAACGTGATCTCGACCTTGATGATGACGAGACTGACTAATATTGTCCAAATAAAGATATAATATAAACTTGGTATTTTTATCAGCTTCAGTTAGGATAAGAAATAAAAGTTCTCGCGGTGAAGCGTTTTTAACTCTCTCGTGGAAAATTATTCACAAATCTCGGAACATAAACTGCTACGTAAATGATTACCTTCCATTGTTTGGTATCGACGATGAGGCTATGCAGAGTCTCGATTTCCACTTCGGTGAAAACATCTTTTTGGGGATTGAACTTTTTGGTGAGATTCTTGGCGTTGTTGAGGAAATGTGAGGAGTGGTTCAGCATTGTGTCCAATGATTTGATCGCTTCAGGGCGCTCTCTGGAATTGTATTTGGATTTTTTAAAATCCAGATAAGAGTCTTGATAATGTTTATTTGCTCCTTGAATACGATATGAAAAATGAGGAAATAGATAGGAAAGTAGGGTCCATAGGAGGCATCGCCTGTACGTGGACCATTAACGTTGCAATTCTGGCAGACAGAGATTTTCAAGGTTTTCAAAATTTTCAATTTCTTAATTTTCATGTTCGAGTTCATGAAATTTTCAGTTTTTTTGGTTTTAATAATTTCCTTGGTTTTCAATATTTTCTAAATATTCACTGAATTCAAAATCTTCGGGGTTATGAAAATTTTCAAGAATACCAAATTTAGAAACTGAAAAATATTTTTTTCTAAATTTGAATTTTAAAATTATTTGGTTTTCAAAATTTTAAAATATTCAATTTCTTCTGTTTTCAAAATTTTCAGGGTTTTCGAATTTTTCATAATTTTAAAATTTGTTAGTTTTCAGAATTTTAAGAATACTGCAATTTTTTAGTTTTTGAAAATTTTCAAGCTATCGAATCTTTTGAAATTTTCATTTCTTTTAGTTTTCAAAAGATTTTTAGATTTCTCAAAATTTTCTGAATTTTCAAAATTATTACTTTTTAAATCCTTTAGTTTTCATAATTTTCGTATCTTTGAAACTTCCACGATTTTCAGGGCTTTCAAGATATTCACTGCCAAAATCTTCGGGATCATGAAAATTTCGATAATTAGAAACCCTGGAAATTCTGTAGATTTTAAAATTTTTGAAAAGTTCGAAAATTTTTAAAACAAAAAAACCAAAAATTTTACGAATTTTAAAATTCTTTGGTTTTCAAAATTTTAAAAATATTTAATTTCTACTCAAGATTTCCATATTTTTCAAAATTTTTGATATATCCAAAATTTTCAGAATTTTAAAATTTGTAGTTTTCAAAGTGGTAGAAATATTGAAATTATTAGATTTTCAAGATTTTGGAATCTTTCAAAATATTCATTATTTTAAATTTCTTAGTTTAAGGTTTTTTAAATTCTCAAATTTTTTAGTTTTCAAAATTTTTAATATTTTTAGATTTTTCAAAAATTTCTGAATTTCCAAAATTATTATAAATATTTCACATTTTTAAATCCTTAAGTTTTAAAAATTAAGACTCAAAATAATCACTGCCTTTAACCCCTTCACATCCAGTACTCCACATATGGATATTTTGAATATGCTCTCTGGATACCATAATATGCACATATGGATATCATTGTTAATGGCTTATGTTATGGAGCAGGGAACTGGTATGGCGAGCTGCTATCAATTAGACCTACTGGTATGGCATACAAGCCATCCCCACCCAAATTTCTTCAATATCCAAAATATTTCCACAGAAATATTTTTACTGTTAGTACATAAGTAGTCACGCTGGTACGCGGTCGTGTATGCCTCTAAATTACGTTTTGGCGGGAAAGTCTGTTTTATCGTGTTTCTCAGTGTTGTTTGGATGTAAAAGTTTTATTTATCAAAAATGAATGTCCAGGGCTATTATACAGATAGTGATGACGATTCGGAGTATGAGTTAAGTGATAATTCGGATATGAGTGACTCTGACGAAACATATTCGGAGACCGATGACGATGAACTTGTCGAAAACGTGACCATGGACGAATGGCAAGTTTTAAGTGATCCTTTTTCCGATCAGGTTCCTAGAGCTACGCAAAATTTTTCTTCTGAATATACTTTTCACCCCACCATTGATATGGAAGAGTGCAGAGATCCAGTCAATTGTTTCGAATGTTTTTAAGCCCAAATATCGTAGCGAAATTAAGTGAGTGGACGAACAGAAGAGCTGAAATGTACTTTGAACAAAATACAAATACAAGGACAGTTTATGGCGTTCAGTGGAAGAAACTAGAAAAAGAAGAGATGTACGTTTTCATCGCGCTTCATATTCTTACTGGATTAGTAAAGTGCTCTCGCATAACAGATTACTGGAGTAATAACATTTTGTGCGCTGGTCCAAAAGTTTTCAATAAATCTATTATGAGTCGAAACAGGTATCTTTCTATACTCAAGTTTATTCGGTTTTCGCCACCCGAAGCAGCAAGAAACAATGCCCCTCTAAGCCGACTTGGAATTTATATGTCCATGCTCAAAGACAACTGCAAGACGTTGGTTGACCCTGGACCAGTGTTTGCAATAGATGAACATTTGATGCTTTATAAAGGCAGATTGCACTTTCGTCAATATATTAAAACAAAAAGAAATCGATTTGGCATAAAACTTTTTGCAATGTGCCCAAGCGCTCCATATTTGCGCGGATATACTTGGAACTTTTGTTTGTACGTAGGGAAAGACAATTTCGATGTATCCCATATTCCAGGCACCGGAAACCTCACTGTTTCTGAAAGAATTGTCGTGCATTTAGCTCAAAATATACTGAACAGTGACCGAGAAGTTATTCTAGACAATTGGTATACATCCGTGCGGCTTTCGCAATTTTTACTTACCCAAGGAACCTATTTGACTGGAACTATAAGAAGCAATCGTGGAGTTCCCGCTCAGTTAACTAGAATTCCACTAGAAAGGTACCAATCCTGCTTCGTACGGAAAGACATGCAACTGCTTGTACGATATAAGGACAAGAAGGATGTTTACTTGTTGACAAGTAAGCATAGTGCAGGGTTTTTTGAAAAATCTCGCTATATGGTAGGCGGTAAACAAGTGCATTTTAAAAAACCTGCCCACATTGAATTTTATAATCAAAATATGGGCTCTGTTGACGCTGTCGATCAAGATCTGGAACCTTACAATTCTTTACGAAAAAGCTATACTTGGTTTACAAAAGTGGGCTTTCAATTAATGCTCCAGATGCTTCTAAATTCTAAGGTTTTATTCTGTAACGCTAAAGATGATTTCAACATTTCGATGTATGACTATATAAAACTGTGCTGTAATGGTATTTTGCACAAATACAGTGAAGGATATCGCTGCATGACGGATGCTTCTTCATGTTATAATCAACCTTCAACTTCAAAAAAAACACAAAAAGAACACGTTATGGTTAATTTACCAAAGGAAGATGAAAAAAACGGGCATTGCGAAAGATCTGCGTTATTTGCCGAAAACACAACCAAAGGAAACTAACACGAAATATTTGCATTGAGTGTCCAAATAAGCCAGGGCGTTGCTGTCCGGAACATTTTTAAGAATACCACAAATGAACTTTATATTTTAAGCGGTTTACCAATGTTACGTTCTACTAGTTTATTTTATGTAAAAAATATGAATAAAGCACTTATGTTCAAAAAATGTGACTTTGATTTATTTTTACATGGATATCCAAATATGGATATTATGGTATGCCACTATTATCCAAATGGTGGATATACTGGTATAGTCATAAAATATGAATCACTGTCGCCATGTTGTTTTTGACTTTCATGAAATATTTTAACTGTGGTTAAAGATGTATGTCATTATGTAATCTTAATATTTCATTTTCGATTTTTTTTTCGTCTGGTATGTGAAAGTGCCTTTTTAAATTGCACCTGGATGTGAAGGGGTTAAATTCTCCGAGGACATGAAAATGTTCCATGATTTACAAGATTATCAAATTTAGAAATGCTGGAGATTTCGAATATTTCGAAAACTTCGAAAATCTTGAAAATTCTGAAAACAAAAAAAAATGAATATTTTCTGAATTTTCGAAATTTTCAGAATTTTAATATTCTTTGGGTATCAAAATTTTGAAAATATTTTTTCGAATTTTTTAAAAATTTCGAAATTACCAAAATTTTCAGAATTTTAAAATTTGATTTCAAAATTTTAAGATATATTGGTTTTCTAAATTTTCGAATTTATCAAAATATTCTTGATTTTCAAAATTTCTAATCGTCCAGTTTTTTGACTTTTTACAAATTTTCAATATTTTCATATTTGTAAAACTTCTAAGATTTGAAAATTTTCATTTTTTAAAATTTGTAGTTTTCAAAATGGTAGAAATATTGAAATTATTAGATTTTCAAGATTTTAGAATCTTTAAAATATTCATTATTTTCAATTTCTTGGTTTTCAAGGTTTTTGAAATTCTCAAATTTTTTAGTTTTCAAAATTTTTAATATTTTTCAAAAATTTCTGAATTTCCAAAATTATTATATATATTTCAAATTTTTAAATCCTTAAGTTCCAAAAATTTTCCTGTTCTTAAAACTTCCATGATTTTTTCAAGACTCAAAATATTCACTGCCTTTAAATTCTTCGAGAACATGAAAATGTTCCATGATTTACAAGATTATCAAATTTAGAAATGCTGGAGATTTCGAATATTTCGAAAACTTCGAAAATCTTGAAAATTCTGAAAACAAAATAATGAATATTTTCTGAATTTTCGAAATTTTCAGAATTTTAATATTCTTTGGGTTTCAAAATTTTGAAAATATTTTTTCGAATTTTTTAAAATTTCGAAATTGCCAAAATTTTCAGAATTTTAAAATTTGATTTCAAAATTTTAAGATTAAATTTTTTATTCTAAATTTTCGAATTTATCAAAATATTCTGGATTTTCAAAATTTCTAGTCGTCCAATTTTTTGACGTTTTACAAATTTTCAATATTTTCATATTCGTAAAATTTCTAAGACTTGAAAACTTTCAAAATTTTCAGTTTTTAAAATTGTCAATATTCATTGCCATCAAAATGTTCAGGGCTTCAAAAATTCTCATAAATTTTTTCAAATCCAATTTCAAAAATTCTGAAAAACTTGAAAATTTTGATCAACCTAAAAACCCGCGTAAAGACGATTTCTGCAGTAAAAAAATGTAAAACACCAAAGACTAACCTGTGTTCCCAGACTCTCGAAAACAGGTCCCTAGTCAGGGCGTGCAGCTCGTCGAGTTTCTTTTCGTACGTTTCCGTATCAGCATCAACTCCATCTTCGTAAAGCCAGTTCGCTACCTCAGTACAAGCCTCTTTGATTTTCGACACTTCCTCTGGCTTGGCAGCTATTTTATAATCCTCCTCATCCAGCTTATTCTGGATATCAATCACGAAACTCTCCAAGGTATTCATCGCTGTTTCTCTTCTCTTGATATCCGCCTCAAGTTTGTTCAATTTTTCGATCTTTTCCGAAGCCTCGGCCATCTGTTTCTTATCCAAAGGCAGGATAGTCAATATATGCTCCGTGGATTTGATCGGCTCCTTAAACGTGCCTACTTTCGGTTTTGTCTCCTTTGCGGTTTCGGTTTCGTTCTTCTGAGTCTCATTTTTCACTTGGTCTTGTTTCGGTTTGTCTTCCTTTTCTTCAGCCGGCTGTTCTTGGGCTTTTTCTTCAACCGGTTTTTCTTCAGCCGTTTCAGGCGTTGGTTTCTCTTCCACGGGTTTTTCTTCGCCGCCGAAAAGTTTGCTGAAGGTGCTACCTAAAACAGATATTTCAACTATGTCGATGCCGAGGATTTTTTAATTTATATTTACCTATTTTAGACAACGTCCCCGTTTCATCCTCGGGCAAAATCGTCTTTTCCACAATCAACTCGACGTTCAGCAAATTCAATAGACCGGACTCGTTCATTTGGAAGTGAGCCTTGATTCCTTTAGGTTCCGCGTTCTTGCCACTGTTTTTGTTCAACGCTTCGGAAACGCCGCTCAGCTGGAACTCCGACAAGCGAGCGGATCCCAAATAACGAACCTATACGAATATAAATATAATGATACCAACTTCTAAATCTCAGCTATTTGCGTCTTAATTTTGAGCTGAATTTAGTAAAATAAATTTTGTACAAAATCAAGCATAGTCTCACGCAGTATTTTGTATGAGAAAATTCAGTGTACATTTTTTCACCTGTTCTAAAAAATTTGATACCAAAAATGCGAACAACCACGATAATTTTAAGTGAAAACGTAAACAATTAATTTAGTATTACATAGATAAAAAAATGCTTACTGCTCGTATGGGCAGATTGCGCTGCTTCCTCTGTATATAAAAAAAATTGTTACTATTGATTTTTAAATCTATGATCTTCGACAGCGAAAAGTAAAACCTAATATAGCCGTCGATTTTTTTGTGAAGTGGACATGAAAGAAAAAGCGTATACCTCATTTGGTGGCAAGTAGTCGAGCTCAGCATAGTTGACATTGAAATTGAAGTCACTGGTATACTTGTTGAAGGTGATTATCTTCTTTGACGGGTAAGGATTCATCAGGCTGAACAGGGTTCGTTTCACTTGCTTGACACTGCCTTCTTCGGTGGGCCTCTCGAATGTCACCTTGAAAGAAATAACAATGTCGATAGGCGTTTCAATGCTACAAACTATAAAGACAGATATCTCAAATGCTAGGTTCGAAAATATCATGATTATAAAAATATAACGGATGTATGTCCTATACACGGTGTTTCAGTTTGTTGTTGCATAACTTTAAGATTCGATAGAACCTTTAAAACTAATGCATAAAGTCTATATAAACATGGGTCGAAAAATGCGTGGCTTCCGAAATACAGGGTGTTTATATTTACTTAATTTGTTAAAAATAATATTGGAAAATTAAACAAATTAATATTCTGTTTTTTTATGTTTATTTGGAGTGATGAATTATTGCTGTGTTTAAAAATACAATCTAAACGATCATCTTAATTACTTGTAATGCCCAAATCGAAAATGTAAAAAAAAAATATTATTTTCCCATAAATACTTAAAAATGCATCGAACCTTAAAAATCGAAATATCTCAAAAACGGTTAACTATAACGAAAATTCACAAGAGAGCTTTTTTATGTTGAAAGGTGCGAAGAATCAGTTTTTTTATTCAAAAAGCAAAAAATTGCGCTAAGAAAAAATTGTCGGTCATTTTAATACACTACAGGTACAGTAGAGAGCGCCCTCTAGCGGCTACAGTAAAACTATGCCCATGGTTCGTTTTGTCGTACCAAAAAACCCTTGTATACCAATTTTCACTGTTATACATCAAATATTGTTCGAAATATTTAAAAAATACTATTTTAGAAAGTAAATTTAAACACCCTGTATTTCGGAAGCCACGCATTTTTCGACCCATGTTTATATATAGACTTTATGCATCAATTTTAAAAGTTCTATCGAATCTTAAAGTTATGCAACAATAAACTGAAACACCCTGTATATAAAATTGTCAGTTTTTTTATTTTGACATTTGCGCGTCAGTTCTTCTAGAAAAGAATTATTCGCGTAATTTTATTTGCGAAATTTCTATAAAAATTTGAAAAAAATGTTTTTTTTATCATCCTGAATTTTGAAAACTGCATTTCGGGGCCTATGTTTATAGAAACTTTTTTAACAAGGAATTACAATCTGAAATATCTCCGTCAATTTTTCGAATACCCTGCACAACATAATATATCCTTGATATGTCTATGGAACTCGACAAATTTGTTTTGCAAAGTGTATTCTTTTAACTTTAAAACTCAAGCTTTCGATGGTCTATCCCATCATCAACAGGAGCTAAAATAGAAAATAGCAAATATAAATTTGTTTTTAGCTCCTGATGATGATGGCATTCACCATCGAAAGCTTGAGTTTTAAACTTAAAAGAGTAACATGTTTGACGAATTCCCAAAGACTTTCTCCTAGCTAGTTACGACAAATAACTATGTCCACTATCATAATATACTTGTATATCACTTGAATGATTACCTGCACGGGATATATAACGGCGTCCTTGGTGATAAACTTGGCGACCTTGAACCCAGTGCTGAGCTCCGCAGCTCTGTACACAGCTCCCATCGTCGCTGCCTCATCGGTGTTCAAGTTCTTCGCCAGGTCCTGCTTGACGTACTTCTGCAGCACTTCTTGCACCTTTGGCACTCTCGTACCCGCGCCTACCAACACCACTTGGCTGACGATGTCCATGGTCAGATGCGCCGTTTTCAACGCTGTCTGCACCGGACCTTTCACTCTTTCGAATAGATCCTTGCACATTTCCTCCATTTCTTCTCTTTTCACTAGCAGTTTGAAGTCCTTATCGTCTAGGAGACCTTCTACTTGAGCGATGTGCTCTGCATTGGCGGATAGTACGTTCTTGAGCCTTCCGGCTTCTTTGAACAGTTTTGCCATCGCTCTGGGGCTGGTGAAAACGTCCGTCTTCGTTTTCTTCATTTCGTTGAATTTTTTGCCGAGGTAGTCTCTGAGTCTGAGCTGAATCTCGAGTCCTCCCAAGGTTCGGTCAAAGCCGACGCCTAAGACAGTGGCTTGCGGGTGCGTTTCCGGGTATCCCCTTTCTTTCGTCTTGACCGTTTGGTAGCCGATCAAGACAGCCGATGTTGAGTAAGCGCCCATATCGTAGAACATCACGTATTGGGTGGTTTCGTTGAACGTTTTCGACCTGAATATGCCATAGTTCAACGCGACAGCTGTATAATCGTTGATGAGTTGCAGAACTTTCAAACCTGCCAACTCTCCTGCTTGTAGCAGAGCTTTGCGTTCGATTTGGTTGAAGTATCCGGGTACTGTCAAAACACATTCTTTGATCGGCTGTTGAGCGCCATGCTCAGCAAATTGCTTGGCTTTTACTAAAATTTGCGCTACCAATTCCTCGGGGCTGAAGTAGGTATCTTCGTCTAGCTTAAATCGTATCGTATCACGTTCCTTATCAGGCACTATTTCATAGTAGGGGAACCTCTTTTGATACAGTTTGACGAGCGGGTGGTCTATACTTTTGCCTAATAGATCCAAGAGGTAAGCGAATGATTTATTTGGATACTTCACACCCACTGCAGCTGCGTCTTCGCCGAATAGCCTGGTGTTGTCTCTGAAACTTATCACGGCGGGGGATTTACGTTTCGATTCTACATTCAGCGCGATTTCCATGGGAACACCTGGAGAAACTATGCCTACTTTCATCCATTCTGACCCTAGGTCCACCGACATCACAGCTAGAGATGCGACGTGAGGTAATCCAATGTAAAATAGTAACGTTGAAACTGCTAATACTGCGAGCTTCATGCTGCTCTGAAAGGAGACAGTAACGGTGTTCTTATTAACCAGTTCGAAGAGTTAGAATTAAAAAAAAAAGTATCTAAGTCATATTTGAATACAATGGTGTTGTGTGTGGATAGATGGTAGAGGAAGGCTAACTGGCGTAAAGATTCTGATGTTTATGAGGTACCAGTATCAACAGAAGCTATTCCAATGGTAAAGTTATTACCCTGACCAAGAAGCTCAAAAGTCTTGTTGAAAATCAGGCAGATTCAGAGCCTTTGGAGCTTGTTTCTATATCATAAATACGATTTCAAGACGCCATTTCACACAAAAAGAGGAGACAAACGACAATATATGAATGTTTGCGTCCTTAAAGTGACTTTTTGTTTCATTGTTTTGTTACTTACATATACATACTTTGTATAATATCTAAAAGCAACAAACCTTTTTCTCCTTAAGTTTGAAGTTTTCTAATTATTTTAAAAAGATGTATATACATGTATGTTTTAAATGTCCCAGATTCTTTAATATAATAGGGACACCCGTCTTGAATGGACACTTACAGTGAGTCCCGTTGGTGTCCATCCAAAGGAGATTTCACTGTATATTTTAAGCAAAACTTGCAGTGCATGTAATTTCTAACTGGAAGTTTATAATTGAATTTTTAATTGCTTTAATGGGTGACCTTTAACAAATCCATCTGACTAAAGTCGAGAAGAAATTGTTGATGTAAAATGATTACTAGGTATGGTCTCATTTATCACATATCATGGGCTTGTGTGTCAATCCTCACATGCCTACGTGGTTACGGGTCCAATGACAATTTTATATCACTGAATCTAGAAAATTGTGAGTCACTACATAACTAGGAGAAAGCTGCTGAAAAGTACTTTGGGATTTTATTTCCAAAGTATAAGTGTGTTTCTGCCAGGTCAACCTCTTGTCAATGCTGAATCCAAGATACCAGACAGAGTGTTTCCATGGTATACGAGACCCATTCACTGAGATCTCTGATGAGACACCACAACATTTTTTAGTTCAATTGATAGCCTGAGGGTGTATTTTAATTATTTTTATTAGTAGGTCAGACAGTGGTTTTAATCACAATCTCAAAACGAGACCAGCATAACCGAAATACGAAATCGATTTGAAGCTTCCTTTTGGTTTGAACAGTGCCTAAGAGATCCACTTAAGGCAAAAAGTTATGTTCCACATGGTTTTTCAAATTACACAAATAATATAGACACATTTTAAGCGCTTACTAAGGCTAAATCCGTGCATATAATGCTACAAACTCGCTGAAAATCTGAAATTCTAGTAAGTTCCAAAACGACGAAAAAAACTTGAAAAAACCCGTGAATACAATTTGGGCTTACAGGCAAAAAAGGAAGCAACACGGAATAAATATTACACAGAGTTAGCAGCGGCACTACAGCGTAATTACATATAAAATTAATAAGACACCGCACTTGAAAAGAATCGTAGAGGTTAGGTTTGTACTTTCGTAAAATTCGCCACGCTTTTATACGTATAAGCTATGATCATACTTACAGATATTCTCGAGACGTTCAGAATTATAATTACCTTTTGTATTTTTTCCGCTCCAGTCAGTATTTCAGCTGAATTCTTCAAAAACGATTATATTTTTACGTGAGTTGTCAAAACTGCCACCACGGAACGAACGTAACATATGGTTAGTTGGCGAACTCTGATTGGAACACCACATCACATCCGATTGGCTGATAAGAGTGGACCACGAAGCTGTCATTGAACGTTGAGGCGTGCAGAAAGTGGATAACCGTTCATACGCCGCGGCGCATTACTGGCTGCCTAAGGTTGTGTACCAGAAGCGGTGGAATGGAGTTTATTAGCACAGGAATTTTAGATACTTTTTAAGATTTGAGACGAAAGGATTTTTGCAAATTTCTGCGATTTTCTGTAAGACTCACGGAGGTGAACCACAACTGTCATTATCTTAGATTTTTAATTGGATGAAGAGCAAACAGTTATTCAGAAAACCAAATCATATTTCGAAATCCGAGCTAGTAAAAGAAAACTTTGAGTTTTGCCTAAATCTGTTGATCTTGTTTATTGGCGGCGATGTCCAATTTTGTTCTCGCTAGGCGGGAAGCGGGTGTGTGATTGAGGGTCAAAGTTGTCAAACGTAGATTGGAACACGACAAATTTGACCTAAAGGTGATGCAACAAAACTAGATATGATTGACAACAGGTCATAAGAAAACTAACCGATCGCTATATGTTTCCTGCTTTTTAGATTGAAACTTATTGCTTTCGACATCGCATAAGGGCTGCTGGGTATCAAAAAATGCTGAAGTATTCCGGATGACAGACAGATTTGTAATCTTATATTTTCCTGTAGGCGTGGATCCAGGAGGCAACAGTGTCATTATCTTCAGGCTTCTTAATTCCAGAAAAAAATGACGAAAGTGGAAAGACGGAGAGATCTCATTGTTTCTTGTTTGAAAACTGAAAATAAATGTGCATTCTTTATCTATAAACTGCTGTTTATAATTTCCCTTCTTAATTACTTCACAATAAGCGCGACTAGCTCCTGAAAGTAGGCAACCAACACTCCTTCCCTTTCCTCACGTGTCAATCAAATTTCGCGCCTGTTTTCCTGTCAATCAAATTTAAGTCATTTTTTTAGGCGTTATTGACATACTTTGGTTTGTAAGACCAATAAAATACCTTCAAGAGCAAGAGAATAATTAGCAATGTTTTCCAATGTCAACCCTCCACCTGAGGTCAGACAAGCCACAAAGCCACAGGGTTAGTGATTCTGTAACAAATTTTTCAAGATGAGATAATATTCCGTACACGATGTCAGGGAAATAATATTCGTAACTTTAAGAGGTGATTCTTTGCATTATCCTAAGCAGAAAAGTTCAGTATAACCTATGCCGGAAATCAACCGTTACGGAGCAAAAAAATGCTGAACTTATTTCTTTCTAGTCATGAAATAAATTAATTTTGCACCTTAATAATTTAACTTCATATGCCTAATAGCGTAAAATGTAACAATACATCTATTTATTAATCAATTAATATTAATATTAAATACAATTTTCCGAAGAAAAACAGACAAACAAAATCCCTCATACAACTGGCAACGTCGTACTCCGTGTCTCGGCTTGCGTTGGAATCTCGGTCTGTACGCGGCTTTAGACTGATCTTTCGATAATTTCCGTTTTCAGCGCACCGCCTACACTATGAACCAAACACAACCATACTTTTGAAACCAGAAAACGACTGGATGAGGGCTCAGAGAAGACACTTCGGCGACCTGCCGACACTGACTGCCATCAAATTTTCTGAGCCTCTGCCACCGAGAAGACAAATGCGGCTGCATTTTAGCACCAGAAATCAGAAAAGGCACTATTGCGGACTCTATACGCGGTCGCATCTAGATGAATATTTCTGAAATAAAATTATAAACAACAGACAACGGAAAATATAATGGATCAAATTAAAAATGTAAATTTTTACTGATTGAATCGATGTATCTCAATAAAAATGATGATTTCAATTATAGTGATTTTAGCAGCGATGGACTTTTTCGAAATTTTGACCGTTCAAGACAAAACAAAAAAAACTTCCTGGAGATATCAAATTAAAATTTTACAGTTTTTGCAGCTATAAAAGTCACGCTCGACATCAGCAGTATTGTGAATATTTGCACTTTGGACCTTGGTTTTCAAAAAACAAAAAGGAACATCCTTGTTTCTCTTTCAATAAATGGACGTTGATATTTTTAGAGAATCCACTCCAGCTTTTAAAACCACCGTTAGATTTTCTGTACGATGATTGTTTCCCGAGATATCGATGATCAAAGCCAAAAGGATTCTTTATCGTTAAAAATCCGATTCCTCAGGAAGAAATGGTCATATCGAGATTCTGAAAACAGAAAATTGAAGTTGAATAAACCGGTTATGTGTCAGTAACCCGGTTGAAAACGATTGTAGGACGCCTTTATGGCCTTTGATTCTCATAGTCTTTTCCCTCCTTCAGAAAGGCTGGGGTATTTCTAGATTTCTACTGTTCCATGTCAGCGTCAGCGCTATCCTGTTGTGAGGTTATGTTTCGTTTTTAAATTGTAGCAGATTTAACGCTAATCAACAAATGATAAAAATAAAAGCGTGAACAGTTTGATGCTAATAGATATCTGTAACATAACCTCAAAACAGAGCGCAGACACGGAACAGTAGAAATCTAGAAATACCGCTGCCTTTTTGAAGGACAGGAAAAACTATAAAAATCTAGGTCAATACGGCCCTTAGTGTCTAGATTGATTTTCAAATCTCCCTCTACAACTAACATCTCAGATAGTATTTTTTCATTAGTTTATTTCAAATCATTGTTCTTTGTTAATATGCCCTGTACTATTTTAAAAGGAAAGGTGTTTAAAATAAAAGCCAGATATTTTTTCAGGTACTTTATTGCATTACCAATAGCAGGGCAACGCCTAAATGTACACACATACCAGAATCATAATAATACAAATAAAACAATATAACAGTAATGAAATGGTGAAATATGTTAGGTAACGTTTATTTGGTATCAATAAAAAAAACATAATTTAAACTCATAATATTATACTCTCGTAGAGAACGCAATGATAATGTTTATAATCATTAGCAGACACAAATAAATTGATCAAGTAAATGCCGATAACGTTTATACAGAAAGTGAGAAGAAATTACTGTTTCAAAGGAATATTTTTTCTATATGTCGGGTGTTTTTTAGAGGTAGAGAACAAAAAAAAATCATGCGGGTTTTCAAAGCTTCAAATGTCTACGATTTATTATGAATTTCTTTGCCTCTAGAAAACATTCGACATTTCAAAATTTCCGATTGATTTCTTCAATTAATGACAGATTTTGTATGGTAGAGCGGAGGAAAATATAAACAATCAAATACGTATAAATATTTTAGACTGTCAACTGTACAACAATTAAAGAATAACCAATAGCTAAAAAATAATAAATTTAAAAAGTCATACGTAAAAATATATAATACAAATCAATGTTCATTCAATCTTTTACAAAATCCATTTGTTCATACTTTGTTTGTACAAAAAATACGTATATGCATCTACTGCAAGTCGCCTTGAAAACTCGTAAGCCACCATTCACAAAAGCATCTTATCATTATGGATCTTAATCTCTAAAAAGCAATCGATATTTTATGCTGTAAGGATATTATAAATTATACTAGAGGTAAGTTTTAACACAATTGTTCTTATCACAGATTCAATCGCTTTTATTACGTAAAAATTATTTACAATATTCTGCGTCCACGAAAAAGTTAACAAGAGAATGCCAAATATACGCGGGCTGTCCGATAAGTACGCTCGACCTCTTTTTGTTTCCAAACTTGAAAACGTTTATCGCCCTACAGACACCGTATTTTTCAGACGAGTTAAAGAATAAATAAATCGCCACTTTCCCAAAATTTTAGTTTTTCTACTAAGTACTATCGAACCGCCCTCGTATACGCCGTGAGGTGTTATTGATTTTTTTTATTCAGGTTATCACACGGTCAATGAAAAGATAAGCAGTTGTTTACATCCTTTTTCTTTGATATGAACTGCAATTATTACAAATTACATGGTTTTTGGAATACTATATTAGCCTTTCGTATAAAAAAAGATGATTTTCATTATAGATGTTTTTATCAGTGTTGACTTGAAAATACAAAACTATCGCATAAAGCGCAATATTTTTGTTTGGGTTTGGATACATGGATGAAGAACACGAAAAAATATAAAGCGCTCTATTTCTTTTTGCCCAAAAGCACAGTTTTTCAACACCTGGGTATCGAACTCGGAGAGATATATGGGATTATTGGGAGAAAATCTAATCTTTTATTGTATTGCTTCACAATTACCGGAGATGAATACAAAAATATTGCGGAAAGCTAGGCTGTCATTTTTTGATTTTCTTAGGTTTAAAAATTGAAAGCACAAAATCACTACGAAGTAAAAGTTGTTATTTTGCAATTAGTCTCTTCTTGTTAACTTTATGTGACGTCACAATACCATCCATTCGTGATTAGTATGCATTTGAGCTGATCTCAAACAACCTTGGCTACAATGTACTCAATATACGGGGGGAAACATAATTATGTCATTACGGAGGAATCTGTAATATAAGAGAAAACTTATGTGAATTTTCCACGTGCTCGTACTGTCAAAGATTTAGGGTGTATTTCACAATTTAACAAATCATTATTCCGCACCAATAGGGTACGAGTACCAAACGGTCCGTTAAATCCCCAAGATCTCTCCGTCGAATTTTTGGCAACACTGTAAAATATGAAGTGACACCACGGGACGTGATCATCGTTAGACATGGCAACCCTGCGGGTGACAGATAGATATTCCCGAAAGTTAAAAAGGCAATCAAACAAGAAACATTATTTTTTATGATTTTTGGAGTATTTGTGAGAAATTTTTCCGCAGTAATTGCATTATGCATCGCGGAGATGACATAATGTTTTTATTGCTTTGAAGAAATTGACTAACCCATAAATTAATAAATGATTACTATTATGATGTAAAGGAAGATGAGGAATTGGTTGGAATGTATTTATTTTCTTGCAAAATACAGACAAATCCGTACTATTGAACAGTATGTAGCTATAATGATAACATATAAACACTCAGTATATTGAACTTAACAGATTCGAGATTGCCATGCATTAACAAACGTCCAAGCCTGCTATTAAATTTAACAGCTATAAAATCGACCTATTATGTGCCGCATTCCCATTGGCTTTGGGGATAACGGGTTGTTAAATGTAAATTTATAAGAGAAATCAAAATACATGAAAGTTGTCCTGTTTTCTCTGTACAAAAGCATCATATTGGAATCAAAAAGTGGTCTTGTTTATAACACAGTCGAATTTTCACGATTTTATTCAATATTTTAATAGAAATCACTGATATTCAGAGACCGTTGACAGCTTCCGTCAAATTTAATTTCGATAAGGTATTTTCCCATTGGCCCAAGTCAAATATTAATGATGTTGAAATTGGCCCTTATATTATCAGAGTTTTGAACTCTTGCCCAAAAGATTTTTTTCATATTACTTGATATAAGTTTATTTTTTGACAGTTCTGTC
Source organism: Acanthoscelides obtectus (assembly GCA_963669975.1). Taxonomy (NCBI): domain Eukaryota; kingdom Metazoa; phylum Arthropoda; class Insecta; order Coleoptera; family Chrysomelidae; genus Acanthoscelides; species Acanthoscelides obtectus. Next base: position 6,961,939 of record CAVLJG010000010.1, read on the forward strand.
GTTCAATTCACATTTTTAGTGTTATTCTTTAAAAGTGCGAATGTTCGACGATTTTAAGAAATGTTTTTTCTAGCATAATTTTTAAAGAATTGTGAAGGTAGTTGAATGAACGACACAGACTTATCTCCTTATCGATTTGAATTCGTCGACTGATAACGATAAAAAACAAATACCACCCTCGATCATTTTATTATTTGCGGTGATTCACATAACATTTTCTCTTAATTTGTGACACAAGCAGTGAGCCCCGCATATTTATCACAGCTCTTTGATGCAAAATAGCCTAGAATGGACACTTTATCTATGTCGATATTGGAATATAAAATCGTCGCTATCTTATACACGTACGATAATTTCAGATAATCATTAAATATTGCAAAACTGGCGGTTGATCGTCGCAAAATATGTTACAATTGTTTTATGTCTTATTCGATATTACGTTTTTATATGAACATTTTTACATTTTGGAATTGGCATGTATGATGAGTATATTTTCAAAAAAAACGGTCATAATATATTTACAAACCTAAAAAAAAAACGTAATAGTGTAACGATGGTAGTTGCAATGCTTTGCTTTTAGGTTTTTTTGGATCATTTTGAACAAAAAACGAACTCGGCAACTTTTTGAACGTTTTCAAGTTAAGCGATTCAATGTTTGAAAAACCCTAAGAATGGACATTTTCAATCATTTTTGAAGTTGGCAAGTGTCATTAGGACTCAAAGCTCCCCTACAGAACTCCGAAGATTTTTTTTAGTTTTTCAGACAATAAATAAAACGCTTATAACTTGAAAACGGTCACGTTCAGGCGAAGGTATAAAATTTTTTTTGTAGAAATATAAATATATCATGACTGCATTTTTTTTGTGATCTATTTCATTTCTCAGATCCACGCTGCATTACTCAACAATCTACCGGTAAGTACGATAATAATGTACATCACTTTATTGATACACCATCGCGACGTTTTGCCTTGGAAACCAGATATTTGCTACCGGACTGAGATATAATTTCAATATAAACAATGCTCTCTAGTTTTAAATAGATTTCGTGAAAGGTGGACTGATATAGAAAAATCCATGTTATCATACGTATAGTGTCCTTGGTGCAACAATTTACGTTAATTGTTTTTATGACGCCATATTAAATTTGTAGCGATGATGTTATATAATTACTGAGTATGTAATATTTGTGATGATTTCTTGTCCAATCAATTTCAAGTTTATTGTGCTTTACGAACAGATCATATTTATTGGAAATTCCAGATTAAAATGTTAAAACTGGGTTTCCCAATTTGATGTGTGTTGTTTTGTTGATAAAGGATAAAGATTTTCCGGTTTTTTTTCCATTTTATAATTAATTAATACTCGTAATTATACAGGGTATCCCAATAGTCCATGGACATGGCAGTATCACGTATTTTTAGACTGAAAATAAGTTTTATTTACTTCATTTTTATCTCGTATAAAAACGCTTAATTTTCGAAAAAAAATTGTTTTTCTGAAAATTGTTCTTATAACATCAAGTGTTAAAATCTATTAGGCATCTAGATGGCGTAAATATGGGATGTTTTGTCAGTGTCAGATTATTTTTGACAAGTTAAATAAAGTTTAAATTGATGAGTAACGTTTGTTTTTTTATAAATTTTGAATTAAAGCCAGGTCCTGAAAACATTTTATTTTCGAAAAAAAAAATTCTGCTATAATTTGTTATTCTCGACCCCATTCGTTTTTTTTTGTAAAGGGTCAAAAATTTCATTCAAATCGGAATATCTGATTCAAAAATATATGAAAATCTGCGTGGTACTTCTATGTCCGTAAAATATTGGCACACCCTGTATAGAAGTGTGAAATAAAGTTGAACTTGACTTTCTGTACCAATATACAGGGTGATCATCATTAAAAAATATGAAAAAAGTTCGTATACACATGGGTCCGGAAATGCATAGTTTTCAATATACAGGGTGATGAATTTAAATAAAAATTTTTTTTATTTATATCTTAAAAAATATTTATTCGATTCTGTTGAAATTTGGCAATATTATTTGTTGTATTAAGAGGCTAATTTAGCTCTAAATAGACTAAAATTCTTAGGTCCAGTGGCGTCCCGGGGGGCACCTTAGCGAATATTATTGCCAAAAAAATATACGCCCCTACAATCTAAACTTCTTTAAAATTTAATTTTTTGAAACTTTTATATTTGTTGTTTGATTAAGTATCTAAAAATACAACTTCTTTGCCATTTCGTTTTCGAGAAAAAAAAATAAAAACCGTTTTATTGCATGTTACTGGACAAAGTTGGTTTGTTAATTTTTGCCTTGAAAAACAAAAAATCATTTTTTTTTCAATTAAAAACTCTGCATTCCCGCACCCATGTTTATGGAAACTTTTAATATTTTTTTAAAATATCTCCGTCTATTTTTCGAACACCCTGTAGACTGTAAATAAAAATAAATAACCGATATTTCAATCCGATGCATATGTAGAACCGAGCATGTTGATGCTCCACAGTCCTCAAAAAATATCCAGATTCCAGTTCCAAAAATCACGATAACAGCTTAAAGTTACTATTTACATCAAGTCCGGCAAACCGTTACGAGCCGGCGTGCAAACCTGTATGAGGCACGGCTTGGCCCTCGTTGAAGCTCCACACCGCCTCACTATGCTACGTCTCCAGGGACGCGATCAAACTGTGGTACACGTTGCTCTGGATCTCGCCGAACATGGACGCGTGACCGCAACTGAGTCTGCTGTTATCCGACGGGAACGAGACGAAGTCTGGCAAGGGAGATCTATCACAGCTGCTGAGCGAAACGTCCTCGTCGAGCTTCGGTCGCTTCGACGGAGGCTGGTCGTCCACCACGTTCACGTCTTCATCGTCGTCGATGCATGTTAGCAATCTGGAAAGAACGGAATATTTTAATCATAAGAAGTGAAAATGATAATAGGTATTCGTCAATAAATACAGTCAGTTTGATGTTTCCACTTTCTCAGTGGCCGATTCTGGTAATAGATGGCACTTGGTGTACATATAATTTAATCTCCCCCACCTAAGTATTTCGAGAACCAAACAACTTCCAAACAAAAATTCAAACAAAACATGTAGGTTTCCAGGGGCACAACGAAGATGACCTTGACGTCGACCTTGCATGTCATGTCAAGGTCAAGCGAATATTTTAAATGGAATTCCCCCTTTTTCATACGGGAATTCGAAAGAGGAGGAAATTTAGCGACCAAGTGTAAGCTTGACTATGACCTTCACCTTGACCTTCAAGGCCATTTCAAGGTCAACTGCATTGGAAACAATCTGCTCAAGCACAAATGTTCGACAGTAGAGTTGCGAGTTTTGTCACTCAAACGTGACTTTCACCATGACCTTGACAATCACATTCAAGGTCATGTCAAAATTTTACGCGTTTAAATATAAAATGTCTTGCTCTCTGCAGTTTTGGGGTTGAATTACAAATACCATTCAATATTGACACGATCTTGACTTGAAAACGTTGACTTCACCTTGGACCAAGGTCACCTTTGGGTGACGCCTCACACTTCGTAACTTTGCTGTCGGACATTTTTGTTATAGTTAATTGTTTTCTATGTCTTTACTTGAGCTTGAAGTGACCTTGAACGGGTCATGCTAACGATCATTATCAAGGTCACAGTCGGACGTAGAATTCTCTTCTTTCCAATTTCGGCGTGAAAAACGGCGATTTCGAGATCAAAGACAATGAGAACAATTTACTCTAGCAAAAATGTCCAAAAGCAGAGTCGTAAGTTGTGTCACTGAAAGGTGGTCTTAGCAATGACCTTGACAATCGCATTCAAGGTCATTTCAAAATGTTACACGTTTATATATAAAATGCCTTGCTCTCTGTAATTTTGGCATAAGAATGAATGGGTTGAATTACAAATAACATTCAATTTTGTCACGACCTTGACTTTGGGGACACCTTTGAACGTTTTGACTTGGCCTTGGCAAAGGTTATGGTCAAGGTCACCATTGGGTGACGCAGCGAACCTAAGAGTTGTGCTGTCACAACATTTTTGTTACAGTAAATTGTTTTCAACTTCTTTACTTGAGCTTGAAACGACCTTGACGGTATCATTATCAAGGTCATAGTCGGACTTAAAATTGTCTCTGTCCAATTTCGGCGCGAAAAAAGGCGGTTCCATGTAAAAATATTCGCTTGACCTTGAAGGTCGTGATAGAGGTCACGGTCGAGGTCACCGTTAATTTTTCCCCTGGAAACCCTACAACTTTTGTTTAGAAGGATGAGTAGTTTTCGAAATATTCATACTGATATTAAAATGCATATATTGACTATCGTTTGAACCTACTTATAAAAAAAACGACTATTTTTTTCAACCTACCTTGGCGTGGGAGGCATGTAGAACTGCGATAAGACATCCTGGACGTCAACATCATCAAAGGAACGTGATTTGGTCTGTAGCTGGTCACTCTGCACGATGGCGACACTGCTACTTGGTTGGAAGGCGTCTTGACTACTGCTACTCAGCTGGTCTAGATTCTCTTCTACAAGGCTCAGCACCTGCGAACAAGGAAAATGTATTAGATGGATATAGATGCACTTGTCCGAGGACCAATCTTTTGCGTTTAACCTTGGAAAGACCTTCAACAGTAGAAGGCCTGACCTTGAGATGCCCTTTGATGTGCAATGCCGAATTCAAGGTCATCATCGAACTAATCAAAAAAGTTTCCAACAAGCTTTTCAGTTGAAAATTTTAGGGAAGTTGGAAATCGATTATGTTGAATCAATACTTGAAGCTTTCGCGTCCAAAGGAAATCCATAGAATCAGTCTTCGTAAATTTCATCTAAGCTTTTGTTAAATATTAAATCCTATAATAAACCAAGGACCATTCGTGTCCAACAACAAAAGTTGATGCTTCTATCGAAGTGACCTTGAAACGTCCTTCAGTGATATTCCCATATCCTAGGTCACCATCAAGGCCACTTGCTGGAAACTTTTTTTAGGTTAACCACACTTACTTTAACGAGTGTCTAGTAGACCCACAAAACCATAGCCTACGTCGTTTTAAAATAATTCTACTAACCTCCTTGGTAGAAGCATCGCTTACATCCAGTTTGGAATCGAACACGCTGTCATCGGGTTCGTCGAATCCCAGCATTTTGTCGCTCCGCCTGATGTAATCGGCGTCATTGTCGTAACATTGGGGGTAGTTAAGTTGTTGCTTCTGTACCTGAAAAAAAAACAATGGTGTGAAAAAGGCGTCCGAACAGCAACGAAAAACTTTGCACAAATATTTGCGGCACTGAAATTGCATCAATGTGAATAAAAAAATATAACGCCTACCTTCTCTTCCCTAGCCTCCTTCTGCAATTTCTTCATGGTATTGTTGATGAGCACCGATCTGCACAAACTGACCTCAGGATCGTCGATCTTCTTCAGTTTGTTGATGCTGATCTTCAGCACCTTTCGCCGTTCTTCTTTCTGCCTGTATTTGGGCGAGATCATAGGCGGCCTCGATTTCGGGGGACTGTACCCGGTCGGGTAAGTCCGAGGAGGGCCGAAGATGTCGTCGGTGTCGTCCACCGGGCTCTCGGCCGTCGGCGGGGGCTTCATGTCGAAGAGATCTAGAACAAAATAAAAAATAGATAAGCAAATGGAAACATTCAAGGTCGAACGTTTTTAAAATTTGCAACTAGCATTTTTCTATCTTTGTAGCACATATTTGGAGATATTTTGTTCTCTCCATACGTTTTGGGCGCCCTAAAATGACCCTGAAGGTCATAGTCAAGGTCATGGAGAAGAAAGAACGTAAAACTTCCCGCACTTTACTTTACTAGTATCAAAAATAGGGATTCCCATTTAAGAAAACGGTCTTGACCTTCAAATAATCTTGGACCCATTCAAGGTGACCCTGTTCAAACGCTTCAACCTCTACAAAAAATTTTCTCTAGGGAACGTATTTTTAAAAATGTTTTGACACAAATTATGAAGGATTCGAAAAGCGTGACCTTGAACACGACCTGTTTATTGACCTTGAAGGACATTTGGAGGTTGCGAGAAAATATCAACGTTTGATTTTAAAGATAAACGGGTACTGTAATATTATCGGATTTCCTTCGAGGTTGATGTAAAGTGTCAAGGCCGTTCATCTCAAGATCTTGAGAAGACTTAGGATGAGTCCCCAGGGAAATACCAAGGTCAGTCTTATTACGATCGTATAAACAAAACAACCATGAAATAAAAGTTCGACCTTGAAATCTTAAAATAAAAAATACGTAAGTAAATAGAAACGCTCAAGGTTGACAATTTACTGAGTAATCATTTATATACAAATTCTGAAGGATCCGAAAAGCGTGACCTTGAACATAACCCGCTCGTTGACCTTGAAATTTGGAGGTCGCCAACGAAACATCAACGTTTGATTCTAAACCCGAAAAGGTCCCTGCAGTCATCAGAAAAGTATCAAGGTCAGTCGGCAATAATATTACCTTGGACAATAAGAATCGTGGGAAGATGTATTCTTTGAAATCTTATTACGATCTTTTAAATTGCCTAATAATAGAATCAATCATGAAGTAAAACTTCAACGTTGGAATCTTGTCAAAATCATTTGACAAAATTTCTCTCATTCCATTTCCCAAATTAAGAGCATAGGATCTCTCAATTTGACCTCTAACGCGATGCTGAAGGGCAAGCGTTAGAACTTTTATAGTATAGTAATATGTTTACTGCTATTTTTATGGTTTTAAAAGCTTGGTTCAAGATTCATGTAAAATAACAAAGTCGTTTGATTCATGCTGAAAATATTAGAAAAGTATCAAGGTCAGTCGGTGTTAATATTAACTTGTACAGTGAAAGTCAGGAGAAGATATATTTTTTTGAAATCTTATTACGATCTTATGAATCGCCTTGAATTAAGTCCAATATTGTTAAAATTTTTGGTAAAATTTCTATTTCCAAAGTCGTTACTAGAATCCCTCAATTTGACCTCTAACGCGATCTTGAAGGTCAAGCTTTATAACTTCTAGGAAATAAAGCACAAGGTAATATGTTTACTGCTATTTTTAAGTTATGCTTCAAAAAGTTCAAGTTTACCGAACAATAACATTTAATCCTTGTCAACAAACTTCAAGTTCAACCAAACACCTGGAAAGAGAATCGCTGAATCCTCGATCATAATTTTAGATTATTCAAAGATAAACAAAGATAACGATATCAGTCAATTAACGCTTGCTTTGTGGAAATGGTCTTGACCTTCAAATGATCTTGGACCCATTCAAGGTGACCCTTTTCAAATTATGGAGCATTCGAAAAGCGTGACCTTGAACACGACCTTGAAGGACATTTGGAGGTTGCAAGAAAATTTCAACGTTTGATTTTAAAGATTGCCGGGTACTGCAATATTATCGGATTTTCTTCAAGGTTCATGTAAAATGTCAATGCCGCGCATCTCAAGATCTTGAGAAGAATTAGGATGAGTCCCCAGAGAAGTACCAAGGTCAGTCTTATTACGATCGTATAAATCGACTTCCAAATTACTTGAATTCAGTCCTTGTAATTGAAACAACCATGAAATAAAAGTTCGACCTTGAAATCTTCAACTAAAAATAAGTAAATAGAAACGCTCAAGGTTGACAATTTACTGAGTAATCATTTATATACAAATTCTGAAGGATCCGAAAAGAGTGACCTTGAACATGACTCGCTCGTTGACCTTGATATTTGGAGGTCGCCAACGTAACATCAACGTTTGATTCTAAACACGAAAAGGTCCCTGCAGTCATCAGAAAAGTATCAAGGTCAGTCGGCAATAATATTACCTTGGACAATAAGAATCGGGGGAAGATGCATTCTTTGAAATCTTATTACGATCTTTTAAATTGCCTCATAATAGAATCAATCATGAAGTAAAACTTCAAAGTTGGAATCTTGTCAAAATCATTGACAACATTTCTCTCATTCCATTTCCCAAATTAAGAGCATAGGATCTGTCAATTTGACCTCTAACGCGATGCTGAAGGGCAAGCGTTAGAACTTTTATAGTATAGTAATATGTTTACTGCTATTTTTATGGTTTAAAAAGCTTGGTTCAAGATTCATGTAAAATTCCAAAGTCGTTTGATTCATGTTGAAAATATTAGAAAAGTATCAAGGTCAGTCGGTGTTAATATTAACTTGTACAGTGAAAGTCAGGGGAAGATATATTTTTTTGAAATCTTATTACGATCTTATGAATCGCCTTGAATTAAGTCCAATATTGTTAAAATTTTTGGTAAAATTTCTATTTCCAAAGTCGTTACTAGAATCCCTCAATTTGACCTCTAACGCGATCTTGAAGGTCAAGCTTCAGAACTTCTAGGAAATAAAGCACAAGGTAATATGTTTACTGCTATTTTTAAGTTATGCTTCAAAAAGTTCAAGTTTGCCGAACAATAACACCTAATCCTTGTCAACAAACTTCAAGTTCAACCAAACACCTGGAAAGAGAATCGCTGAATCCTCGATCATAATTTTAGATTATTCAAGGATAAACAAAGATAACGATATCAGTCAGTTAACGCTTGCTTTGTTAAAATGGTCTTGACCTTCAAATGATCTTGGACCCATTCAAGGTGACCCTTTTCAAATTATGGAGCATTCGAAAAGCGTGACCTTGAACACGACCCGTTTATTGGCCTTGAAGGACATTTGGAGGTTGCAAGAAAATTTCAACGTTTGATTACCGGGTACTGCAATATTATCGGATTTTCTTCAAGGTTCACGTAAAATGTCAAGGCCGTGCATCTCAAGATCTTGAGAAGATTTAGGATGAGTCCCCAGAGAAGTACCAAGGTCAGTCTTATTACCATCGTATAAATCGACTTCCAAATTACTTGAATTCAGTCCTCGTAATTAAAACAACCATGAAATAAAAGTTCGACCTTGAAATCTTAAAATAAAAATACGTAAGTAAATAGAAACGTTCAAGGTTGACAATTTACTGAGTAATCATTTATATACAAATTCTGAAGGATCCGAAAAGAGTGACCTTGAACACGACCCGCTCGTTGACCTTGAAATTTGGAGGTCGCCAACGTAAACATCAACGTTTGATTCTAAACACGAAAAGGTCCCTGCAGTCATCAGAAAAGTATCAAGGTCAGTGGACAATAAGAATCGGGGGAAGATGTATTCTTTGAAATCTTATTACGATCTTTTAAATTGCCTCATAATAGAATCACTCATGAAGTAAAACTTCAACGTTGGAATCTTGTCAAAATCATTGACAAAATTTCTCTCATTCCGTTTCCCAAATTAAGAGCATAGGATCTCCCAATTTGACCTCTAACGCGATGCTGAAGGGCAAGCGTTAGAACTTTTATAGTATAGTAATATGTTTACTGCTATTTTTATGGTTTAAAAAGCTTGGTTCAAGATTCATGTAAAATTCCAAAGTCGTTTGATTCATGTTGAAAATATTAGAAAAGTATCAAGGTCAGTCGGTGTTAATATTAACTTGTACAGTGAAAGTCAGGAGAAGATATATTTTTTGAAATCTTATTACGATCTTATGAATCGCCTTGAATTAAGTCCAATATTGTTAAAATTTTTGGTAAAATTTCTATTTCCAAAGTCGTTACTAGAATCCCTCAATTTGACCTCTAACGCGATCTTGAAGGTCAAGCTTCAGAACTTCTAGGAAATAAAGCACAAGGTAATATGTTTACTGCTATTTTTAAGTTATGCTTCAAAAAGTTCAAGTTTGCCGAACAATAGCACCTAATCCTTGTCAACAAACTTCAAGTTCAACCAAACACCTGGAAAGAAAATCGCTGAATCCTCGATCATACTTTTAGATTGTTCAGAGATAAACAAAGATAACGATATCAGTCAGTTAACGCTTGCTTTGTTCGTAGTTGTAAATAAACCTGGTGATAAAATCGCATAAAACCCGCGGTAATATAAAACGACTTTGTCCGAAGTGATCGACACCGTTTTATTTCTCTACAGGTCGGCCGCTCTTTAAATAACCAACAACTTTTTCAACTGTCGCTGCAAGTTCCTCTAATTCGACACCTGTTGATCGTCGTCCGGTGTATTTTCCTGTTAACTTTTGGTTTTCCGAATGTTTTATTCAGATTGACGGTAGTCGCAACTCTATTGTTACTTTTATAGTACGGTCCAAAAAGTTATTCTAGCTATGGTTACGTCTCATAGTCCGGGAAGTATATTTACGACCGTTTGGGATAATATTTTGATAAGGTCATTTGCATAATGCGGCTCAAAACAAATTTACGTGTTGCCATGTTCAAAATTCCGTCAAGTAGATTGGCTATGTATATATATATATATATAACTTGAGACGTGGTCATTGTCGTCTAAACCAGTTAGGTGAAAAATTAAAGCTTCCGCTTTTTGTTGGGTACTTCGACAAAATTTAAGCAAAGAGGACTCTTTATATTTTTTTAATTCTCTCTAGCTTTCAATGGACTTTGCCATCATCATCAGGAGCTGCAATTACAATGATAACAGTAGCAACAAAAGTGTAAAATGAATTTAAATTGAATCAACTTACAGTAGTATGTGAGGATGTTGCTAATTGTTGTTTTCGTATAGGATGAGGGAAACGTCTAGTAACATGGTGCTCTCAAAAGACAGATATTAAACAACTGAGTGTCATTTACTCATATTTGCTAAACTGCGAAAAATTAGAGAACTTACATATCTCCCCAAATTTCGACTTTTCACAACCATAAATATAATCTGTGTTTTGGCCGATTCCACCAACAAATTTCATTCCACTCAAAATCTAATAATTCTCTTCTCACGATTTATTAATAATTGTTAATTTAAAATTCCCATTAATTAAAATATAGTTTATTTAACTGCCTTTGGTCGGTTTAACAATTTCTTACATAACATTCTGAAAATCACATCATGTGAAGTGATTTGGCAACGTTTTGGCACACGCCCACAATTCGTTCCATCTTTCAACACAGACATTGACAACCTTCGGCCTTCTGTCAAAGGTTCATCTCACTCATTATTCCATGACCACCATTTTGTGCAATCATCAAGTGGCTTCACGACGTAATGTTCTAATGTTTTCTAAATAATTTTTAATCTGTCTTTAACTTGTCTTGTCATATTTTATATAATTTTAACCATTGTACCATGTATCCAGCTCTCACCATGTTACTAGACGTTTCCCTCATCCTATACGAAAACAACAATTAGCAACATCCTCACATACTACTGTAAGTTGATGCAATTTAAATTCATTTTACACTTTTGTTGCTACTGTTATCATTGTAATTGCAGCTCCTGATGATGATGGCAAAGTCCATTGAAAGCTAGAGAGAATTAAAAAAATATAAAGAGTCCTCTTTGCTTAAATTTTGTCGAAGTACCCAACAAAAGGCGGAAGCTTTAATTTTTCACCTATATATATATATATATATATATATATATATAATATTTAAGTAGTTGATTCTTGGACAGATTTTTAGAAAAAATATCCATTATGATCGTTTGTCCTAAACCTTTTAACCTTTGAGATACAGAATAAATACGTATTTTATATATTTGACAATAAATCTAAATCTATTTAATCAAATTTCGATTCGATTTCCAAATTATTACAACAATTCTCAAGTTTTTATCAAAACTTTCCATTTTTTATCAAAATTTCCAAATCTCCGGTTTATTCTCCAAATTTCCAGATCCGAAATCAAATTTAAGAAAACAATTCAAATTCATTTAAATTCTGTATTTGGTAATATACTATTCTAGATATCTTTATGATATTTATACACATCTATGCATTTTCTGATGTATAAACAATTTTACTATTTCTACCAGTTTCGTTTGTACAGGTTTTGCGTTAAATATTTTTTTACTATCATTGAATTTTTTTAATATCCTAATTTTTATTTTGATCTTATTCCAAATTAGTTTGTCACACTTGATTGTATATTAGAAAATCATTTTCTACTGTTTCGTTCGATTTGCTATAAAAACGCGTTTTTTAAACTATAATTTATTTTTTAATTTTTATTCTCTAAACGTCAACAAAAGTACTTATAATCAAGAGCTTCGATTTTTGATATACTTTATATTTGACAACAAATCTAAATTTATTTTTCCAAATTTCGATTATTCCAAAACATTTTCAAAATTTACAAATTTGAATTTATTTTCCAAATTTTCTGTATTTTCTTAATTTTTATAACGACCTTAAAGTTAAGAAGTAGTACTTGATTGTTGGACTTCCCACGACTTAAAAATCATTTTATACCTTTTAGTTTGTTTTGCTATCACATTAAAGCGTGTTTTGTTAGTTTTTAAACTACAATGTATTTCTGTATTTTTTGTCTTATAATCATGAACTACTCCGATTTTTGGTATATTTTATATTTGACAATAAAAGTTATTTTTTCAAATTTAGAAATCTTCAAATCTTCCGAATTTTCAAATCCAAAACGACAACAAAAGTACTTCTATTTTTTCAAATTACGAAATTTCAAAAAAAATCACCATTTCCCAATTTTCGAAGCAAAGGTTTCGAAATAGCATTTTTTTAAGGTTTTCGATTTTCAAATTAGACTTATTGAAATTGGTGAAAATTAGGTTACTAGTATATTCCAGAGTTACAAGGTACTGAAAAAAGTTGTAACACGGAGCTTGGCCGCCATTTTTACGATAAAATGCATCAATCTCATACCCCGATTTTCAGCTAGTTAACTTGACCTTTCTGAAAAACACTATACATATGTATTTCAAACGAACTGAGAACCTAATATAAAACTAGGTATTTTTTCCCACTTGACTCGCGACTGAACGAACTTATTTTCCAACGCATTCAATCTACCATACGATGTGTTGGAGTTGATGACGATGATAAAATTATCCGCTTATCTAGCTATGAATAATTTTACATTAATAGACTGGGATTTTCATTGTTATTAGTCAGACAATTAGACGCGTACTATTACCTCAGAAATAATCATTTTTATCACTCTGGAGTTCCACAGAAATACAAAGTATAGCATGGAAATGCACAGGGTGATTTTTTTGTACGTAATCGGTCGATATCGATAACTGACAAAGTTAGTTACAGAAATCGTCAGTAACTATGCGCTTCTTACCCGGAAAACCTACGGCGTGAGTCTTAACTATGTGACATACATTTTTTTTTTGTATAATGATATATATGTATAGCTCAACTTTGACAGTTTAAGCGCAGATAGAGAATCAAACTTTTCGACAAAATGAGCTTCATATCTCATCGTTTCTCGCTATTCACACGATTTATCTTCTAGCTTTTTCGCATTATTTCCAAACTTAGTCTCAAAAAATTTACAAGGGAAACCGTGTATACAGGGTTATCCAAATTAAGTGTCCACCATTAGTAACTTTGTTATTAGTGAAAATACAAAGTTGTTTGAATTAGCAAACTAGTAGCATTTTTAACGCTGGTAAAAATGAGAAATAAAAAAAAAACAATTGAGAGTCGTTATTTTGATTTTTTTCAGTAAAATAACATTTTTTTAAATGGAAACCCCTGTATATTATATTTTTTTCTGTTAAAGCATCAAATTTTAAACAAAAAAGTTCATAATGACTTTTTCGCTAAAGTCAAAAATAAAGTCAAAATAACGATAAATATTTTTAATTATTTGCAGTATTATAATATTAAGACGGCTATGAAAACAACATGGCGTTCGCGATTTGACAACATTAAGATAAGCGACAAATTGTTAAACTGGACATACTCGCAACTAGAAGGCTTTGGAAAACAATGATAAAATCAAATAATGTCAAACATTAGTGTAAATACTTGTTTATAAGCTTTATTGTGTCATTAATTTAAAGAAAAATGTTCTCCCATGAAGAACAAGGTGGTGTTTTCGAGCATCTTCTTTAAAAAAAATTGTTATTGTATTTTGTAAGATTATAAGTTGATGTTGAAAATAAAGTTTGTCGATACAATTTAATTGTTTCAGATTGGAGGCCATAACTTCAACAATTTGTAACCTAGGAGAAAAGTTATTGTAAGCTTTTTTGTTTAAAATTTGATGCTTTAACAGAAAAAAATATAATATACAGGGGTTTCCATTTAAAAAAATGTTATTTTACTGAAAAAAATCAAAATAACGACTCTCAATTGTTTTTTTTATTTCTCATTTTTACCAGCGTTAAAAATGCTACTAGTTTGCTAATTCAAACAAGTTTGTATTTTCACTAATAACAAAGTTACTAATGGTGGACACTTAATTTGGATAACCCTGTATTTTACGGTTATGCGTTTTTTAGGGGTTAAGTCATAAATTATTGAGTAGGGATCTTAAAACATTTGTTACCATGAACTATTTCAATTGAGAGAAATATAAAAATCAAACTTCATCTTCAAGACATCGTATTTTCGTTCAAATTAAGATCAGTGTATATCCTCAATTTCTACAAAATTCAAATACCTTTTTCGACTATCGCGAGCAACTCATCAAGAATGTCCATTTTTGTTTAAACGGTAGAATGGAACTGTCGTTTCTTACTCTGTCACGAAACACAAGCACCGACCGAAGATATTGAGAATAAGCCTCTGAACGCTGTTTACACTCCGCGATAACTGACAATATTTTCAAAAGATTCTCAATTTTTCTGTTCCAATGACGCCTCTCATTGGCTGAAAACCAGCTCAATTCCATTGGTCAACCATAACTTATGAATCCTAATGACGCATCTGATTCGTTGAAACCCTTAAGCCCTTTGGCTGATTCATTCCATTGGTCAAACATTTCTTATCCATCCTTTCACTAATCTGAAATAATCCTCAGGCTACTTTAAAACGACTTTTATTGCTCCGTGGAAATCCACAAGATGAAAAGGAAAACAATAAAAAAATTACGTGGAAAAAGATCCCTTCTTAAAGACGCAGGTAAGTCGCGTACACTTTAGCCCAATTGCCAAGCTTTAATTTTATCATGGCTTTGAAATAAGTTAAGTATACGACAAAAATAGTTGATGTTTTATTATAATGCCAAGATAGAGCAAGGTCCTAGCATTCGTGGAAGACATTTTCTACCGGATTTTTTTGAGAGATTGCACTCTTTAATAATAATAAATGGCCTTTATTTTACCTGGCGGGTCGTACCAGAACCAACATGGGATAAAAAAGATAGTGAAAAGTACATGCAAATACAAAAAATACACAGTAGATAATAGGAAAATTTAAAGCAGAAAAAATGTTACAGAATCGTAGCCTATGCATGGTGTAAAGACCAAAAGAGCATCAACAGAGTGCGTAGCAGAATCAAAAACCATGCTTAGAAGTAACTTTAACAAACACCGAATGTATTTGTCCCGTACAAACCTTTTTAGGTTTTTCAGATCAAATTAACAACAAAAGTCAATAGAGTAAGCAGTTTAAAATATCTTTAACGCAGATAGAGAAGCGACGTCAAAACGAGCTTCATATCGCATAGTTTTTCGCTATTCACACGTTTTTTGAATTATCTTCAAACTTTTTCTCAAAAAACGAACATGGGACGTCGCGTCGTGAATATTTTTACGGCTATGAGGGATTAAATTGCTAAATTATTGATTAGGGTTCTTAAAAGATTTGTTACCATACACGAAACATTACGCTTTTAATTCCAACTTTAACAATATTATACGATTGAAAACTTTTTTCTTCAAACATCGTTCAAAGATTGGTAGAATCTACAGCCTCAATTTCTACAAAATTCAAATACCTTTTTCGATTATCTCGAGTAGATCATCCAGAAGGTCACCGTCCATTTTTGCTCAAAGTGGGGTTTCTTACTATGTCACAAAACACGAGTACCGACTGAAGATGTTCAAGAACAAGCCTCTGAAACGCTGTTCGCAGTTCGAGATAAAAGCGATAACTAACAATATTTTCAAAAGATTCCAATTTATCAGTCGTAATGACGCCTCTTATTGGCTGAAAACTCTCAAGCCCTATAATTGATTCCCTTGGTCAAACGCAGGTTATTGCACCCTTTCACGAATATGCGATAATCCGCGGCCTAGCTACCTTCAAATGACTTTTATTGCTCGTTGGAATGTAATGAGACTTGCCCAGTCCTCTTAACGAAAACAACTCAAAAATTACCTGGAAAAGGTTTCTTCGGGAAGACCCAGGCGAAAAACAGCAATCTGTATTCATTTATGAGCAGATTTGATTTCGTTTAAATAAAATATATTTTTCTGATATTGTCTCATTAACGGTATTACAAATAAACGATTTTTTACGCGATTGCAAAAACAAAGAGATCAAATTTACTTAGAAATAAGCGGGAATTTCAAGGATAAAATTTATTTTATAAAATAAAAAAGTGGTACATTAAAAGATGCTTCTTGATACGCAGTACATGCATGACAAATTCCATTAAAATATCTTTAGTGGTATTACAGGTATTAATAAATTACTTATTTTCGATAACTTTACCAGCCTGTATCTCAAAAGTCAAAGCGTCTAGGGGAGGGGGGGACAGCGCCCAAATAAGTACATGATTAAACCAAAGAATCGATGAGGTAGACAAAAAAATTTATGAGCAGGTTTGATCTCAGATTTTTAACCCATCGCACGGTTTTTCTGACATTTTTATTTTTTTACACCAAAACCGTGCAAAGGTTTGGGCAATCAAGCAATCAAAATTACCTAGAAACCAATGAGGATTTCAGGAATAAACTTTATCTTAAGAAAAATCAGGGTCGTACCATCAATACGTCACATATGCAGGTGAAATTCCGTTCGAACGCCACTGGTTGAAATTACAAAAAGTGCAGTACATCAAAAAATACTTCTTGTAGCATCATACACATTTTCGGTGATTGACAATCAATTAGGAAACACCCTGTACGAGTAAACCGAATTGAGGGTCGATCACCCCCGGCAATGCACTCCGTGTCTTCTTAGAAAAAAGAACCCTCTCGACTTCGGATGTCGAACGACCGGCCCTTATAACATATAACGCAGACGATGTTGTCTCTAAAAATAGGATGCAATTTGGAGCGGTTTGATTTCGTCTCTCTCGCTCGAATCACCAGACGCGTGGGAGGTTCACTTTTTATTTGAGATTATTTAGTGGACATTAGACTAAGCCCGAAATTAATCTGCATCAACTATATGAAATTGTTGCTTTGGTGATGGGTATCTTGCAAAGCGAATACGACCTGAAGAGTGAGTGACGTTTAAAGCTGAAACCCAGCACTATTCATGCATAAAATTTTATATAAACAACCGCATTGTTCGCTCTATCAGGATCCAAACCGAGCGAATGTTAATATTTACGAATTTATCGGTAACAATGGCGATAAAAATACATACAAAAGTTTTAATCAGATATTATAAATTGTATCATTTATAATGTAGTTAACCGAACAAATTTTCGCTCTTTGGCGGACAGCCAAAAGCACGCGCGATGCTCGCAAATTCAGTTTGATATAGATATTTTACAGAATACATAATGCGCGAATATCCTGTGATGCTCAAACATGGAACGATGAGATAATCCGTCGATGAGCCGGCCATACCAGGACCATTCCGAATATTTAATTAGAATAAACACCTTACCATCACTGTCAATTTGCATCCTCACAGCGATGTCTCATTAATTCCCCAATAGAAACATACTCCATTTTTGTTGTTCAATCTTAAACGTGGTTAGATGAGTGAACAAAGAGAGAAGAACAACAGATATCTTACGCATCTGGCAGTTTCCCTGTTCCGAGTGGCAACGTTGGCACCTAAAGACGGTGGTCAAGGGGTATACAGGATCGGCAGAAAATCATTGAGGTCCTTGATTTTTACGTGTACGAACAGAGATAGAGAAAAGAATACGTATGTTAGAGAGGATGTACGTTAAATGATAATTTTTCAGTCAAAAGTAGCTCCCAAGTCCTTGATCTGGTCTGTAGTTTGTAAAGATCTACTAAGGATATAAGAACGAGAGAAATGTAATTTTGAAAGATCATTTAAAGGTAAAACATTCACTTCACACGAATGAGAAGTCAAAATCTTAACATCATCCGCAAATAAAATAATTTCGCTGCGTACCAAACTCACAAGATCATTAATAAATACAGTGAATAACAACGGCCCTAGGTGGGAGCCCTGTGGGACTCCGAAAGCTAGATCTATCAGATAAGTAACTACTTAGCATTCCCTGTATAATTATGACGTCATTGTACATATTCCCGTCTTCGGGTAGGCACGATTTTCAGTCGAAATGGGTATTTTCTGGCGGAATATGTTAATCAATAAAATACTATCTAAATATAGCCTTAGAAAAAGTAATTTACGCTGCCATCGCCACCGAAATCAAATCTGTTCGATATCTAAACGATTAAGTAAACATTCCGCGTTAGATATGCTCTCACCAAATAAATTTGATAAGGTCCGTCTGATCATGAAACGCGGCTTGGCGCTTTGCTTAGCCTGCTTATACAACAGTGCGTAACATGCTAAACTTTCACTACTATCTTCATTCGCTAGAAAATATTATTTCAACGTATCTCAGTTAATCGGCCAATTAATATTAATGATACGATGTACTTTGATCTTTGTATGTCATGTGCGCTTTGCGATTTATCATATTTCTAGAGTGTGAATCAATTAGCTGTTCATTTATATGCAGAGTGTTTAAAAATTATAATGCTTACAGATATTTCCTTTTTCGGTTTTCTTCTCATGTGATAATACAAAAAAATAAAATATCAAAGTGTATTAACAAAACGCCGCGCGATAAAATGAAACAAGTATTTATTTTTTAGCCCAGGAAGGTCCAGAGACTTACCTCGAGCGATCCCAGATCAGGAATAATCCCACCTTTGCAGATTATGCATTATTTGCCCACGATGTGCACGTTTCTCAACGGATGCGGTTTAGGGTATCTATCGATCTATATGGCGCCTATGTGGGTGATCACTCTTGGCAATATTTATATAATTTTTCGAGATAATACAGAACTAACGTAACCCCTGATATTTATCCTGTGGTTTTCACGTTTATAGGACTCCATTGTCTGTCTTAATTTTTGTTTTTTTTGTACAAAGTTCCGGTCTTTTTGAATCAGGTATCGGAGGTCATTAACTTCAAATAAATCAACTTGGAGAAGTTATTTCGAAAATAGTTTATAGCTGATTCAAATTAAATAAAAACGTGAAAAATCAGTGACCCCTCAACCGTGTTCTCTCATTTTGACTGGAAAATAAATTATTTCCACGATACGTAGTATATCGTTAGAAAGGTAATAAACCACAGGGAAAAAACGAAATAGTTTCTTATAATCGAATTTTGCATTTCAAAATTTTTACAATTATTTTATGTCTTGTTTCTATGAACTACTTATTTGCTCTGATTAAGCATGTATACTAAGTGACATATAAATCCGAACACCCAGTTTAAATCGTTTTATTTTAATAAAATTTTGTATAAGTACTTAATGAAGCATAATAAGTAAATGATAAAAATTTCAAAATGATTGCACTGCTTTAAAGCCCATTGACCTTTAATAATGTGTGGATGCACCCTGATGTGTTACGCATTCTCCAACGCGCCTAGGCATGCTTCTGATCAGATGGTCAATGTCCTCCTGTGGTATCTCAATCCAGGCAACCACCAACTCCTCTCGAAGTGCTTCTAGAGTCTGAGGCGGACGTTGCAAATTGAGCAATCTGGGGTTCTAGAACTTCGTGGATATAACTCTGCGCGTTCATGTTACCTCTGATGAAGATTAAAGGTGACCTGGAACCATAAGCTATAGCACTCCAAACCATAACTCCAACAGTGTGATGAACATGCCTTCCAACAAAAAACTGTGGATTCCTCCTTGCACCACGTCGCCTTCTAACCCTGGCACGACCATCGTGCATGCCTAAACAAAATCGAGACTCGACACTAAAGACAATACTGTTCCATTCCTGATCCCAGAGTGACCGTTGTCTGCACCACTCAAGGCGATTACGTCGGTGTTCTCGAGTTAAAGGGAGGACCCAGTGTGGCCGGTATGAAAACAAGGCAAAACTTCTCATTCGTCGGTAAACACTTCGTATGCCAATAGGTCTTCCGTGTTCTGCAAACCATTCCTTTGCAATGGACCTGGCAGTGGAGAAACGGTCCCTTAAGGCCAATCATCTTAGGCGGCGATCTTCACGGTCTGTTGTTCTACGGCGGCGTCCAGTGCTCCTTGCTCTTTGCGTACGGCCTTCTCGAAGCCATGCCTGACAACACCTAACCACAGTGTCTACACTTCTTTGCACTCTAACTGCAATTGCCCGAAAAGAAAGTCCAGCTTCCCGAAGTCCCACTATACGGCCCCTATCAAACTCACTAAGTTGACGAAATCGTACAGGTCTCCGTACTCTAGGCATCGTGACCGATCGTAATGGATGTCAAGAACCAAAATCCGCCAACGTTGATTCTTTACTGCGGCTGAAATATTCATTTTTAGAGCGTTAGTGAATTAAAAATAAGCAGTATAAAAACAGGAATGTCCAACTGATAAGGCTGAAAATTTTTTCACTTGTCATTTACAGTAAGATAAATACATTCACCAACTTTTATTAAAATAAAACCATTTAAACTGGGTGTTCGGATTTATATGTCACTTAGTATATGTTCAAACTGAAAACGCTTTTTGTTCAATTGGTATGGTCCCATGTCGTGCGTCGTTTTTACATTCAGTCTGGAACACCGTTGTTTTGTATGATACTGACAAACTGAAGGAAACTGACTGACTTCAATGATAATCTGTTGAAGTCATAACCTTCAAATACGCACATCAAAGCGTGACACTCTATCGAAATTAAATTACTACGGTCTTTCTGATGGTCCTCTTTTGTTTTTTTAAATCTTGCTTAGACGATCGTAAGCAACGGGTAAGAACAAGCCAAGGAGTTTCTGCTAGTGCTGATGTTGCTTCTGGTGGTTCACAAGGATCCGTACTTGGTCCCTTGCTATATCTGATCTATACTTTCGTTTTGCGTGTCTTAGAACACTGGTTCACAGACTCAACTCAACTAACTTTGGTCAAGAGTCGTATGAAATTAATTTAGACCCGTAAATAACCATTGCAAGGTCAACTATCGCACCAAGAGTTTTGCAATGTTATTATATCCAAAAACCAATTATGAACCGGTTAGGTTTCATATATTTCATCAATTTTAAGACTCGAAAGAAATTATTAGAGTTTGGTTATGTGTTTTACCGTTTCGTCCTATTTTATCCCTGTCTTTACTCCATAACAAACACCAGATTGCAGAAAATTCAAAACTGTTGCTGTCGTTTGGTTTTCGGTCTTCGTAAATACGGCCGTGTTACATCTAAGATTAGTGAATTGGCGTTGTCGAAGCTCAAACATCTTTTTGAGTTTCTATACACAAATTAATCATCACCAAGAGACCTGCGTACTCAGCAAGTACTCGTAAGTCAGTTCCTCGTCGAAATCTTATTACAAAAGGGTTACCAGTTGGATGTTCATCTTCCCCGTACTTAATTGTATCAAAGAACAGTGTTTTTCAGTTATACAAAGTATACCTGTCTTTAAACATCTCTGAATACTTGGGATCTAATGTAAAAGCTTTTGTATTCTTTTATACGATCGCATTTTGGAAGTGGAATGATAATTGTCTTGGAAGAAGTGCGGTCATTTATGCTAATTTCTTAATCCTTTAATAACTTCTATAAACCACGTACATCTACCTGTCGCGGGCATAATCTCGAGTGAATGTTAATAACAGGTAATATTTGTCCAAAGGGATGGATATATCGAAACATTTTCCAGAGAAAAATGTCGTGTCAAAGTTTCAATGTCTGGAGTCATCTACGGGCAATACAGTCTTTGAACGTGACCTTGACTGTGACATTCAAGATCATTTGAAGGTCGAGACAGTTTTCTTGAATAAATACCCGCAGGGGTTTTATGTAAAAAACCTAAATGCATGCATTGTTGGTTGCAGAAAGCCAAATAGTGTGTCAGCTCCGAGACGTGAAAGAAACAAAGTTGGTTGAGTAGCAAGATCGCGTCTGGATGATTATGTATATGTCTGCAGTGATATTTGCGATGTAAGAAAATTATTACTGAATATGCTGGCAATGAAGTATTATTTACCTGTGCCCGACGGGTTATTTATATATTGTCTTTTCTGTAGACAGGTTACGTTCAATGTTATAGATATTACAATTTTCCTGTTTTTTGTCACTTCAATATATGTACTTAATACCCGACTTCGAAAATCGAAAATATAAAGAGCATAAAACTATTCAAGTACGACCACGATCTTGACTTTTACCGTCAAGGTCATTTGAAGATCAAATTAATTTTCAACGTGAAACATCTAACCTCACTTTCTGAAATGAGAGTTTTACGTTCAAGTATACCCTACCAATGAACCTAACTATGAAATTTTGAGGTTAGATACATTTTTAAGAAAGCACCTACCTTTTTGTCTAGATCACAAAAAGGCGAATTTTATGGTCAATGTCACTATTCTTTACTTGGCCATGCCCTTCAAAGTTATTTACATACGTTTTTTCAACTTTTTTATTTATTATTGCTTGCCACTTTTATATATAGGTAGTTACAAAATATAGATCTCTAACATAAAATTTATTACTCCTGTCTTTGTATGTTCTGTGTAGTAGTTAAAAGTTAAAAACCATAATCGCTACGTTTATGTTACATTATGAATGCCTATGTTGCTCTTTGTTATTCACCATGAATTTTTTATTCGATTTGAAGGTCAAACGCTTTTTTCTCTTAATAGCACATTTTTCGATGTATTTTGTTCTTTTTATTTGTTTTAGACGCCCTAAAATGATCTGGAAGGTTCCGTTTTCCGCGTTTTACTTTTCCAATTTAAAAAATAGTTATTTTCATTCAAGAAAACTGTCTTGACCTTGTGGGTCATAGTCAAGGTCGCACTCAAGGTCACTATTAGATCACGCTTAATCCTCGTATATGCAACTTGTATTGTTGGCCTTGGAATGGAGAAACACCTTATACTGTTCACGTATGGTATAAACATGGGGCACGCATAATTTCCCGGAGACATTTATGAGACTCAAAACCAGTATTTTTCATAATATGTCTTGAGAGTTCGTGAAATAGATACAAAACTTGATTCCATAAATAATAATCCACCAAGTCTCTTCATTAGACAATTCATATCAGTCATTCTGCATAGCAAATATTTAAATTGCTTATTATTTGAAAATAATCAGCAATTCCTAATGATGTTTATTGTTATGGTGACGAGGAACATTTGATGGTATGCGGTGTGATTCATATTCTAATGTGAACGAAACGAGTTTCCCTGTAAGTACTTTTGCCATTAACGTTTCTCTATTCTCAAGGGTGATCGCGAATTCAGAAACTGCGTACGCGTACATCGTTATAACTTCAAAATAGAAAGGTCGGACACGTGCTATGAAACATTTAGACCGAGAGATGGTAGATGATTATTGGCATCTGAAAAGCTAAATGAAACGAAGACTGTTTAATGGGCAGTTGGGTAACTAAGAAAATAGCAAATATTGGAATATGGGTGATCGTGAGACCCTTTTGGTGACTCGACGGTGAAGACAGCTTAGTACACAGTAGTCAACCAGCATCCAGACGGTTCGGATGATTGACCCTCCGGATCTTTCTAATTATTATTGAAATTCCCGATAATCTTAGGTATTAGTTCCTAGATCTTTAACGCCGTCATTTACGAAGCTGTAACTAAAACAACGTCCTTCTCCTGAACCCGATAATCTACTGATTTGAACACTTGGAACCAATTCTAATAGCCGTGCAATCAATTCCATATTCACACAGTTAACAACCACTCAAATTAAACTTTTTGTCCGAAAGAAGAAAGTTGCACACAACATTAATGTTATACTGTAGTAGCAGCTAATTAAATCGAAGTTGGCCTGGCCTCGATTTTCAGTTGTTTTTGATAAGTGATTAATACTGCGGCACCGCGTTTGGCCGCGCATCACTAAGGCCGAACGTACACGTTAATGTCTACTGTTAGGCACTGTCCTCACCGAAGCTTACGTCGCGCATTTTTGGAATAAACCTTAGGGTGAGGGTGGATAGATGTCCGCAAGATATTCTTCGTAATTAACGGGCTCTCCTCTTCATTTCACAGGCGTCATTTACACGTAAACGGCTATAACGGTAGCTTCTAAAATCAAGTAGTGCGCGTTGGGTACCTAATTACAGTGTTACTGTGCTTTCCTTTGCTCTAAACATAATACTTTTATATACATGACCGTGAATGTCTTAAACCATATTTTACCTAACCTTAGGCAGTTCAAAAATCGAATTAACAAGGTTTTTTAATCTCCTCACAGCAGCCTCAATGGAGCGGCATTGGCATTTGCCATTTTCGTCCTTTAACAGTAAGGCATTTGCTTGAAGTACAGTACGCCTACAGAAATGGAGCGCCTGAAAAATGTGAATGATGTGACGTCAAGCCGTTTGGGGTGTATGGCCTGCCTTATACCTCTGCCCCTCGCTGTTGTACCGTCGCATGTATTAGAAAAGGATGGTGCGCTTTTTTGTTGGGATTGTTAGCAATGGAATTAATGGGTTTTACGAGGAGCGTATTTTAATGCTTGAGGACATTGATCGTGTTAGTTTCAGGCAGCTTTGATAGAATCTCCATTTATCCAGCAACATATTCGATGAAAAGTTTTTGGGTAATTGATGATTTTTAGTGAAAACTATGCAAAGATTTTCTTTATTTTTTATGCTGTATTTCCTGAAAACGCGTACAAATATCGTTATAGTTTAGTTTGACTAGATAAGATAGTTTAAATGGTTTTATTTTAATAAAAGTTGGTGAATGTATTTATCTTACTGTAAATAACAAGTGAAAAAATTTTCGGCTTTATCAGTTGGACATTCCGGTTTTTATACTGCTTTTTTTTAATTCACTAACGCTCTAAAAATGAATATTTCAGCCGCAGTAAAGAATCAACGTTGGCGGATTTTAGTTCTTGACATCCTTTACGATCGGTCACGATGCCTAGAGTACGGAGACCTGTACGATTTCGTCAACTTAGTGAGTTTGATAGAGGCCGTATAGTGGGACTTCGGGAAGCTGGACTTTCTTTTCGGGCAGTTGCAGTTAGAGTGCAAAGAAGTGTAGACACTGTGGTTAGGTGTTGTCAGGCATGGCTTCGAGAAGGCCGTACGCAAAGAGCAAGGAGCACTGGACGCCGCCGTAGAACAACAGACCGTGAAGATCGCCGCCTAAGATGATTGGCCTTAAGGGACCGTTTCTCCACTACCAGGTCCATTGCAAATGAGTGGTTTGCAGAACACGGAAGACCTATTGGCATGCGAAGTGTTTACCGACGAATGAGAAGTTTTGGCTTGTTTTCATACCGGCCACACTGGGATTTTGTTTAGACATGGACGATGGTCGTGCCAGGGATAGAAGGCGACGTGGTGAAAGGAGGAATCTACAGTTTTTTGTTGAAAGACATGTTCATCACACTATTGGAGTTATGGTTTGGGGTGCTATAGCTTATGGTTCCCGGTCACCTTTAATCTTCATCAGAGGTAACATGAACGCGCAGCGTTATATCCACGAAGTTCTAGAGCCCCATCTTTTACCCTATCTTGACACCCTGGCAGATCCAACTTTCCAACAAGATAATGCCCGACATAATGATGTCACATTGTTACCATGGCCACCAAGATCTCCCGACTTATCCCCAATTGAGCACGTGTGGGATATGATGGGTAGGAGATTGCTCAATTTGCAACGTCCTCCTCAGACTCTAGAAGCACTTCAAGAGGAGTTGGTGGTTGCCTGGAATGAGATACCACAGGAGGACATTGACCACCTGATTAGAAGCATGCCTAGGCGCGTTGGAGAATGCGTAGCACATCAGGGTGCATCCACACATCATTAAAGGTCAAAGGGCTTTAAAGCAGTGCAATCATTTTGAAATTTTTATCATTTACTTATTATGCTTCATTAAGTACTTATACAAAATTTTATTAAAATAAAACCATTTAAACTGGGTGTTCGGATTTATGTGTCACTTAGTATATAACTGAAGGACACTGTTCTTTGATACAATGAAGTACGGGGAAGATGAACATCGAACTGGTATCGTGACGTAACCCTTTTGTAATTGGATTTCTACGAGGAACTGACTTACGGGTACTTGCTGGGTACGCAGGTCTCTTGGTGATGATTAATTTGTTTATAGAAACTCAAAAAGATTTTTCAACCCTAACTCACAAATCTTAGATGTAACAAGGCCGTATTTACGAAGACCGAAAACAAAACGACAGCAACAGTTTTGAATTTTCTGCAATCTGGTGTTTGTTATGGAGTTAAGACAAGGACAAAATAGGATGAAACGGTAAAGCGCATAACCAAACTCTAATAATTTCTTTCGAGTCTTAAAATTGATGAAATATATGAAACCTAACCGGTTCATAATTGGTTTTGGGACATAATAACATTACAAAACTCTTGATGCGATAGTTGACCTTGCAATAGTTATTTATGGGTCTAAATTAATTTCATACGACACTTGACCAAATTTAGTTGAGTTGAGTCTGTGAACCAGTGTTCTAAGACACGCAAAACGAAAGTATAGATCAAATATAGCAAGGGACCAAGTACGGATCCTTGTGAACCACCAGAAGCAACATCAGCACTAGCAGAAACTCCTTGGCTTGTTCTTACCGGTCGCTTGCGATTGTCTAAACAAGATTTAAAAAAACAAAGAGGACCGTCAGAAAGACCGTAGTAATTTAATTTCGATAGAGTGTCACGCTTTGATGTGCGTATTTGAAGGTTATGACTTCAACAGAAGTCAGTCAGTTTCCTTCAGTTTGTCAGTCTCATACAAAACAACGGTGTTCCAGACTGAATGTAAAAACGGCGCACGACATGGGGCCAAACCAATTGAACAAAAAGCGTTTTCAGTTTGAACATATCACTTTGCGTATGAAGCTTCGTTGCTACGTGCTCCGCGGCACATGCGTTGGTCAGTTTCTTTTCTTCTGCTGAATTACCATCAGATAAATATGCGTCGGATCAACTTGCGGTTGTTCGCAGGCAATTTAAAACGTAAAAGGCGTACGGACCGATTAGGAAGTATCGCGTAGTGAAAGTATTTCGCATTTCAAGCGGATGATTTTGAGCATCTCGTCACCGTTACGACATCAAGGA
This sequence comes from Acanthoscelides obtectus, assembly GCA_963669975.1. Taxonomy (NCBI): domain Eukaryota; kingdom Metazoa; phylum Arthropoda; class Insecta; order Coleoptera; family Chrysomelidae; genus Acanthoscelides; species Acanthoscelides obtectus. The sequence goes on from CAVLJG010000010.1 coordinate 6,989,128, forward strand.
CCTTCCGTTATAAGTATAGCAGTTCACTGAATATTCTCTGACCTTGTCTGTGTAATAAGCTAGGTAATAACCTCATTCTTCGCTGCGTGATGAAACAATCACCGTACAAGGTGTTGCCAGTTCCTACGAGGTATGTAAATTATTCTTTCAAATATAATAAGTTTATATTGTCACACTCAAAATAACTTCATTTTGAACCAAGCAACGTTCGATTCCTCATAGCAGTGCTGGAACGATCCTGGAATGTTTAGTCGGTGAATGATGGTGGACCGGACGTGGATACTAAGTTGGGACTGATGAAAAATTTTGTGAAACCTATGGATCGAAATGGAAGAGGGTTTCTGCATTCAAAACAAACATTTCCGACACTTAGTGAGGCAAAAATTAAACGTAAAACATCGACAACAACATTCTGAGATTAATGTTCATTCGAGTGTTTATTAGTACTCTTACACACATTTACTTACATTTTACAAGTATAAGCAGCAAATAAAATGCCTTATAACCGTGGGTTATAGAAAAAATCGAGTGCTATGCACGACTTTTTGGATACGTTCTACATAATAACCACCTTGTTTTGTCCATGTCAAAAAAAAAGTATTTTAATTTTGTTAATTTAGAAATTGTTTGAGAATTACGACTTATTTAAAATAAGAAAGTCACAACCAAACATGCTGTTTGGACTGCCACTAGTGGATAGATGTTTCGCGCTTTTTGGCAACTCATCAGCAACTATTCTCTAGCCAAGGTATGGGAGATGCCGCAATGAGACAGCGCAAAGCACCATCACCACTATGGCCGCTAAAGGCTGACGATTCTGGTAATAGTTGGCGCTTTGCACTGTCAATCTCGAAAACTATGGACACTTATGTACTACATCTACAACATATTAAACAAATATATAAACGTTTTGTGGCGGTTTTTGTTGTTTGTTTTATACAAAACGCGGAGTAACATTGCAGGCACCCTATGAATTTTAGATACGTAAATACCGATTCCATTTAGACTCAATGCACACTGAAAAGAAAAATAACTGTTAGGAAGCGGCGCACAGTGAAAGTTGTATATGGTAAGTAGACCATTTCGGTACAACGTGGTTTTAAAAATACATCTTACGCTAAACCGAGGCTAATTCATCATATTACGACAACACAGGCTTTATTTTCAAACTGTAGCGCTTTAGGTAATCTTTGGATTTTAGTATCGAGTGTTTCTCCATCATCTGGATTTGTATGATCTGCCAGCGACATCAAAGCTTTGTTTTGAGCCAAATCTCGCCACCTGTCACGATGCTGTTCACATGGTCGTCCAGAATTGAATTAAATGCTGGTACATGAAGGTGTAAGGTCTCTATCTGATGATATGTCATTCTGTTGTGTTCGTCAAGCATTTTCCCCACAGCAGTAATGTTTTCCTCTGTTACTGACGTTTGCGGTCTTTCTTTTGGAATTCTCTATACCACCTCAATATAGTCGTACTGGGCTATGCGTAAAGTTATACCGTAAAACTGCCCTTGTCTCATTACGTGACCACGATGCCATAGTCCGCTGGCGTCTACTACGCACTCATGGACATGTCTCAACATGCAGTAACATGCAGCCTCCTCCGTCCGTTTGTCAAGCCATATTGCAAAACTTTTATAGTGCCGTTAGTGCATACTTTCTTCACTGTACCGAAGAGGTAGATCTGATTGCTAATCTAGCGAGCAATACTGAGGACAGATCTCAAATGACAGCTCTATTGCGAAAAAGTGTTAAAAACGCTTGTTAGGTTTCGTTTCAACAAGCAAGCTGCTAGAATCGTATTCAAAACATCGTAAAGCCAACGTTTTTCTTTTTGATGCGTGACTTGTTTGTGACGCGTTTTCGCGTGTGTATTTTAAGATGCAATCAACGAATTAAACCGATATATCATTCAGTGCACCTTCCGAAATGCACAAACGCTATCTTATCGGACCGTTCTGAAAAGGATAAATATTTGCTTCCAGAAAGTCTATCGACAGCTTCGAACACAATTCGTATCGAATATAAAAGGTTGAACAACGCGTGTTCGCTGATCTGGTATTCCACGTTCCACGAACGACCTTGGGACCTTGCCTGTAGCAAGGTTTATTACTTATTACTTTGACGTCACCAGTAATCTTTTCTAAAAAGCGGTTTAGCAATGTTACGTAACTGTATGGCGACTAGGATCTATCGAAGTGAAAACGAGTTCAAATCTTGATTAAGTTGCAATTCTCATAAAGTACTGTCATTATAACAAGTTGTATTACAGCAAGATTTCCAAGTTCCTATAGACAAATATTAGTATTTGTAGCAGTGTTCACAAAATGTGTCATTTTGGATGCATCGTGATTCAGTCTCATAACTGTTTACAATCATCAAACATTTGTATTAATATTGTCTTATCGTCATTGTACTAAATAATAAATATCAACTCGGGCGTTCCGCACAGATCGTTTCTGGGGCCAACGTTGCTTCCAGTATACATTAATGACCCCAGCAATTTGACTCAATAATATGTATTGTCATGGTATTCGATGGTTTTGCGCTTTGTTCCGCAATATCAACTCTGGTGCTCCGCAAGGATCCTTTCTGGGCCAACGTTGCTTCTAGTCTACGTTAATGATCCCAGAAATTGGACTCAATAATATCTACTGTCATGGTATTCGATGGTTTGGCGCTTTGTTCCGCAATATCAACTCGGGTGCTCCGCAGGGCTGCTTTCTGGGGCCAACGTTGCTTCCAGTCTACATTAATGACCCCAGCAATTGGACTCAATATGTATTGTTATGGTATTCGATGGTTTTGCGCTTTGTTCCGCAATATCAACTCGGGTGGTCGGCAGGGATCCTTTCTGGGCCCGCGTTGCTTCCAGTCTACGTTAATGATCCCAGAAATTGGACTCAATAATATCTATTGTCATGGTATTCGATGGTTTGGCGCTTTGTTCCGCAATATCAACTCGGGTGCTCCGCAGGGCCGCTTTCTGGGACCAACGTTACTTCCAGTCTACATTAATGACCCCAGCAATTGGACTCAATATGTATTGTTATGGTATTCGATGGTTTTGCGCTTTGTCCGCAATATCAACTCGGGTGCTCCGCAAGGATCCTTTCTGGGCCAACGTTGCTTCTAGTCTACGTTAATGATCCCAGAAATTGGACTCAATAATATCTATTGTCATGGTATTCGATGGTTTGGCGCTTTGTTCCGCAATATCAACTCGGGTGCTCCGCAGGGATCCTTTCTGGGCCAGCGTTGCTTCCAGTATACATTAATGACCCCAGAAATTGGACTCAATAATATCTATTGTCATGGTATTCGATGGTTTTTCGTTTTGTTCCGCAATATCAACTCGGGTGCTCCGCAGGGATCGTTTCTGGGGCCAACGTTGCTTCCAGTGTACATTAATGATCCCAGAAATTGGACTCCATAATATCTATTGCCATGGTATTCGATGGTTTTGCTCTTTTTTCCGCAATATCAACTCGGGTGCTCCGCAGGGCTGCTTTGTGGGGCCAACGTTGCTTCCAGGCTACATTAATGACCCCAGCAATTAGACTCAATATGTATTGTTATGGTATTCGATGGTTTTGCGCTTTGTTCCGCAATATCAACTCGGGTGCTCCGCAAGGATCCTTTCTGGGCCAACGTTGCTTCTATTCTACGTTAATGATCCCAGAAATTGGACTCAATAATATCTATTGTCATGGTATTCGATGGTTTGGCGCTTTGTTCCGCAATATCAACTCGGGTGCTCCGCAGGGCTGCTTTCTGGGGCCAACGGTGCTTCCAGTCTACATTAATGACCCCAGCAATTGGACTCAATATGTATTGTTATGGTATTCGATGGTTTTGCGCTTTGTTCCGCAATATCAACTCGGGTGCTCCGCAAGGATCCTTTCTGGGCCAACGTTGCTTCTAGTCTACGTTAATGATCCCAGAAATTGGACTCAATAATATCTACTGTCATGGTATTCGATGGTTTTGCGCTTTGTTTAGCAATATCAACTCGGGTGCTCCGCAGGGCTGCTTTCTGGGGCCAACGGTGCTTCCAGTCTACATTAATGACCCCAGCAATTGGACTCAATATGTATTGTTATGGTATTCGATGGTTTTGCGCTTTGTTCCGCAATATCAACTCGGGTGCTCCGCAAGGATCCTTTCTGGGCCAACGTTGCTTCTAGTCTACGTTAATGATCCCAGAAATTGTACTCAATAATGTCTATTGTCATGGTATTCGATGGTTTTTCGTTTTGATCCACAATCTCAACTCGGGCGTTCCGCAAAGATCGTTTCTGGGGCCAACGTTGCTTCCAGTCTACATTAATGACCCCAGCAATTGGACTCAATATGTATTGTCATGGTATTCGATGGTTTTGCGCTTTGTTCCGCAATATCAACTCGGGTGCTCCGCAGGGTTCCTTTCTGGGCCAACGTTGCTTCTAGTCTACGTTAATGATCCCAGAAATTGGACTCAATAATATATATTGTCATGGTATTTGATGGTTTTTCGTTTTGATCCACAATCTCAACTTGGGCGTTCCGCAAAGATAGTTTCTGGGGCCAACGTTGCTTCCAGTCTACATTAATGAATGGTTTTGCGCTTTGTTCCGCAATATCAACTCGGGTGCTCCGCAGGGATCCGTTCCGAGGCCAACGTTGCTTCTAGTCGACATTAATAACCCGAAAAATTAGACTTAACATTACCTAATCGTCATTCTACTAGATCGTTTTTAGCTTTAGTCCACAATATCAACTAGGACGTGCCACAGGGATCGTGTCTGGGGCGAACATTGTTTCTAGTCTATACGAATGACCTCATATCAGCAATCATAGCTTTGCAGATGACAGGTAGCAAAGGACTGATGGCAAATCTTTACTAACTAGCGCATCTGCTTGAATAACTCTGTAAACTTTGATAAGCGTCAGAGGAGGGCGATGCTGCTAGCAGGTGGTACTTCTTTAACATACGATCTCAATTTGCATCTTCATAGACAAAAGACGAAGGACTTTATTTAGCAGCATCTAAACAACAACACTGGATTGCAAAAGCTGCTGACCGCGTTTGGAAGTAAAGATTTGAACTAAAAATTGTAAAGAATTTATTCTTCACACAATAGTATCGGGATTAATCAAGCTCACGCTAGCATGCAAGACTTTCACTAGCAGTCTGATGATTCGAATAAATTAAAACCCATCGAAAAAACGACATTCTCTTTCATTTTGAGAAGCATAACAATTTTATTGGATTGCTGAAGGACATATCATCTTACATTCAATGAAGATATATTATGATACTGACAGGCCATTGCGTGGTTAGTGATTTGATGTTGCATTCAAATGAGATAATCGTGGCACAACTTGCGTCAGACGCAAGGTTATGAGCCCAGTACCACCATCGTCAGCATCGGCGACGAAGATTGAGATACATACAACTCACAAATCTTCCTAAAGCACTGCACCACTTATAATGATTTGCTATGCACAAACTCCTAATTATTTTATCTCTAACGCGGACTATATTCGATTGATTCTTTGTTGTTACGTAAGAAACCAGTCTGCGGTCTGAACTTTACGAGTCGTGAATTTATATGTAATTTAGCAGTACTATAATGCTAAATGGAACGCAAGACAAAGGAACATTTGTGCTAACTGTAGAGTCAAACCAGTTAGAAGGGCTGATCAAGGATACAAATTGAATGGTTCCTAAGTAGTGGGTACTACCTGCAGAATATGACTAATAGTCCTTTCGATGAATCTTATTTCTTTGTCAAGGTACATAGGTTGAAAAAACTGAGGATTACCTGTGGGTATTGGTAGAATGTCCTTGAAGATCCAAGTAGTACCTGACAATCCAAAAAATAACGTCACGTCAAATCGTTCCACTTAACATGCGAAACTTTCACTACGCGTCGCTTCCTAATCAGTTTTTTCAGGTGGACTACATTCGACTCAAGGTACGACTGACTATCAGCTGTTACGAAACGCGCTAAGCAAGTGGTACCGAGTACTGCCTACACTAATCTACGTGCACAAGTTCACTTGATGCAATGTGGATACCCGAACGCGGAGCGATTGGTTTTTTACGGACGATAGCGAAGAACCACGAGCGAGAGGTACGACTTGCCGAAGTACCACTTGCGCAGGCTACTAACGACTGACTCGGGCAGAGATATACTGTTACTTCATTTCACGGTTCGGGTGTACAACGTGAATTCCAGTTTGTAGCTTGCTTTATCTAACGGTGTATTTTGTAAGCGAAAACTTAGGCAAGGTCGTTTGACGTCGGTTCTCTTGTTCACTGTATCTATACCGGAACAATGGATCGGTGTAGATCGCAGAGTTTATCGGTACGAACGAGTGAAGTACCTGCCAGATATCAGTAATTGAACCTTTCGAGTGTTCGAGCCACAACCAGTGGATCATTACATTTGGTAAACAAATGGGGTCACGTAGATTGACTCTGTACGCAAGGCGGTCATCAGTCCAGCGCAATTTAAATCCTCTGAGAGAAAAGTCAGTTATAGACATTCGCTCCCTGTCCGTCTGGCCACGTCGCCTTTCCCCGATACCTGACCGCAGAACGCATCATGCGCGGCAGTACGACAGTAAGGCCAGAACACTTACCATCCACAGTGACGGGTCGGGTAGCAACAGCAGAGTCAGTGTAGCTCGGGACTGTCCGCAGGGCGGACTTCTGTTACTCAGACTTGTGGTGCCTAGTGGTGAACGATCTCCTCGTCAGGCTCAGGAGTGCTGGCGATTTAATATGACTAATAGCTGATCGGGGGCGAATAATCATATTGTAATGAACTTTTCATAAATCTCTTCTAATTCAAGTTTATCACTCCTCTTTCATTAACAAGTCAAACGATCGTTTACACCCTCTGCAACCAAATAGAACTTCGTGGCTGTTCAACTCGACAGCGCCGCGCAGATGAGAATGGTAAATATTTTCATCGCGCTCACTTTGCCTGCGGTGATTGATTACGGCAAAAACGGGGTAATTTATGACGACCGGGCTAGCTCGAGTTAGGTTGCGCGGATATACAGTTCGGGACAGCCTAAAAAAAGTTTTAATGCGACATTACCTTATCGAAATGTTGATGAAATCATACGGCTTAGCTGGTTCGGATCATTTGATGATGTTTGAATATAATGATGATCCTGTTTGGATCGATATATTACTCTCTCTTTGAAGTTGTGTCATTAATTTTCAGATAATGATTGTAGAAGGAAGATAAACCAAAATATGTGTGTAAAAAAAATGTTACCTTGTTTTATAAAGTATCCTCCCGACAAGTATTTCAGGGCGGACCTGTATTTGATCGTGCGGTCTTGGAGCACCGGCATGCCCTCCCCTGCGAGGTCTTAAGTCACCTGATTCACGAGCCCTTTGTACTACATTAACAAAGGCACGAGGAGTTGGTTGCACTCGATTGCGAAACCGATCCGCATAAATCCGTGATGCCGCGGCAGCATTTTGTAAAGACTCCCCCCCTCCCATGTCCACAAGTTCAGCATTTTCGTAAACATGTGCCATTTTTTATTTCGTTTGAGCCTCGCAACAAACACCACTATTCACTCACGCGTTACCGACTGACACTGACTGTATACAACTGAATAAAATTATTGTAAAAACATCGTTCCAAATTCTTTCGCTTTTTTGTTTCCGATGCGATGAACCGATAAGGCGGATTATATCCGTTGTTGCCAAACACGAGCACATAATATATAATATAAATATAATATATAACTTTGTTACTTTAATTTTACCACAAAAATGTTAAAGGAAAAAAACATTTCTTTTGATCAGATCTACTCACTGTTAAAATAAATGACTCAACTTCGAAGTCACCCTGTATAAATGTGATTCTGTCAGCAGCACGCCTTAACAAAAATAAGGAGAGACGTAATCGTTTGATACCAGACGAAGGTTTTATCAATCGTCGTGGCAATTAGCAAAATCTCCACCGACAGCGCCAAGCCGGCAACAGCGCGGCCTGCCTTCGCCCCACCCAACCTCAACCAAAGCTTTATTTTGCACCAGCTGTCACCCTTCTTACGTATCTTTGATGGCATTAGTAAATTGACAGCCAACTTGTATGCTTGGAAAATTAGAGGCGTCTCATCTTCTATGGCTGTTCCTCCAGGTGTCCCTCAGGGGTCTGTCTCCGGTCCTTTGCTGTATTTAATATTACTTTCGGTTTACGATCATGTATGGAGCTTTGTTCTATACAAAGTTACGCGGATGATATGCAACTTTCGGTTCATTTTCACTTGAAGTGTCATATAAAGTAAATTACGATATTGCCAATGTGAATGATTTTCATAAGAGACACATCTTGTAAGGGTGTCATCTTCGACTACAGTTTAAGGTTTGATTAATATGTGAATCGTCTATCAAAAAGCAGCTTAAGGCTACTAATCGATTGGTTATAAAATTTGAAACCTGTGAAAAGCTAGATGAAAGTTTGGTAATGTCCAGCCTTAACTATGCGGCTTTAACTAGTCCCCCTTCGAGGCTGAAAGCTGGTGTTCTATAAAGGAATATTTGACATTGAGATGACCTTAAGAGAAACGATTAAATTCAAGGTCGTCGTTGATATGAAGGCCAACATCAAATACAACTTCTTCAAACATCCCGGAGAGGAGATTCTTATGACGCATAAAACGTTCGTACATTCATTTAAAGCAAACGATTAGATAAAGATTCCATCCTAAGTAACAAGCATCATAACAATGCGCCTTCGGTGTGTAAACAACCGATAAACAGACCATTTGCGAACCATTATCCCTGTTTATTTCGCCAGGCTTGAACGCTTGAACGTATATCATCGACTACATAAAAGCCCCCGCTAATAAATCATAACTACCGACTTTACGGGATTTTTCGACGATTATTTCCATTTCTACCTGCGCTGCTGTTATCAACCAGCCATGTCGCCAACGTGACAGTATCCACTCGGAGTGTATTGCAGAAATATACTCGCCTCATTACCAATTCATATGAGCCGCGATATTATTTATTTGCCTGCTTTGTAAATAATACGCAAACGCTGTGGCTTGTGTGATCCGAAGAATATCGTCTGGTATTTTCTTCAAATAGTAAACACGGATTGCAGTGCTATCATTTGCACTGCTCACAATAAATTTTACTCAAGTGTCAATTTGACCCGCATTTAAAGCAATGAACTGTTGTCACTGTCTCTTGCAAGTATTGTTCAAAATTGTCTGGGAGATTCAAAACTAAAAAAGAAATCACGAAGGATCCTGAAAAACGATCCGAATGCACTCGCGAAGCCTCGGTAACCTTTCGAAGACAACTCGCTAATCTTGAATCTTTGGTGTGTATGTTACCAGAAAAAACTGCTAATTTTCAGAGTTCTACAACTCGTACAAACGAAAGTCCCAACATTGAGTAAGTGCGAGTGGATTTTTTGAACAATTAAGAATCTTGAAATAAAACACTTTATTTAAGAAAAAGGTTATATGTAAAAAATTACACAATTAATTATTTTCTGAATAATTTGAGCCTACAATAATTGAGCAGCTGTTGCAAATTGGTATTCTTCGAAAATATTGTTTTCAAGGTTGACAGTGTCTCAAGGGTTAACGTATTATAAGACACACAACAATTCTGGCGTTTAAAAAGGGATCTGAATGATACCAGCGCTATCTATGAAGCAGTAGCAGATCTCAAAAATGAATTTAGATATCTAATATGAAAAGAGAGTGTTCAATTCTACCACCGTCTCATAGATGGCGCTTGGATACGTAGCCATGCATCGGTATAGGCGGTATAGTGGACAAACTGAAAAAGAAATCACGAAGGATCTTGAAAAACGATCTGAATGCACTCGTGAAGCCTCGGTAACCTTTCGAAGACAACTCGCTAATCTTGAATCTTTGGTGTGTATGTTACCAGAAAAAACTGCTAATTTTCACAGTTCTACAAGTGGTGCAAAGGAAAGTCCCAACATTGAGTAAGTGCAAGTGAATTTTTTGAACAATTAAGAATCTCGAAATAAAACACACTATTTAAGAAAACGGTTATATGTAAAAAATTACACAATTAATTATTTTCTGAATAATTTGAACCTACAATAATTGAGCAGCTGTTGCAAATTGGTATTCTTCGAAAATATTGTTTTCAAGGTTGACAGTGTCTCAAGGGTTAACGTATTATAAGACACACAACAATTCTGGCGTTTAAAAAGGGATCTGAATGATACCAGCGCTATCTATGAAGCAGTAGCAGATCTCAAAAATCAATTTAGATATCTAATATGAAAAGAGAGTGTTCAATTCTGCCACCGTCTCATAGATGGCGCTTGGATACGTAGCCATGCATCGGTATAGGCGGTATAGTGGACAAACTGAAAAAGAAATCATGAAGGATGCTGAAAAACGATCTGAATGCACTCGCGAAGCCTCGGTAACCTTTCGAAGACAACTCGCTAATCTTGAATCTTTGGTGTATATGTTACCAGAAAAAACTGCTAATTTTCAGAGTTCTATAAGTCGTGCAAAGGAAAGTCCCAACATTGAGTAAGTGCAAGTGGATTTTTTGAACAATTAAGAATCTTGAAATATAACACACTATTTAATATAAAGGTTATACGTAAAAAATTACACAATTAATTATTTTCTGAATAATTTGAACCTACAACAATTGAGCAGCTGTTGCAAATTGGTATTGTTCGAAAATATTGTTTTCAAGGTTGACAGTGTCTCATAGACTCACGAGTCGTAACCAAGGGTTAACTTATTATAAGACACACAACAATTCTGGCGTTTAAAAAGGGATCCGAATGATACCAGCGCTATCTATGAAGCAGTAGCAGATCTCAAAAATGAATTTAGATATCTAATATGAAAAGAGAGTGTTCAATTCTGCCACCGTCTCATAGATGGCGCTTGGATACGTAGCCATGCATCGGTATAGGCGGTATAGTGGACAAACTGAAAAAGAAATCACGAAGGATCTTGAAAAACGATCTGGATGCACTCGCGAAGCCTCGGTAACCTTTCGAAGACACTCGCTAATCTTGAATCTTTGGTCTATCTGTTACCAGAAAAAACTGCTAATTTTCAGAGTTCTAACAAGTCGTGCAAAGGAAAGTCCCAACATTGAGTAAGTGCAAATGGATTTTTTGAACAATTAAGAATCTTGAAATAAAACACACTATTTAAGAAAAAGGTTATATGTAAAAAATTACACAATTGATTATTTTCTGAATAATTTGAACCTACAATAATTGAGCAGCTGTTGCAAACTGGTATTGTTCGAAAATATTGTTTTCAAGGTTGACAGTGTCTCATAGACTCGCGAGTCGTAACCAAGGGTTAACGTATTATAAGACACACAACAATTCTGGCGTCTAAAAAGGGATCCGAAAGATACCAGCGCTATCTATGAAGCAGTAGCGGATCTCAAAAATGAATTTAGATATCTAATATGGAAAGAGAGTGTTCAATTCTGCCACCGTCTCATAGATGGCGCTTGGATCTCCAATTTTCTCGACTCTACCTTTGATTAGACATCTTCCGATGAAATACGTTAATAAATGCATGGCTTGTGGCTTACAAACACGACTCAACTTTCAAAGGTTTTATTAACGAAATATAACAAAATCGCTACTTGTTCGCTGGGCGAGTGACAGTTCCATACGTCAGCTGTCGGTGCTTCCCCCCATTGCGTCACCGGTAGACTCTCGAACGAAGCAATGTTGCCGGATTGTAACAACATTTTAGAACAAGATATATTCAAGCTAAAGCAGTTGTTCAACATAAGGCATATGATTCTTGGAAAAGAGCGGTATTATGAGTGTGATATTATATTTAGCATCCGCTGTCGTCAAGTGTATGAAGGTGTACCCTAAAACAAAAAAAAATCAAAAAGAAAACGGCGTCGTATAGCTTGAATTTGTACTTTACTAGCAATTCTGAACAAATGAACTTGTATATGCCATGGAGTTGAATGAATATCGGTTAAAAATGGACTTTATAAAAAAGCGTTTAAGCTCGACACGCGGTGTAGTTAGTCCGGCAAGTGTATGTATATCCGCAAGAAACATACATACACAGTCAGAGATATGCATGAGTACGTAATCGTTCGGTGCCGACTGGCAACCGGATTCCGGATTCCACGCGTGTGCGCGAGCAGCGGATCGACGGCTTTGGACAAACACCGACAAGCGGCGAACGCTGGCGATCGGTAGTAGAGATGGGCGATCGAAGGAACTCGCCTACTATCGAAGAAATAACCCATCAACTGTTAGCGAATGTTAGATCCCGCCTGACTTTCGCGTCCCATCCTAACCGTGTCGAACTTCGTACGTCCAGAACTGGCCGATACGACCGCTCCTTTGTCCCGATTGTGGAACAATCTACAAAAGGCAGCTTTTCCCAGTTCTACTACTTCAAAAATCGTATTAACGAAATTTCTTTGGGATCATCATAGCAGCCGCGGTGTACCGGCATTTAGGCTTCAGCCTGCGCAGCCGCATCGATATAAAAAAAAATATGGGTCACCGAAAATGCTGCGTAAGTAGAGGAATTACAGCAATTACCTTGCAGCACCTAGGAACGAAGATTGAGTAGAATAAAGCTCGTCATGATTGGATTACGGTGTTTGGGAGTAAAATCCCAAGATTACAATTTATTACACTACCATCCTGTCACATGCTGCTTATAGATACTGTTCCGCGCATGACATTCGTTGCCTGTTTGTCATTCGATGTTGGCAACACTGCAAAAGCAGTCATGCGCAGTTATCGTAGCCCATGGTTTTGGGCATGCCATTTGGCGCTCATTAAATGTTTCATTTTGATCAATATTTTAATCTGTGGCCTGTGCGTTAAATGTTGTTCACTAATTAACGATTATTATCCGTATTTTTATTGCATTTAATCAAAAAGTACTTCAACGTCGTAAGAAATTTTTCTAATGATGAAGAACATTCCTTACGGAACTGAATTCTTTGCGTTGTAGACGTCAAGATATGTTTACTGGTAACTCGTTTAGGTCTTCAATTGCGTTTCGCCGTCGACGTTTTTCCAAACGGCCTTTGTACGAGATAAATAATCCTACGCGGCGCGAGACGGAAACTTCCAGGAAAACAATATGAATACGCGTATCAGCAGCATCCTGAAGAAGTTCCTTATCGCTATGGGAATATGCCATTTTCACTTTTACAAATCCTCGGCTCGGTTCATCTAGACGTAATGCACGTATCCTTTAACAACGTAGCTTTTTCTTGACCGCATTCATACGGAAGCTCGATCTAAATGCTTGCGCTCCTATTGGTTCGTTGTCGCGTGGTCGGCAAACTGGCCAATAGTAACGCGAGAATTTGGCGATTGGAGCGTGTTATTTTGTTACGGCGCAATTGTCCATCTCTAGCCGGTACGCGCAAGACAAAGACGAGGAGCAAGTCGACGCGGCTGTATGACGCGTCGCTTCGACGCTGTGGCGGCGGCATAATGATGAGCGGATTATCCGTCGGGTCGCTATTCGACTCGGTTTAGTCGATTTGGCCGCCGAAGGAATGTGTTCATAGGTTATATGAGCCGATGTTATGGTATAGTCTGATTATCTAGTAATATTTCAAAACTCCCCATATCGGCAAAGGGTACATAATTCTGACGGTAGACAGAGCCGTATTCTGTTTTGATTTTCAGGGTACGCTACAGATTCATTTTGTACACGCTAAAAGCTTATTTTGTTTAGAAAAGTTCATTTGCATACAAACAACAAAACGTTGCAAACAAGTTTTATTACCTACCTGTACAATATTAATTACGTTTCGCAGATATGTTCATGAGGTTTAAGGCCGTATTTCACAGCCATCATATAAATCAGCGATCTTATAATGTATGTCGATTGAACAACCACAAATATCAAAAAAGCTCCAACATCAACCTTCAAATATAAAGCTCCTTGACTCCAGTCAGTTGAGCTATTTTTTATGGATATTGTGCCTGAACTGCTAGTATTAATGAACCAAACGCCTCTTATTGGTCAATTCGCCATTAAATTTCAAGCGGTCGCGTGGCGGAAGAATGCGCGGGGCAGGGGCAGGGCAGGCAGAGTTGCATTCAGGCCACCGACCGTCGCGTGTATCATTGCGTGCTCGTGTTTTCGTATTCACCTTGCTTGGTTGTTGCTGTTGTTGTTGTTAAGTGTATTCGAGTAATTTGTTAAGTTTCTGTTTCTGTTAAATACTGTCATCTTTGTTTTACAACACGTTGGTGGTAGTCCATCATTCGGAGGTAGCCCTGAATGCCGTCCTTGCTTTTGGCAATCACGCATCCATTCTATCTTGGGTGTAAATACACTGTAGATGCTTTTAGATTATTTCACTTGTATGTGTATTCATTCTATTGCGTTTTTAGAATCTTTTATTATTTGTTATTATTCCATTTAGGCGATGATATCTGCAATTAGTTATGAAGACAGGGCTGGTACCCTGAGCAGTCGTAAATTGACTACTATTCATATTTACAGCTGTTTTTATTTTGTTTTAGTAATTTGTGCAATTCTTATTATGTTTTTATACTGACAACAACCTCTATATCTTATAGAAAGGTTAATTCTTAGAGTGCACAAATAGGCATAGAAGCATAATCACGATAATTCATTTCTATTCCAGCGCAATTTTACCTACAATGCTGCTAGTATCTACAGGGTGACTTCGAAGTTGAGTCATTTATTTTAACAGTGAGTAGATCTGATCAAAAGGAATGTTTTTTTCCTTTACCGTTTTTCTGGTAAAATTAAAGTAACAAAGTAATAGCCCTTTGGAAGTTTGAGTACCGCCCTGTCTCAATAATAATATTATGTGCTCGTGTTTGGCAACAACGGATATAATCCGCCTTATCGGTTCATCGCATCGGAAACAAAAAAGCGAAAGAATTTGGAACGATGTTTTTACAATTATTTTATTCAGTTGTATATACAGTCAGTGTCAGTCGGTAACGCGTGAGTGAATAGTGGTGTCTGTTGCGTGGCTCAAACGAAATCAAAAATGGCACATGTTTATGCGGATCGGTTTCCCAATTGAGTGCAACCAACCCCTCGTGCCTTTGTTAATGTAGTACAACGGGCTCGTGAATCAGGTGACTTAAGACCTCACAGGGGACGGCATGCCGGTGCTCCAAGACCTCACGATCAAATACAGGTCCGCACTGAAATACTTGTCGGGAGGATACTTTATAAAACAAGGTACATTTTTTTTTTATTTTTACACACATATTTTGGTTTATCTTCCTTCTACAATCATTATCTGAAAATTAATGACTCAACTTCAAAGTCACCCTGTATAATACCATCGATGCTAACTCCAAAGTGATGTTTTCAAGTCAATTTAGGAAAGATCCGACAGTTTATTATTAATGCGCTCTACCTTGCTATTCATGTCATATAGGTTACCTTGAATTTTGTATTTTTTATATGGTCTACATTTCCGCACCAGTAAGAAAAAATCGGGAGTTTCTGGTAGCTGAACGATTGTTAAACATATCGAAAATCGACGAAATTTAAAAAATCGCCAGAAATTGCCATTATTCAGACTACGTCCCTCATTTTAATTTCTACCAATCACAAACGCGCAATTTTGAATGACAAATGGTTTCTAGACGGAAAAACTGGCAGCTGTAGCCACCAAAAATTACAATACCCTTGATAACAAGTCTTCTAGGAAAATATAATGTTTAAACAGTGCTAGTCAGCTTATGTAGTGAAAATGATTCGCTTTGGAAGTGATAAGAAAGAAGACGATGAAAATCACAAAGAACTAGTTGTGAAGACAATGTGGAATACCATGCGAAAAAATGTAAGAGATATATTTTATGAAATGGAAAATAATTTTTGATCCACTTAAAGAAGTCTAGTAGGGAAGCTCGTAATGCGAAACGAATGGGTTTGCAGGTAATAAGAAAATACTTTAATAGGTAGTGCACGATAATATGTTACTCATGAAATAGTCTTTTCAACTACCATTCGGGAATCTAATTTTTTCTTGTGTAAAAAATCGAAAAAACACAATGCAAAGTAATATTTTTTCAACAAAAAGCATTCGTGCATGTGCAAGACTCCTCGTCTTCGACCCGGATTTTTGTTGCTGTCACCACTCATGCTTCTTGTTAAAATCTTATTTAGCAACGTGTTTTTTCCATTTTTTTTTTACTCTGGCATGTACTTAATAAAGACGAATTTATCATCATTAAAATTGAAAACAATATCCGACACTCCACTATTTCCGAGCACCCGAGTTTTAGACGACTTGTCGACCGTACTATGATCCCGCTTACCCTTCGACCCTCGCAAGTTCGACGCTCCTTCCCTCCTACCCTCATCCGTTTCGCACTTATGTTTGCCCGAAAACATCATTTTCTCGTCGACCGATGCCACCAGTGGCGCACCTCGTTTCTTCATCTGGGCAGATATCGGTCCAGAGTCTATTCACCGTTATCCGTCGAAGAGGTTCGTAGGACGTTTATTCTTGCTTGAAGCCTTGTCGAGACTGATTATACTGATAAGACACAGAGTCAGGGCAAAGAGAAATTACACCGAGGCAGGATAACACGCGTGGAACGTATAGTCAACGCCAAACAAGGTGGCGTGCACGTCATCACGATAAAAATTCCCCGACCTAATGCCTAGGTTTCTATCACAAACAATTGCTCTATTGCAGTTTCATATTAATGTGATATATAAATTGTAAAATGGTCATTACTCTCTTATTATGGTTAATAGTCATATAAACATTGTTATTAAAATATCACATAAGTTGCTTTCTGATAAATTTAGACGCATTATGCGAAATAAAATGTTTTGCAAACGCTCCAATCACTTATCGACATGTAAACGCACTAAACCGATTTCGCAGCGTTGACACATTGTCACCTTGAAACTTATTTAAACTGGGAACTGACATTTGTATTAATTTTGACACTGAATCAATTTGTGGCATTTCAAATCTTTATAAATCCTTTGGCCCCGCATACTGTAAATCAACAACTGTTTGTTTCAAAACAAAATTATTCATTTTACGAGTAGATAAAGGCAATTTTGGTATATAAAGATGCCCAAACAGTTAAATAGTCGGTGTAAGGAACTCGTGGCCTCGTTAATGCACTACTTTGAGCAAGAAAGGGACAACAACGGGCCTTTGTTGCCTTCAAATGCTGTTCAAGAGGTAGGTTACTAATAATTATATGTAATGTATATTAATAATAGTGAAATTTTATTTCATTTTTTGTAGCGTGTTGCTGCTGCTTTAAAAATTAGTTTAAGGACAGTTAGTCGTATTTCCGAGGGTGTGAAAAGTGATGCAAATTTAGAATCGCCCAAGAAAAAGCGGAGTTATATTAAACGTGTAACCAACACAGCGACATTGGATACAAGTGCCATTCGAGAAGTGATCTATAATATGTATCACAAAAGTAAGATCTTATTATAATAACTTATCAGAAATTTGCATTAATTTGTTAACTAAATTATAATGTCATATTACACATGGTTTCAGAAGAACAAGTTACGATACAAACTTTATGGTCTCGATTAAGAGATAGGGCATTATTTGATGGTAGTGCCACGTCTTTAAGGCGGTTGCTTAGAGACAATCCGCGACGAGGGCTCATGGAACTACCAAGTATAGCTTTGAAAAGGGTGGAATTTCTAAGGCAATACAATCAAGCCAATGTTGAGGCCTTATACCAGTTTGTCTTCCTCGATGAAACTTGGATATTTCAAAATGGGACCATAGGTCGCTCTTGGCAAAATGGAAACCAAAAAAGCGTGAAAGCTATTAAAACAGATGGTAAAAGGTATGTACTTTTACACAATTTGCACTATAAAATTTAAAACTAATATATTTTAGATACATTATATTACATGCTGGAAATGAAAATGGGTTTATTGAGGGTAGTGCAGCGATATTTTCTTCGAAAACAAAATTGAGCGATTACCATGGAGAGATGAACCAGGACAATTTTTTGAAATGGTTTCAACATCAGTTATTAGAAAAATTGGAGAGTCCATCTATGATTATACTGGATAACGCCCCTTATCACAGCATGATATTGAACAAAGTGCCCAACAATGCATGGACAAAAAAAAATATCCAAGACTGGTTGACAAATCAAAACATACCATTTTTAAACACAATGTTTAAAACAGAGCTATTGAGTATTGTTGCTCGGTACATAATGCTTCTTAATTATATACATTTTGGTCGACAGTTTATATTTCTTTTGTTTATTCCTATTCTTAAAATAACTGCTTTTTTAGAAACAAACCACCTAAAATATACGTGATTGATGAATTGGCGGAACAACATGGGCACAAAGTTCTTCGTCTGCCTCCTTACCATTGTATATTTAACCCTATTGAGTTAATTTGGGGCATAGCAAAAGGTTACTATAACAGACATATTGGTAGAGATGGTAACAGTGAAAAAGACTGTTTGGATATGTGGAACGAGGCTCTACAAACGGTTACCCCAGACATGTGGAAAAATAGTGTTCGACATACTGAGCAAGAAATTTTTAAATGGTATGAAAGAGAACGAATTTTTGATCGACCAGACATCGAACCTTTAATAATCAACTTTGAGAGTGATGAAGATTCAGATTCAGACAGCGCTGAAGAAAGAAACTCCGACTAACTTTATTGTACAGAAAAAGCTTACACCAGTAGCTTACCTAATTTTAGAATGCATTTTTCTGTATGAATTCTGTAAAATAAATACCATGCATAAAATTTGGAGGACCCCATTTGGATTTTTATTCAGTACCTTTAAGCTATCAATTAAATATGGTAGTTTCATAGTGTCATCTGATCAATAATTGTCATACTTAATGATTATGCAAGTACAGATCTATAATTTTATTATACTATTATTTTTGTTCTCATTTGAGGTTAATATTGCTTATAAACCTAGATATGTAAATAATAAATTTTATTATTTTACAAAAAGTTTGGCAACAATGTAAATTTTTCAACACAACCACCTTGATGACGTGCACGCCACTTTGTTTGGCGTTGACTATACTTGAAATCCGCCGATCGACTTCAACGTTGACGTTTACTGGTTTACAACAGAAAACAAAGCAATCTATGAATATCTGGAGCTGATTCCTCACAATGTACAGGGTGGTGAAACTAGGAATGCGGCAAAAAAAGTTATCACTAAAACGGCTAAGAGAAAAACCTGGAAAAAATTGTCAAGTTTCTGAAATGGCCTCTAGAGCACGTAAATGCAATCTTAAATTTAAAAAAGTAAATGTTTTTTGGGCCACTTGGAAAGAGCTATTCTTGTACTACAAACGCTATAACATTTGCTTAATTTTCTGAAAAAATAAATAAATAAACGCATTGGTTTGATTTTTTCTTATTTTAATAGTACATGAATTTTAAATAAATTGGTGTAATCAATCTGAGTAATCGATTTAATAGATTTAATTAAAAGATTGTCTTTTGGTTCAATTAAGATAGTTTCATCGCTTCAAACTGCTTTAGAAATCGGAGTTTAATTGAATTAAATAAACTTGTTAGCTGTCACATGTTTATAATTGACCTATTAAAAATATCTATTGGTTCAATTAATTTTTTTTCCTCGGTGTATGTGACAGATACTGCCACCCGCTATTACCCTTACGTATCTTAACCCTACTGAGCGAGGGCCGTGGCAAATGCTTGTTCCGGAAGTTGTTGTATCCAGTATACAACTTCTTCCCGTCCAAGTGATTGTGCACGCGTTAAGGAATACCTCAGTACCGATTGCCGGGTGGCGGTACAAGTCCGCCAACGGGCCACTTTAGGTCTATTTAACATCACTAACACGTAAAAAGAAGGTGGTAGACAAGGACCAGTCGACCGAGGCAGTACCACCCGCTAGCTTTTCCCAGGGTGTCTTATAAATGTCCGCATGTTTCCACACCTAAGCTATGCAGTCGGTTATCTAACAAAACAAAGAAATTAATGATGATGGATCCCTCGAGCACTAAAAACTCCGGACGTAAACTCACTCCACTCTCGGAATGTCCGGGTGGAGGGTGGGCTCGAGGGAACAACATCGAAGATAAAATTTGTTTTTCGAACATCTGCGGGATCAACAGCAACATTGATGCTGTTCATCACTACCTGCAACCCAATCGTCCCGCCGTGCTTTTCTTGGCGGAGACAAAAATCTCAGAGACTGCACCGATTAACCATCTCAACTTCCCAAACTACGTGGTGCACTCCAATCTGAGAAAGAACGGGGGAGTTGTGGCTTTTTTCCGCAGCAGTCTTTCCTGCTCCAGGGATCTTTCTTTGGAATCAGACCGGAAGGACATTCTGTGGCTTCGCCTCAACTCCAAAACATCACCCAAATTTATTTGCTGCCTTTATCGCTCTCCATCGAACCATAACTGGGATGACCTACTCGAATACCTCGCCGTCCAGATCGACTTCCTGAACATCAATCACCCCGCTTCAGAGGTAGTTCTTCTCGGTGATTTCAATGCCCATAATGAGCTTTGGTTGGGCTCAAATAAGACCGATGCAGCAGGTCGTGCAGTCGAAGCGTTCGCTCTTACTCAAGGGCTGACCCAGCTGGTGACGAGCCCTACTTTTTTCCCCCGCGTCTCGTCACACGCCAGTAGCCTGTTGAATCTCTTTCTGACCACGCATCCTGCCCCTTACAGCACTGCTGTCCTGTCCCCCCTGGGTAACTCAGATCACGGTGTTGTGGAGGTTAGGTATCGGTCAGAAGCCGCTGTGGCAGCAGAAACTCGCACAGGCCGCAAAACTTGGCATTACGGACATGCCGACTGGGAGGGGCTCAGAGACTTCTTCTCTAGCTTTCCTTGGAGAGATGTCTGTTTCACTGACGCGGATGCGTCGACTGTCTGTTCTTCAATAACCGAAATTATCCACGTCGGAATGGAGGAATACATCCCTCACACAGTGAAAGTTCCTAAACCAGGGTCCAACGGCTGGTTCAACAAATCGTGTGACACTGCTCGCTAGCAGAAGATCAAGGCCCACAGAACCTACTTACAAAACCCCACTGTAGAGAACAGACAAGCCGACGTCGAGTCCAGAAACAAATATAACGAAGCGGTTCGCAATGCCAAAAACCAGCATGATATAAAAGTTAGGCACAGGGTAATGTCGCAGCGCAATGGCAGTCGGTCTTTCTGGACGCTGGCCAAGCAGATTGAAAGGAACTTCTCACACAGTAGCCTTCCACCACTTACGTGTCAGGATGGAACTATTGTATTCGACTCAAAGGCCAAGGCGGAAGTGCTAGCCAAGATCTTTGCTGCCAACTCCACCATGGACGTCCCACCAACGCCCAAGTGCCGCCAATTCAAAGGGTTCCCCACACTATGCGGGAGGTAACATTCAGGCATAAGACCGTAAGACGAGTGCTGTTGCCGCTCGACATCAACAAAGCTTCTGGTCCGGACTTGATTCCTGCCATTGTACTGAAGAGATGTGCAGCGGAGCTTGCTCCAGTTCTTTCGCGTCTCTTCCAGATATCTTATGAATCCGGCACCTTCCCAGAAAACTGGAAATTTGCTCATGTACAGCCCATCCCAAAAAAAGGATGTAAAACCGACCCTTACAACTACAGGCCTATAGCTCTGCTTTCTGTTATAAGTAAAGTGATGGAGAGGTGCATAAATCGCGAGCTTCTGGACTACCTCGAACGTCACAGCTTGATTAGCGACAGGCAGTACGGTTTCCGGCACCAACGATCCACAGGGGACCTCCTAGCTTACGTCACGCAACTGTGGAGCAAACTCATCCAGTCTCATGGTGAGGCTCATGTCGTTGCTCTTGACATCACGAAAGCGTTCGATCAGCTGTGGCACGCTGCCCTCTTAAGCAAACTTCCATCCTACGGCCTCCCAGAAAAGCTTTGCAGATGGGTGGCTGACTTTATCTCTGGCCGCAAGATATCCGTCGTAATTGACGGATTCTCCTCTTCATCCCACACCGTCAACGCGGGTGTTCCCCAGGGATCGGTCTTGGCTCCAACACTGTTTCTCTTACATATCAACGACCTCCTTTCCTGCACGATCAACCCAATCCACAGCTTCGCTGATGACAGCACTCTACATGCAGGAATTCAGAGTGACAAGCCGATCTCTGCCGCTGAGCTGGAAAGAAGAAGACTAGCGACGACTTCTTCTCTGACAAGAGACCTGGAGGCTATCACTGCTTGGGGACGCAACAATCTTGTACAGTTCAATGCTTCCAAAACACAGTACTGTACTTTGACGAACAAAAAGCGTCCTAGCGCTCATACAGTTTCGATGGACGGTCGAGTTCTACCAAAGAGCCATTCATTTCGGCTGGTCGGAGTCCAGATCACCGAGGACCTGATCTGGCACGAACACATCTCTTCAATAGCTGCAGCTGCTGGGAAAAAGCTAGGCTGTTTGTTTAGGGCTAAGAAGTACTTTTCTCCGCATGACCTTCTCACTCTATACAAGGCCCAGATAAGGCCTAGCCTCGAGTATTGCTCACACATTTGGGGTGCTGCCGCCCCGACTACATTGTCCATGCTCGATGCTGTCCAGAGGAGGGCGGTCCGACTGATCGATGACTCCTCTCTAACAGACAGTCTCGGGACTCTTTCGCACCGGCGGGCCGTCGGCGATCTAGCTCTTTTCTATCGCTACACCAACGGGCTTTGCTCCTCAGAGCTCTCTTCCATGATGCCGCCGCGCGATGTGCCTGCCAGACAGACCCGCCTGACTTCGGCGTCCCATCCTAACCGTGTCAAACTTCGTACATCCAGAACTGGTCGATACGACCGCTCCTTTGTCCCGAGGGTGTCTAGATTGTGGAACAATCTACGGGAGGAAGCTTTTCCCAGTTCTACTAACCTTAGGCAGTTCAAAAATCGTATTAACAAAATTTCTTTGGGATCATCATAGCAGCCGCGGTGTTCCGACATTTAGGCTTCTGCCTGCGCGGCTGTTTCGATATAAAAAAAAAAACCCATCTCTATCTTGTCAAACTAATAATATAAACTCTATGCTTTCTTCCGTCGTCTCATTGTCGCATTACTGACAATTTCTAACAAAGATGTTACGGTGTAACATTTTGGAAAAAATCAACTTGTACTCCACTGCGGGTTAAAAGTAGCGACATCGACATCAAGCTGCCAAGCAGCGTTGAGCATGAAAATGATTTTCGCAGTTCCCTCACGTTTTTTATTTGCCATTCTGCCACCGCGCTCTTACCCCAACATTAGCTCTATTATCACGTTGCCGTTGCCGATGTTTGACCTGCCTTGGCTTCACCGGACACGGCTACAACCCGCAACCGTTCTACCATGTACCGAAACCAGTAATTTCAGTCGATTTACTACCTATTACAAGGTTTCTTGTAGCAGATTTGGTCAACTTGAAGGATAGATCGCGAATGAAAAATTGTTTGGTTAGGCCTTTTGTTGTTATTCACTAGCCGAATTTCACAGTGTGCGTCGATTTTTTAGAACGCACAAACAATAATACTGTAGCGTCTTTATATCGGAATTTTGATATATGCCTTCTGAAACGCATTATGCGTTTGGCCTTGCATAAAAATGCATTTAATCATAAAGAACCATCTCTGGGAAAGACTGAGGTTCATGTAAAAATTGTTATCCAAAAGGCAGAATTGTTAGAAAGGCAAATATTAGCTTCTATTTGTAGCAATAGGAGCCACGATAATGTTAAAGCCATCGTGTTGGTACAGCTCTTAAACAAATCCTTTTTACAGATTTGGTCAACTTGAAGGATAGATCGCGAATGAAAAATTGTTTGGTATCAAACATGTTAGGCCTTTTGTTGTTATTCACTAGCCGAATTTCACAGTGTGTGTCGATTTTTTAGAACGCACAAAAAATAATACTGCTCTCAAAAAAACTTCTATCGGAATTTTGATATATGCCTTCTGAAACACATTATGCGTTTGGCCTTGCATCAAAATGCATTTAATCATAAAGAACCGTCTCTGGGAAAGACTGACGTTCATGTAAAAATTGTTAACCAAAAGACAGAATTGTTAGAAAGGCAAATATTAGCTTCTATTTGTAGCAATAGGAGCCACGATAATGTTAAAGCCATCGTGTTGGTACGGCTCTTAAACAAATCCTTTTTATTTTAGTAGAGCGCATAACCTGACTGTTAATCTCTGTATTTACTGAAATTTAATTTAGTTAACAGGTTGATCTGTGGGTTATCGATGTTTGATAACATCTGCTAAAACACATATGAAGCATGCCAGATATTTATTTGTTGCTGTAAGGACATCCATCATAAGTTGTATCGTTAATTCTAAGCACGTCATCATTAAGATAATAAACAATTATTATTCTTAATATTAATCCAGTTACCTTAAACGTATGATTGTACAGACCTTACTGGGTGAATTTTTCTGGAACTGGAAGTACGTGATACGGAAATGAATTCTTCTACGGTCCATATACTTCCCTTTTCTTGAGAAAACTAGTCTGATATGGGTACCAAGTTACTACAGATTGATGATAACCGATTTCTTTTGGTCAATTGCTCGAGTTTTGTTGGTATAAATGACGCTGCAAAAATCAAGAGCCCGAATCGGACAAAAAGCTTGAGATTGTCCGCATATAGGAGGAACTTGACATCAACTGATTGTCTATATCATTTATAAGCATAGTGAAAGATGATGGCCCCAGGACAGACCCTTGAGGGACACCAGACGTAATCGCATAGCTCGCTCAGATAGGTAGGATATTTTAAGCCAGAGAATATGAGCACTTATCTAACAAAACTAACGAAACTTGTTTTACCAATAAGAAATATTTGACTGATTATAACAGCAAGAAAAATAAAGTTTTTTTGTCATTTATACTAAGTGACATATAAATCCGAATAAAAGTTGGTGAATGTATTTATCTTACTGTAAATAACAAGTCAAAAAATTTTCAGCCTTATCAGTTGGACATTCCGGTTTTTATACTGCTTTTTTTTAATTCACTAACGCTCTAAAAATGAATATTTCAGCCGCAGTAAAGAATTAACGTTGGCGGATTTTGGTTCTTGACATCCTTTACGATCGGTTACGATGCCTAGAGTCCGGAGACCTGTACGATTTCGTCAACTTAGTGAGGTTGATAGGGGCCGTATAGTGGGACTTCGGGAAGATGGACTTTCTTTTCGGGCAATTGCAGTTAGAGTGCAAAGAAGTGTAGACACTGTGGTTAGGTGTTGTCAGGCATGGCTTCGAGAAGGCCGTACGCAAAGAGCAAGGGGCACTGGACGCCGCCGTAGAACGACAGACCGTAAAGATCGCCGCCTAAGATTATTGGCCTTAAGGGACCGTTTCTCCACTACCAGGTCCATTGCAAATGAATGGTTTGCAGAACACGGAAGACCTATTGGCATGCGAAGTGTTTACCGACGAACGAGAAGTTTTGGCTTGTTTTCATACCGGCCACACTGGGTCCTCCCTTTAACTTGAGATCACCGACGTAATCGCCTTGAGTGGTGCAGACAACGGTCACTCTGGGATCAGGAATGGAACAGTATTGTCTTTAGTGACGAGTCTCGATTTTGTTTAGGCATGCACGATGGTCGTGCCAGGGTTAGAAGGCGACGTGGTGAAAGGAGGAATCCACAGTTTTTTGTTGAAAGACATGTTCATCACACTGTTGGAGTTATGGTTTGGGGTGCTATAGCTTATGGTTCCAGGTCACCTTTAATCTTCATCAGACGTAACATGAACGCGCAGCGTTATATCCACGAAGTTCTAGAACCCCATCTTTTACCCTATCTTGACACCCTGGCCGACCATATGTTGCAAGAGTCACAATAGACTTCTTTCAACATAATGATGTCACATTGTTACCATGGCCACCAAGATCTCCCGACTTATCCCCAATTGAGCACGTGTGGGATATGATGGTTAGGAGATTGCTCAATTTGCAACGTCCTCCTCATACTCTAGAAGCACTTCGAGAGGAGTTGGTGGTTGCCTGGAATGAGATACCACAGGAGGACATTGACCACCTGATCAGAAGCATGCCTAGGCGCGTTGGAGAATGCGTAGCACATCAGGGTGCATCCACACATTATTAAAGGTCAAAGGGCTTTAAAGCAGTGCAATTATTTTGAAATTTTTATCATTTACTTATTATGCTCCATTAAGTACTTATACAAAATTTTATTAAAATAAAACCATTTAAACTGGGTGTTCGGATTTATATGTCACTTAGTATACATGCTCTTCTAGCAAAGATAAAAATAACAGATATTTCTTGTTTTATTCAAGGAAGTGATATTATTTTCATATTTATAATCGCTGAATATTCGTATGAATTTAGCAGATAAGGTTGCGAGTATCGAGAAAAAAAGATTTCCGGCAACAAACATTCACGCCGTTTTACCCCGTTTCAACATTGACCCACCCTGATTTCAAAATCCTTCAAATGTTCGATTAGTCTCATTTTGTTATGGCATTTCACGATGTATCGCTAAACGTCAACAAAACGTCACAAAGGAGGGCAAGGTCACAAAGGCACTTCAACGAATCCCGAACAAAAACCAGCCGTGGCAATCCGAAGTCGGTTTTCCCTATTCCCGCGAAAACCGCCGACACGTAATTCTCCCTCAGCGATGATGCTCTTACGCGGTATTTCCTTTGAAAGCATAAAAACATCGCAGTTTTCGTTCAGCGACACGCTCGGGGTCGACGACGATTTCGTTTCGGGGGTCGACGGTTCGACGATAAGATTTTCGTGAGCGAAATCATTACTAAAGGTGACTGGGGGATATTATGAACCAGGTCATCGCTGTTACGTTTCAATTTATATTAATCACTTGGAGTTGCGGGTTCACTGTCGAACGACGTTGTTCTGTCCTTCCTGAGACTCGTCAGTACGATCTACGACAGTGATCCAACTCTGTGAGTAGTTATCGGTTCGTATTCATCACTGTGACCGCTGGAGGCTGACAATTCTGGCGTTAGTAGTTGCGTACGGTGCGTTTCGCTACTCTCTTCCGTTTCTTCAGGCCGGTGTCGTGTATCCGTACCTTTAGACAATCTACTCTAATATACATTAAGTGATTAGTAGAAGTAGTAATTAATATTGACGAACTGTTCGATATAAGCGAAACAAAACGGAGCACGTCCCCTGACATCCTTTGTTCCACACCGAACTATTCTAGTAAATTTAACTACCTTCTTGCCAGAGTGAAGCCCGAACTCTATTCACCCGCCTTGCCCTATCGGTAGCGTAAGCCGTCCATACACACCAATGGCTGTTTCACGAGTATCCTTTATTATTACGTATCTTGAAAAGTGACATTTTGTCGGTTTTTTGATATTTTCCTGTTACATGTACGAGCTTTTAGGAGCGAGTAAGTCTGCTTCAGTTCATCGTTCTCCAGACCTTTTCCCCCCATCGAACATGTATGGGAAGGCGATTGGGAAATTCACCGCACCCTCCACAAAAATTGGAGGCTCTGCGAAACCAAATTCAGATACTTAACACCTAATGAAGTTAGCTTCTGTCTGCCGGACAGTACGATTACTTCCGTCTTCTCAGCAGCCGATTTCAAGCCATTTTCTTTGATCCGTACGGGAATTCGTATGCCCCGAAACAACGGCCCTAGGACGGAACCCCGCGGCACTCCCATGGTTACGTTCACCGTCTTCCGTCTTGCCATATTTTGAGAGGTTAAAATGATCGTAGTCCTAGCTGGAAATCAGTACTTGGACGATGTAACCGTATAGTCAAATCCAACACGTAACTCCAGCGTGTGTATGGCTGGCTTTACGGCGGAATTACTAGCAGGTAGTCAGCCACTCTACTAAATTAAACGGCTTGTGTCTGCTGAACGATCTTCCAGACGCGAGGCGAGACCTTCCTGGATTTTATCCCGTTTTCCTCTTGGTAATGTAGGCGATACCTTGAGGATGAGGATTGTTGCGGATTGTGGTCTAGCTGTATTGAAATCAGTCTGCTGATACGAGATGCAGACGTAAAAATATATCGTCAATATTTGTTTGTTTTACAAGCAAAATATACATCGTTGAATTAAAAACGTGTCAAATTGGAGTCCACCCGTTTATCTTACAATGTGCAATGTTTTTGCGGTCAAGATGATCCTGTTTCAAATAGATTAAAAATAAGCACATCAGCGGCCTAAGTGATAATTATACAGAAATACTGATAGGTTTATTATCTACAATATCGTGTATTTAACGCAGAAGCAGGGATGAGAATAAAAAGGATTTTTGTCTTTTTTATTTGTAATAATATTACAAGAGGCGAGATTTAGATACTATATCCAATCAACCGCCTAGCACCCTTAACAATATGAGATGTATATAAACAGAAAATTAGTTAAAAATTAATACCTGTATATAATAACGACGAAATAAAAGTATAATCTGCAAAGGCATAAAGATAACATACGATCAGTTCACTTATGGGTTACAGCAGATCTCGCTGCCGATCAAGTAGAATTTGTTTCACTTTTTTCTTGAATCTAGCTAGAGAATTAGTTTCTTTTGAGATCGTTAATGGCCATCGATATATGGTCATATTTTCTGGGATCATTTACTAGTCTGCAACATGTATTAATAACACTTTTAATACGATTTCATATCCAAATAGGGATAGTAAACCACTAAGCAATATATTTTGCTACTTTATTACCTTTTAAATGTATGTTTATGACCTTTTTTAAATTACTCCTTTCAGTTTTATTTGCCACATATTTGTCTTTAAAGGGTGCCAAACGAAGATTAACTTTTCAATTTTGACAAGATCTTGATTAATTTCATTATTAGCTATCTCCAAGTCATTACTCCTGAATGAATAGAAAATCTGAGTATTCTCCCAAATCGATTGGGCGGGATGCAATACCTAGACTTTTTACGCAACATTTTGCCTTCCTTGTTTGCCTGCGTCTGCTCGGTAGCGCATCAGCTGATTTCATTTTCTGTTGGAGCGGTATGATTTCGGGCAGAGACGTACTTAGCCCTTCTCGTCAACTGGAGAGTGAGTACTTTTTCCTTTATTTTTTTTTACTTGGTCGCCCTCGTTTCACTACACATTACCTTTGTTATTTCAAGGGTAGTTGTTTCTGAAAAGGAAAACCCCAACTTTGCGGACACCCTGTATAATGAGGCTATCAGGGGTCCTAACACAGATCCCTGCGGTACACCAGAACTACTAACATCAAAAATTGAAGATATACCGTCTTCGATCCCTTACAAGAACCAATCCCCTATTTTTAACCCATGCAAAAATTGTTCCTAAAATGATCGGGAGCCGCTGAAACCTCACTGAGCGATAACGTGAACGTTTTTGTCATGTTTTACTCTATCCTAGATTTAGACCGTGTATAAAAAAAATCAAAGATTTGATACTCAACTTACCTTCAAACCAATAGGGTATCAAAGCCGTTGCCGCGATCTTTTTCTGAAAATGAAAAAATAAATTACATCAATCGAATATGTTTAAATGCTTTAATACAGAATCTGCCACAAAGGCAGACCTTAAATATCGGCTACCACACTAGAAAAATCATCTTCTAGTGTACTGTTTAATATTTATAAACTCTTGAGACTGTAATTCCTCGTGTTTGTCTGACCAATAAAATAACATGTATTGACAGATCTTCTTCACTGTAGCAAACGTTTTAATCACAAACATCATTTTCTTCAGTACAATGACATAATTTATTTATCTCCCTTGAAGGTGACAGTTTGTTTTTTTCCTTTTCATTTAACATTTCTATACGGTGTGTTATTACAACAGTCATCGTTCACAAAAAACGACGTCCAGCCCTCCAAAACGACCAGCGAGCATCAGGCTATCTGTCGTTTTTTTAATGCACCAGTTACGACATCCTCGTCCATCGTTCCAAAAACGCCAAAAGCCCGAAGCTCCGAAAAAGGCGAAAACCCACCCAGAACCGCTTATGTGCTATGCGATCTTCGACAAAAATGTTTCAAGTGCATTGTTTTGGATCTTAAACCCGAGGAATATTACTGCGATATCTTGTTGAGGCTGTAGTTGAACTTTGTCAGTCTAGCCTTCTGATCTAGTCATCTAAGTCTATCCTCCTCCTGTTTCAATTTTCTTACGGCATTGCGCTATCGACAAAAATCCTGCCGGGACAAAAACTGTTGCAAATTAAAACGAAACGGATTACACTTAGTTATTAAATGCTTATCCTTGGCAGTAGCGCGTTCGCGTTCCCTCAATAATAATTTTTACTAATTACCGGATAATTTTCCTTGGTGTGTATATATCCGAGTTTCCCGACGAAAAGCCCGCTGGCTGGCTGCCGTTCCTTGCCTGTTGCCGTCCTTATTCAACAACAAAACCAGCGGCGTATCCACCGCCAAAAATATATGCGCCGGAATTTTATTCGTCTAATGTGGTCGCAATAGTTACCCGCGGGCCTTAGAACTAGGCTAAATTAACGAACTTTGTTAACTATTGTTCAAATAATATAACCTCAAATTATAAGCTTTGTTTTGAGGCGCGAAATTTATTTGAAAATCCTATATTTATTAATTTTAATTTTTGAGTCATTTAATGCTGGTTGGGAGCAGCCTTACATTGAATACTTTAACGATGACGTAAACAACCCACTCCCGCACCATTGAAACGTCACCGCCGAGTCAAACACCCACCGCCAACTTGATCATCCACCTACTCGATCTGCTTAGCGATGACGTAACGTCCCTTCGATGTCGTAAGCCACTGTTTCCGCTCCGTGCTCTGCATACGTGGGAACAAATGACGTTCACGGGAATAGAAAAGGACGGTGAACGAGAGAGAACTCCATCGTCGCCTCCCACTTCTCCGACTCCCCACCACACTTCACCACCCCGCCTGCGGAGTTGCCGCATCGAGGAATTTTCCCCCAAATTTGAGGGGATCTTCGGGAGAGAAATCCTTCGGGGTAAGTAAAGCCATTATGTATTTGTGGAAGGATCTTATTTGATAATAATAATGTCTTTATTCTAAAAATGATTTAACGGCGAGGTTTATACTCTACCACTCCAGACATCACAAAACATTACTACTACAACGTGTATCAGATAACTGTAAGAAATGCATTAAAAAGGAGTGAACGTAGAATATGAAGGACACACACAACAGATAAAGCTTTTTCCGTTCAGAAATAAAAAATGGATCTTGAGCCTTGCCAGAGATGACATTTTACAAATGATTGACATCAAGTCCTATGGACCCCGTTGAAGTTAAGTCTATATACGCCACTGGTTTTTAGGTTCACGTGTCACGTTTCAAAAAACGGTAATTTTATGAAGAAAATACATACCCCCAAAAAAGTAAAATGTAAAATTTAATTTTACCTATCCCGGAGGAATACCGTGTGACCCATCTGGCAACGCCGCACTACTCCAGCACCCTTCACTCTATTACTGGAATGACGTTATTGCCGTTCCATAACCTCCTGATTTACGGCCTGATTTCGACTTTAAATATTACGCTACATGACTGTTTACAGCCTCTGGGCGGGCGTAACATACGTAATGGATGGTTTTGTATGCTTGCGGGTGTCTATTTTAACGCGTTAGCGTGTCGTTGTATGTCGCTTTCTTCGTATACAAAGCGATACCGATCTTTTTTTAGATATCGGAGGTTAAGTGAACTTCATATGCCGGCGGTCAGCGATTACCGATATGCGAACAAACTTTGCTCCCGTCACTTCTTACGCCCTAAATCTAAAGTTGATAGACACTTTTTTGTGCGTAGTAACCCAAAACGCTAAAAGAAAAAACTCGGTACACAACGAAAAAAACATTTTGGCATTTGGGCTGGAACAATATTTAGACGCAAACAATATGCGCCAACGGGATTCGAACCCGCATCTGCACCCGCTGTTAACTCGTTTTCAGGACCGATCGTTAGAGGCACATTCGATTCTACCCACGCCACTCTTCCTTTGTTCTTCATTCGGTAATGTGATCTCCAATCTCTTTCTAGTTGCACCACGGCGTCTCGCGAGCACACACCACGGTACCAGCGTCCTATCTCTCCAGTTGGTATACTCGCTGCCACGGATGCGCAGGTTTCTGTCCTCGCACGGTGATACCGTGGTAAGTGTCCACAAGACGGCGGAGAAGTGTCCAGAAAGCGGCACAGCGAGAGACTGGCCAAGAGTGTCTGAGGTTGAACGGACGTCACGTGGCAAGATGCGCGATCGATTCTTGCTTTAGAACAATGCTCCTCGCAATATGTGAGGTAGCAACGGTGGTACCGTGGTGAGTGTCCACGAGACGGCGTGATGCGACTAGAAAGCGGCGGAGAAATTGTCCTTGTAACATGTGAGGTTGGTACAGCCTCGTGAACAAAGATCCAATCAACTAATACCTCGCAGATATATCTACAGCGAAGGTAGGTACACGATACGAGCGAAGTTGCAATCATTAAATATTTCCCAGTGATTTAATAAACTAATCTCGCAACGGATTGCGCGACCAGGCATGAAAACAGAAAGTATCCATTTCAGCCCGATACTTGATTGCTGGTTATATCGGCGAGTGCTCATGTTGTGCCGGTGTAGAGATGGGAATTTTTCAAAATATCTATCTCTCGGTATTCGTTGATTTTAGATATCCTTTATTCGTTCTGGGAGTCACAAAATGTAAGTGCGCGTCAAACAATTTGACAGTCATGCTCATCCATCTGCTCTTGGCGTTGATTTGAAAGTAGTTTTATTTTTTCAAACTGAGCAGCCGCGTAAGCAGCTTAAGATCAGATTTTTGAACTGACTAAGGTCAAAAAAACTAAGAAAAGCCTGTTTCACAACTCGACATCTTAGGAACAAGGGCGCGGTCGAACTGGCCAGTTCTGTAGGTACGTCAGGATGGGAGGCATAAACCAGGCGGTTCCGTCTGGCAGGCTCAACTCTCGGCAGCGTCATGTAAGAGTAATATTATTTTTTTGAGAGAAAATGATCAAAGATCTATAGTGTGCGACATGTTTTACGTAACTTTATGATACAGGTATTATTAAAGTTGAAACTCGATTAATCTCTTCAAATTGTGCATTTAGATGAAATATATTAACGTAGAAATCACTAAAAGTTCTAAATGATTATTTTGAACGCAGCGAATCGAACGTATATGGCGTATAGTGAAAAATTAATATAACTCGACTGGCAAAATGTAACAATCCCAAGTCTATTTCACCAGAAATATTTACATAAAACAATTACTTTTACGTCCTCCCCAGTTTCCACTATAACTTGTCTGGTTTCTGGGCCACCAGACCTGACAGACACGGATATTACATGACTTGATCTAAAGGTTAGGGTCTTGAGAATCAACGACGAGTAGTCATATAGTGTAAATTGACTGGGCTATAAATAAGCCGCGCCTACCCCCCACCTGGCAGTCACCGTGCGTCCAGAGTTGTAATCAGGGCATCCGGCACTGAATTCGAATACTTTATTTGCGAATATCTTCAGTTCTATGCGACTATGGAGGTCGGTGAGACATTTTTAATACTAACTGTGATAGCGACGGGTGAAAACTAATATCTTCTACCTTCTTTTTGCTAGCAGATTTTTGGAAATTATTCAACTATGACATTAACTGGTGACTTCCTAGTAATAATCGTTTTGGAGACTTTTGGGTTTTCCCATCACTATAGACTTGTTGCGTGATAATCACAGCTTGATACTAAATATAAGATCCGAGGGGAAAGGAAGATGAACGCATAACTTGGAAGCCAAGTGTATTTCAAAACAGATAATTAAGTTCTTTTTTCTCTTTGTTCAGCGGGTCGACTTGAATCAGTTGTCGACTACTCGATATAAATGTTTGGAACTGTAGACAACGTTCAGCAACAAAGGAATAAGGGCTATACAAATTATAAATGGATTGATTAGACAATTGGTAGGGTTTCAAATTCAAATTATTTATCATCCTTTAGAAATTGAGATACAAGTATAGGATTCATCAATTTACATGCCTAATAATTAATTAAAATAAAAATGTATAAGACAAACAACAAACAATATCAATTATAAACAAATTCTGAGACGGCATAGTAACATTTAGATACAAGGAATTCTGTCGACATTGCTTTAAAATGATCTTTTGGTAGCATGTTAAATATTTTACTTTTGTTTTTTCTGGATTCAAAAACAGATAATTACTGCCCAATCACAGAAGAATACATTCACGCAATGCTTCACGCTTCCTCCTTAACAAAGTATCGCACAACAGAGGTATCATCCGCATAAAGAGTGAATCTATCTAGAGAGAATAAGACTGGACCCCAAATAGGTCCCTGAGGTACATCCACGGTGACGACAGCGTTTTCTGATTTTGACAAGCGCTGACGTTGTTTCCTAAGTGTCTACTTATCGTTATAAATGAGAAAGTGTGGATGTTTGTTACTCGATCGTGCCAAAATGGCTGAACGGATCTGAATAAAATTTGTTACAAAGTTAGATTGTAGTATGGAATATATCCCGGAGATAAATTTATTGAATATCGTAAGGGTATATAAATAGGGCACCTGACAAAGGTGCTGCTCCAAATAGGGATTGGTGGCAATATGCTACTTTACTCATATCTAAAAAAAAAGTATATATGCGAAATGGTGAAAACACTATCGGCCATGATGTGACGTCATACAAATTGTAAACAAAGAACGTTGTCTCTTTTGGATATTTCTAAAAAACTCCTAATCAACGTAAAGAGTTATTATTTTCTAGTTTTATTTAAAAAAAAAAACAATCATGGACGTTGGATTTTTAAAAACAGAAAGCAAACATTTACCGAAAACGTTCACATTGATAGTTGGTAAACTGTTAGCCTTGAACCCAGATTCCTGCTTTACTGAGCTGAGGAACCTCAAGACTTCTATATAAGTACAGTGCTTCTGAGATAGTGATAGATATAAAC
The DNA here is from genome assembly GCA_963669975.1 of Acanthoscelides obtectus. NCBI lineage: Eukaryota > Metazoa > Arthropoda > Insecta > Coleoptera > Chrysomelidae > Acanthoscelides > Acanthoscelides obtectus. The sequence continues at coordinate 7,024,074 of CAVLJG010000010.1, forward strand.
AGAACAAGTAAGTAGACACATCCTTTTCAGAAGTCATTCAAAACTAAACTCACGCCTTTGAATAACTTTATCTATTTTATTTCTTCTTAGACATCTGCAAGGTGATGATACCGTATGTCGCGCCCAAAGAGACGATAAAATCCGCACAGTAAAACGTAAAATATGTCCCGTATGCTCCAAGCAAGACACAGTGTTGCATATATTTATTTCCCCGCGCACTCCGATCCACAGCTTTCCTTCGATGTATTTTTACTTTCTCGGACAACACAATAACGATATTACCTCTTGTAGATGTTATATGTTCAAAAGTTTGAGAGGTTATGCTGCTGTCTGAAGCTGTTTACAAGTGGTATGACGTCACCACACACTAACATGGAGGACAGCATTTTCACGCGCCTAAGAAAAATATATTTTTTCATTTATTCAGATATGGTATTAATTTTTTGGTCTATTAGAACAAATATTAACTATTTATTTCCGTAAAAAAGTTGGCAACTACCCTATCTAACATTTTTTACGGCAATATCCGAAATCAATATCGCAGATTACAAGTGTAAAAAGTTTGGGTTCCATGGACGCCTTCCGATTTAGATAATATCTTTTCTGTACGCCTATTAGTTAATTGCACAGTGAATAAAATACAAAAAGTAATTTCCGCGAGATCTCGCTGTCGATATCAAATTATAAGCGTAACCGATCGTCACGCAACCTGTATAAAACATCGCGGATATTCGACCGGTTACAATACGTTTATGTACCAACACATAATGCATAACTTCCCTTTGCCCTTATGTTAATTGTTCACAGGGATAGGGTGGGACTAGCACCCTTCCAAACTTTTATTCCATCGGCGTCGGGATTAAAAATTACTTGAGCGGTCATTTGATGATATGATATATGATATATATTTGATGATGATTTATTAATAATTGTTAATTTAAATTCCCATTAATTAAAATATAGTTTATTCAACTGCCTCTGGTCGGTTTAACAATTTCTTACATAACATTCTGAAAATCACATCATCTGAAGTGATGTGGCAACGTTTGGCACACGCCCACAATTCGTTCCATTTTTCAACACAGACATTGACAACCTTCGGCCTTCTGTCAAAGGGTTTCATCTCACTCATTATTCCATGACCACCATTTTGTGCAATCAACAAGTGGCTTCACGATGTAATGCTCTAATGTTTTTTAAATAATTTTTAATCTGTTTTTAACTTGTTCTTGTCATATTTTATATAATTTTGACCATTGTACCATCTATCCAGCTCTCACCATGTTAGTGGACGTTTCCCTCATCCTATACGTAAACAACAATTAGCAACATCCTCACATACTACTGTAAGTTGAGTCAATTTAAATTCATTTTACACTTTTGTTGCTACTGTTATCATTGTAATTGCAGCTCCTGATGATGATGGCAAAGTCCACTGAAAGCTAGAGAGAATTAAAAAAGTATAAAGAGTTCTCTTTGCTTAAATTTTGTCGAAGTACCCAACAAAAGGCGGAAGCTTTAATTTTTCACCTAACTGGTCTAGACGACAATGACCACGTCTCAATATATATATATATATATATATATATATATATATATATATGAGCAGTAGTCATTGCCATTGCCAACGATCAGTTGGGCAAAAAATACAATAATTGTTAATTGGGAAATTGGCAAACTTTTAGGCTTTAGTTAACTTTTTTGACGATAAAATCCAGCTTTCGGCGATTCTCCGAGGGTCAACCAAAGCCTGAGAGTTTGCCAATTTCCCAATTAACAATTAATTGTATATATACAGTGTTTTTTTAGTATCATCAATCCATGATACTATGTTTCTGCGTGTGTGTCTATCTGTCTTTCATCACTTGTGTAGTGTTCCTCTGTAATTGGATATTGTATCTGTTGAGAAACGTACGAATAAAATAAAACAAAAACAATTTTTAAAAACCCGACGATCGTATTCTCCGACTCGCGCGCCGATGGTCCGTTTTTGTGTTGAAAACGGTGACCACCTGTTCACGATTTTAATGACGTGGCATGGGAATTAATATGCTTCGGAAATCGTGCGGTGAGTGCCAGTTAAAAAGTAAACGGATGCATTTCGTGGCCCTTTTCGACTTTAAACGTGTAAAACCGGTGAACAAGCCCCTAATTCTTAAGCTTGCGGAAGTGCTATAGGAAGGAATTAATACGATCTGCAGATACCGAGGAACTCAAAATCGTATAAAGAATCAACGCAAACCTGAACGACGTTCAAACACACGCGCTCCTATTGGCCAGTGGGCATTAAATGCTTGGACAGGCAGCGACAAGCGACTAGAAGCGACGATCATATTTGTTTTAACTCGTATTAAGTCACTACGAGTATACGAGTAGTTCACGACAAACTTATAGTGTCTATTTACATTTTTCCTGCTTCTTTCTGGAATCGACACGCATATATGTAGTATGGTCGTTTTATGATACAGTTCTAAATAATGAAAGCCAGTTCATCTGTACAAATTGTACATTTAAGCAATGTGAAATAACGTAAAAAGCACTAAGAGTTCCATATAATTGCTTTAAATGTAGCGAAACTAAGATAAATCGCATTCTTTCGATACGAATACAGCAACAAACTCTCACAGTTTGACTGTGCTATAATTCAACCGGCAATGAACAGAGAAGCGCCTTCTCGGTTTTACGGCCTTTTAACGACCTTTATCAAAAACGTAAGCAAACTCTATAAGTTTGTCGTGAAGTATACTCGCGTAATGAGCGCCAAAATTATTATGGCTTATCATGCATATGAACAAGGCGATAACGAAATTATTAATTTGAAAGGTGGAAAGTCAGTTAAAATCAGGACTCAGGGTCGTAAGTGCATGCCAATATCAGGAATTTCCTTTTTCTTTCAGAACAAAGTCTACCACCCTACCTGTCGGACATTTCATTTGTAAGTCCCAATTTCTGGTCACAATATTTTCGTTGGCTGGCACCTTGACATTGACACCCATTATTTATATTTATGTGTCAATGTCAGCCCGCTTGTTTGCTCATCAACGCATCACTAGCTACAAACAGTACAATGTTTGAGGACATCCATGTGGAAATACAGGGTGACTTCGAAGTTGAGTCATTTATTTTAACAGTGAGTAGATCTGATCAAGAGAAATGTTTTTTTCCTTTACCATTTTTCTGGTAAAATTAAAGTAACAAAGTTATAGCCCTTTGGAAGTTTGAGTACCGCCCTGTCTCAATAATAATATTATGTGCTCGTGTTCGGCAACAACGGATATAATCCGCCTTATCGGTTCATCGCATCGGAAACAAAAAAGCGAAAGAATTTGGAACGATGTTTTTACAATTATTTCATTCAGTTGTATACAGTCAGTGTCAGTCGGTAACACGTGAGTGAATAGTGGTGTCTGTTGCGTGGCTCAAACGAAATAAAAAATGGCACATGTTTATGCGGATCGGTTTCCCAATCCAGTGCAACCAACCCCTCGTGCCTTTGTTAATGTAGTACAACGGGCTCGTGAATCAGGTGACTTAAGACCTCACATGGGGACGGCATGCCGGTGCTCCAAGACCTCACGATCAAATACAGGTCCGCACTAAAATACTTGTCGGGAGGATACTTTATAAAACAAGGTAAATTTTTTTTTATTTTTACACACATATTTTGGTTTATCTTCCTTCTACAATCATTATCTGAACATTAATGACTCAACTTCAAAGTCACCCTGTATATTAATATCAATTAATTAAATATATTATTGTGAGTACTTATGGCTAGAATATTCGATTATATCTGAAGAATTGGACATTGTTGTGATATCTAGCAAAAATCGTTCTAAATAATAAAGACGCTCATCATAATATTGGGTTATGCCTGTCGCAAAATATTACCCAAATTCAAATCTCGATATTTTCGGAACACGTACAGGTTTTAACCGGTATATTTCTTTTATTTATCCATTTATACAGAGTGACCAAAGGAAGTATATTTTTAGCAAAGTTTGGAGCTATGTCAGATTCTCAATTTTTGATCTTGGAAATTTTTCTTGATCTTTGGACTATCCTAAAAAAAGTGATATTTCAAATTTTTAGAAAGAAGAAAGAATTTGTCGAGGATTTTTTCATCTGCGTCACCGTTGCTAGGCAATATGGTGATGACTTTCGCTCTTCAGAAGCTCTTTCTAACACATTTGTACATATAGTGATTGATAATCAATTGTCGCGACAAGTACCAAAATCTCCACTGCGGCGTATTTTGAAAATCCCATCTCCACGTCTCCTACATGATAGCAGACAGAGAGAATTAAATAACCAATAATATCCCAGGAGCAGTAAAAAACACGAAAGACCCGCCTCAAGCCGTACGCCTACAGTATATCCAGATAAGAGATAGACCGGACATAAACAAGACCACGTGATCATCGAACGCTGTAACATTCGGCAGGGACGTATTAAGAGTCACGCAGTACATATTTTAGATAGTAGATGCTGCTTTGCGTAACTTTGTAGTAAATTAGCACAATTCGATGTGTATACGATTGGTGATGATATAGGATCATGTGGGGGTGGGGTAAGAAATATATAATGATGTAAATATACATAAGGGTTTCAAAATTTTCGCTTCGATTTCCAGCTTCGGATGCCGCCTGATGTTTGGTGAAATACAGTCGAATATAATATCAAAATGGCATTTAAATTAGCCTAAATTAAAAATAATCGTATATCTCTTAAAATTGCTTTTAGAATATTGATTAGTATATTTTTTGATTTCTAGGTAAATATGTAACCAAATTAAAACGTTCAAAACGTAAAAAAATGAGCATGGTTGAACATTGTCAGAAAGTAGATTCTTGAATAGGTTTTGCCAAAATGGGTTCAAAAATGTCAATAATTAATTAAAAAATACAGTAGCTTTATAATTACTTATAACTTACCGAATTTGATGAACGACATCTTTTATTGGAAAGATGAGCTTGATGAGCTTTCATCATCGCTACTGCCTGAAGCACCAACGTCAATAATGAATGGCTCGACTTGTTCCTCTAAAATATTGTCCAGTTCCCACATTCTCTTTTCAACTTTGTCTTTCACGTGCTTAATACAGTTTTCCCATTTTTGCGCTGTTATTAATTCTAGTGCTTCTTTGAAAAGTCCATTGACGTCACAAAATTTAAAAGTTGTATTGTGCTTAGCTATATAATTTTTAACCTCTGCCCATATGAGCTCAATGGGATTGAGCTCGCAATGGTATGGAGGTAAACGGAGCACAGTTTTATTTTGACTTGCTGCCATTTCCTCAATGGCGTATTTTTGATATTCCGCCTTGTGATCCTTGACAATTCTTAATAATTGTACTTTCAGCATTGCTTCTTCAAAGTTGATATTTTTCGAGCGGAGCGTCCGCAGATTATTTCGCAAACGATACTCGTATTGGTTACAAATTAGCCTGTGTCGATTTCTGTTTCGACGTACAAATCTTTTGCACCTAATCAGTGTTGCAAAAAAACACGATTTTTTCTAAAAAAAGATCGTATTGATTGATCAATTTTTAAACTGTCTAACCTTTAATTTGTGTTACTCCGTCTATGAAGTTCAGATAGAATCAGAATGTAGGAAATGTTCTGACAATAAAGCATCTAAAACAAGTCGGTATCTCGTTGTAATACCGTTTTTAATTGCATATATGTCCACCGTCGACTGTTTCTACGTCACAAGCGTATAATTAAGCAATTGCCGTCTACATAGACCATCAAGATTCTCAGGCTTTTCTGTCGTGTATTATCATTCTTAACGTTAAACCATAGAAAGGCATATAACCTGTGTCATCTAACTACACACACGCAACAAGTAGAAAAGAATATGAAAAATGGTGCAGTCGAGAATGACAAAAGAAAAACAGACTGACAGAAACAAGAGACAGTTTCTCGGGTGAACATGCCATAAAGAATATTTAAATCAGGGAATACGAATATTGTTGAAAATTATCGTGCGGTGTATTCAGTCATGTATCCCGAAATTGCTAGATGAATAGATCTCTGCAAAATGAATTTAAAAGCAATCAGCTACCAACTTGATGTTATTCAGTAATGATTTGTACAATTCATTTGAGCAAGATCAACAGGTGGACTCTGTTTATTCGAATTTTTCTAAAGCGTTAACTTTATAACTATGGTGTTTAGGGTCAGCTCTTCAATTGGATAAGTAGTTACGTATCTAATAGATCTCAGATGGCAAGATCTTCTGGGTGTTCATATCGTAACCTTAGTTTAACTTCCGGAGTACCGCAGGGTTCCCACTTAGGGCCGGTGTTATTTAATATATTTATTAATGATCTTGTGACTTTAGTTCGTTGTGAATCTCTTTCATTTGCGGATAAAACCCATAACTCGTATTCTTAGGTCAGGTAATAGATATATATCTAGTTTTAAATGTCTGTTTATGTGTTTAAACGAAGTTTTAAAAACATTACAATGTAGTTCTTTGAATCAACACTGTTTCGTATTTGTAACAAGGGTGTTATGATGTCTCGAACTTTTTCGCGAGTGGCATAGAAAATGAAAAAAATGTGCTCATTCCGAGACTGCCCGTTAACTGATGCATGCAGATGTTTTCATTTTACTACTCACGTAATGCGATGTCGACAATCGATTTAGCGCTATATTGGATTCAGGGCTGAACGCGACCGTCTAAACCAACCAAGAACTAATAAAATGTTAATTGAGTCTGTTTATGTTCTAATCAATGAACGTGTATACGGTTTCGTTCCGATTGATTGCCTAGGAAAACAGCGTTAAGAAGACGAAAATGACCTCGCATTATCGGTGGGATCTGACGCTCTTAATTTGCAGCTTTGCTAACACTGTACAGAAGTATTGTAGACTCTGCAGTAAATATATACATGATTACAAACAAATTTAGAATCTGATTATATGTTTTAACAATTCGTAGAAGCCTTTGATTTTTAGATACTATAAAAGTTTCTGAAGCGTAGCGTTGTTAATTGTTAATGTATCATAATAACAGGAAAGCTACCCGTTCATATGAGTCAAAAGCCACCCCCCCACTACAAATCAAAGACGTAATGAAAGAGTCTCAACACGCAAGAAAAAACTGAGCAGTTCTTCGGCTCCGTTTTTCTTTCGCTACCTCAATATGTCATTATTGTGGCATCGAAGGTTGTCATTAAAAACGCGCATGAATGTTTGAAATAGCACCTCAGCTATTATGCATGAGATGTAAATTATTCAGTGCGTACCTCCCTTCCGTTTAAAGTTGCGGAATCGGATTATAGCCGTGTTGCTGACATGACGTTTAATGTAGTTTTTTTCTTAGAAATGAGGGAACAAGGCACGCTGCTGTTTTTTTTTTTTTAGAAAATTTTATTCTCTATTATGAATGAGCCACTTTAAGCGAGAATATCCTTAAATATCTCGTAATCCGTTGATTCTAGGACAATTTTTTATAGAAGCAAAATGATAAAGAATTTGATTTTCTACAAAATTGTTTCTAATACTCTTTTACATAGAATCAAAGGTTTTTGAGATTCTCGATCAAACGCGTTTATCAAAATGACGGCAAATGCTTCAGCCCTATCAATGTGCCAATTTGAACTCATCGTTAGGAAGCCACCAAAAATGTAGTGTTGCAAAAAAATACCTATTTTCTAACCTGTAATATATTCGGGCGTCCCGAAAATATCCGAAAGATACTGGCATCATTTCTGAAACAACGACGTTCCAGTTACTGGCATTTCTGATTTTTCAATCATTTGATGATGTCATACCCAACCATCTTCAGGTAATTTGTCACGCATTCACAAATAAATATCTTTGGAACTGTTATCTATGAAACTTGATGAGGTTATTGTTACACTTACTAGAAATGTGGAGGCACTTGGTGTACGGTTAAACTCGAATCATCCTTCGGGAAAACCGGAAGATAACGTTTGTAAACAAATGAAGTGATTGTTCAATGTCGGGCGGTTATTACAGTGTTTACAGCAACACGAAACGTAAATTTGAATATTTTTTTGTTCTTCTGAAACATAAGATAAGATCGTCAAATAACGCGTATCTCTACTCGTGATAAGCAGGATGATTTTGTGAGTGTCCTTGAGCAAAATTGTCAGATCTTTGGAAAACAATACTTAATCTGGGTATATCGAAATTTGTGAAATGAAAATGAGGGATTTTAATTGATTTGCACTCATTTCGAGTTTTTATTTTTTTAAAAATGTACCTGTATTCTTAACCACATTTTTTGCGTATACGACTATGTTTTTTCCTTTAACATTTTTCTGGTAAAATTAAAGTAACAAAGTCATAGCCCTTTAGAAGTTTGAGTACGGCCCTGTCTCAATAATAATATTATGTGCTCGTGTTTGGCAACAACGGATATAATCCGCCTTATCGGTTCATCGCATCGGAAACAAAAAAGCGAAAGAATTTGAAACGCTTATCACGATGTTTTTACTACAATTTTATTCAGTTGTATTCAGTCAGTGTGTCAGTCGGTAACGCGTGAGTGAATAGTGGTGTTTGTTGCGTGACTCAAACGAAATAGAAAATGGCACATGTTTACGAAAATGCTGAACTTGTGGCCATAATTCTTATTTACGCGGCATCACGGATTTATGCGGATCGGTTTCCCACAATCATTATCTGAAAATTAATGACTCAACTTCAAAGTATATACACAAAATAGAAAATAATCTGCCAACCATGTTAGAGATTTCAAATAGTGTGGAGCAGGGATAGCTTTTATGACAATTGGTTTTGGAAATATCGGAAAAAAAACCGAAAATTTTGTTTTTTGCCAGTAAATCCGAAACGGTTAATTTGACAGCTGTCAAAATGTGACATTATTCGGACATTCTTTTAAGGCAAATAAGATAGCGAGTATGACATGTCTAAATCGTCTTTTGTTTTGTCTTTTACGGCCGAAATATTGGGTTATTCGATTTTTGAAAAGAGCGTAAAATTTCCAGCCTGGTGATGTCTCACAAGTGTACAAAAGATTGGGAGTATCATCACACGTAATATCACGTATTAGTTTTTTTCTAAGGAGGCCATGATTTATTTGTCAGAAAACATCATTCATGAGTTAAGGCATAAAAAAAAGCACATAAACAATAGAATATTAACGTTAATATCTACTTCTCAACAAGTCAAATTTTTTGGGACAAATTGCCAACTATGAGCGCGTTAAAAAAACTTCTGAGACATCACTAGACCGGAAATTTTACACTCTTTTTGAAAATCAAAAACTCCAATATGGCGGCCAAAAGAAAATTGAAAGTTGAGACGGTTCATGTGACAGTGCGATTTTACATTGTAAATAAGCCAAGTTTCTAATCATGAGACTCGCAGCGAGTGCAAATAAGTTTTCCATTTGTCTCCAAGGATTTTAAAGACTTAAACCTTCTTAACTACGCCCATGTCTCAACCAGTCCGAAAATTATTTAGTGCTTGACGAATGAAAGAAGCAACAAGGAGAGGCGTTTCGTTCCCTCTCGGTCTATTAAAAGAAAAGCGTTGCTGCGTTGTTTTCTGCTCGACTCTCTGATTTATGCGGGATTTATACTTTCTTTTCACGCCTTTTTGTGGAAAGTCCGGCGTGATTTTTGAAGAAACTTGACGAGCGCTCCTCCGTTTTTAGGTGTGCTTGATGTGGACGATAGTAATATTTTTTCTGACATTTGCCACCAGAGGTACAGTTTGAACACGTGCAACATAAAAATAAACGGATAGCAATCAAAATGACATTTTGCTGCAAAATGAGGTTTCAAGAAAATCGAAGATTTTTCGAAGAGAAAAAGTGATAAGAATGAAAGTCATCACCCGATTCATTCTTCTACAAAAGTGGAACAACCACATATAATTTCAGAGCTGTTCTAATTATTTGTTTACAAGTTACGATTGAAAAAATGCACAAAAATGCATCTTTGACAAAAAAACAGGACCTGAAGCTATAGAAAAAATAATTTAGAGGTGAGGCATTTTACCTTTATCAATTTTTGGAAATAATGTCGGCAGTTAACAGCAACACTCCGCATACGCCTCTACTTCCTTTGGATATCCCCGAACAAAGACAGTCACAGATGCTCAAATCTGGTGGTCGCGCAGGCCACACCTCACGCCTTTCAACGTATGAGCTACTACTAAGGCAAATAAAAACGTTTAGCAACCGCGTAGACAGTAAAAATGAAAATCGAATGAAACATTGTCATAGGGGTATTTTGCACATGAAAAGCACTCAATAACCGTGGATGACGTCACTTGCTGGCGGTCCAGCATCGAAGATTTAATCGCATCATCGCCGGCCCTTTGCGACTATAATGACACACTGCCAGTACATAAAGAAAGATGAATTAGTCATCCATGCAACAACCCTACGTACACCCAGTCATCTCCCTTCATCGACGAACAAAAGAAACGCTTCGCCCCCGATTCAACTGATAAAGCCAGTCATACACGCCAAGTTGTCCCTGCCAGGTGCCTTCAAGTGCTGAGTAGAGAACAAGTCATATCATTAAGCATTGAAAACTTCAGCAAATTGACCAGTCAGGTAAATACTGTGGGGCAAACTCATCTAGTCTCATTGATATCACGAAAGCGTTCGATCAGCTGACGCTTATAGAAACTGCCATCCTCTAGCCTTCCAGAGAAGCCTTGCAGAAGGGTGGATGCCGGGTTCTCCTCTTCAACCCTCCACGTCAACGCGGGTGTTCCACAGGGATCGGGAGTGAGAGTGACAAGACGATTTCCAAGACTAGCAGCAATTTTCTCGCTGACGACACACTTGGAGGTTACCATTGCTTGGGGACGCAACACTTTGGTACAGTTCGATGCTTTCAAAAGACAGTACTGTACGTTGACCAACAACATAATATACAAGCTTTGGTTTACCTGTACAGTTCAACTGTTGTGCTGGTTAAGTAACGTGTATGGACGGCTTTAAGCAGCCCCGCTATTGATCTGCCCTGCCGCCCTTTCTGTCCACATGTATCCGCTGCCATCCACCTCGTAAACTGGCACTAAACAAATAAAAAGCCTCAGAGTTGAGATCCTTGTTTCCTCAAAATCACACCAAGTGATTATGTGATAGATAGGGTGTTTGGAACATTTTTGCTGACTCATTTTTATATTATTTACTATTAGCATGTGATGAAGGGGGAATATTGAGGAGAATCAAGAGAATGATACTAGTTGCGTTTGAACTGAATGAATGAGCGTTAATATACAGGGTTTTGTGAAATAAAATAAAGTCAAATTAAATCAATGTGTACTGATGTTTAGAGAGTGGATATTTCCCAGATTAGTGGAAACACGATATGGTCAACTGAGACCGATCAGTTTACTGCCTATTATATCAAAAAAAAAAAATTATTCGGGTGTACCACAGGGATCTGTGTTAGGACCCCTGTTATTTTCATTATATATCTCAGAGGTAAAATTATGCAGACATTTTTTTGCCGATGATACTCAGATTTTCTAGTCATTTAGGAGTAATGACTTGGCAACAGCTAATAATAAAAAGAGTCAAGACCGCCATATTTAGTAACCAAATTCATACGTAGAAAAAATATGCATGAGATTAATATTAGATATAGAGAGACTTTTTCATTTCCACGCCACAGCACCTCTCTATTTTAGAATAGATATACTTACAATTCGATCAAATTATCTAATCCTTAGGGTCGTAGTTTAAAAGAAACTAATTTTTTAACTAAATTCAAAAAAAAAGAGAAAGAAGTTCTACTTGATGAACAGAGAAACCTGTGAAATAAGTGGTAACTGACTCAATGTCTTTATGCCTTTACATTGATTATACTTTTGTCGTTATCGTATACAGGTATTCATTTTCAACAAATTGTTATATATATATATATATATATATGCATTTTGTCTTATACACCTCCGAAATGCACTATGCTCTATACGAATACGCCTCCAAAATCGGAGGCGAATTGGAAAATTCGGAGGCCAAAACGTATCGACGTGTATAACATGTTTAATCGTCGTGTGACGTATCAAAACACATTTTCCCAAATTTTTCGGTGGAGGCCAATTCGTCATGTGCACATATACAGTTATACAATTCAGTTCAGGAATTTTTTAATAGATGGCACTCAAGTCTTATACACTTATACACGACATATTGTGGGCTTTACCACTTTACCTCCATGCATTCTTCAGTCAATGCGCCTCCGAAATTTGGCAACATTACATGGAGGCGAATTGGATGATCTAATGGCATGGAGTTGAATTGGACGGTTTATATATACTCATGTATATTCGGTGTCTCATATGTATAAGAAAGCGAAAATTTAGTTTTGACAGTTCAAGAATTCGCAGTTTGTGATAGATTTTTTTAAATTCTAATAAAGAAGATAAATAAAAGTAAAATTCACATTCGCATGACTTTTTCCCTCTACATGATGACTTAATTAGATTTTTGATCCGACGATTCGTTCATTCGTAATTATAATCAAATGACGTTGATGATGGTTTTTCTCATCCGAAATATCGAATAAATGTAAAGAGCGATATGTAGTTGGATTTTGAATTAAAAGGTTGCCGTGAAACGAAACGTCAGATTGACAATCTAATAACATCAGCTTGTACAGCAGAAAAAGTAGCAAGGGGAATGTGAAACATTTACTGTCATATATTATCAAATATAATCAGACGAAAATAAGAACGGAATCGTGGAAATTCTGTTAACTTGGATTATTAAAAAAGCACAACTAAACAAAAATTTTATTTATTTTTAAATAAACAAAAATAAAATATTTTGAGAAAGCACAGTTTCCTAATATTTTAAACAAAGTTTCTGCATTATTAAAGAAACATTTTGAAATAAATTGATTTATTCTGTTTAATGGTGAAATGAAATTGTGCTTTTTCCAAAATCCAGGTAACTAGAACTTCACGGTTTTGGTTCCGAATTTTATAAATACCGATACAATTGCTTATATCTCAAATATCTTTTGATCAGTACCTCACAACATAAAACCTATAGGTTTTAAAAACAATTGCACAAACTAAAAAATTAGCAAGGAAAGAATAGTTTTTCGAGTGTCTGAAAATTATAAATAAGATAGATGTCAGAATGTGACATAAAACACTGGATGACATAATGAACATTATCTCAAAACGAATCTTTATTATACAAGATGATGTAATTCTGAATAAGAATTTCTTTATTTTTAAATGTAATGACGTCGCAAAGAACTGGTAGTTTGAAAGAAATTTCCAACACAACTTAAATTTTTGTAGTCAGATTTACTTCTAAAATTCACAAACTCTGTGGATGAAAAAGCACGTCTTCAAGAAAAATGTACTGTTTAGTTCAACTATTTATCTAGTTTACACACAACTTTGACAACATTTTGAAAAATTTAGTGGACCAGAATTTGTTGTAGTAGATTGAATGGCTTCTGTATATTCAGTGAAAAAATGACAAAATAATAATAAAAATCTTCGACGCTTTGTACTCTTGCATTTATAGAAGCTTTTTTTATATCAGCTCACAGATTTTTCTACATATCCTTAAAACACAACTCAGAGCAACCAGTGATCTGTATAAGATACCTTTGAAAAACAAATATTTTTATATTGCCGGATACAGTGTCACACATAAAGTTAGAATCATATGGGATTTTTTTTTTCTTAAACTATTTAGAAAGAATTTGATTTCGCGGTTAGTTTTTGCTAAATGATGCCAAATAACATGCATATGAGCAATTACGTGACCATTCTTCATAGTCAAAATTGAGGATTCTTTGTTCAAATCTCAAAAACCCAACTCTCTTCTCAAAATTTCGGGAAATGCTAAAGGAAAAAGTTGTTTGTCTTTCAATTCTTTATTTACATCCGAATTTTCAACTGTCTAATACAAATTCCAAATTTATTTCACATTTGTGAATTTTTCAAATTTCACCAAAGCTCAAAAAAATATATACTACTGACTGAACAAAGCTTCACTTATTTCTATAGATATTATAGACAAAAGTTTTCACGCGAACCCAGTCTTTGTCATGGAATATCTCGGGATACTTTCCTATTAACTGCATGCATTCATTCTTTTTGGGGGCCTTTTTTGTGCTAATGTGGGACTTGAAATGTTTTTTCACTAGAAGAGCCTGTTCAGAAGTCCAGAATGTCCTCCCTGATATTTTCTTCTTCGATACTGGTCGACTTTCTTCTTCCGGGATTGCTTAAAGTAAGTTATTAATAAATATCAACATTCTGTTATTCTAATAGATGGGAGGGATGGTCATTTAGTGTTTGAATCGAATTGTATTTTAAAAGCAAAAAATCTAATAAGAGGTAATTAGTGTCGTTTCTAGAGTGAATGTTCGTTGTACTAAACTCTTGAAACATTTTTTCTTTCCTATCCATGTACTAATTGGTACTTGATATGCGATATTAAAAAAACATGTTTTTTTATTCTGAAAGTTTTCAACAGCTTGAGAATGGCTCTGCGTTTAATAAATTGATATTCAATATTACTATTAAAAGTTATACGTACGATTTACATCAAGGACGTTTAAATACACTGACTAAATGAGTCAAAGGGTATATAAACTTGCATTGCTTTTCTTCAGTAGAACGATCAGAAATTGCTTTGGCCAAAAGGGGCATGAATATAGTATTTTTGTTAAGGTTAAGTAGAATAGCAATATATGGCTAAACTTCGCCGATTTGTAATATAATTACAAATAAAGTCCTGTTATTATTATTATTATTATTATTATTATTATTATTATTATTATTATTATTATTATTATTATTATTATTATTAATAGAAATACTTATTAATAATTTCATACTATCGATAATAAATATTTTTATAAGATCTACGCGGAAAGAGAATTAAATTACTAAAATAGCTGCAATTTTATTTTTATCAATTGATACGTTTTGCCGCATACATTTAAGCTTTGCAGAAACAGCCATATTTACTGATCACTTTTTGACTTTTCACTGATTACCTTGAAATGCCGTACAGTCAGATTCATTTGCATCTAGGAAATCGTTATCTTCATTATCTGATTCTTCTTCAGCAAATTCACTCATTGGATTAATATTAATTTCATTTAGCGACTTTCCTTTATACTTGTCAACGCCCTTTTCCATTAACATTAGGAGTTTGGAAATTTTTGCGGTTTGGTACACATCTTGTGGCAGCCTAGAAAACAAAGTACTTAAAGAGTGAAAAATATGCAGAGTGTCACTAAATTGTTACTCAAAATTTCAAACACAAATCGAACTTCAAAAAATAGTTAAAACATCTCCTATGAACAATGGACCCGGAAATGTTTAGTTTCCAAGATAGAGAATGGTAAAGTTGAAAATTGAAATTCGAATTTTTTTGAATTTTATAAACATTTCTCAATGTATTACTTTTAAAATTGGTCCAGAGGAAATTTTTCAACTACATATTTTCTGATTTATTTGTAGGTAAACTTTTAAATACTAATTTAGCGACATCCTGTATATATTCATTTGAAATTCATATTGGTCTTGATCCAGGAAAAAGGAAACGTCAATTTATTAAGCATAAGTAAAGTTTGTTACATCTGAGATAAAAATCATGACATCAAATAAAATTTTTTTCATTGTCGGTTTTTTCAATTCAAAGTGAATCCTATGCCGATCTTCAATTGTTATCGAGAAATGGGCGTCTGAATTTGATACTTTAACGCATTGATATATTTAGACTAATCAAGTTAGATCAAAATGGTTGCCACTTTCTTATAGCAAGATCCATTACCTATCCGATACCATTAGTCATAAATAGTAGGAAAAAGCTGACCACCAGGTGAAATTCAGAATAAGTATTGTTGGATGTTAAGAAAAAAGTGGAAGTACTTTGACTTGATCTTTTTAAACGCCACAAGATCACAAAGTTAAAAATTGTGAATAATTCGACACCATTTTCTCAAAATCATTTGAAAATCGGGAATGTAACTTAGAATTTCAGATGCTAATCAAAAATAGGGTCCCTATTTGAACACATTTCTACTGACATCCTTTTACTCTAAAATAAAAGTAACTGCGTAATATTTCTTCAGGGCATTTTTACAATAACGAAAACTTGAATTTCAAATGAATGTATGCCGTAATTTATTGTAGGGAGAACTTACTTATAAAATTCATTGTGGGTTTTTTCAGTATGTCCCATGAAGTGGGCGAATTGTTCACTCTCTTCCTTACTAAGGTTAAGAATTTGCATTACCGTTGCAATTTGCTTCCGTAATCTGTTAGAAGATATTTGTTTGGGAAATTCTAGATCAGCTTCTTGGGCAAATTTCCGTATAATAACATCCCCTCTTGTCCACTTCGAAGTTCCAGGACACCCAAATAAATATGGATTATTTTCGGGTACTAAGTGATGTTCTTGGCGGATTTTAACAAAGAAATCTATATAGGTTTGTAATGTTTGAGGGAATAGAATAGCTATGGGTCTACTACCTTTTCCACCTGTCACAATGCGTTTATAATATTTTGTTAGTATTTTTTCTGACTGAGACAATGCTTTTTCACACTCCTCTTGGTTAACCGGTTTCCAGTAGTTGATGTATGTACTTAATTTTGTGTATTGAACGTCGCCTATTCTTTTTCTGTTAAATAATATCGTTAAAATAAGAGAAGCCTGAATCAACTTTTTCATTTCTTTCCTATCAGTTGGATTGAGTGTTAGACAGGTCATTGCTTTATTTGCCACATTGGTAACGTAGTCTTTGAATTTCGTTATGTCCCGAGTTAAAGGTAACATTGCTGGTTTCTCCCATTGTTTTTCATTAAGGTCTTTAAATGCTAAGCTACTGATTTCCGTGGTCCACTGTGTATTTATGAGTTCTCGAAATCTGTTTATATCTCTTAATGCCTCTTCTTTATCAGAGATTCTTAAAGCTTCATCCTCTTTCAGGACCAGTCTTGTGAAAAGTTCACAAACTTGTTTTAATGAAGTTCCCAGATGTGCAGGTAGGCTAGGTGCACGATATGTCTTAGAATATTTTTCATATCCCCCTACATGTTTTGCGCATTCGACTGTCATATCAAACAATTTTGGTTTAAAAACGTCTTGTAGCCTGAATTTTGAGTTATTTGTCATTTTTCTGAATTGTATCAGAAACCGTGCCAATTCTCTCATTTTATTGGAACAAACTGTAACGAGTTGTTCTCTTCTGTGTTTTTTGAGATAGTTTTCTCCAAAGTTATAAATTAGGTAGTCGGATTTCGCAACCAAGGAGATATAATCAGGTTTCATTCGGTCAAAGACTTCCTCTTTTACTCTCAGTTTGTGCAAGTTACTATTTTCATCAAAAGAACTAGCTATTAATGTTTGTGATGCTGCTAGTGAATTCATCTTACGAATTTCATTATTATTCGTGTGTTTCAGTATGCAGTTTTTTTTATGACGTGACAAATACGATTTAGACAGCATTGCTTTGCAGCGTGAACATGGGTAATATTCTTTAGATTCTGTCTTATAATGATACTTAGGCTGTACATTGCCTTTAAGATACTCTGTAAAATTTGCTGCATTTCTCAACAAACTTAGAATTTTTTTCCTTTCAGGATGGCTTTTTGGAAAAGACATCATATCTTGTACCTCTTTAGTATCATCGTGGTTCCGCTCAAGATGCCTCTCAAAATTTGTTACATCTGTCTGACAAAACTTACACTTTGTTCTCTTTTTTTTCGTTGTTGTCTGAAAAATGTAAAAAAAAATTGATTTTTTTAAATTTCTGCAAAAATGCTGATAGAAATTGATAATGAAACAATACAAGTTTGAGGGAGAGGCTTGGCATTTTCGGTGATATCTTGATTTAAAAAATGAGCTGGCCTGGCTTTTTTAGCTACAATATTTTATGACTGATAAATTTTTTATATTTTCTGACAGTGAGAATCTTGTCAAAGATTTTTGATGACCAGCAGTTATTTACTAGAAACAACGATACAATGGTGCTAATTTGAGACTGACAAAATAATTTAATCATGCCTTTAGGAATAATAGGTGACTCAAGGTAAAGTTAAAAATATTAGTCTAGAATTTCAAAGCTTATAAATATTATATTCCCACAAAGTAAGAAAACGTCTAGCAAAATATTTTACTCTAGAATTAAAGATTTGATTATCAAGTTAATAAAATATCCGCAGTAATATTTTGTATATGATTATTTCCAAGTGAAGTTTTTATGGTTGAACTTACTTTAGTTTGAGTCTCCGATATTTGATTGAAATTGGACACATCAATGTTACTCAGGATAACAATTTTAGGGGACTTTTCATTTAGCTGTTCATCCTGAAAAAAATATTAGTAAGTTTCCATCAAATACAGATATACAGTATTTAACTGAAAATTTGCATCATAAAAGGGTAAAATCATTTTTAGAGAATCTGTTTATTACCAAAAAGAAAAAATACGAAACGTTTCACTTGTCTAAAAAATGGCGTCAAGTAAATTGACTTGGCACTTCCCTCGCACCGCCAAGTTTAAAGACTTTGGAAATTTAAGAACTGAAATATTGTCTTTCCAACAAAATGTACGGAGAAATCTAAGCATTGAATTACTGCTTTAGGATACGTACTAACGTCAAAAAACTGAACAAAACCCTCCCCCCACCCTCTACCGCCTTCTGCCACCCCCAACCCCCAATTTTTGACCCCTACAAAAAATTTTAAAAATCAGGAACCTCTGAAACGTCCAAAAACGAAGTTTGAGCGATTTTAATTTTTTTTGTTTTTTGCTTCTAGCACCGCCGCCACTGGATAACTATTCAAAAACTATAAAGGTTTTCCGTCCTTGACATAATAGTAACCTTGTGTCTTGTAATAATTTGGAAATTTAAACAGAAAATTTGGATTTTTTTTTTAGAATCTGAATATATCTGAAATTATTCTGTTTTACTTCCCTCGCCAACTGGCGGGAAAGTATTGTAATCGCGAAAAAAATCGAAATTGAGATGTTATGTTTTTTGGATATCACATGACATGTACATCACGAAAAACCATGTCACTCATTTCCGTCAGTCTGTCTGTCTGTCTGTCCGCTAATCCTATAAGCCCGTATAAGTTGGAAAGTACCAGTCGGATTTTGATGAAATTTTTACACAAGGTTACTATTATGCCAAGGACGTAAAAGCTTTATACTTTTTGAAAATCGATCCAGTGGCGGCGGTGCTAGAGGTAAAAAACGAAAAAAAAAATAAAAAAGCTCAAATTTCGTTTCTGGACGTTTCAGACGTCCCTGATCATTTTTGGAATTTTTTTGTAGGGGTTGAAAATTGGGAGTTGGGGGCAGCAGGGGGCGGGGGCGGGTATGATTCAATTTTTGGACGCTATTATTTTTATACGTATCCTAACACAGTAATTCACTGCTACAATTAGGATTTATTTCGCAATCAGATTTCTCCGTACATTTATTCAAAAAATTTCAGATATTTTCAGATTCTAAAAAAAAAATCCATATTTTCTGTTTAAATTTTGAAATTATTACAAGACACAAGGTTACTATTATGTCAAGGACAAAAAACATTTATAGTTTTTGAAAAGTTATCCAGTGGCGGCGGTGCTAGAGGCAAAAAACGTAAAAAAATCAAAATCGCTCAAACTTCGTTTTTGGACGTTTCAGAGGCTCCTGATTTTTGATATTTTTTTGTAGGGGTCTAAAATTGGGGGTTGGGGGTGGTAGAAGGCGGTAGAAGGTGGGGGGAGGGTTTTATTCAGTTTTTTGACGTTAGTACGTATCCTAAAGCAGTAATTCAACGCAGCTATTTGTATATATTCCACACTTAGATTTCTCCGTACATTTGTTAGAAAGACAATATTTCAGTTCCTAAATTTCCAAGGTCTTTAATCTTGGCGTTGCGAGGGAAGTGCCAAATCAATTTACTTGACGCCATTTTTTCGAACAAATGTACGGAGAAATCTCATTGCGAAATATATCCTAATTGTAGCGGTGAATTACTGTGTTAGGATACCTTTAAAATAAAAGCGTCAAAAAATTGAATCATACCCGCCCCCGCCCCCCTACTGCCCCAACCCCCAATTTTCAACCCCTACAAAAAAAATTCAAAAATGATCAGGGACGTCTGAAACGTCCAGAAACGAGATTTGAGCTTTTTTTATTTATTTTTTTCGTTTTTTACCTCCAGCACCGCCGCCACTGGATCGATTTCAAAAATTATAAAGCTTTTACGTCCTTGGCATAATAGTAACCTTGTGTAAAAATTTCTTCAAAATCCGACTGGTACTTTCCAACTTATACGGGCTTATAGGATTAGCAGACAGACAGACAGACAGACAGACAGACAGAGCGACAGACAGACAGAGCGACAGACAGACAGACTGACGGAAATGAGTGACATGGTTTTTCGTGATGTACATGTCATGTGACCTCCAAAAAACATAACATCTCAATTTCGATTTTGTTCGCGATTACAATACTTCCCCGCCGATTTTTTTCGGAAATCATTTTTAATGCAGATATATCGGGAGGCTCCTTTTAAATGGAACGCACTGTAAATATACTTCTATCTGTATTTTAATTGGAAAAATGAAATAAAAATTTCTGCTACTTACAGTGGAAACGATATCCGATCTCATAATTTCTTCCACTGCAGCGTTATTTTGTTCTTCTTTCTTTTTAACTTCCTTTTTTTCTAACTCTTTTTCATTATTTTTCTCTATTGTCAATACATCCTAGAATATGTTTATGAATACAATAGTTAAAAAACTGAATTATCTTCAAGAGTTATAATGAAGTAGAAAAAAGTCAAACCTCAGTTTTTTGAAGATCGAAAAATGTCGTTTGCTTATCTTTAACTTCTGGTTTAAATGTGGGATCCTTCATCGAGTCATCGGAATCGAAATCGAGGAACGACATATCACCAGAAATCGATGGAGCGGGACTACTTTCATATTCATATTCATCTTCTGGAAAATCATTAAATCGAAAATAAAATTATTCAAAACCATAACCTAACAAATATATTTCCATTAAACGACTCCAGACTATTGTTTGAATTAACTAAATAATACATTAAAAATGTGATTTTTTTTTGAATTTTTCATAAATCAATAAATTAAGTTAGTATTCAATTTGATCACCTAATTCAATAGACATGGAATAAATAATCACCTTTATCCTCTTTTTTCCTTGTATTATCTAAGCTGTTTAGAATTTTTCTAGCTCTGTATGTTGGGCTATAATAAAATGCAGAATTATTATATTATTTCTTAAACTAAAATCATTATCACTTACATATTCATTTTTGTATTGTGGAACTGGAGACCGAAACAAAAGCCAATACACACACACACACTCTGAGCACGTTAACTAGACTAACACGACACCGAAGATCTGAAACTATTTAAGCATTGTCAAATAATATTTTCAGGATTCTAAAAATAGCTCAAGGTCAGCAATTTTTACTATTAAAGAACCGGCAACGCCGCGGGAGGCTGATTAGTCAACCAACATAGCAAACTATATACAAACGGAGGTATATTAGCAAATAAGTGGTCGGAGGCATCTTACATTTAAAAGTATAGCGAAAATCTGTATAATTTAAAAAAGACATATTTTTACCCCTCTCAGGGGGAAATGAGAAAAACAATGGACGGGAATCTTTCTGTAACCAATATACACTGAGATATGTAGTATTTCAGCCGGAGGCCAGGGTGCCTGTTTCGTATGTGGAGGCGAGAAGGTTAGCTGTGCATGTATATATATATATATATATATATATATATAGTATCTAAATCCCCTCCTGTAATATTACTACAATTAAAAAGACATTAATCATTATTATTATTACCTTTAAAGGTGTGTGTCTAATTCTTTTCAAGACTTTTGACGGTTATGTCAATGGACATACGAAATAAGTAAACAAATCCACTAACTGAACCACACAACGTCAGCCATGTGACGCTATTGCGCTTAGCAGTTTCTAGCATCGCGTGCCGAGCTCTCAAAGTCATGCAAATTCCTCCAAGAATTACTCGTAGTTTTTAGAAAATTACATGGTTATTTAATGTTGTATTAGCTGAGCTTGAGGCACGTTAAGCGTCCACCCAGAATGCTGGAGGTCGAACCCTTCAGGTAGCAAGGTTTTATCTTTTTCGTCTTCTGCAATTTGATCATGTTAAATTTCCAAGAGCTACTAAACTACAGGAGTTTAGATCAAATTCCTATTAATTTTCGTGTTAAAACCGTTTACTTTCCGTCTCGATGACCCACCCACGTTTGCTTCATAGTAATTATCAGTATGGTATGTCTTAGAAACAAAAGATTTGCAACGTACAAAAACTCCCGTGACTATACCGCTAGATAGTTAATTTTCTTGTTCCATGTGCTTCACTATTAAAACCTCCCTCTACTCCAATTTGGGCCAGCCCGGTACCGAGAACGACGGCGGTCCCGAACATCAGTTATGCAGTAATAATGAGTACAAAGAACCCCCGAGAGTTGAGCAAGTTGTCGGTTCGGAGCTCGAACGTACGGAGTTGCACAATCAATCTTCTCGGAAGCCAGTCGTCGTCAGATTCCCCTGCAACGACCTTCGGAGCCCGCCCGTGAACATATTAAGCGTCGCCACCGGTAGCATTTGTTTCCGGGAATCCCCGGACAATTAATAACACGCCAACGATGCTGGGAAGAGACTGCGAAATCCGCGGATGACATGGTAATCAGCTACCCAAGACAACAAAGCTCAGAGAGGCATCAGAAATGAGGTTTTCCTTCATATCATATTTGGTTTCGTTCGATAGGAAGTCATGGAAAGGTGCTAACGCCTCTGGTATGTCGCTACCCACCCTTGGCCTTCATCTGGTTTGTAGTTTATATAAGTAATAGGAGACCGAAACCGACTGAATGTTATTATGAAAGACTTCGCATCATTTAAAAGTAAAACATTCACTCCACACCAATGCAATACCTCAAAAAATCTTGACCTCATCCGCAAATAAACGCACAAGATCATTAATAAATATAGTAAATAACAACGGCCCTCAGTGGGAACCCTGCGGGACACCAAAAGTTACACGAATGCTCCGAGATTGGGAATAGGATTATGCTAATCTTCGTCCGCTAACAACGACGATTTATTATTATTCAAACCGTGTATTGAGATTTCTGCTCTATATGTCATCAAATATGTGACAACGTACACGTATGCCCACGCTGTTAATTTGGTGACGTAACTCCTTTGTCTCTGCGTACCGCGCGGCTGCCAGAACGCACGTGGGAAAAGTGGGTAATTTATTAGACGGTATAAAATCGGCGGCAAACAAAGCGATAAAATAAAAGGATTTGCTGGTGACGTGGAAGAGCGCAGCTAACTGCGAGTAGCTAACGGAGCGCCGGTCGAGTCGACCCGCCAGATGCCGGATGCGAGTTTATAATTACATTGTCTAGCGAATTAGGGGTGACTCCTCGTCGCGAGAAACAGTATTTGCTTTGATTCGGATACTGGAGAAAATTAATTTAGATTGCTGAGTGTACGACGTAGATCGTAGAGGATATGAGGTCTTTTTGACACTTATGAAGAAGTACAGTCAGGTCGAGCCATCTAGAGGCTGCCAAAGCCACCCGAGTTCTCAATTATCCAATAGAAAAGCGGCCTAAGCTTAATATCCCAAGATGATAGGGCAGTCTGTTTTAATTTACTTTGCATTCCTATTTACTATACAACAGATAACCTGCATTATCAACAACACCTGCTCTAGCGGCTGCAACTGCGATACTCTATATATTACGAACGTACTGGTGCACTTTCATAATCATAAACACAGCGTCGACCTGCTGCAAGTCCCCGTTACGAAAGCATACAGATTATTAATAGTAAGATCACTTAGGTCCATCCTCTCGCTCGTGAGAGAGTCAAAGAGGCAGCTGTTGCAAATAAGGTATCTGGTTTTGTCGACTTTCGGTAGCGACGTTGAAAAAACGCGTCAAATGTTGTAAATTTGAATATCTTCAGTTTATTTCCAGATCTAACGACATACGAACTATTGAAATCGATCAAAGCCATTTATGAGAGATATTAGCCGTCATACTTGTTCATTCAAAATACTAAATTTGCTTTGTCAAATATGCCTAACGCTGCGGCCCGTGGTAAAATACACGCCGCACGCTTATGGCCTGTTTGTGCCTTTGCCGCCAAGGTCAGTCAATTTGCTGGTGCCGTCGGTGGGTGGGTGACTTCTTAGGTCCATCCTCTCGCCCGTGAGATAGTTAAAGAGGCACTTATTGCAAATCAAGTATCTGGTTTCGCCAAATTTATGTAGCGACGTTGAAAAACTAGCATCAAATGTTGTTTCTGCCGTAAATTGGATTATGTTCAGCTTACTTCCAGATCTAACGTGATAAGAAATAGGGAAATTGCTTTGTCAAATATGTCTAACGCTGCTACCCGTGGTAAAATATACGCGGCACGCTTATGGCCTGTCTCGGCCTTTGCCGCCAGGGTCAGTCAATTTGCTGGTGTCGTCGGTGGGTGGGTGTCGTCGGTGGGTGGGTGTCGTCGGTGGGTGGGTGTCGTCGGTGGGTGGGTGTCTTCTTAGGTCCATCCTCCCGCCCGTGAGATAGTTAAAGAGGCACTTATTGCAAATCAAGTATCTGGTTTCGTCAAACGTACGTAGCGACGTTGAAAAACTAGCATCAGATGTTGTTTCTGCCGTAAATTGGATTATGTTCAGCTTACTTCCAGATCTAACGTGATAAGAAATAGGGAAATTGCTTTGTCAAATATGTCTAACGCTGCTACCCGTGGTAAAATATATGCGGCACGCTTATGGCCTGTCTCGGCCTTTGCCGCCAGGGTCAGTCAATTTGCTCGTGTCGTCGGTGGGTGGGTGTCGTCGGTGGGTGGGTGTCTTCTTAGGTCCATCCTCCCGCCCGTGAGACAGTTAAAGAGGCACTTGTTGCAAATCAAGTATCTGGTTTCGCCAAATTTATGTAGCGACGTTGAAAAACTAGCATCAATGTTGTTTCTGCCGTGAATTGGATTATGTTCAGCTTACTTCCAGATCTAACGTGATAAGAAATAGGGAAATTGCTTTGTCAAATATGCCTAACGCTGCTACCCGTGGTAAAATATACGCGGCACGCTTATGGCCTGTCTGTGCCTTTGCCGTCAGGGTCAGTCAATTTGCTGGTGTCGTCGGTGGGTGGGTGTCGTCGGTGGGTGGGTGTCGTCGGTGGGTGGGTGTCGTCGGTGGGTGGGTGTCGTCGGTGGGTGGGTGTCGTCGGTGGGTGGGTGTCGTCGGTGGGTGGGTGTCTTCTTAGGTCCATCCTCCCGCCCGTGAGATAGTTAAAGAGGCACTTATTGCAAATCAAGTATCTGGTTTCGCTAAATTTATGTAGCGACGTTGAAAAACTAGCGTCAAATGTTGTTTCTGCCGTAAATTGGATTATGTTCAGCTTACTTCCAGATCTAACGTGATAAGAAATAGGGAAATTGCTTTGTCAAATATGCCTAACGCTGCGGCCCATGGTAAAATATACGCGGCACGCTTATGGCCTGTCTGTGCCTTTGCCGCCAGGGTCAGTCAATTTGCTGGTGTCGTCGGGGAGCGGAGAGCGAAAACTCGAGACTGGTCGAGACAGATACATACTAAATGACATAGAAAATGCAACAACGACTACAGTGCTCTAACCAAATTAATTTTTCGTCGTGTGATTTTACTTCGCGCGGTCCGTAAACTTTGATCGGTCCGTTCGGTTCAGATACGCTTCCCATTCCCAATCAATAACCGAGCTGATGTTAGGCTGTTAATTTGGTGATGTATATCCTTTGTCAGCCACACTGCCGTACCGGCCATCCGTCGGTTGTCGATCCCCGACACAAGTGGGGAAGTCGGTAATTTATTGGATTCGATAAAATCGCTCGAACAAACGACGATGAAATAAAACCACTTTTAACTGAATTGTCTGCCAAAACGATCACATGACCGTAACAGAAACACAAACAAAACTTGTCAGGATTAGCTGCTTCGAGATATTTGTTATGTTTGCTCGTCTTATTGCAACTAACACTCAAAGGAGCAGACACAAATCATGTGAAAAACAGGTTCCAGTTCATGTTTCTAAAAAAAAATGATATACTACTCAAAAAAAATAATAAGGGACCAAGAAAAAAAATGTTATGGTGATGTTTCGCACTCTGAAAAACGCATTTTAAAGCTTCAAGATTGAGGTTTCCGGCACCAACTGTGGCGGAAACTTATCTAAAGATACACCAGGCAGCAAAGAGATAACTTTTTTCGGCCACGAACGCTTAGGAAATCAATCATAATTACTAGAGGCTCTCTCAAGAAAAAACAGTAATAAATTCTTCGTATTATTAACGCTCTGAAAGGTCAGATCATCTAGTTCTGTTATTTATGCGCTTTGTGTTCGTATTCATCACGTTCGAATAAATCCATCACCTCGCTCTAGTTTTGGCTCATATCGCTTCTATCTCGTTGATGTCGCTCTAGTATAGTAGAGCACGACGCTCAACGCGTGGTGTCGCGTGCAAACGATATATCTCCAAATTAACAATCAGGTAGGTATTGATCGAGGCCCGAGGACCGTATGTGCTTTGCTCATAGTCCGAGATATCGTTTACACTATTTCCAAAAACCAGCGTATCAGAATGGCCTTAAGTAAGTGGATTCTGTATATAACATCGAGACGCATCACACCAAAACCCAACAGATACTTTATCCTGAAAATGGGGGAAGCGCCGTATATAAAATGAAATAATCAACTGTAATAGAGACCCGTACGCGTGGTTCGACCCATCCGAGTTTCGTAATTGATAAGATTCCCGATAATTTTATTAATAGTTTATAAGGAAACAAAGTGTAGGCCCTTATTTTTTTCGTTTTTGGCATTTTCTCCGCAAAAGCTCTGTAATGCACAGGATCTCGGACTACAACGCCTGGAAGCCGTAAATGCAGTTCTCATACCTCTCACTCGTTCGTTCCCGTACTAAACAAATAAAAGCTCTTATCAGCGGATAGATCCAGCGTCTATTACCTTCGCGTCCAATTTATTTCCGGGCGATGATTTTTTTTATTTGCTAATTTATTCGGCAGCGGTGCAGTACGAAAACAGAGCTTTGTGGTTTGGTCGAGAACAGAAAATGATAAAGGCAAATGCAGACCAATCAAATGAATGATTCATTTTGACGATTTCTACTGAAACTGCAATTAACGGCTCATGTATTTTTAATACTTTTCGTTCGATCGTTTCACGGTCACGGCAATTGACGTCTGATTTTTCAGATTTGGGCATTCCGCGGGTTTCTTGCTGTCTTTTGCAAAAATAACCTTACTTTTTTCAACATTTCATTTCATATAATTTCATTTTAATTCAATAAAAGCCCTGTTATGCTGTCTGAGTATAAACAAAGCTGTAATATGTTTGTAGATAGTATGCGAAAAAAAAAACAGTGGAAAAATAATGATACTAATCCCCTGTATCTCAGCCACTGGTGCACGTTAACTTTGTGTAACGACTTTTGAATGTGGACAACTCTTAGGTAAATCCACATACCAAATTTTAATTCATTCCACTTGATGGTTTTGAAGATATTAAACAATATACATATATATAATGTTTCATTTTGGTCACGACTTGTGAATCACTCTGTCTATAAAAGTATAGCAATCTCAGATTTATATGTAGAGCCGGCAACGTTGCGCGGCATTAACGCACAATCTGGCAACCATGCCGCATCCTCGAAAAATGGCCGCTTATAATGACATAAGTCAAGCGTTTTGTCCTTAAATAACATGGAATTTAAGCTGCATCAGTATATACAGGGTGTCCGCAAAGTTGGGGTTTTCCTTTACACGACGTGTAGATCATGAAAACATAAGAAATTTTTCTTAGTACCATATAGACCACTGTCTTAAGGGAACCGAGATAAAGGGCTCTGCAACATCAAAAATATCTTAATACCGTCCTGTAGCAGCGACCCGCCGCGATATCCCCGACTGGTACAAGGTCTCAACCCGACGGCAGAACTGGGTCGGGGTCAGTGTGTCAGGTCAGTATGCAACCTTCAACCGACGGTTACGGTCACGCGGGTAGAGATAATCGCGTAGACGAGAATCCCTCAACAAGCACAAGAGACGTGGCAAAAACTAAAGTGTGGCAAACGCTGCGTGAAGAGGGGCTGTATCCGTTTCACGTCCAACGTGTACAAGCCCTTCAACCTGACGATTTTCCAGCAACAGTGCGGTTTTGTGAGTGGTTGTTGCATCAACATGACAATAATCCGGACTTTTTGAAGTGCATATTGGTGACAGACGAATCTACGTTCACGTGTAATGGGGTGAATAACTTTCGCAACACTCATGTTTGGTCAGTAGAAAATCCGCACGCTGTCCGTCGGGCACATTTTCAACAAACATTTTCGGTGAATGTTTGGGCTGGCATGGTGAACGGTATGTTCATTGAACCATTTATTCTCCCAAATCGATTGGACGGGATGCAATACCTAGACTTTTTACGCAACATTTTGCCTTCCTTGTTAGAAGATGTGCCATTAAGTGTAAGTCAATCAATGTGGTTTCTGCACGATGGTGCACCGCCCCATTTTAGACGCGAAGTGCGTGAGTTTTGAACGAATTATTTCCGAATAGGTGGATCGGACGTAATGGACCCGTAGCGTGGCCTCCGCGATCTCCAGACTTAACACCATGTGATTTTTTTCTTTGGGGAGAAATGAAACGCTTAGTGTACAAAACTGAAGTGCATACGGTTAACGAACTTCGTCTCAGAATTGAACAAGCTGGTGCTTTAATTCGGGGGAGGGACTCCATTCTCAAAGCCTGCACCGATGCTTGGCTACATCGTTCACGCACCTGTGTTTTTGAATCAAACGGCGATAACTTCGAACAATACCTATAAAGTATGTTTACCTAAAAACTGAAAACGCGGCAACGCCGTCATATTTGTTACCTCTGTCGTGGTCTGCACCACCGCCGGCGTCTGCTCGGTAGCGCATCAGCTGATTTCATTTTCTGTTGGAGCGGTATGGTTTCGGGCAGAGACGTACTAAGCCCTTCTCGTCAACTGGAGAGTGAGTACTTTTTCCTTTATTTTTTTCACTACACTTTACCTTTGTTATTTCAGGGGTAGTTGTTTCCGAAAAGGAAAACCCCAACTTTGCGGACGCCCTGTATATAGGTTTTGTGTTTGGGCGTCAAACCGTTGGTGTGACTTTAAACCCGTAGCAGCTGCGGTGCCCCAGTGTTTAGGCTTCTGCCTACTCGGCGGCTCCGGTACAAAATAAACTGAACTGGAGCGTTCACCCTCGAAACTGAAGTCGTAAAAGTTCACCGTCACTCGCGCGCTGCTACATGAATTACAATACATTTCTCAGTAACATTATTATATGTCAAGTCGTTCCTGTTTTCGCTGTGACATTCTTATTATCCGCTACAAAAGATTTAACGACAGCTTAGGCTTTAAAATTCATCCGAGAGTCTTTCAGTAACGTTACCGGCTGCGCTCTACGAGTATTTCAAAGTCGGGAGATGAAGGTGCACATTATGAGGCATTTTTAAGTATTGGAAGTCATATACGACGAGGAACAACACGCCTTAAGGTCGTTAAACACCGTTAAATGATGATAGTATACGAGAAGATTTGCTCAGGTAGTAATTCGTTCTTCTTAAATTACTGGTTTCGTTTCGTACTTTGGGTAATAAGTTTTCTTTGGAGCGAATTACAAAACTGTTCAGATGCAGTTATAACAGACAGTTTCTATACTTCCATCAGTGTTGTTAACAGTAACAGAAAAATCACTGAATAGTTAACATGTTCATATTGTTCGGATGCTGATATGACAAAAAAAAGTACGGCTCGAAATGCCTTCAGCATTTTATCAGCGTATAAACTATTGTTAATGTAGTACAAAGGGCTCGTGAATCAGGTGACTTAAGACCTCACAGGAGAGGGCATGCCGGTGCTCCAAGACCGCACGATCAAATACAGGTCCGCACTGAAATACTTGTCGGGAGGATACTTTATAAAACAAGGTAACATTTTTTTTTATTTTTACACACATATTTTGGTTTATCTTCCTTCTACAATCATTATCTGAAAATTAATGACTCAACTTCAAAGTCAGTATATTTGAAACGATTTTAATATAGCTTTTCCAGCTTCACGAACGGCGGTACAGCGCTGAATAAGAAAAAAATGACCTTACAAAATATGATCTTCCTTATTCTCCATATGTAGCGGAGATTCTTACGTCCATAACGCGGAACGAAGGAGAATCGTGTCTACTGCGCAACTAACAGCATATTAACAAAATCATAACGAATCAGCACTAAAAACTCTCAATTAGAAAACGCTGTTACTGTAAGAAGATCTGAAAACGACGTATACATGTTGTTGATATTTAAAATTGCTTCGATCATGGTCACTGGTGGCCGACAACTACGTCGTGGCCGTGAAGAGATATGGAATGAAATCTTAATTAATATTTTAAAAGCATTGCTGCCAACGACGATTACGCTGCCAAATTCTTCGTACAAGGTGACATACTTACAATCCTCCTACAACTATGAGATTACATAGAAAATAACTAACGATGTTAGAAGAGTTATTGCTTTTATTTAGAGTCTCTAAAACGTTCAGAAATAAACGTACTAGTTATGTCGAATTTTTTGATAGTGTAAAATTTAAATTCTTGCTGATATGTCGTTGATAAATGTCCTGTCTAAAGCTTCCTCCCACCCCAAATAATTTGCGAATATACCTCATGAAGCCAATATGCCAAATATGCAACTTGTGTTGTCCCTCGTATAAAATACTGCAATTCACTCCTGACTGTAATAGATTTAGCAGAAAGCCGTACCCGAGCAATGCCATCTAATCATCGCATATCAAGTTTCGTGGATGTCCTTAGCGCCCAATACTACTGGATCAATCGCTTATCATTACCGACAAACCGAAATCAAGTTGCTCTCAAGTTTACCCTCAAGGCAGGCGACTTCCGAAATCTATGTCGGTCGAGACGGCGGCTGTCGTTCGCTACGTCACGCTAGTCTAAAATGCACGCTAGCTTAGTGTATACACTGCCGTCCAAAATTATATTTAAGTGCCAGGGCATCGCGGCTTGAGGATTCAGATTTTCAAACTGCCTTAATGCCACTGGACCTGGGTAAAGCCTTCTCATGTAGATTGTTATACAAACTCGATAGCCTAGGGACAAAGGAGCGGTCATATCGGCCAGTTTAGGAACAGCATCGAGTATAAATAATGTGAAGAAAAGACCTTCTTAGCCATATACAGATAGTCTAGCTTTTATATGTAAAAGGAATGCCGCACCCAAGACCGATCCTTGGGGAACACCCGCGTTGACTTTGTGGGATGAAGAGGAGAACCTATGGAAGGCTATAGGATTTAGGTTTGTTTAATCTCCCTTTCAAATGTCATATTTTATGTTAGCGAGTGTAATAATTTTGAAAAATGCATCCTTTTTTGGAAACGATGATAAAAGATGACTCTTCCAGTGAAATACTTGACTAGAAATAACGAGATACTCTTCAAATCGTTAAAAAAGGACAACGTACTCGTATTTACTTGAGTAATAATAGCGCAGTTCAAAATGAGAGCAATAATTATCCACACTGTGTTTTTCAAGTACATATACTAAGTGACATATAAATCCGAACACCCAGTTTAAATGGTTTTATTTTAAAAAAATTTTGTATAAGTACTTAATGAAGCATAATAAGTAAATGATAGAAATTTCAAAATGATTACACTGCTTTAAAGCCCTTTGACCTTTAATAATGTGTGGATGCACCCTGATGTGCTACGCATTCTCCAACGCGCCTAGGCTTGCTTCTGATCAGGTGGTCAATGTCCTCCTGTGGTATCTCATTCCAGGCAACCACCAACTCCTCTCGAAGTGCTTCTAGAGTCTGAGGAGGACGTTGTAAATTGAGCAATCTCCTACCCATCATATCCCACACGTGCTCAATTGGGGATAAGTCGGGAGATCTTGGTGGCCATGGTAACAATGTGACATCATTTTGTTGAAAGAAATCTATTGTGACTCTTGCAACATGTGGTCGGGCATTATCTTGTTGGAAAGTTGGATCTGCCAGGGTGTCAAGATAGGGTAAAAGATGGGGTTCTAGAACTTCGTGGATATAACGCTGCGCGTTCATGTTAACCTCTGATGAAGATTAAAGGTGACCTGGAACCATAAGCTAACCATAACTCCAACAGTGTGATGAACATGTCTTTCAACAAAAAACTGTGGATTCCTCCTTTCAACATGTCGCCTTCTAACCCTGGCACGACCATCGTGCATGCCTAAACAAAATCGAGACTCGTCACTAAAGACAATACCGTTCCATTCCTGATCCCAGAGTGACCGTTGTCTGCACCACTCAAGGCTATTACGTCGGTGTTCTCGAGTTAAAGGGAGGACCCAGTGTGGCCGGTTTGAAAACAAGCCAAAACTTCTCATTCGTCGGTAAACACTTCGCATGCCCATAGGTCTTCCGTGTTCTGCAAACCATTCATTTGCAATGGATCTGGTAGTGGAGAAACGGTCCCTTAAGGCCAATAATCTTAGGCGGCGATCTTCACGGTCTGTTGTTCTACGGCGGCGTCCAGTGCCCCTTGCTCTTTGCGTACGGCCTTCTCGAAGCCATGCCTGACAACACCCAACCACAGTGTCTACACTTTTTTGCACTCTAACTGCAATTGCCCGAAAAGAAAGTCCAGCTTCCAGAAGTCCCACTATACGGCCCCTATCAAACTCACTAAGTTGACGAAATCGTACAGGTCTCCGTACTCTAGGCATCGTAACCGATCGTAAAGGATGTCAAGATCCAAAATCCGCCGATGTTGATTCTTTACTGCGGCTGAAATATTCATTTTTAGAGCATTAGTGAATTAAAAAAAACAGTATAAAAACCGGAATGTGCAACTGATAAAGCTGAAAATTTTTTCACTTGTTATTTACAGTAAGATAAATACATTCACCAACTTTTATTAAAATAAAACCATTTAAACTGGGTGTTCGGATTTATATGTCACTTAGTATATTTAGTATTTTCTTACCTTTACCATTGGAAGGGGCCAAAGGAATGATATGTATGGTGCCTTACCTGAAAGAGATAAAATCATCATCATTTTTGTTAATGACAACATTTAAAATACGAAATTATAAACGTCAATGTCTATGCAGTCTATGAACTACAATTCGGAGAGAGGTAAAAATATGTCTTACTAGTTGATACCCGAGGAGTAGTAGAGCAGTATTCACTGTGAAACATTGATATGAAGTATGAATGAGGTACAGCGGTAATCCTATTATTATTTTTGTTATTATTATCAATTTTGCATTCAAATGTCAATCAAAATCTTCACCGAGGCAGAATGTCTCGTTAGAATCATCACATTTTGATTCAAAACCAATATAGTGACTTAGGTACATGGATACAATCCTTCCTATAAGCTTGCAACCCACAAAGCATGCTAGCGTAATGCTGGTTGCGGTGTTTGGGTAAAACGACACCAAAACAGTCGTTTATTCTTAAATAGATGGCGTTCTAGGCCCATGGATTACCAGAACTGTCGTCTAGGTCACGGATGGTAAATTGCCCTTGAAAAATTGTCAAAACGCCTTATTGAAAAAATATACCTCACCCTAAATTTGTTTTATGCGGTTTTTTTATTAGACGAGTAATCAATTTAGCCGCAAAAACATGTACATTTCCAGATGCAACGGTGCGCTCCATTTTCAAATCTCTGGAGCGTTCTCATATAGTTAACTACAGAGCAATTTCTATTTTATCTAACTGTGCTAAGCTTCTGGAAATAGCCATTCACAGTCGAATATATAATTCCGTACGTGATCTCATTCCACCACGTCAGCATGGCTTCGGGGCAAAAATATCAACGACAACAAATCCGATGGTATTTACACAATATGTATCAGACTGTGTTTATAAGCATGGCCGAGTTCCTTTAAACAAACTTAAGAATTATGTCTCGTTCAGCTTTGAGTATCTTTCCACATTATTTGTAAATGACTCATGTTATCGTCCAGCGTTGCAATTTTTACCTATCCAACAGAAGGTAGTTTGTTTCATACAATGGTTACAACTCTTATGCGTATGCTTGTACATCGGAGGTGCCGCAGGGATCAAATCTTGGCCCACCTCTTTTCGCATTATTTATTAATGACTTATGAGACACTAGCAGCTGCAACGAACTACTTTGTGCTGACGATTTGGAGCTTTATTACTAGTTTGGAGGACTGTCATACCGTTCAGGTGGAATTTGATTATAGTCAGACTCGGTTTGAACGTAAAAAAGCGTAGCGTAGTTAGTTTTACCAGAAGGAAAAATCTTTGTATTTGATTACACTATAGGCGACGAGGTACTTTCACGTTGTTATCATAGTTGTTTTTGACGCAACCTTGTCTTTTGTTAGTGCCGCTTCAAAGGCGTGCCCCAAGGTTCGAACCTAGACCCCTAACTGTTTTTATTGTTCATAAATGACCTAGCCGCTTCACTTTAGTGTCATAGCCGATGATATGAAAATTACGTCAAAATTACAAATTTGGAGAACTGACTTTTACTTTAGGGAGGACCTAGATACTATCACAGTGATGTGACAATAATTTTCTCTTCTTAAGTGTTACCAAGTGTAAACTTTGTTCATATTGTCGCAAAATGAAATCGATTATCTTTGATTTTCCGATAAATAATGCCGTTTTCCCGTTCAAGATTAGAATATGCGTCAATTATTTGGTATTGGTTAGAAAGTGGCAATTGTAAAAGTTCAAGACGCTCTTTTCAAACTGCTCACTTAAATGACGGTACTTTAGTTTTAATGTATGCTTTTGTATTATTGTCCTGCAATTGGCAATACAAAGATGCTTATTATTATATTCTTGCGATGCTCTAATTTTTATTTACATTTTGCGAATTGAGCTGTTGCAATTCATAACAATATCTCCAGCGGTCTTGTAAAGTGTAACGCTCTTTTACCACGTGATACGCTAACCAGTCGTGCACGTACGATCATCGACCACCCGTTTTCCTAAATTACATTCTCTTCGACCGATGTCGTAATACTACATTCTTCAAGGGTGAAAGTCAAAACGGAGAAAGTCCATACGACGATCTGCTTGCCGTCAGCAGTGGGCACGCGTTGAACGGAGGGGATCCCCTAACGCATCTTCATAAATCAACACCGCAGTAGGCTTTGAAACGGATTAATCACCGATTCTCGGATATAATCCAGGGCGGCGCTATGCGTACACAATGTTTGATCTTTTGTTATCCCATTGGATTCTATTGTTTGTTCGATAGAAGCATATTGCTGACATAGCCTCATCCATACGTCTTTATTTAGATGTTTGAGAATACATTATAGTCTAGGAGTAGCCCCTAAGGGTTATGTGTCTCATCGAAGTGGATTAGTGGCATTATTAGGGACCAGAGCAGTTTATGGAAAAACAAATTCATTTTTTAACCCCATTTCAGTCGTTTTGTGTTTTTAACATTTAGATCTAATTATTTAGCGAAAACTGCAAACCTATGCGTTTTTTGCGACTTTAAGCCAAAGTCTTTCACAAAAAATGTCAAAAACACGAGCCCGACTATCCTGATAATGCGTTTTCGGGTTTTGCCTGGTTACTAAAAACTAAAACGCTTGACATGTAGTTCTTACTTTTTTGGGTCGCTAAAATCCGAAATTATTTCACTTGTATCTGGTCCGGTTTATCATGTACACTTTAATAAATAGCGAAACACTGCAAAACGATGCCGCTTTTGAGATTTGAGTGTGCGAAACATCAGTTTTCCTTATCGGTGACTAGATGCTATGTACATTGAGGTAATTTGGGCTGCTAACATTCTTGCACCAGCTGTATCTTATAAGGTTTTACACCCAAATCCTGTCGCAAAATTTTCCACGTAGAGGCCCAATTGCTGCGAACGGCGGCGAATCGACATTTCACGCTCATCACTAACACTGGCGGATACAGCCGCAATATTTTCTTCAGTCCTCACTCTACGCCTGCGTATTGGTGGTTTAATGTCGAATAATGTAAACTGGGTTCGAAATTTAGTCACAAGCTTCCGAATAGCTCCCTCAGCAGGCCGACCAAATTGCCCATAAATTTTGATAGTAAAATTCAATAATTTGCAAGCGTGGTTCGTTCGTAAGTCGATTCATGGTTAAATTATAGACCAAACTGAACAAGTTTGACAATGACACAAGACACGCTTCACGCGTCGTCTGTCAAAACAGTGTTGCCAAAAAGATACTAGCATAAAAATCACCCGTTAGATTCAAATATCATCGTGAAAAATACCTGAATGGGTCATGGTGCCGAATTAGAGGCGAAATATTGGTAAAAAACCAAGCACCGGTGGGCTACGGGTGAATCCTAGCAGCAACAATGACATCGAATTCGGTATCTTTGCACCGGCATACTTAGAAAACGAGCTTTCATCTAGATCATAGATGCCCAAGCAATGTTTGAAGACTTTTTAATGTTTAAGGCTTCACATAACTTAAACTAAAAATAGCTGGTATATACCATGGCTACTATGAAAATTTCATATTTAATGCGCAATAATGCTTGTTTCAAATAATAAATTAATGTTCGTTGTAAGATGTACAGTCTCGTTAAACATCTTTGCTATGTCAACGTTTCCAACGTAACACAAATTGTACTTACTCTCTAAGGGACGCATCGTCAGTGGTTTCCTACAATTGTAGGACACTTTTATGGCCTCCTTGATTTTCATAGTCTTTTCTCTCTTTCAGAATGGCTGGTGTATTTTTTGATTTCTACTGATGCGCGTCAGCGTCCTCCTATTGTGAGGTTACGTTTTCTTTTTGAATTGTAAGACATTCCAGACTGATAAATCAGATGACAAGAATCAAAACCATGGACAATTTGATGCAAGTAGATTTTAGTAACATAACCTCAAAACAGAGCGCTTTTCTGAAGGACTGGAAAATCGATCAATCCTACAGTTCATATTTATTAAAACATGCAACTATCTACTCGCAGCAAACAGGAGTTCTAATCATCCCGCTTGTCTATTTTTAGCATCTAAAATAATTGCTAATTATTTTTAGTGTAGCGTAAGTAGTCGGCGGCTGGTTTGAAATATATCGATACAAGCCTTATCTAACGAATTACTACCTCACACTGCCCACACAAATATGTAGCAGTATATTTCAGACACTTCTTACGAGATCGCCGTTTTACTCGCAAGGAACCGGTCAAACTGCACTCGTAAGTAAATCAATGTTTTTTCGGCGTCACTATACAGGGTGTTGATTAAGTTTGACAGACGATTCTTTGAGTTTTTTTTTTATACTCCAACTACCACGAAGGCCTAAGGCCTAAACACCTATTGGGTACTGTGGGACTATAGGGGGATACAGGGAAAAGGGGGGGGGGGAGTAATTTTAAGACAAAAAGTTTATACAAGCATATTTTTCGTTCTCAAGATACATCGTGTTACAAATTAAAAACTGTTTTTTGTAAATTGCTCAAATATCCTTTACCCGATTTTGCTGTAATTTTGTTCCAGGAGGCAACCGGTCTCGTCCTGCTGGACGTGGAACGAGCCTTCGATCGAGTTTGGCACGATGGACTCATCGCCAAAATGGAAGCCGCCGGAATCGATGCGAACATGTGCCAACTGATCCAGAGCTATCTAACACAAAGATGGTTCACGGTGAAGATTGGTACATGCCATTCAACAAGACGACAGCTGGAAGCAGGCGTGCCCCAGGGGTCAGCCTTAGCCCCCCTGCTCTACAACATCTATACTCACGATGTGCCGAAGACAGCTGACACAATGCTGGCCCTATATGCAGACGACACTGCTATAGCCGCCAAGCATAGACGACCCGAGATCATCCGTAGGAGACTACAGGATGAACTGGACCACATCCAGGACTGGTGCGTGAAATGGAAAATCCGCATCAACGTCCAGAAGACGCAGGCAATCTTCATTCAACGAAGAAGGATTGCAAGACCTCTCGAAGCATCCATCTTCGACGAAGATATCCAGTGGAGCGACAGAGTCAAATATCTGGGGATCGTATTTGACAAGTCCCTCACCTGTAAAGCCCACATAGAAGCTGTCATCGCAAAGACCAGAGCAGCCATGGCTCAACTCTACCCATTACTGGGTAGACACAGCCGGATGCCGCTAGCTACCAAGTTACGGCTGATCAAGGCTATCGCCAGACCTCAGCTCGCTTACGCCTCCGCGGTCTGGGGGTACGCTGCCCCCAGCTACCGCAAGCGACTTGCTGCTCTAGAGATGAAGCTACTCCGGATTGCCACCAGTGCACCATCCTACGTAAGAAACTCAACCTTGCGTAGAGACCTGCATTGGGACACCATCCACGAGTACATGAGGAAAAAAGCGGAGAAGACCTTCGAGAAAGCTCAGGACCACCCGAACGAGCAGCTACGATTCCTCATGGACTACGATCCGGACGAGAGGCCTCGCAACCGCAGAACCAGGTATCCTAGACCAAGGTCCCAGTTGGCACCTGCTAACTGGAACCTTGACTAGGAGACTAGGAGAACCCGCAGTTGCTCCCCCCCCCCACGGCGAGGATGCAGAGGACCAGGAACCACCGGGACCAGGAACCACCGGGACCAGGACCCACCGACCCACCGGGACCAGGACCAACCAGGACCAGGACCCGCCACGACCAGGACTCTTCAGGACCAGGACCAGGAACAACATATTGGTAAGGGGACTTGAAACTCTTGATTTTTCGAAAACAAGAGTTTCAAGAGAACCTAGCAGACCCTCTATCGATGATCGCTTAACGACATCGATAGAATGTGCGAGGTAAAGGGAACCAACCCGGCGTTCCCAGAGACTGAAACACATGAGGAGACGTTGTAGCAGACCGCAGGTCACGCACAACACATGGCCTACCGAGACGCTGATGAGTCGGGCCACGCGGAGGTTTAGGGTTTAGTGGGTATTAGGTGGTCTCCTCAAGACAACCTGGAGTCCCACACACGCCGTAACTCGGGCTATGGTATGGTGCGTAAACGCATTCCCCCCTCAACAAAACAAAAAAAAAATGCTGTAATTTGACGATGGTGTTTATAACATTAGGGATCTAATTTAGAAGTAACTGGATCAGATTTATCAAATCCAGTGGCGTCTCAAGCGGGATCTAAACGAATATTTGTGACAAAATAATGTACTCACTAATGCAATTTTTGGATTAAACAAATAGAAATACAACTTTTTTGTCTCTTGAATTTTTTCGTATCTTGCTTAGTTTTCTAGAAAAAAGCACACTGAATTGCATATCCGTAGACCACACAAGAAAAATGAGGAATCGTTTATAATATTTTATTACTAATTACGTAACAACAGCAAAAAATACTAAATAACATTAACATGATAATAAAAAAATTCCAACAGAAAATTTCCCCCATTTTCCTTGTGTAGTCCAGGGATATGCAATTAAGTGTGCTTTTTTCTAGAAAACTAAGTAAGATGCGGAAAAAATTCAAGAGACAAAAAAGTTGTATTTCTATTTGCTTAATCCAAAGAACATAATAAAAAATTGCACAAAAGTCATTGGCGTACATTCTTTGTCAATTTATTCGTTCAGATCCGGTTCGAAACGCCACTGGAATTAATAAATTTAATCAACTCCGGGCTAAATTAGCTCCTTAATGTCATAAATACCACCGCCAAATTACAATAAAATTATGTAAAGGACGAAAAACTATTTTTTTAACCGTTTCTTGAAAACGAAGAATCCGCGGATTTGAAATTTTTGTTTTAAAATGACTCAAAGAATCGACTGTTACATTTATGGTACATATTTAATGCATACGTACACATATTATGCATTTATCAGAAAAATAGCAACTTTCAGCTAGATATTTTCCAAAAAAACGCATTCGTCTTAATGTCAATGAGTCTTCAACCCTTCTAAATCCTATTTAATTATTAATTAAATTAAATTAAAGGTTAGATACTCGAATAACCTTACTTTTATAATAAATAGTACATTACATACCTTAGTGGAGAAGAATGCTATTATTGGCCAAGTACTGAAGCACATAGCGCTGAGAATAAAATGAGCTTCATCTAGGCATTTACTACATTTAATTTGAGGGGACATTGAAATACAGCATATCTGAGAATTTTCTGAACGTCTGGCAACACTGTCCTAATATAGCATACGAAATGTCTACATAACATCGGCTGTCAAAACAACGAGATTGATGAATACAAGGAACAACAATTCCAGTAATAAAATAGACTCTGCAGTGACTATAACTATACAATAATTATTAGGAATGTTAAAAAGTGGATTTGATAGCAATGAGAACTATCCGCTCAGCAAGCCAAAGCCCATTTGAACGTACACCTGCATTATTTACCTAGCGATTTTTTCATTACATTTACTACCTTACCTAGAGACAGAAATGTAACTTCACCTTGGAGGAACGCGGAGGGATCGTGTTTTCTCAGAACAAGAGTCAACAAAATGTTTATAGAGATGATCTGTTCGGCATAAGCTCAGAAGACTGGTAGATCGTACCACAATTTCAATATTGTGAAAACCAAGGACTTGTGTATCTCGAACGTGCAATATGTTTGAGCGCAATTAGGAGTAAATTAAATCGGTGCCGGGTATTTAAAAGCTACTCGTAATTTAATCCGGTGGCAATGCGAAGAGCAAAAAGCCATCCGGCGTAGAGATGGGTCGAACGGTTCGTTTTGGTGAATCGTTGCATTGTATTCATTCTTTGATTAGTTTATGATTTCTGTTTTGATTGCGAATCTTTAGGAATGGAGATTGATCCGCGATAACACACTCGAAATTTATACAATACATTAAAATTTGTAGATAACGTAAATGCTTCAAATAGTTTTATTTCAATTACAATTTTTGACACAACGGTTTGATCGATAAGTTCTCTCAGCCGTCTTCAGGTTCAAAAAACATGTATGTATGATAATTTATCAATCGCAAGACTGTGATCTCAAAAATTGTGTAGTCGCGACCGCCCGATGATATCAGTAAACACTCTTGACAGAAAAGGCGCAGCCCTTGTTCTGTGCGAAAACTAGCCGTATCATATTTGAGACGTTGCTTTTACACTTTTCTATCATAAGTAAATTTAACATAGCATCCCATTGTGTCCATTTATTAATTCATGATTCCCATTGTGAATGCAATTCTTCAGGAATCGAGACTGATCCAAGGATAAGACACTCGAAATTTCCCCAGAAATACAACTTATACACATTTTCCAACAGGACATCATAAAAAATCACGTCGCTTGGATGTTAAAATTTTAACAAAAATGTTACATTGTGTCAAGATCGAAAAGTGTCGTAGGTTTTCGTTTTTTAACGTTCAGGAGACCCACGTTCATTTTCAGAAACCATTTTGGACGGTTTGAAAAATTGAGGTTGAGGGTTTTGAATGGTAATAGTGAAACACGTTCCATTATTAAGAAGCTTCTGATGTTCACGGCTCGCGACCGCTCGATGAAACCAGTAAACGCACTTGAGGAAAATAGTAAGGGCATACCTCAGCGCAAGCCATGTTCTGTGCGAAAATGAGCAGCGTGAAAATAGAGAGGTGGATTTAGGAATGTTTGAGACAATGATTCACACGTTTCCAGCATAAATAAATTTAACGTAGCTTTTGCGTGTTCTTGAATAGTATCCACGGATGCCACACTAGCTTTTTTTATTATACAAGTATGTGTGTTTTTTAAGAGAGGGTAATTTGCACCCATTTTGATTTAACTGCTACTGCTTCCCGTTATATATATATATATATATATAAACAAAAAAAAATGGTAATTATATTTAGTTAGAAATGTGCTCAAAATAGTTTTACCTCTTTTTTGCCCGATTTTTTAAGCATGGTTCTTATGGCATACAGTTTGGAAACAAACATAATGTAACTGATGACAGTATTACGAAGTACAGACTTAATCGATCGTTTTGTGGGGAATATCAATGGATTTTGGAATTTCACGTGAAACATTGTGCCAGAATCATGGGGAGTGAAGAAAACCTGGCTACCGTTTCTCTCATATTGCAGTATCGGTCTCTTATAACGATTCTGGAATATCCGCATCTCTATCCAGCAGGCCGTGCTGTGTTTATTCAGCGTAAACTGCAGCTGTTATCGGTCGACATTCGAATTTTCACGTAATGTCATTTATGGTCAATGGACGACGAACGTTGGCCCTCGACGGCTGTATGATTTTGGATTTTTCACTATTCTCGATTTGATCATCTATGTAGTTGTTTATGTTCGGCGCTTTTCATTATAATAACATTGATTTTATACGGGGGCATTCGATAAATTCCTCCGTCGTCGAAGACTAGAAAAATAACTTTGGATCTCGTATCATCTCATGAACCGTCCAACGACACATTTATTTCGCTAACTGATATCAAAATAAGACAGTTCAAAGTGGGTATAGTAAATGTAGATGCTTTCGTAGTCGATTCTGGTACTGGACGGCGCTTTGCTCTGTCTTATTTCATGATCCCAGAGACCAAACCTAGACCATCCTGATGAGTTACAAAAAAGCACAAAACAGCTATCCGTGATTCACTGTCTGTCATCGGACGGACAGCGGTATGTTTACTAAGCAGACAATTGCAGTTGGAGTATCTAGGCCCTATAATCCAAACATGAATTACATGTCATCTAATAGCGGCCCCGAAACAGATCCCTGTGGAACCCCATCTCCAGGAACTTAAGTACCAAGGTATCGTGAATACTATAAGGAACATATCGCAACATCTGATCTGAACGGAGCATATGGCTTCGTGGCAAAGTTCGGTCACCCATAAGGAAGA
This sequence comes from Acanthoscelides obtectus, assembly GCA_963669975.1. Lineage (NCBI taxonomy): Eukaryota > Metazoa > Arthropoda > Insecta > Coleoptera > Chrysomelidae > Acanthoscelides > Acanthoscelides obtectus. Next base: position 7,066,989 of record CAVLJG010000010.1, read on the forward strand.
CAGGCACCCATCTGAAAGCCTCTCTGGGAAGAAGAGAAGATCGTCAGAAGTTTAATCATGCTTTGATCTCGCTGAAGCACGGCCGAACTGTCCCATATACGAGTCTCTTCAACAAAAACAGTCGCCCCAGTTTCTATCGAATATACAATTCGCGCAGACGCAATCTGTAAACACATCGACTTTTTCTCGCCGAAAGACCGAAAAAAACGCCTAATGCGCTTTGGCAATTGCTTTAATATCGAACTGTATCAGTTTCATTGATTATGTAAAGGTAACAAGGTATTTTAGCTGAGCACCGGGTTCCGCTCTGTTTAACCGCATTGTGTGTACCGACGGGGATTTGGTCGGATTTTGTATCGATGCAATCAGGCGATTGTTGTCGAAAGACATTTGATATGGGTCGATTCGGGTTTTGATTGTTTGAAGTGCGGCCCGACGGTGTTCTTACAATATCTGGTTCTTAGATTTCTCATGACACTGGCGTCAAATTGACGCGCTGCAAAAAGACGCGCATCACTTACCGGCAGTTAAAACTCCTTCAACATGTATCCGCATCCGAAACTGTCCAGAACTAACCGATAATCCGTCTGACAGCTTGAGTTTAATGTGTGCGAGAGAGAAGTTAGAAAGAGATAGAAGCCGGCTGTCTAGCGAAGCTCATCACCGCGTTGCCTATATTACGACACTTCCTTGAATTAAGATGTTTGTTGAAAATATGTTTATTCTCTACGCCCAGAAAATGGTTTTATTTTGAGCGTACTTGTGTCGAATCTGTTTAGGCGCTCTATTGTAGGTCGAAAGGACAGATCACATTCGCTACAAATACTGCATCATTGGTTCGTTTGGCAACACCGTATCTCGTACATTGCAAGGCGAGGTTTCCGCCTCCTCCAAAGTCCTGTATAACTATAAAATATATGCAGAATTGTCCGCAAATGTATCTAAACTAAATCCACTTCTGTCTAATCTTAAAATCCCTAGGCCGCAATGTTTACAACAAACATCTGCTTGTACAGATGTCGCTGGGGTCTTAACACAAATCTTTTAACCAGCGCTACAACAACAGAGCCATGACTTTCGACTAATAAGTAGCTACAAAGCGCTCATATAATTATAATCTATTTATATACCTGAGTGATCCCCGAGAGAGATCCCTGGCATGCGACGAACGCCGCACTTTACCCACGCAGAATGAAATGACAACGAAAGAGAATCGCTGCCGGTTTACCTGGCATGGCAGCGTTTTAAAACTAACTTTGTCTTTGTCAGCTGTCTCGTTTGAGATGGTGTTTCCTTTTTTACTTGCCAGGCCACCTAGCGACGAAACATTGTAAGAGTATTTCTTATAAGATACATTTTAAAAAATATATATTTTTTATTTTTAATTCGAAACGGTGAAAACACTATCGACGATGATGTGACGTCACAAAAATTGTAAACAAAGAAACGTCATCTACTCGTATATGTCACTCGTGGACTACGTATTCTTTGAAGATTTCTAAAAAACTCCTAATCAACGTAAAAAGTTATCGTTTTCTCGTTTTATTGAAAAAAATTATGATAGACCCTCGATTCGTAATAGCGGAAATTACAAATTTTCCGAAAATTGACACATTTGACGGTTGGTAATTTTTTTGCCTTGAAACCAGATTTCTGCTCTACTAAGGTGAAGAACATCAAGACTCCTATGTAAGTACAGTGCATCTGGAGCTACTGGCAAGAAAATTAAAATTTCTTTTTCTTGACGATTCAGATAGGGGTTAAGAAGGGGAGTTGGGAGAGGGAATGATAGATCGATATTTTCGACATCTGCGTCGTCGTATGACCGATAGATGGCTGGCGAGTGGCGAGGTCAGTCATAGCAAGATGGCCACATGGTCAGTACTAGGTCGTAACGTGGTTTAATGGGCATGAGCCTGTTTGACTGACTCGATCTACTTGAAACATTCAATAAATATATAAGCTGTAGCCCGATCTGATTCCAAACCAAATTGACAGAGCTTATTATTATCCTTGCTTGGACTCGTCTTCAACAGCTGACTGTAAACAAAGCCTCGTCAGTGTCGCTAGTTTATAAGTTGATCAGAAGTATATTTATTAACTATTGATGCCTTTTCACTCGTCCGTGATAAAAACTAGAATTTCTCTCATTCATGAGATACCAATAAAATCGAATCATTATATTGCGCCTCGCCTTCATAAAGTAGTAGCTCTACTTGCAGTCAAATCTCACACAGTTCAAAGCAAATTTTCTCACCCTGGATACAGTCCTGTCCCTTCGCCACTCCATCGAACCCTCATACCTGTTCAAAGCATTGTTGCAACATATTGAGGAGGGTAGAGTAAAGGGCGGGAGCTTATTTATTCCGGCGAGGCTCATATAATTAGGATTAAACTTCACTTAGTTAACTTCGTTTAATCTCTCAATTATTTTTTCATACAAGTAAAATATTCATGTATTTACAAACATTTATCGATACGTACGATTCCTTTAATCATAATATGCACATAAAGAGATTTATAGTCATTATAAACAGAAGCTATTTTAATTTTGTTCGGAAAGTCATCTTGCTAGCCTAGGCTTACAACCTTCAACTATTTTTTCTTTTGTATATGACAAAATTAGTTCTTACTCATTTATCCTCCCTAAAATTCAAACGAAAGCGCCCCCAAGGTTTGCATTTTTGACATAAAAGTATCTGGTACAAAGACTGGAAAGTGGCTTTTTAAATGATATAAATACGTTCGTCGGTTAACGAAGTCTGCTACGTTCATGAACGATCTGAATTATGCGAAACAATAAACAAATAATATCCAATTTGTGGCGCTTTGAACCTCCCATAAAACCTATAAAAAAGCCTGCCAGACGACGTCGAAAACTGAATGTCTGTGGGCGTGGATAATTTGAACCCGACAACTGACTGCTGTGTTGGGCCGTCGACAAAATGCATGCAGCAGGAGTCGGAACACACGTTGCTTCAATCTGCATTCTTCGTTCGTTCAGAATGCGAGAAGTAGCGCCGAACGAATTAATAACGGGCGCTTATGCACCCTTCAACCTCAAGCCTTGTCCTTCTAGCAAAGTTATGTTCCAGCTCCTTAAAGTTCGGATGGATCCGCGTGTAGCCTGCCTGTAGTAGCTCAGAGCCTCACAGCGACGTGCGCCGAGGTCTCTTCCTCTACGGCCTACGATGAGCTCTCTTGCCTGTCGAGGATGTCCAGAGATGCTTTCTAAGACAGTCTAGCAATCCACTTCTCTATTTTCCTGCTATCTCTTTGCGCGCGCACCCAAGGCTGACAAGATTGCACGATGATTCTACTGCTTTCGCAAGGATCCTTTATCCCAGAGTGTCCCGGTACCCACACTAAAGATACCGGTCGCCTCGCTGCTAGACAATCCAGAGACTCCGGCACCAGAGTCCTCTTCAATGACCGCTTCTTCCGCAAACCTTCCGGCTTCCAGAGTCCCACCTCCGCCCTCGTCGGAAACTCCACATTAAACTTGCGGTTAAGGCGATATTTTGGGGTGGTCAGATCACCCCTGCTCTCAAGGACAGGAACCTGCCTTTGCAGTTCGACTTAGATGTGTGACTCTTGACAGGATACAAAAATGCCTAGCTGCCCTGACTCCGCAGTCTATGTGCGATTACTATCAGCGGATCACTAGATCCAACGGTGGGAGACCCAGCAGAGCTTCCATCGAGCTTATTGAGAGGTAGCCGTAAGAATTATTGAATAATTCGTCGACCAGGCAAGAGCGTGGCAAGGATTATCGCGATTAAAAATTGAAGACCGGTGGGGTATATACCCACATTGTTAGGTGAAATAACGTCAACACAGAAAAAAAAATAGAATCGTGCTAAAAAATAATTATCGAGACAATAACGTCCTAGATCTATTAAGAATTTGTATACTTTTCTCTTAAAGAAAGTCAAATTACTTACACTGGCGGAGAAGCATTGAAATCGCGAAAATTTTCTCAACAATACATTTCCATCAAGATGGTGCGCCCACCCACAATGCCCGAATTGTTCAAACTTTTTTAGGTACGGTCCCCCGTCCTCTCTGTTCTAGATTTTTGTCTGGGGGCTATTTGTCAAACTATATTAGTGCTATATTTTCGATTTATCATTTAAAATACATATAACGAGTAATATTTCTGTAAAACTTATAAAGTTTCAATCGAACAAGAAAAAATATACAGGTTGACCCCTTAAAAAGCTAAGTTTGATTGATAACTAAAAATTGACAGCTTACCGGAAAAAAATGACTACGCTACTGTATTCTACGTAAAAAACAGTGTAAGGACCCGTTTTTAGCTCCGCGATATGTGAAAGGATAACGGAGATATAAGGCGTGTCCCAAAAACCAATATTTTCAATTTCGCCCTGTATCACAGAAACTAACGGGCCTATGGAAATTTTATTTATACCAACTTTCTTCTCACAAAAAAGTAGCGCGGTATTGCGGAAACCGCAACTCTCTATCTTTACTCGTAAGCGAGATACCCCGTAATATCAAAAATCGGACACCCTGTACAGTATAGATGACACATACCCAAGGTAACGTCCAGAATCGCACAGTCAATCCTCTCGACGTATCAAAATGGTACTTTTGTCAGGCTAACTGAATTAACATATGCGAGAATGGCTGCGGGATCGACGTGTGCCTCGACGCAAAGCAAGTGTTCGCCGAGGCAAAGGCATCGACAGGCAGATGTTTCAAGTGAGACCGCGCGCTCGGCATGGCCTACCTGGATCAGCACAATAACCTGCCACAAATGCCGCCCGGTGCGATGACGGGAAGCGACCTGTGACATATGGAGGGACGACAACCAGTTGCCTGGTGTGTTTATACAGAGGTCGACGGTCAATACTCGTCACAATTTCAGTCTTTCCCCACCGAGTTCACGTAGGCGGTAATATAACAAGTGCAATCCTTCAAGTGGCTTTGATATAAGCATTATTCACTGGGATTTTCACGACATACAGACCTGTAAGAACTCGATCGCTAAACCCCGAAACAAAATAGGGCGTGCCATATCTCGGCGAAAGAAAAAGACATGTGTGCAAAGTAAAGGGCTTGTACTTTGAGGTGATGTCTAGGAATTTTTTGGATAAAATATAATTCGCAATGCTGCATAACCTCAAATATAAGCAAAACTTTATTTTCCACCTGTACTACAGGTAGCAAACTGTCACACACTAAAAAATAATACAAAACGATAGAACAGTAAAAACAGACAAACAAACGGCATAAAACAAGATACAAAGAAACAGTCAAGTGAAAAGAGCCGATAGTTATGAACATGTTTGTAATTTGTCCTGACAAAATTGATCAAGCGTTGAGAAACCATAAAATCCTTGAGGCGTCTCCAGAAAAGTTGTTAAGGATATTTGGTTGACTTTTAAGGCCAGTATGAGTTGTCGCTTGCCTACCCCGCGCGGAGGAGCCTTAATTCCTCGATTAAAAAATCTCGCTGGCCAATAATCGCGAGTATTCAGAGACTGTCATCACGGCGGGGCGTCCATGGACCGAGAACGGAGCGGCGGCGAGCCATCGGTGGCAAGAGAGGCGAACAGGCAGTCCCATTTACACAATATGTATAGATCGACCAGCCAAAGATTGCTAGGGACGAAAGGGGGAAATGCGATGAAAAAACCTTACCATTAGACGATTTTATATGGAGTCATAGGCGGAGATCGGAGAGACTTGAATTATTAATTGAATTTATATTTTATTACAACTGGTAGTATTAATATTTTTTTGCGATTCATAATGACGTGATACCAAACATACATTATAAGAAATAAATATACACAAACACTGAATATTGAGAACAAAATAAATATATTTTTTAGGCAACAAGTAATATTCCTATGTACGCATTATGATTGAACAGCAAAACAAATTATGCATTCTTCTAAAATAGAATACAACAAGTCAAAAATATCTGACTGAATAGAAAAATATAGGAAAACAAAAAGTAATTTCTTGATGAAATAACCCATAAACAACACATAGAATTAGACTTTCTACTGAGATACTAAAAGCCACAAACCAATAGTATAATAAATGAATATCTAAAAATTCTAAAAGGTAGCCAATCTAGTATAGTTTCAATCCTGATTAGAGTCATGATCACTGTCTGAGGAACTGTCATTGCTATCACTTTCACCTCCTATGTTGATTATTATTTCTTCCTGTATTTCTTGAATGAGACTGTCTTTTTCCCAATATTCATCTTCAATTTTTATAACATGTCCAATAACCTTTTGCCAGTCACTGGCACTTACTGAAGCGATGGCCTTATTAGAAATTTCATCTAGTTTTTTTATAGTAAATTCGCCGCTTGTATTATGGCTTCTAATGAAAAATTTTACTTGTGCCCAAATCATCTCTATGGGATTAAACTGACACATATAGGGTGGCGTTCGAAGTGGGGTGTGTCCGAAACTTCTTATTAAATTATCTATCTTATAATTTTTCTCATCAGATGGTGGCCTATGTAGACAAGCTATTTCATAAAGCTCCATTTTTTTAGCATTAGGATCATGCTCTATACCTTTTTTGCTCAACCACGTGATGATGTCTCTTTTTAGAGAAGATCTAGTTGGAGGCTTGTCTTCCAAAGCTGAATGGTAAGGTGCATTATCCATTATTATAATACTATTAGGAGGAATGTTAGGAAATAGTTTTTCAGTAAGCCACTTCGTGAAATTTTCTTGGTTCATTTGACCGTGATAATCACCAGTGGCACAGCCAGCCTTGAAAATGAGACAGGCTCCAGGAACAAAACCATCTTGCGAACCCGCATGAACAATTATAAGTCGTCCTGGAAATGAATAAATAGCCTCATTTTAGTGTTATTTTAAGTTTGCCAACACCTTTTTGAATCACTATGTATAAAAAACATATTTTTGAGAAAAAAATACTTGCAAGGGATTATGTATTCAATTAGACAAATTAAATGAGCACTTATTAAGAATATTCCAAAATTGAGAAAAATGTATAATAAGCAAAATCGAGGTGAAAGAAACTTTATTACCTGTAGAACTTATATTGCTCAGGACACCCATAATTTCTTCGCTTTGCCAGCATTTCTTGAAAGTGAGGTCATTATCAACCCAAGTTTCGTCCAAATAAATAATATGCCTTCCTTCTTCCCGGAACTTTTTAATAGACCTAAGATACTTGTATCGCCAATGTAAAATACTGGGTCTTTCCATTAGTAATTTCCTTTTGTTGTGGCATTTACGCCAGTAAAATCCTTTTGCTTTTAAAAGCAGCCTCAACGATTCTTTACCAAATGGAAATTCCATTTCTTCCTTCAGTTTGATTAGAAGTTTACTACAAGTAGGTACCACTTTAAAATCACAGTAAAATTTTTCTATCATTCTCCGAATAATGGAAAAATCGACTCCATCAATTTTTTGGATCACAGAAGGGCGTGATCTCTTTTTTCCGGGAGAAGCTAAAGGCTGTGTGGAGGTTGCATTTTGCCTGTCTTTATCTTCTTTTCTAATTTTACTTATAGTTCGTTCACTAACACCCGTATAATATGCCGCCCTTGCATTTCTAGCTACCAGTGGATAAACGAAAGTATTGTTAGCCGCTTCTGCATCGCAAGCACGTATCACGTTTGCTATTATTTCCCTTGCCTGGCTGTGAATAACTTTCCCATGCTTGAATTCCATTATCACCACTAAACAGTAAATTATATTTTCAAAGTATTTGCCAACTGCCTACGCCTATGGGAGTAGGTTTATAAATGACCGTGCCATCGGCACGTTATTCTAGTTTCAGATAAGATAAGAGTTTTGGACCAATCAGCGACCGGATGTTTACCTGCGGCCTGGGTTTTCCAGCTACATTGCCAAATTCAGCGGAACAATTCTATATCTTAAATATGTTAATATGTATGGACCGCATTTTATGTAGAACATCTGACAACTTCGCAATTTTTTGTCCGCATTCTTTCGGCTTGCAATCTTTCGCTGGTCCAACAGTATACGGTTTGCGGTCTCTCACGCCCTTTGTGCTTCTCCGGCGAGAGACAGACGGACGAATAGAGAGAGAGAGAGAGAGAGAGCCGATTTCGATCTCCACCACACTCGCAGCAGAGCAGCGTAGTCCAGTCGAAGACGCATACTACGACAAACCCGCCTTCCAAGATTTACTCTACCATTATATTTCATTGCGCGAACAATTAGATATGGGCAACAATGTCAAAATAATATAAAAGTAACTTAACTTGGCGTGAATATAAAAGTATTATGGTTAGAAATCCATACAGTAGAACAAAAGAAATAATACTTTCAGGTAACCAAAACACTACACTGTATTTGTAATTAGATACACATCGCGCACTACTTGATCTTGGAAGCGACCGGTATACCCGTTTGCGTGTAAATGACGCCAGAGAAGGCTTATCCTGGGAATTAGTGCCAAGAGGAATGGAATGTCTAACATGCACTGCTCCATGACCTCTTTCTTATAACAGAAAGCAGAACTATAGGTCTGCAGTTGAAAGGATCGGTCTTAGATCCTTTTTTGGGACGGACTGGAGTAAAGTAAGTAAATTTCCAATTTTTTGAGAAAGGTATCTGGAAGAGACCGAAGTGGAGCTGCACATGTCTTCAGTACAACAGCAGGAATCAGCTCCGGCGTATATAAACTGCAAGAACAACAAACAGTAGCATACCATCACCGCATAGTTAACAGCCTTTTCTATCTCTGGATGATTGTCCTGCAGAATTGTACGGCTCAGAAAATTATGAATACTAGTAGTACGTAATAGATTTATCTATATCGGGCTTTTGCGCTCTTAGTAACACAATTTGATTTCTGGATAATTAACTTTATTCTGTCCAAAAATGTGGCTAGGTACTGCAAGGTACCTCGGTCAATCCTCTGCGTAGCGCAGCATTTCCGGTGAATTATACAGGGTGTAAACGTTATGGTTGTCAAAACAAGTCAAAAAGTTCATATGACCCATGGTCCAAAAGTCAATGGATTTTTGTCTAAATGGCTTTTAAAACGTTTTTAAATTGGGTAATTAACAAATAAATGGGATTAAGTTAAGCCAAAATTTGTAGTCAGTAAATTTCATTAAATTGAATATTTAAAACACACATGATAACAGCGCGTCGGTCTTTCCTGACTCTTATCGAACCGGCAATCGATCGCAAACGGTAACAGCGTGTTGTTTTGTTTTGGTTCGCGTACGTCGAAAAAATTTTTAATGCGGCTGAAATAATAAATGGACAACTTCGAGGACCTAGAGTAAGAAAAAATTGGTTTCGACGTGATGAAGCTTGTGTGTAAAGTGGAGGACGACATTTTGAACACCTTCTTTAAATACAAAAACAGTGCAGTGTGGGTTTTAAAAAGAAAAACAATCATAACGTTTACACCATGTATTACTAGCAATGCCTAACAAGTTTCTAATAACAATATATTATACAGAATGATCTTACCATACAACAGGTAACTGAAGGAAGTTATTCCAGATTACTTGATCAGTTTTCAAAAGCAAAAAAGAAGAATCAACGGGCCCATATTTGTATATAGCATATTTTGATAACCATAATTGTTATGTACATTTTCTAACATTGAAACACGAATTTTTTTTTAAATTTCTCGCGAATAGATCTTCTGCCTTTTTGTCCTGCAGGTGTATTGTTTGGTCGACGCCTAGGCCAATGTTCTTGAATACATCAATCAATGATTATAGGACGCGATAGACCAGAGCCAGATCGCTGACTCGTCAGTGCGACAGGGTCCCGAAACTGTTCGTCGTCTTCGATCTGAATAGCGATGAACCCCAAGCATGTGACCAGTACCCTTGGCAACCTGTAGCGTGACCCGAGGACGTTTATTTTGACTGGCCTAACGGCGCATCGCAGCAGAGCCCGAGCCACGGCAGAGCACAGTCCCCTCTCTCAACTTTGTAACCTGTTTGGGTATTAGACGATTTGTAAAATATTTATGAGCCGACATCCAGCGCTGCGTCGGTATGTGCCGGCGCTGCTGCTGCTGCTGCTGCTCGGCCCTGCGCGATTAGATTATACCGGAATACGTTTTATAGTGTGCGGTTCTCGTTCAAATAATTGAACAGCTTTTAGATGACTTCTTTTTGTAGGATTCATTGCCCCTAAGCGCGAGGATTCACTGACAATGGACATAACCAATACGCAACGAACACTGTGAAGGGTGAATACTGATTTTGTCCGTCTATCCGACCGTGTACGACGCCGTTTTGTCCTCATTAGGAATCACCAGAACGGTACAGTTCGGGACGTTATCGGAACACGTTCTAGAGTATTACGTAAGCTCTGAAGGGGGGTCAGGAGGGGGTAATCATTTTAAGAGATCTACCGTACCTTGACTAAGAAAAAGCGTCTTTGTTGACGATGTCCTACAAACCACTTTACTGCCGTAACTAGAGAGCAAAAAAATCAAGTTGATGAACTTATTTTTTCTGGATGTAACACTTCTAATGTCAGTTAAGTACGAGAAACCCTGTTAATGCTATTGGTATTGTACGCAAACAGAAAAGGATGTCGTTGGATGTCAATATATCACAGTCCGCTTTTTATCCGCAATATAGCTCCTCCAGTGGAATGGTAACAGCGTCAGATTATATCGGAGGAAAATATCTATTACAACGCGAGAGGGGGAGCGTAAACCTTAAAGCAAACCCAATAAGAATGTTGCCGTCAGATCGATAGCTGAGCATATCTAAACGAATACAGCAGCGCAACTCGGTTTACATAGCTTTGACCCCATAACAAACACCAGATTGCAGAAAATTCAAAAATGTTGCGGTCGTTTTATTTTCCGTCTTTGCGAGTTGGTTCAAACATCTTTTTTAGTTTTTTCGGTTAGTTTTTATGCACAAATTAATCATCACCAAGAGACCTGTGCACTTAGCAATTAGGTTCCTCTTAGAAATCTAATTACGTCATGATTCGATAATGAAACAACAATGTTTTCTTAGCCTTTTATTCTTATTCATTCATTTTCGTTTCTAGTGTTGCTTTTTCTGTGCTGTGCTTGTAAATAGTAGATATAATGTTATAATGTACAGAAAACAGAAAAACCTGACCATTTTATGACTTGTTCATGGCAAGATAAATTATCGAATTCCAATAAAAGTGTTTACCTTTGTTTGTCACTCAGAATATTCGAATTCGTTGGTTGGAACTTGGCGACAGCCCAGTCACTGTGACCGCTAGAGGCTGACGATTTTGGCGGTTTATCGCTTAACTCGCCACCGAACTGAAGTATGCTGCTTTCGTAAATTCAACCGCAGACAGCCAACCGTCGACCGTTGTTTCGTGCTTTTTGGCAACTCATCAGGATGGTCCAGGCTTGGTTCGCAATGGACGATTCTGGTCATAGATGGCGCTGGGTTGTCGCATCATGTATCTAGCTCTCGATGTCAGATAATTTCGTCCAGCGTAATTTTTGCGAGTGGCGTTGCTGTGCAGCGTCGATAACCTACTATATACAAGAGCCTTTCCACCACAGTCGGTCTATGAGCGACTGTATTACATGCTGCCTGTTCACTTTTTCCGTCAATACGTATGATACGAATATGGGAACGATCGAATATCCACGTACGATCCAATTTGAATGTTTATTGAGCTTGAAAGAAATTGAAACGAACATGACAACAACATTCGTAGGCAGTGTTGTAATACGAAACGGTTACATCAGACTATCCAACTGCGAAGTAAAAGGTGATCCAATAAAAACTCGGATGATTATGAATTTAGTGTAATTTTTCGTTGACTTGGTCTGGACATTTTATATTGTGCACAGAAGTATTGTCACACAAAGGTCAAGCTTTGTAGTTTTTGACGTTGCAGAAGCTCCTGATTTTTTTTTCAGAATTTTTTTGACCTGCATCGTGATGGCCAACACGTAAACAGTACTTTGTAGTATGCGGTCTTAGTCGATCAGAAAAATACATCATTGTTGCTTTTATTTGAAAACAATCCACATTTTCATCTTGTTTCCGCAAAATCCAGATCTGGATGGATCAAAATATTATTGACATCACCAGCGCATTCCAATCTTCCTTGTATATCAATCTGAGACATGATCGAGCAATGTGATGAGAAAAGCTTATGATAATGACAGTTACTCGATGGACAAACAAAATATATAGTTACGATCTACGATAAATATCGAATGGTAAACAGAGGCAGTCGAGACGTGAATATACCGTAAAACAATGCCTCGAATCAGTTAGTCGAACTTCCGTTTGGGCTAGAGTATATAGATTACAAGAAGTAAGGTCACATTCATTTTCTGTACGACAAAGCTTTAGCACCTAGAGAAGGGTTGCGCTCTCTATACATCAGTAGCATTTAGGCAATTAAAAAGCCTCAGTTTGGTCCTGCATCTATAAAATACAGGGTGTCCGCAAAGTTGGGGTTTTTCTTTACACGACGTGCAGATCTTGAAAACATAAGCAATTTTTCTTAGTACCATATACACCAATGTCTTAAGGGAACCGAGATAAAGGGCTCTGCAACATCAAAAATATCTGATACCATCCTGTAGCCGCGACCCGCCGCGATATCCCCGACTGGTACAAGGTCTCAACCCGACGGCAGAACTGGGTCGGGGTCAGTGTGTCAGGTTAGTATGCAACCGACGGTTACGGTCACGCGTGTAGTGGTAAACGAACTCGTATAATCGATTGCGTTTCAAAAAACAACAATCACTAGAGACGTGGCTAGAGAAGTGCAAGTATCAAAAACTAAAGTGTGGCAAACGCTGCGTGAAGAGGAAGTGCTTACGGTTGACGAACTTCGTCTCAGAATTGAACAAGCTGGTGCTTTCATTCGGGGGAGGGACTCCATTCTCAAAGCCTGCACCGATGCTTGGCTACGTCGTTCACGCACCTGTGTTTTTGAATCAAACGGCGATAACTTCGAACAATACCTATAAAGTACGTTTACCTAAAAACTGAAAGCGCGGCACGCCGTCATATTTGTTACCTCTGTTCGTGGTCTGCACCACCGCCGGCGTCTGCTCGGTAGCGCATCAGCTGATTTCATTTTCTGTTGGAGCGGTATAATTTCGGGCAGAGACGTACTTAGCCCTTCTCGTCAACTGGAGAGCGAGTACTTTTTCCTTTATTTTTTTTTTACTTGGTCGCCCTCGTTTCACTACACATTTCCTTTGTTATTTCAACGGTAGTTGTTTCTGAAAAGGAAAACCCCAACTTTGCGGACAAACTGTATATTAACCAGTGAAATGTAATATTTCACGGTTTCTAGGTATCGACAGCGGTAGCGGCGCTGAATGAATGAATGTCGTTGGGGACAATTAGAGAGAGCGCGGAGGGGGGGTTGTTTCAGCTCTTCAAAAGCAGCAATCTGTTCTTCTTTATTGAATAAAGATGCAGACCTGAACGTCTAGGAAGCGCGTATACGACCCAAGCTTTGCAACAAAAAACAATAAAACTAACTGTTGTACGGTTCAAAAAGGAAGAACTACGCAAAAACGGTAGATTTGGCACCACTGCAACCAAGTATTTACCAATGAGCGCTGCTCTGTTCACATGATCGTGAGAGACCGCTAAAGCCTGTTGATATTTTACTCTATCTAGGATTTCGATACGATTTATCTGCGTCTTAGCTACCTTGCGTGTGATCCTACTGTTGTTAGTATGTATACTTTTGTTCTAGGTTACATACTGCTACGTCTACTATGGAAATTATTTATGTTGAACGGTCGAAATATTTACATTTTAATGACGGTTTGTTTTCTTCAAGTGTGCACCTTATTTAAAAGAAAAAACTACGAGGTTTTCAGATCGAAATGAACCGTTCAAATAAATCTTAATTGGGCCAAAACTAAGAAATAATAGATAGTTCTACTAAAATAAATTTGCCCCTAAAGCTTAGAATGAACATTTTCGATACGCGTCGCTGCTTCTGCTGTCTGGGTTCACCGGCTGGCGTACCGCACGCGTATTACGTATCGTGACAAGTGACATTATGTCGATTTTTTTGACAATGTATTGGTTTTTTGTAACATTAAGTAGGTTTTTCTACAAGATGTTAACGTTGTGTACTCGTTTTGTAGCTGTACGTGTTGCCTAAACGCCAAGAGGCTTCAGTTATTGTTCGGCTCTGATGTGATGTGAAATCTGCTTCAAAGATGGCATTACTGGAGGTGTCAGTTGTATACTATAGCTAGAAATTAGTTACGCATCCACTTTCTGGACATTGCACATGCAAATTTGCTGAAGAAATAATTATAGTCACTGTACACTGTCGAATTACATAACAGTTATTATACACGACGCGAGCGCGGTGGTGATTTCCCGTAATTCTCCTCAAAAGTTTATTAAAACACAAAAAAAAAAACGTAAACAATCATAATTTATAACTTTGAACATAACCTGTCTTCAGAACGGACAACATAATATAAATAACCCGACTACTCGGCTTCAAAAAACGTATGCAACCAACAATGCATGTAGTTAAGTCATTCCTCCCTAGATGGACGCTTACAATGATCCTAGTGAGCAAACGTGGAATGACCTAAAAACTACCTAGTCTGCAAGATGAGATTTTATAGGTTTCTTTTGACGTTTCATAGGTTTTATATATAAATGCCCGGCACGGGCTCGATAAGGGGCTTAATATGACCAAGAGTGCGGTCGCACTTACACTATTCCAAAATCTAAATAATGCCACATTTACGATCCGCATTCGACAGAAAACACCACCGTAAAAATTTCGCATCCAAACTAACCGAAACACCGACATCCGAAATGAACATTTCACTCAAAACGTCACAGTTTCAATTCCGTTTTCGGCTGAGCGTCGTTTCTAGAACGTTGGAACTATGATTAAAATATTTTCGTCGAGTATTTCTATACAATTCACTCTCGCCTTTTGCACTGGCTCCCGCGCTGTCGCAGCCCTTTGTGTTACCCCAACGGCGCCTTTGAAACACAGAAAGGGAGCATTTTCGATTTCCAGGGAGCCTTTTCTTCCTGCCTCTGACGCAGCTTTGTACGCTGTTTGGATATTGGATAATTGAAGGAGATATTCGAGATTAGCGGCGATCTTTGAACAGAAAATGATACTGGTATTTGATTCTTCTTATGCAGCCTGGTTAATGAAGAACGTCGTATCGCTCACAGAATCAGAATCGGAACCCGAACAATGAAACAACAAAACCACAACCCGGCAAATCTCAACACAAGGTGTGAAATTTATTCACTGATGAAGGTTGTGGCCGCTGAATTGATACACCAGAGCACCGGAAAAGCACCAAGTCACCTTCAGCTCTCGTATGTACGATCGACGGGAATTATAAAAAATGAACTTCAAAGAGATGCGGAATATTTTTATTGCTATTCCAAACAAGAAAAACGTTGTAATAATA
The DNA here is from genome assembly GCA_963669975.1 of Acanthoscelides obtectus. NCBI lineage: Eukaryota > Metazoa > Arthropoda > Insecta > Coleoptera > Chrysomelidae > Acanthoscelides > Acanthoscelides obtectus. The sequence goes on from CAVLJG010000010.1 coordinate 7,082,412, forward strand.
TGCTTTATCAAGGTATAGTCGACCATGACAAGACACTGTAACAGCATAAACTTGCGAAGTGGCGCCTAACAACCCCGAAATCAAATGCTTTTTCAAGATCATTAAGGGCCATATGCGCGCTCTCCTACCCTATCTTTGCTTCTCTTTCTCTGCCGTGAATCGTAGTGTCGTAACTCGTAACAAATAGGTTGTCTGAACACCCCCGCTCTCGCTGAAGCCGTTCCCGCGGCCATTTTGGGATCCAACCGCGATGATATAGTTCTCTGCTCCCGCTTTCAGGCAGATTATTGAAGATAATCATTTCACGTGTTGACATTCACTGGCGATGCGTTCATCGATAGACAGATAATCTTTATTGACTTATTGGTCATAGAAAATTATGATATAAGTCCTGTCAACCTTTTGCATTACACAAATAAATAAACTGCACGACATGATCAGTTAAATATCACTGTGTCAAGAAATAGACTAATAGCTAAAAAAGTTAGAAAGACGGATTTTTACATTTACCTATGTTATAGATATTTGCTCACTAAATAAAGATATTAAAAGTGGAAGCATACAGTGGAGAGCGGTTTTTGGAGAAGGAAGAAAATGGGTATTGAGAAGACTCTTATTGACACTACGGAATCGAAATATACTAAGTGACATATAAATCCGAGCACCCAGTTTAAATGGTTTTATTTTAATAAAAGTTGGTGAATGTATTTATCTTACTGTAAATAACAAGTGAAAAAAATTTCAGCTTTATCAGTTGGACATTCCGGTTTTTATACTGATTTTTTTTAATTCACTAACGCTCTAAAAATGAATATTTCAGCCGCAGTAAAGAATCAACGTTGGCGGATTTTGGTTCTTGACATCCTTTACGATCGGTTACGATGCCTAGAGTACGGAGACCTGTACGATTTCGTCAACTTAGTGAGTTTGATAGGGGCCGTATAGTGGGACTTCGGGAAGCTGGACTTTCTTTTCGGGCAATTGCAGTTAGAGTGCAAAGAAGTGTAGACACTGTGGTTAGGTGTTGTCAGGCATGGCTTCAAGAAGGCCGTACGCAAAGAGCAAGGAGCACTGGACGCCGCCGTAGAACAACAGACCGTGAAGATCGCCGCCTAAGATTATTGGCCTTAAGGGACCGTTTCTCCACTACCAGGTCCATTGCAAATGAATGGTTTGCAGAACACGGAAGACCTATTGGCATCCGAAGTGTTTACCGACGAATGAGAAGTTTTGGCTTGTTTTCATACCGGCCACACTGGGTCCTCCCTTTAACTCGAGAACACCGACGTAATCGCCTTGAGTGGTGCAGACAACGGTCACTCTGGGATCAGGAATGGAACAGTATTGTCGTTAGTGACGAGTCTCGATTTTGTTTAGGCATGCACGATGGTCGTGCCAGGGTTAGAAGGCGACGTGGTGAAAGGAGGAATCCACAGTTTTTTGTTGAAAGATATGTTCATCACACTGTTGGGAGTTATGGTTTGGGGTGCTATAGCTTATGGTTCCAGGTCACCTTTAATCTTCATCAGAGGTAACATGAACGCGCAGCGTTACATCCACGAAGTTCTAGAACCCCATCTTTTACCCTATCTTGTCACCCTGGCAGATCCAACTTTCCAACAAGATAATGCCCGACCACATGTTGCAAGAGTCACAATAGACTTCTTTCGACATAATGATGTCACATTGTTACCATGGCCACCAAGATCTCCCGACTTATCCCCAATTGAGCACGTGTGGGATATGATGGGTAGGAGATTGCTCAGTTTGCAACGTCCTCCTCAGACTCTAGAAGCACTTATTATAGTTCATTAAGTACTTATACAAAATTTTATTAAAATAAAACCATTTAAACTGGCTGTTCGGATTTATATGTCACTTAGTATATTAATAATGTACATTAAGATGAGACGGTTTTTAGGATAATGCTTATTCTAAAATTGAAATGGCAACGCTGGCTTGATGCTGTCAGTCTGGTAGTAAGACTCGTGCTGAAAATCTTCCTCCTGCACCCATTTTTTATTTCTAAGCACTAGCCTAAATACCGGGGCGTCGCGGCTGTTATAAGGAAGGAGCTTAAAGACACTTTTACAATCAGATTTTTCCACTTCTGGATTATTTTTCAAAACAAGACCTTAAGTGATATCATTAGGTGGTATATCGGTTACGGAAAAGTAAGGGGTAGTTAGAGAGAATGAGAGGGAGAACAACAAACCATACGATAACCCAGTCCGCATCATTTGCAAGGTAATCTTTGATTCATCCAGATAGCGACCTGAAAGAGCAGTGAATACAACTTTCAGATAGAGTGAATCTAGGGAAAAACTTCGGAATCGTTAGGGCGAAACCGGGTGGTTAAGGAGAAAGGGTGAGAGACCCCGAGGGAGGCGAATTATACATAAATTACCCTGTTTTCGAATCCAGGATTCATTTGTATGCATATTGAGCAGTTGATACAGCCGTTTAATTTTATTGCATTGGCCCCGAGAAATCTGTAATGTTGGTTGTAAAACGGTCAATGCTACTTTTGGTACGCGCTCCTACTTTTGACACTGATTTGACAGTCAACTGACTGCTGAAGCCTTGCTTGAGAAGACGTATTCATTTGCATTGTAAATTTTTTGATATCGTCCCCAATCACCAGTTTACTGAGTAGCACCCTTTTTCTTACCTACCTTACATTTAGTTTTGGTTGATGTTTGGTGCTACTCTGTCCATTTTCATGGGATTTTAACATTTTCAGCGTTGGAAAGCATTGAGGAGGATCACCATCCGTGCTCATCCAGCTTTGTAGCCGATTTTGCTGAGAACAACCACTTTGAGAACACTGCCACGACTAGAATTTTATTGGCGTTACCATATTAATTTTCAAATTAATGTATAAATACCAATCAGCCTATAAAATAATATTCCATAGTACAATAAAACGCTGTAGTAGCTCGTAAATAGCTGATAAGTAATGGATTTATCAGGTTGAGGTGAACGCGATAACCTTGAGGTAAAACAATACTTAAACTTGATATAAAAGCAGCGAACACAAAATGTTTTTCTCTTTTAATCAAGCGGCGACTGCTAAAAATAGCAAATGAATCTTCGCAATCGCAGTGAGTTTATTTTCATTGCAATTTGATTGCAGGTCATTCTTTAAGTAGATTCGGTTGATAAAAGATTAGAGACTGAGTATTTCTTGTAGCTTCAGGTGTTAATGACACTAAGAATGATGTTTGGACTTATTTTTATATCGTTTCTCATGATATTATCGGTTCATTAATGATTATGTTCAACACAAGCTAGGCACTCCGGAAAAAAGTCAGCTTATCAGGTCCATAGAGTCCACAGTACATAACCCATTTTATTTAATGATTAATATCTTATATGAAACTTTGCATACAGCTTCATTTTGGTGAGTCCGACAATCTTTTTATTTAATTATTTTTTTTTTCATATAAGATTCCTCGAACTATTTAATTTTGTGAGAATTGCAATTATTATAAAATATTATTTTAATTCAAAGGTATTTCACCATAAATGATTTTTTTCATTAATTAGTAAAAAAATATTTTAATCTTATAATTTTCAGTAAAGTGGAAGAGCAGATCTTTCTATCCGGTAGAAAGATCCAAATTCTCCCTTTTGTCATGAAAACATCTAGAATTTGTTCAAGTTCCATGTAATTTTTTTGGTGTGCAATAAAAGCCACTCAATATTAATTGCAGAATCAATTAAAATCACACAAAGTAATCTTCTAAATCATCAACTTCAAAATCATCGTCATTTTCATCTTCGTCGTCATCGTCCAGTTCAAAATCTTCTGCATCTTCATTCTCTTCGTCATTATGCTTGTTTGTATACTCTGTACGTCCCCTTATGCTAGTTTGGTGAATCTCAAGCATGAGACAAAGACAACTCAGAAACATTATCCGTTTATTATTCTTCCATAAATTTTACATGTTACTTGTTAAAGCTAGTAGTTTTCGAGATATTTGTTTTTAAAAGTTCCAATGCATTATTTGCACCATGATGATAAAACATTTTTATAACATAATAATCAAGTTGCTTTCGATAATATCTGAGTAGCGTTGCATACTTCCTGATGAAATGAATAAGTACCTTTTTATTTTCTCTTTTACGGTTTTACTGCTTTCTTTACCGCACATTATCTTTGCTATTTCAAACGTCTCTGTATAATACAATTATCATGCATTGTTTCTGGATCAGTTCGGGAGGCATATCACCCTCAAACGAAAAAGCACTGGAAAGAAGCTCTAAGAAATAAGTTGATGCACAGCTACGAACGTACGGTAACTAAGCTCCGGTTAATTACCGAGCATAATAGATTAATTTTGAGTTATCGTCGTCAGAGATTGTGGCCGCCTAGTGCATGTGTGTGTGCTTTTTATATCAACAAACCTATTTAACGGCATTCGCGGTGTCACACGCAAAGGATATGCCGCAGATATAATTAAAGTTTGTATACCAACATGCATACAAACATCGTGAGGGTGGAAGGATTGAGACATCAAAGAAGTTAACTTGTGGATTCGAATCCCGTTCCAAGACAATTTCTCTCTCGGCTGTGGATGTTGTGATTCTTCGTAGGCGTAGGCTCAGTCTGTCGAACGCGGAGGTGTACCACCGGGCGGATCTCCATGTTGAAAACATGACATCATAATAATGCTGCTTGTCAATAAATGAGTTTAACCATTTATGTGGCTCCCCAGCCTCCTTATTCGTCTGACTGGAGTCCTCGTGACTTTTTATCTTCCAATCACCTCAAGGAAGCTCGTTTTGGGACAGTCGAAAAATTCTAACGGCTGTAACCGACTAGAAGAAGGCTATTTCAGTATCGGAGTTCAAATACTGCCATGAGGAGTGAAAGTACCATCGCCTGCGCTGTATTTCTTCAGAAGTAATATATTTTGACCGTAAAAATGTTCATAAATCGCGGATTATTATTTATTAAAAACGTTCGTCACGAGAATATGCTTCAAAGGGATGTGAACAGAATGAGGTCATGCTTTGTTCCAAGGATGTGAATATGCATTTTAATGTTTGCTCTGTAATCTTAAACGATTCAATCGTCTCCCGATTTATACCTCTTTGTTCAAGACACTGCTCGTTTCTGGTACATCTTATAAGATCCTCGATAATTATTACCATCTCGGCCCCTTTCCAGTGTCACTGACAGCACGCGGCAGCGAGGTGGAGTAAAATCGGAAAACGTTTATTTTTGGAGGGACAGATCGGAAGAAGCGAGGCTTTTTATCTGATACTGACAGATCGAGTAACGTTCGGTAATTTCCGCTGTTAAGGAAAGAGGGTATTTGAAAAACTAATTGATTATGTAACAAGACTGTGATGGTGAGGCACGCTGGTGCTTTACAACATGACGAAATACATGGGCGGAAAAGATTGGATTCCGTTAAAAAAGAAAGATTTGACACGAAGCTTTGTATACGATGATGTGACGTCATTATCTATTACGAAAAATGGATGTCCTATGAAATTTGGCAACATTGCATAGACGCATAGTTGCTGTAGGACCACTTTAGAGAAATTCTGCAACACTGCATCATAGGTTCGTTGGGCAACACCGCATCTCGTACGAATGAATACACGATATTTGGGATATCAAAAAAAATCTTAATCAAACTGACAAATTGAATTGATGAAAGTGGGTAAGGTATTAAGATTTAAGCACAATGTGCTTGAAAATTAACGAAATGTGTTCTCGCTGGCCCCTGGCAAGCTCCCTTCCCGATGTTCACCACAAATATCAACAAACCACTGTAACTAAACCATGGACAGCTGTTCCGTAGTTATTTTTTCTCATCAAGAACAACAAGTAAGTCAACAATTAAAATAAATAAAACCTCACGTCTTTTATGCAAGTCCCAGAAGCGTATTTAAACCTGTTGATAATCTCGGGATTGACATATAACCACTTGACATAACCATAAAAACGACGAGGGTGCCTCTCCGAGCAATCGAAAGGAAAAGAAAAGGAGAGACAACGTAATGGCGGAGGTATTTTGTTGGGCGCGAAAAAAGGCAGTAGGGATTGCCATTTATAAGAGTATATCCGAAGTAGGGAGAACGAGGGAAAAAGCATGACAAAGGAAGGGCGATTTGTGATGGGATGGGTTGCTGGAAATAAGAAAACTGCTCGAGTAAATTAACCGGGTGGTTATCTTGTTTACCGATGTGCTACAGATTATGTTCGTGTTTCTACCTGCGTGTGCGTGTTTATACACTTGGATACTCGAATTGTTATCTGCCATTTCGGTTGATCAAGTTCAAGGTAATACGATGAAAAAAAAATAACCTCTTAATGGATTTTTTGTTTCTCGATAATTATCCGAGATGCTTCGCGATTTTGCATGCATCAGATTTGATACAGGCGTCGATGTCATTTAAAAAAATACAAACAACGTGGGACCTAATATACTGCCCTGAGGCACCCCTGTTTGAACATTGGGCTCATTCGAATCGATAGTTTTACTTTTTGCTTATTTTTTTATGATTATGCTGGATATCTCGTCTTCACCACTAGCCTTTTTATTTTTCAACTAACATTCATTGGGTATATTAAATACAAATGCATCAAAGCAATTCTCTAGCGTTACACCTGCAGTTTTTGATAAAAAATGCTAGTTTTTGGATGTAGATGAAAGAAAATGAGCTCTAATATGAAAGTTCTGAAATATTCGACTACATAATCGATTTTTATTGAATGTTTCTTTTCGTAGGTTGTGCGATGTTGTCAGATTCCATTACCTCATAGGTTAACTAATGTTTTGCTGGATATTTTTAATCTCATTTCCATCATTTACAACCCAGACCTAATGTCCATTCGATAGGAGAAACAAAAAAGACTGCTGTATCGGCACTAGAGAAATATGTAATAGCTCCTAAATAAATAACTTATAAATTATAAGAATCTAGGCCTGATCTAGATCTTTCGACGATGGCACGCGTTTAAATCATGAATAAAGAATAAATTACAACAGAAAATTCAGCTGCCACTCGGCCCTGGTTGGAAACAAGGTGCCTCGCACCTGGCTCGACTTTGGCGCGTGTTCACTCAAGTCACATACCTGTTCCGTCAACGCAGGATATATCCACTCTGCCTCCGACAAACTCCGAGTATCTTCCTGGCGAAAAAACGCGCTCCTCGAGTCAAGAAAAAACTCGGCTTCGCGCTCCGGACATGTCACGAATCCGAAACCCCGCGCGTGCCGTCTGCCCACCTACCACACTGTGCGATTTTGCGAGCCGATTCGAACCGAACAAGCACGAGCGCGCAGATACGAACGAAACGAGCGGCAAAGTACGACTGTTGATGGCGCGCGTCGCGTACCTATCTGCGGCGATTTAGGCGCGGCGGCAACGTTGCCAAATCGAAGGCACGGCCAACTGGGATTCGCGGTGCGATACGGGGATATTCCGTAGGGATGATACGCTACTGACGCGGAAGAAAGAAGCGGAGCGCGGTGGATTATGCGATAGTAGGCGTTTGGTTACTTGCTATTGATACAATTAGGATGATCAAATTTTTAGGAACATCTGTAAGGCGCATCAGGTAACTCAGGCGCATTTCTCGTCAGGAGAAAGGAGGCGAAACTCTTCTGGTGTCCTTTATAGGAGCAATCAGGAGACGATTCAATTTTTGATACATATCCAAAGAAATGCTTTCTTTGTAGTCTTAGTATATAAGGCGATTCCTAAGCCGAAGGGATATCGACTTAAAGTTTTTAACGGACACCACAGCCAATACTAGAGTATAGTTCAAATTCAGTATTAGAATATGATGGTACGAGAGAGTGTAAAAACCTCAGAATCGCGTAGATTTTGTATGAAAAAGGTACTATGGACTAAGGCCCGTATCGTCAGTCGACCCTACAATTGTAGGGCGCGTTTATGGCCTCCTTGATTGTCATACTGCTTTCTCTCCTTTAAAAATTTCTAGATTACACTTGTCCCGTGTCAGCGTCAGCGCTCTCCTATTGTGAAGATTTGTTTTCCTTTTAAATTGTAGCAAATTTCAGGCTGATAAAGCATGATATAACTCAAAAGCAAGCACAAATTGATGCACATAGATGTTTGTGACATAACCTCAAAATAGAGTTCTGACACGGAAGAGTAGAAAACTATGACAATCAAGGAGGCCATAAAGGCGCCCTACAATTGTAGGGACGAGTACGGGCCGGAAATGCTGAGTTTTCAAGATGCATGGTGATAAATTACAAAAAAAAATATTAATTTCTTAAAAATATTTACTAGATTCTGTTGTAATTTGGCAATATTATTTGTTATATTAACCTCCATGCAGAAATAATTTTTTATTTTCCAAGGCACATGTGATTTTTCTAGCAAAAATTAAGAAACCAATTTTGTCTAGTGAAATGCAATAAAAGTTTTTATTTTTTTTCTCGAAAACGAAGTGAGATACGGGAAAAATACAAGAGGCAAATAAATTGTATTTTTAGATGCTTAATCAAACAACTAAAAGTTGCAAAAAAGGCAGTGACGTACATCTTTTTGCCAATAATATTCGCTAAGGTGCCCCCGGGAGCCACTGCACCTAATGATTTTAATCTATTTAGAGCTAAATTAGCATCTCAATAGAAAAAATAATATTGACACAATATTTTTTAAGATAATAATGAACGAATATTTTTTTGAAACCTTGAAAACTTTGCATTTCCGGACCCATGTTTATAGAAACTTATTTCATATTTTTTTTAACAAAGAATCACCCTCTAAAACATTTCCCTCTAGTTTTTGAACAATGTATAAAGTCTAAATATTAGTCACAAGAGATTATTCGCAGCAGTCTGACTAAATATTTCACCTCTGCTAACGCAAAAGTCGATTTATTCACAAATATTTCTCACCGCTATCTAGCAATCGTGGTAACTCGGTACTCAGGCTTCTGCCTTCACGGCATCACGGCTGCGTCAGTATGAAAAATGGCGTCAAGTGGATTGACTCTATGCTTCCTACACCTTCGTTGGAGGTTTCAATTCATAACACATACAACTTACAACTTACAACGTTGTAACACGACGATTTTATTTCCGCCATTTCAAAATCTACGGCTACCTAAACGATGAAGCATCAAACTCGCGATAATATTCGAACTTTGGTTCACAAGTTTTCCGTTGCTTTTATGTCGTTTTGTCAGTCCATGTCTGGTGTATATCAATGCATCATAGGTACTGAGTCAATCTACTTGACGAAATATTCAGAGAACCATTATAGACGGAATACCACAAATCAAGGGTTAGACGGAAAATGTATGTGTAGAATGTTTCATCATTTACAAATATTGCTGAAATATATGAATATTTCTCGTACAGCACTGTGTCAGTGACGACACCACCGCAGACCAGTTGGGGTTTGTTACCCATTGTATAGAAAATTTTCCGGAAATAATCAGGAACCTTTGACACGTCAGAAAAGTTTAAGCGAGTTTTTTTTTCTTGACTTTGCACCTAGCTCTACCCTCACTGGACCGATTTTCAAAAACTACAAAGTTTTTCATCCTTGGCATAGCGGTAACCCTGTGCGAAAGTTTCATCTAAATCCTGGCAGTACTTCTCAAGTTATAGGCGGTTATAGCGGACAGACCAATCTCGAAATTTTACGATGTACGGCGTCCTAAACGAATATGCGACAATTTCGCCGATCCGGCAACGCCGCGACTGATCGGAAATAAGGTTCGAGTCGGGCAATCGTCCTCTAGCGTCACGGTGGCTGGCGGGCAGTAATCGAAACCGCCTTCCGTACACCCTCGTGCTCAATGTCGCCGCGGTGACAGTTTCGTCAGCAGCTGCTCAATCCTTTGCTCTACGCTCTCGCTCCGTCCGCCGTTTACACTACAAGACAAAACTGATTAGTGGAACGCTAATCGGCGCTTAATGACCGCGGTAATCGCGACGGCAGATCATCTCGGTCAGCTAGGCTGTTGATTTGTCATAACAATGTGAACATGTACTTATCAGAACAGATGGGCAGAGCGACAACGTAGAGAGAATGAATATTCAGCGCCTCGGGGAGCAGTGTCACGGGGGAGCAAAATTCTCAAAGAAGGGCGGATCCAGGGCCATGACCACCGCAACTACTATGTGTTTATATAATAACCATTTGTGTATTATTACATATATTATTCATGTTTATGTGTTATTATCTTGGCATCACTACAAATGTATCAACTGTCAAGAGTAGAGTGGTAAAACGAATACTAGAGATGGGGCTGCGAGGATGAGTTCGCAAATATTCATAAGAGGTGATTTACGCCATGAGGAATATGTTAATCAATGCATAAACACAGTATTCCCACCGGAACTTGCTATCTTTGTTGCAAGCATGAAAGAAATCCGTCTTTGTTGTATGTCGATCAAGTTCGATAGTTACTCAACAACTATCGATCTCATTATTTACGAAAAATGACATCTCGCTCCTGGGCGCGGCTTGGCGGGAAATGTTTCTTGGCGCCTTAGTTACAAAATTTGGTTACGAAGAGTTATCTCAAGTGCTGCTACGATCAGTGTGACAAATAACAAACATTTGTGTGTTAATCCATAGTATTCGTGTTATTAGCTTGGCAGCACTACAAATGTATCAACTGTCAAGAGTAGAGAGGTAAAACGAATACTAGAGATGGGGCTGCGAGGATGAGTTCGCAAATATTCACAAGTGTTAATTAAGGTGATTTAATGCCATGAGGAATATGTTAATCAATGCATAAACACAGTATTCACACCGGAACTTGTTATCTTACTTTGTTGCAAGCATGAAAGAAATCCGTGCTTGTTGTATGTAGATCAAGTTCGATAGTTACTCAACAACTATCGATCTCAGGATTTACGAAAAATGACATCTCGCTCCTGGGCGCGGCTTGGCGGGAAATGCTTGGCGCCTTAGTTACAAAATTTGGTTTCGAAGAGTTATCTCAAGTGCTGCTACGATCAGTGTAACATTATTTTGGCTCCTGCTGAGAAAAACCGCCTCGCCATTCTTCAAAAAGTTTTGTCGGCAGGAACACTTTTACAAGTTATCTCTTGCCGGGGTTCTATGCCGGATAGTGTCCGACACAGAGGTGCGGATTGATGTTTAATAATCCGGACAAAAACGTAAAATAACGCCTTAGCGTTACGCAATCGTCATTATAACTCCAATATGATATTTTCCGTAATAAAATGGTCACGGTGTCATAACCAGCCAGCAAGTCTTATCATCGAGTTCCATGAACCGGCGATACGTGCTGAACGAGCGAGTAGCGAATCACAATTTTAAAACAATAAACAAAATTGCTTGGCATCCCGTACCGTACTGTTATTCGTACTTATCTTTACGTCTATCGGTAATTAGAGTTAGATGTATTTTATGGTTAAAGTTGATGGATGTTCTGGAACAAATTTAGAAGCAAATAGGCGCAATGATTGATCGCCAAGTGTGTTACTTGGTTTAGAGGTGGAAACTATATAGTCTAAGAGAAGATCTGACATAAGAAGTGACAAAATGTAACGCTTTTGGCTTTACATAAAATCGACAATTTTCGAAAAATATCATGTTTGTATATGCTATTGAGGTGATGAAGTTTGGGAATAATGTTTCTTGTAATTAATTGGAATGGGGTCTAGAGACAGTTTACAATTTTACTAATCTAGTCCAATAACAATGTACATAAACAAACACTTTAGGATCTTCGACCTAAAAACTGCATTTTTAACCAGGGTTTCCAGATGGATCAAACAGCATTTGTTAAAAACTTTGTTAAAAATGCCCCAAATCATATTTCATTAATTATAAATTGAGAAAAAATATTTTTCAGCAGTTGAGACTATATCAAACTTGCTTTAATCTGTTATCCTGTTAATCGGGGAGAGAAAGACTGCAACAGCCGAGAAACGCTGGCAACCAGGATAGCATGGAATAGCAGCATGCTGTTATTCAAAAAATAACGTTAACAGTCATTACAGTTATTTCGAAATAACGACATTTGCTAGCTCTACCTGAAAGGTTGTGTTTTATCTGGACCTTGTACAGAGTGAGAAAGTTTTGTGGAGAAAATTACTTCTTAGCTCTAACTAAATATCATAATCTGAAGGACCATTATTTGAATTTGGCAACCTTGCGGCCATATCATTCGAACAAGTGGAAAAGTTTTTATTTCTCGGCTGCTCAACGCTGCTTCTGCTTGCCTCTAGATTAACGTGTCGCACAGACGCCGGTTATTTCGACGTAGCATATTTAATATAACACAGCAGACCGACTCTCTCGACAAACAAAACGGCTGGTTGTTGTTGCCATTATCTTGCATACAAATCAGTTGGATCTTGCATGCAATGCAATTCTGGTGGAACAGTGTAAGCATACGAAATATTTCAAACACTTTTTGAGATCTCACGCCGCTGTTTTTTTTTCTCTGTGGATACCTCAAGAGTTTTAACGAATTCGAAGTCGAGATTCGAGGAGTGCGTACGTCTCCGTGGCTCACAATGTGAATGATGCTATTTTTAAAAAACAAAACTATCTTCCCTAGGCTTTTTAGTTTTTTTCTATGATTCAACTTAACGGCACACCCTGTATAATAAAACGGATGCGCGCACCCTATCGTCGGCAGTTGCGTTGCTGTACCGTCTCAGATATCCTGTCACTTCGGCCTGTTATTATGCACTTTTTTTGCTTCTCGTCTCGTCTCCGCTCCGCGTCGAGAGTTGGTCGGTTCCAGATTTATTAGGTTCGCTTTGGGAATAAGTTTGGCGCTCGCCTCTCCATTTCCATCAATTCGTTTCGGCCTTTTGATCTATTTAATCACAGCTCCTTCATTATACAAAGGCTTTAACGAAATACTTTTTTGTGTATCGATACGTGAACAAAAGTTGCTATTCTCAGATCGCCTCCATGATATCGCCGCTTTCTAGTCCCGCCAGAAGGACCCGTCAGGGTTCTACTTTCCACGCTTAGCAGATCGAGCTGTGTACGAGGTGTGACAGAAAAGTTAGGAGACTGATTTTTCATTTATCAAGGTTTTTATTTTTTTAAACATCATCATTATACCGTTCAAAATGGATCCCTTGGGCAGTTACGTACTCTTTTGAATGTTTCGTGAAGTCTCGAAATGATTTCAGGACATTTTTCAAGCAGTGAAAACTCACAGTGATTGAGACCAAGACGGGTATTATGTAAAAAACCTATAAAACGTCAAAAAAACCTATAAAATGTCATCTTGCAGACTAGGTAGTTTTTAGGGTGCAAACAGTCATTCCACGATTGCTCACTAGGATCATTGTGAGCGTCCATCTATGGAGGAATGACTCAACTACACGCATTGTTGGTTGCATACGTTTTGTGATGCCGAGTAGTCTGTAGTTGTCATTTCTGAGAAGAATGAATAGCAAGATCGCATCTGGAAAAAAACAAGTCACCGTGTCGAACTTCCGTAACTGGCCGATACGACCGCTGCGTCGTGTCCAGGGTATGGAGACAGTTCTACTAACCTTAAGCATCAAGACGTGTGCCTTTTAGATTGACTTTCTGGTGAAATGTGAGGTTTTTCGGTACCATTTTGGCACAGGTCTTTCGCAATTTGGTGAACGAAGAATCTGTCACAAGCGTGTTCACATGTTCGAGGTGTTTTTTGCTTTCTAAAGTACCCACGGAACAGTGTTGCCAGGTCGAATAAATTAAATTCACCAGAAATTGAAATGAAAAATTACCAAGAATTTTGAAAGTCAAGTTTTTAAGCTGTGTTGCTAATTGTAAACCAAAAAAATGGTTTGCATACGTAATGATGAGTTAGTGCTTGGCTGTTCCGTGTTTGCTTTTCGACAGGTTTCAAAAACCGTTACATGAATCTAAAATTAAAAAAAAATAAAAAGGCATACTTAAATCTGTTGTCTACCATATTTAATTATTTACCTTTTATCTTGCAAATTTTAAAACGCACAAACGAACTGTTAATTCGGAATTACTAAGTACACGAAATCATACAAATCGTACAATACAGGCATGGACTTGTCACGAGCCGCTAGGCCTAGGCGATGTAGCCAAATCATCGAGAATAAAAATATATCTGGTCTAGTACGAATAATAATAGTACTTTTGGCATTCTTTTTATCGCTATGCATCAGAAATATTTCTCTTATATAGGGAACAAAAATTATTCAATTGAAGGAAAAGTCCACTTTTCGGTAGATTTTGCTTTAAAATATCGGTAGACCTGGTAACACTGGCGAAGCGTTACCAGATCGCTTGCAGTGTTGCCAGTTTCATTCCTTTTCTAACACATCTCGCATATCGCGAACTGCCCAGTACGACAGCTCCTTTGTTCCTAGGATTCCGAGAATGTTACGTTTTGCATTCGAGATATACCTACTTCTAATGTCATCATTATTTTAAAAAAATCGTAAGTGCCATTAAAACAGATCTGCTATCAGCTAAAACAACTAACAACATGAGAACAGTAATAGGTTAATATTTTACATCCGTGCTTGCCAGTTATTACACGTGAGTATTGAAAATGAGTAATAGTGTTGTTAAGATAAGCCGCGGATAACTATGTCCTGATTGTACGTTGGTTATCTCTCATTATAATTGTCGTTATTCAAAACGTAACAGTTATACAGGGTGTTAGGGGAATAATATTCGTAACTTTAAGAGGTGATTCCTTGCATTATTCTAAGCAGAAAAAGTTAATTATAACCTATCTCCGAAAATCAACCGTTCCGGAGCAAAAAAATGCTGAACTTATTTCTTTTTAGTCATGAAAAAAATTAGTTTTGCACCTTCATATGCCTAATAGGGTAAAATGTATCAATACATCTATTTATTAATTAACTGTCTCTAACAAAACAATTTTCTTGCTTATTAAATACAATTTTCCGAAGAAAAACAGACAAGCAAAATCCCTCACACAACTGGCAACGTCGTACACCGCCTGCACTGGTTGTATCATCGCGACCAACATCGTGCCGGTGGGCAAAGAAATAAATACCTACATGGGGAAAAAACTATTCAATACTTTCTTGCATACGCTAATGTAAGTAATGTTTACCCGAATTGAAATCACATTTTATTATTCGGTATGTATTACTGTATCAGTGCGTGCATTTAGATGTTTTCGGTACGCGAGTATCACGATATGGTTATTATTTACCGAGAGGCCCTTTGCAATACTGTTGAGGTTAGGCGCATTTGCGAAGAACGTTTTCCTGATCGAAGGCTACCAGCTAGAAGAACATTCGTAGAAGTATCCCAAAGACTTCTGGACACCGGGAGCGTAGTGCCTAATTTTAACAATCGCGAAAGACGTCGTGAAACGGAAACCGAAGAACATCTATTGTGATTACTAATACATTGCTGTAACTTTATGTGATTTACGGATGTTTTTTGTCTTTTTTTCGTGCGTCGCATCGTTTCAAATAAGTGATAATCGTGGGAATTGGTGGTGTGCATCGCCACGTACCGGTAAGTTCTGTCATTTTTTTTTAAGTAAATGAACTGCACTGAAAGCGTTATCTAATAAACAATATTAGCTACAAAAAATTGCGTAAAAGTATTCAATAATTCAAGGCATATTTTCAACAAAACCAAACGTAAACAATGCGATGAATGTTTGAGAAAATTTGGTACTGTTGCGTCTTGTAGAACTTCGGATTTCACTGTTAATTTTACATCATAAAAAGGGTGGATGAAACGCTTTTCATAAGGTTTTTTCCCAAAACACTGTATTTTTTGGCGGTTATTTCCACCGCCATCTATTGATCGACCAGCCAAAGATTGCTAGGGACGAAAGGGGGAAATGCGATGAAAAAACCTTACCATTAGACGATTTTATATGGAGTCATAGGCGGAGATCGGAGAGACTTGAATTATTAATTGAATTTATATTTTATTACAACTGGTAGTATTAATATTTTTTTGCGATTCATAATGACGTGATACCAAACATACATTATAAGAAATAAATATACACAAACACTGAATATTGAGAACAAAATAAATATATTTTTTAGGCAACAAGTAATATTCCTATGTACGCATTATGATTGAACAGCAAAACAAATTATGCATTCTTCTAAAATAGAATACAACAAGTCAAAAATATCTGACTGAATAGAAAAATATAGGAAAACAAAAAGTAATTTCTTGATGAAATAACCCATAAACAACACATAGAATTAGACTTTCTACTGAGATACTAAAAGCCACAAACCAATAGTATAATAAATGAATATCTAAAAATTCTAAAAGGTAGCCAATCTAGTATAGTTTCAATCCTGATTAGAGTCATGATCACTGTCTGAGGAACTGTCATTGCTATCACTTTCACCTCCTATGTTGATTATTATTTCTTCCTGTATTTCTTGAATGAGACTGTCTTTTTCCCAATATTCATCTTCAATTTTTATAACATGTCCAATAACCTTTTGCCAGTCACTGGCACTTACTGAAGCGATGGCCTTATTAGAAATTTCATCTAGTTTTTTTATAGTAAATTCGCCGCTTGTATTATGGCTTCTAATGAAAAATTTTACTTGTGCCCAAATCATCTCTATGGGATTAAACTGACACATATAGGGTGGCGTTCGAAGTGGGGTGTGTCCGAAACTTCTTATTAAATTATCTATCTTATAATTTTTCTCATCAGATGGTGGCCTATGTAGACAAGCTATTTCATAAAGCTCCATTTTTTTAGCATTAGGATCATGCTCTATACCTTTTTTGCTCAACCACGTGATGATGTCTCTTTTTAGAGAAGATCTAGTTGGAGGCTTGTCTTCCAAAGCTGAATGGTAAGGTGCATTATCCATTATTATAATACTATTAGGAGGAATGTTAGGAAATAGTTTTTCAGTAAGCCACTTCGTGAAATTTTCTTGGTTCATTTGACCGTGATAATCACCAGTGGCACAGCCAGCCTTGAAAATGAGACAGGCTCCAGGAACAAAACCATCTTGCGAACCCGCATGAACAATTATAAGTCGTCCTGGAAATGAATAAATAGCCTCATTTTAGTGTTATTTTAAGTTTGCCAACACCTTTTTGAATCACTATGTATAAAAAACATATTTTTGAGAAAAAAATACTTGCAAGGGATTATGTATTCAATTAGACAAATTAAATGAGCACTTATTAAGAATATTCCAAAATTGAGAAAAATGTATAATAAGCAAAATCGAGGTGAAAGAAACTTTATTACCTGTAGAACTTATATTGCTCAGGACACCCATAATTTCTTCGCTTTGCCAGCATTTCTTGAAAGTGAGGT
Organism: Acanthoscelides obtectus; assembly: GCA_963669975.1. NCBI lineage: Eukaryota > Metazoa > Arthropoda > Insecta > Coleoptera > Chrysomelidae > Acanthoscelides > Acanthoscelides obtectus. Next base: position 7,099,693 of record CAVLJG010000010.1, read on the forward strand.
CATTATCAACCCAAGTTTCGTCCAAATAAATAATATGCCTTCCTTCTTCCCGGAACTTTTTAATAGACCTAAGATACTTGTATCGCCAATGTAAAATACTGGGTCTTTCCATTAGTAATTTCCTTTTGTTGTGGCATTTACGCCAGTAAAATCCTTTTGCTTTTAAAAGCAGCCTCAACGATTCTTTACCAAATGGAAATTCCATTTCTTCCTTCAGTTTGATTAGAAGTTTACTACAAGTAGGTACCACTTTAAAATCACAGTAAAATTTTTCTATCATTCTCCGAATAATGGAAAAATCGACTCCATCAATTTTTTGGATCACAGAAGGGCGTGATCTCTTTTTTCCGGGAGAAGCTAAAGGCTGTGTGGAGGTTGCATTTTGCCTGTCTTTATCTTCTTTTCTAATTTTACTTATAGTTCGTTCACTAACACCCGTATAATATGCCGCCCTTGCATTTCTAGCTACCAGTGGATAAACGAAAGTATTGTTAGCCGCTTCTGCATCGCAAGCACGTATCACGTTTGCTATTATTTCCCTTGCCTGGCTGTGAATAACTTTCCCATGCTTGAATTCCATTATCACCACTAAACAGTAAATTATATTTTCAAAGTATTTGCCAACTGCCTACGCCTATGGGAGTAGGTTTATAAATGACCGTGCCATCGGCACGTTATTCTAGTTTCAGATAAGATAAGAGTTTTGGACCAATCAGCGACCGGATGTTTACCTGCGGCCTGGGTTTTCCAGCTACATTGCCAAATTCAGCGGAACAATTCTATATCTTAAATATGTTAATATGTATGGACCGCATTTTATGTAGAACATCTGACAACTTCGCAATTTTTTGTCCGCATTCTTTCGGCTTGCAATCTTTCGCTGGTCCAACATTACCATATGACGCTGACGTCTGTGGATATGTCATATATGAAAGGCGCTTGCCTGCGGTGTTGCCGGATTGGGCTCCGTATAGAGCGAAAAATATGAAAAGTGGAAAATTTATATACATATATTGATGAAACACACAAACAAAAAACTGAAACAAACAACAGTAGTAAAATTAAAAGTAATTCTTACTAAGTATAAAACAAAAAATAACAAACAGCAGTACAATAAAAAGCAATTCGAATTGATTATAAAAAACAAAAAATTAAATCAGTAGTAAAACAAAAAAACATTTCCATTTAATTAAAAAAAAATAACATTCAGTAAAACAAAAATCAATGTGGATGGAATGAAATTGTTCTTCGTTTTACTACTGTTTTTACTTTTTGTTTTGTGTTGTCACTTAGAATTGCTTTTTATTCAACATGGAATTGTTTTTCTTTGTTTATGATTTTTATAATAACTTAGAATTGCTTGTTATTTTACTGCTGTCTGTTATTTTTTGATTTTTATAGTTACATGGAATTAGTTTTTGTCTTAGACTGTTTCTATTGTTTGTTTTTTAAAATTATTTAAAATTTATCATTTTTTAGCTTACTACTGTTATTTTTTGATTCACACTTATTAGGAATCGCCTTTTATTTTGCTGCTGTTGTTTGTTTCAGTTTTTGTGATTCATTAATATATGTATTTAAATTTTCCACTTTTCATATGTTTCCCTAAATGCGGAGCCCAATCCGGCAACACCGCAGGCAAGCGCCTCTTATATATGACGTATCTGCCATATGACGTAGACGTCTACGTCATATGGCAGATAGATGGCGGTGGAAATAATGACGGAAAGAAGAAAGAACAGTTTTGGCGAAATTTTTTCATGAAAAGCGTGCTTCATCCACACTTTTTTTTGTTTCTATCAATCTATCAGACTACCCTATAAAAGTTTTAAGAAAAAAAACAGTGAAATCGGAAGTTCTACAACAGCACCGAAAATTTAATTATTTACGACTCACCATTAATTTTCGGACATAAGTTATAATGAACTTTCTTGCTTAGAATAATGCAAGGAATCGCCTCTTAAAGTTACGAATATTATTTACCTAACACCCTGTATACCTCGTATAAGTAGTTCCTCCTTTGTTCAAACAGGTACGATCATAAAACTTGATTGTAGCTGCACCCGTAATAAAAATATTACATGGACGTCATTAGAACTAATGAAGGCTAGACTCAGATTTTTTACTTTTGGTCACAATTGCGATCGCCTAGGTGATGATCTCAGGGCGGAGCATGTAAATAATTCAAATATGTCCAGTAAGGTATCCCAAAAAAGATTTTTTTTTCAAACGTCAAAACAATTTGTTAAAAAAGTTTTACGTACATAGAACCAATGGAATGGATACTGTAACCGTCCACTGGGATGGCAAACCGCTGGCACCTTTAAATGCACGCAGGTCTAAAGAATAACGTCTACCGATTGTTATAACGTATGAAAATAGCCAAACGGGTTAATAATAAAATCGGGCCTTATGTCTTTATACTCGTACTTCGCTGCAGCTTCAGTTCTTTGCGGACGGTCCTGACTCCAGTGCTACGCGTCTAACAGAAACTCATTACCTATATGAATACGCCGTTCAAAGGGTAATGAAATTACACTTCCCGTGCGGTTTTAATAATCGATTGTAAGCAAACCGTGAAGCTGCTAATGACTCCGATCGACCCACTGGTCAAGCTCATTCCAGTGCTTCAGGCACTTGATTATATTGCAGACTTAAATTCCTGCATTGATTATTGTCTGTGACACATTGTGATTGCTGTGAATTGCGAAACACCACGGTGATCTAGTAATTTTCGGCTGACTGACAATTCTTCTGCATCTAAATCGGTGACGGTGAATTTGAGTGTCGGCAACTTTGGACTTGGGTGAGCTACGTAACTGAACCATAGGCGGATACATTTTTTGTCTATTAAGAGGCTTTGGATGCATCCTAGTGTAAAAATTCAGTACGTTTCTTGCTATCCTGATCAAACGTTGTCACGTGACCAAGGCAGTTCTATGATTAGTTTCTGAGAAACAGGGGGAGAAATTTACCAATTTACGAAAAAGGGGAACGTGCACATGAAATTGAGAAAACAGTTCAAATGCAGCATGTAGCTACATCGTTTGTATGTTAACGGATCTCACGACATCATCGTATGATGATCATGTTCAGAGGCCGACAGATAAGGTTCGATCAACGGATGTCAGAATATCAGCGAGACTCGCAGGTTAACGGATCTCACGATGTTAACGGATTACGACTACGTTTCGAGTCCGATCATGAAATCAACAGATCCTAGGCAAGTTTTAAGGATACTGGCCACAGTTTGTGCCTTAACGATTCTCTCTATATCAGTGAAACATGGCTATGAGATCAACCGATCTTAACTATGTATGCAGGTAACGGTTCTCATGTGATCAACCGAATGAAACTATGTTTTTAGATCGTTAAATCTTGAGGTTGTAGACGCTACATCGTTTGTAGTTTGTATGTTAACGGATCTCACGACATCAACGTATCATAATCATGTTCGGAGGCCGACAGATAAGGTTCGGTCAACGGATGTCTGAATATCATCGAGACTCACAGGTTAAATCGTTAAATCTTGAGGTTGTAGCCGCTACATCGTTTGTAGTTTGTGTGTTAACGGATCTCACGACATCAACGTATCAGAACAATGTTTAGAGACCGACAGATAAGGATAAGGAAATAACGGATCTCGAGGTTAACGGATTACGACTACATATATATCATCAAATTAACGAATCTCAGGCAGGATATAGACCACAGTTTGCAACTTAACGATTCTCACTATATCAGTGGATCATGGCTATTATTTGAGGCAGATTGCATATCAACGGATCTTAGCTATGTCTGCAGGTAACGGTTCTCATGGGATCAGCGGAATGAAACTACGTTTTTAGATCGGCAGATTTTGTGGTTGCAGATACTACAACGTTTGTTGTTTCTATGTTAACGGATCTCAGAATATCAGCGAGACTCACATGTTAACAGATCTCACGAGGTCAGCGGATTACGACCACGCTTCGAAGCTGTATAAGTGGATGATGGCTATGATTTGAGACAGATTGCATATCATGAGATCAACGGATCTTAACTAAATTTGCAAGAAACGGATGGAATCAACCGATTAAAACTATGATTTTAGATCGTCAAATCTTGAGGTTGTAGACGCTACATCGTTTGTAGTTTGGATGTTAACAGATCTCACGACATCAACGTATCATGACCATGTTTAGAGGCCGACAGATGAAGTTCGATCAACAGATGTCAGAATATCAGCGAGACTCACAGCTTAGCGGATCTCACGAGATTAACAGATTGCGGCTATGTTTCCAGGCTGATATACATCACAAGATCAACGGATCTCTGGTAAATTTTGCAATGCATATCAATCATAAACATGATATGACGGGGCAAACTCAGACAGATATCGACGCTGGAACCTCACATTGCGGAATCGAAGGATTTCAAGAAAGTTTGCTGGTTAACGGATGTCCAGATCATGTCGGTCAAGTTTGGAAGTCGGCATCTCAGGAAATCAACGGATCTCAAGCAAGATTTGAGGTTTGGGACGAGATAAAGGGATCCTTCATAAGTTCCTAAGTCTGAGACGACATCAACGGTTCTCATATAACTTTGAAATTCACAGGACAAAGTGTTCGGCAACGCCACTGACCATTGTCCGAAATCATCGTTCGAAAGATGATGACTCGAACAATCCCTGCTATCCATAATAATGATTAAGAGACTCCCTCCCTCCTTCTCTCTCTCCCACTCTTCTAAAACCCAATCAATTAGCCTCGTTTAACGCGCCGAATCTCATAATTTATGAAACATGTGTGTGTGTATCCATTAGTAATTCCATCTCTGCTAACTTGCTGGTAACAGCGCGCCTCGTGTTTGTGTAGCAATAATATTGCGGAGCAGTCGCTCAACTGGCTGGAGCACCGATAGCGCTTTGTGGCTCAGAGGGAGCATCGGGAATGCTCAGCTGGGCCGCTTGCTGACTGACAGCCGGGCCGCGAATGCCATTTGCCTACTAACAGGTTATGCCGCTTTCGGGATAAATGGGCCGCTCTGGCGAATGAACTCATCCCAATGGCGTATCGGCAGACTGCGCCGGGTTATTACGTAATGTCAACAAAAAAATCGACAACATTTCAACTTGCTGACTAGATAGTTGATAGTTCATTCCCAGATAGCACAGAATCTCTTAAAGACGTCCATTATATGTATGGGGTTGTCCAAATCGGACGCAGGAAAGTAAACGCATATTAAAACAAGAAAGATTGATATTCAAATCAAGTTGGGTACTTTATTTTGAAGGTTCATTTATACCATTTATGTATGAAAAATAATATCGCTCAAATGTTCACCACGACTGGATTTACAGACGTCCACGCGATGGTCGAAATTTTCAATGACATTTTGCAACATGGTCGGTTCTATGGCATTTATCTCGGCAATGATGTTGATTTTGAGTTCTTGGAGGGTGGCTGGTTTCTTGACGTAGACTTTGCTTTTCAAATATCCCCATAAAAAGAAGTCCAACGGAGTCAAATCGCACGATCTTGGTGGCCATGGCACATTTCCTCTGCGCGAAATCACGCGATCACCGAAGAAGGACTGCAATCGATGGATATTGACGTTGGTTGTGTGGCATGTTGCACCGTCTTGTTGGAAATAAACATCGTCCCTATCCATTCCTTCAAGTTGCGGCAAAAAATAGTCCTCTATCATCACGTGATATCGCTCAGAATTGACGGTAGCGGCGTCCCCGGCCGCATTTTCGAAAAAGTAAGGTCCGATGATGCCTTTTCACCACAATGCACACGACACAGTCACTTTTTGAGGATGCATCGGCTGCTCTTGATACTCACGGGGATTTTCGTTCGCCCAGATGCGGCAGTTTTGCTTGTTTACCGTCCCATTCAAAGTGAAATGCGCTTCGTCGCTGAACATGATTTTTGATGAAAAATTGGTATCAATTTGGCGGTGTTCGGCGCGAAAAATGGTCGGCCCGACGCAGCTCTTGCGTCAATTGGATCTTGTAGGCGTATACATTCAAATCCTTGTGGAGAATGCGGAGCAAACTGGTTCTCGAAATGCCCAATTCTTGGGATCGACGCGTTGTTGATTGTTTCGGATCGTCTCTCACACTCTCCTTCACAACAGCAATATTTTCCGGTGTACGAACGCCCCTTGGCCGGCCAGAGTCTGGCAGATTTGCCACAGAACCTGTTGCCTCGAATTTACGCACCAGACGACCGACGGTTGTTTCGTTTGGGCGGTTGTTGCGACCGAAATGTTCACGAAGCGCGCGAAACGCGTTTTTTATTTTTGCACCATTTTTGTAGTGCTCTTGAATAACTTTAATGCGGTCTCCAATCGAATACGACTCCATAGCGATCAATGGTAAACATTCAACTAACAAAATGACATGACGGTGACAGAAAACAAAGATGACGTCTATGTCAAATTGACGTTTACTTTCCTGCGTCCCTATGGGACAACCCTATACTATACAAAGCGACATATAAAATGCAACATCCAGAATTCTTTATTGAATATGGAAGTACGAGGAGGTACCAAAAAATACCGGAATAGCATTGCGGTGGGCGGAGCTTGTGTAGTACACATTTCTGCCGCTACAGCGCTACTCATTACCAGCTCACCGCCACCTGAGGTGTCGATCTGGCTTGTTTCGTTCCTCTGCTAGAGCTGGTTTTTGCTTCAGTGAGCAACGTGCAGCTGCGAAATTTTGCCTTCTAATTGGTAAAAATGCTGCTAAAACTGTTTTAATGTTGAAAATATCTTACAAAGGTGACGCTATGGTAACGACTCAGGTGTACGAGTGGTTTTCTCGATTTAAAAATGGCGACATGTCGATTGATGACAAACCTCGCTCTGGACTTCCATCAACTGCCCGAATCGACGAAAATGTTGCCATAACTCGAGAGCTTGTGCTTGCAAACCGTCGACTGACAATCGATCAACTATCCGTAAGTAGTGGGTTGTCCAGCGAATTTTAACAGAAGATTTGGGAATGGAAAGGGTTGCTGCCAAGCCTCGGGCATTGACTGATAATCAAACAGAACAACGAGTTGAAACGTCGTGCATTGAAACAACAGCTTGAATCTGATACAAATTTTCTGTCAAAGATCATCACTTGGTGCTTCGCTTATGACCCAGAAACGAAACAACTCAATGGAAGACGCCATCATCACCCCGTCCAAAAAAATGTCGTCAAGTCAAATCAAACATCAAAACAATGCTGATTTGTGTTTTTGATGTCAAAGGCGTAGTTTGTTCCCGCAGGTCACACTGTCAATCAGACCTTTTCTTTGGAGGTTTTAAGACGATTGCGAAACAGTGTTCGGTAGTGGAAGCACCGGTGGGGCAAATGTGTTAGTTGTAGCGGACGGTATTTTAAAGGAGATAAGGTTACTTTGTGAAAAAGTTGAAAGAAATAGCTTTTAAAAAATTCCTGTTTCTTTTTGGATACCCCCTCGTACATGCTTGGACTAAATCCAACCACTAATACTCCCTCTATAAGTTTTTAATGAAATAAGACCTTCCAAACAAATCAAATCCTGAGAACCGCTTACAAGTTCGTGCTGCCCTCTGTCGTCTATCTTACTAACTGTTTCGCATAACGTCTGAACGGTTAATCAATACTTTAACGATGTATGTTACTATCGACGAAGCTTAAAACAGTCGTCAGTAGATGGCAGCAATCACCAAAGGCAAGGTACGCTCTTTTAAAAAAGCAAAATCAAGTAAAGTTTATCTGAAGTCACTTGAAATAGCATAAAAACCTTTGGTCGGCGCGTCCTTTGTAATTTCATGACGTATCATAGGCGTGCGGTTATTTATTTAGAACGATAATAATAATGTTTTTATATCACAATAAATGGATTTTACTATCTTCTTATTTTTTTGATTTGGGATAAAAAATACTTATATTGGGAGTTTAATTTATGTTGACTGAAAGTTAAGAAATGGAAAAATTACAGAATTCCAACGTTTGACATAGGCAAATATTTACATAGCAGGTAGGTATATAAAGACTTACATTATAGGTATTATATATCATCCTCGCCTTCGGAGCTGTCGCTAGAGTCATCTTGTAGAGGAATTACAACGGGATTTACAGGAGGCAAAACACAATATTCATTTTCTTTTTCAATAATATGCCTAGAACACTGCTTCCATAGGTCTGTGGCAGCAATATGAGATACTGCATCTCTTATTGTGGCCAATAGCGATTCACTTAATTGAGGGGTCTGATTATGTTTTCTTACTTTTTTTTTAAAGCAGCCCAGACCAACTCAATCGGGTTAAAAATGCAGTAATAGGGAGGTAGACGTAATACGTCATGGCCATTTTGCTGAAGCAGATTGTCAACAACATACTCTTTTTCAAATTTTTGTCTTTTAATAAGATCCAATAATATGGCTTTGGTTGATTTTTGTGGTATTTCCATTCCCTTATCCTTCATAAAATCAATAATGTCTTGTTTTTTGTGCCTATATTCGGAATTTTGTTTTTCTGTCGGGAATGGTATGGCGCATTGTCGATAATAATCACTGAATTTGGGGAAATGTTTGGTATTAACTGCTGCTCTATCCACAATTCAAATAAGTCGGAGGTCATGTCCTCATGATAGTCGGCACATGATTCTTTGATATTTTTGGCAGATAACAGCAAGGCATTAGGTATAAATCCATTTTCACTGCCAGCATGGAGAATAATGATTCGTTTTCCACGGTTGCATGGTGCATTTAAAATGCACTTGTTGCTGTCGTCAACCCAGTCGTACTGCACAACATCATGGGTATCATACCACGTTTCATCCAGGTAAATCAGATTTCTTTTCTGCTCTCTATAGATTTTAACTTTGTGCAAAAATTCTTGGCGCAATTCAACGATTCGAAACGACTCCATAATCACCATTCTTTAATCTAATTTTTTGTATTGAAAACCACACAGTTTTACAATACAGTGCAGTGAGTCTAAGCATTTGTAATTATAAAAATCTTCAGGATAATCTTTTAATTTATCCCGTATCATTTCCAACGTGGGCACCAACTTTTCTTTATAAAATCCGTATATTATACGACGAATATCTTCCTGAAAACCCACGTCTATTCTTTTTAATTTTTGCCCTATGCGCTTTCTGTGGAAGGAATGGTTGACTACATCTCCCCTTTTTATAACCCGATAAATGGTAGACCGGCTGATTTTTGTCAGGATACAAATGCTGTTTAAAATTTGATTTTGCGAGGAATCTGGATTTTCGTTTTTCAGACAATCATACATATTTAGGATTACTCTTTGGGTCTGTTCCTCTAAATCTTTATGAAAGAATTCTGCCTGCACAGGTTCATCAACCATCTCCTCATGGCTTGGAGCATTTTCTCAAGGTCTCCAAAGAGCCATATTTAGGACACACAAGAACAATCAACACACAATTAAATCAACAAGTAAACTGAGTATTAAAACACGTTTATTCACCGCTACACGGCACTGGCTAAACTGTTTCAATTTTCAGTAGCCACCTGCACTTGTTCGGAGCTCTGAAATACACGCTTTCTCATTATCTATGTCCACGCATAGGCGTGCTTTACTCCACGTGGACCGGTGAAACTGCCTTTGATCTCTTATACGGGGGATATGTGCTGCGAAATTTGGTGATTTTTGAAGCAACAGAGCGTGTTAAATATAGATATATAAAACGCACCCGGTATTTCACAGTGTTTCAAGTGACTTCAGATAAAGTATTACGACGGAAACACAGCTTAGGAACACCATTTGTGGTTGATACAACGTAGCTCTGAAAATTAAAGGTATTATTCATCTTACCAGTAACCCTGATCCTATTGTATACATCAAATATTAACTCGATGGTTTCCTTCATATTTGATTTGATTTTTTTTTTATTCTTACGATTTTTCGAGATTTTTCATTAATCGTTTTTTGATAAGTAGAATTCTTGCCAGTATATCGAAGATGGGGCACTTCCGGACTAAATATGCCCCGGATTCGGTTTCAGCGACCGAAAAAAACGTATTATAAGGATAGTCCGGCTCCCGTTCCAAAGTGTCATCACACTGGATTCAGGGTGGAAAGTTGACGGGAAACCATTTTTCCGGGCTAGCCGTAATCTCTAGCACTGTATCGACATCGAATTTGGAATCTACGTACCCGAATTACCCTGAAAACAAGTTTCCATCGCGATCATAGACGCGCAAGGGTTTTTAGAAATTTTTTATTAGTCGTTTTTTGACAAAGTTGAATTCTTGCCAGTATCTTGAAAAGAGGCATTTTGGACGGAATGGGCTATGGATTCGGTTTCAGCGACCCAAAAAGCGTATTATATGTTGCGTTCACGTTCCCGAGTAACCCATTTTGTGACTTTTTGGTAAGAATACCCCTATACATGTAATTATATGTTAAAATGCTTTAAATGCGGTTCAAATGACCCTTATTCCACGTATTTTGGGCTGCCCATATCGAATCCGAGGTCGTTTTATCTGTATGTGATCCCGTTTATGATGTAGATCTAATGACTTAGCGAAAAATTGCAAAGCTAAGCGTTTTTTGCGACTTTAAGGTGCTAAAAATCCATTTTTACTATCGATGGCTACATAGACTGGATTTAGGGTGAAAAGTTGACGAGAAACTATTTTTCCGTGCTAGCCGTAATCTTTAGCACTGTATCGACATCGAATTTGGAATCTACGCACGCGAATTACCCAGAAAACAAGCTTCCATCTCGATCATAGACGCGCAACAGTTTTTAGAAATTTTTTATTAGTCGTTTTTCGACAAAGTTGAATTCTTGAAAGTATCTCGAAAACGAGGCATTTTCGGACGGAATAGGCCATGGATTCGGTTTCAGCGACCCAAAAAGCGTATTATATGTTGCGTTCACGTTCCCGAGTGACCCATTTTGTGCCTTTTTGGTAAGAATACCCCTACATGGTAATTATATGTTAAAATGCTTTAAATGCCGTTCAAATGACCTTTATTCTAGGTATTTTGAACTGCCAATACCGAGTCCGAAGTCGTTTCACGTTTATCTGATCCCGATCATTTAGATCTAATTATTTAGCGAAAAATTGCGACTCTAAGGTAAACCCATTTTTAGGTACCCATACTTTTTACTGAAAATTAAAATGCCCTAAATGTGATTCAAATGACCTCTATCGCACTTTTTTGAATCGCTAAAACCGAGTTCCAAGTAGTTTCACATTCATCTGATCCCGTTTATCATGCACTTTCTAAAAAATTCCGAAACGAAGCTATATTTGAGACTTTAGCATACTGAAAATCAGTTTGCTTCACCGGTCGTTATATGCAGACGATGCTTTGTAGATCCAGGTAATTTGGGGCGCTAAATTTGAATATCATCTTAAAAAAAACCTCGAAGGGTCATGGGGCCGAATTAAAGGTGAAACATTGGTAAAAAACTGTTTACCTTTGACCAACCGTAAATCCCGGTACTAAATCGACATCGAATTCGGAATCTACGCACCCAATTTACCTAGAAAACAAGCTTTTATCTAAATCACACCCGAAAAACGTTCCAAACTGATCCATTCTTGTGACTTTTGTTGTTGTAATCGGGGCGTAGAGACCGGCCAGGAGTGTCTGAGGTTGAACGTGACAGGATGCGCGGACACGATGCGCAAAAAATGACTAAATAAAACAAAAAAGACTGTTTCAAGTTCTTTTCACACTTTCATACATTGTCGATCTTAACATATTTTATACAACAGCGTGACAAATTATCAATAAAAAGTCAATATCAACATAGGAAATCAACATGAAACTACCTATACTACTAGAGTTTCTATACATATTTATTGGAAAAATTAGTATGGTTTACTGAAGACTCATATCATGAAATGCTATGAATGTAGAGATATTGTGTAATAAAATCAATGAAAATAATAAATTGTAGTTTTCAGCAATCTTATTTATTAACATTGAGACTCTAGATTGTGGAATCTCCTGAGTTGAGATCTCGATTCTTGATAACAAGTATTTTTTTAGCGTTAAAAAAAAATCGAATTGTTATGCGTTTGTCTTCAGTAAAGAATACGGTTTTTCAAAAATTATAACAGGCAGACTCGGTCTGTCATGCTCAACAATCAACATTTATTATTGTTTATTATGTATGCTAACTGTCTAAATTGTATTATTACCTACGTTTATAGTTATTTGGAAAATTACATTATAAAAAGCAAGTCGAATTACACGATACAATTCTTTATGAGATATGTAGGTGAGTCAGTGAAAGAATTTTGTGATGGCATAAATTGTTCTAATGTCGATGACGCAATTTGTAATGTACAGTCTGTGAATATTAGCGTTTATAAAATATAACAATGACTGGATACGACAAAGCTTCAAGCTGAGGCTAAATAGACTACTGTTGAAAGATTGAGGTCAACGTATTATTTTTATTGTGGCATTCTTGATTATTCAAACGTTATTTGCACGTATATCGCATCTTGAAAATTTGGTTAAAAATTGAAACAAAAAATCATAGAAGTAGTGGTTAATATTTGGCTTGAATACGATTTCAAACTTACCTATTTTTTACTGTAGGTGTTATAGATATATTGAGATAAACTATCTTACATACTGAAGTAACATTTATTGTAATCATTTTTTTTCTATTGAAAAGAAGCTGCATATTACCTAACAAAAATTTTATAATGGATGAAAATTTTGATTTAGATTACCGAAAGATTCTTCTTCCGCATCTCGAAAAACAGGAACCTCCCGTAGGCAGAAACGGAAATATTTTGAAAAACTTTTTGATTTTTTCTGTTACGGTCCTGTAAAGACAATACAATATTGTTTCAAAACTATGCCTTCAATATTACGATAGTAATGTAAACTTGAAGCTTTGTCAGTCTTCGACCAACGGAAAAAAATAAAATTACGTTGCAAACCTGTATGAAAATTAAATATTTACATCGAAATCAGTATTCCGAAAAACTATTTTTCCTAACGAAACGACGGTTCTAACTATACATATACATCATTTAATTTGTTGTGCATTTTTATGAACGCTGATGGTGGATGATTTTTAATAAATTCGCTAAGCTTTACGGCTAGGTGGCGCTACATCTCAGTTCTTAAGAAGGAACTATCTTTTAAAAACGAGAAAGGCAAATTCAGATTGCAAAATTGCACTTGATATGGAATTTTCATTATTGTGTGGCGTTACAATTGCACAATATACGATGATGATGAAAGTTTGTACATTATAGATTTACTTACCGCATTCAAAAACCAGAGATTAAAAACTTGACAACGGCAAACTCATAAATAACAGTCCTTGTTTCTTGGAAAATCTAGCTTTATAGACCTTAAGAACTGTTCTACCAGCGCGAATGTATTTTGTTATAATTAATGAGTTGCTAATTGTAAAATGCCCACAAGCTGTTCAGTCAAAAATTATTGCATCCAAAGAAAAAAAATATTAATCCCTGCGTTGCTCGTCTAGAAAAATCGTACAACGTCTGCGGCAATTCGATGTCTGAGCCTAGAATAACACGTGTTGTAAATTCAAGCTTAACAAACACGATTTTTATCTAATTGTTCAAATAATTGATTAGTCAAATTATAGTGGTTTATTTCTATATAAAATAAGCTGGAAAACTTTAGCAAAAAGCAAAAAATACAATTTGTATTAAACTTGAGTCTGAAGGTAGGCAACCAGTTATACAGATTGATGGTCAACCACAGACGTCGCGTATTATATCCAGAGTGTGATGCTTTTGGAGGTTTGTGTTCGATTTTATTGAAAAGTGAATTTACGAAATCAAACATAAAAAAGAACATTTATGTCATAAAAAGACTGACTGAACGTGTGACCCGGTTCTCTTGTGATAATGGCACAAGATGGCAGTGTTTCTTGGCCTATAATGATATGATACATAAATGTACAATCTGATATATAGAAGGTAAATTATTGACAAAGCTGGACAGATATATCACAAAGGTATTCCTAAAATGAGGAGTATCGTGCAGGAAAAAATTTCAGGTAATGAGGAAAATATGGACAAATGAGCGAATTCTTGAAAGTATGCCAAAACTGAAACATAAGGTATGTGCTGATAGACATGATAGTAACAGAAGCAGCTCATGTCATTACTTTCTGAAGAACCCGACGAAAACTGATGGAACATGATTTATTTTAGAAGGAAATTCCGATTTTAGGGATACTTTTTATTACACTGCCGCGAGCCCTATATATATGCAAAAATAGAAGCTATATGTTTAAACGATTTCACGACGACTTGACTGTACCGTTTAAAATATTTCTTTGTTCGTAGAGAATAGAACATTTTACCATCTACGAGTACTACTAGTAATTTTTTGAGTGAATAAACGTGATAAAATTGCAGTCGTTTATACCTTCATTATGTTGTATTGTGACGATAAATACTGCTTCTTAATGATGATAAGATGTTTTATACTTTTTTGTTTATCAACTTTAGAAATTAATAAACCTCTATAGTAGATAAACGAAAAAGTGAATATAAATGCGTAATTGCAAATGCTAGTTAACAAAATCTTGCCCAACTTTTAACTCTTAAACATAGTACACATGAGATACTTTGGAATGTTTAGACACTAGACAAGAAAGGAGTAGATTACCTAAGATCTATATTATGTAGGTAGTATTTATAGGACATTTAAAAGTTGTGCAAAACGCTTTAAATTTCACACACACGCGCGCTGGTCGGTTATACTATTTTTTACAGCAATTGGCTCACTTTAATGTAGAATTACATACAACTGACCGATATATACCCAAACTCCTCATCTCGGCAACCTGTCAAAAATTACCGCAAATTATATTCAGCTTCCCAAAATGGTCGATAGATGGCTTGTAAAGGTCAAATGTGTGCTGCTAAAAAAACTTTATAAATCTCACAGGATGAGCGATAAAAATAACTATCAAGTTCAGACAAATTTTAACGAGAAGGTTTCTCCTGACCTTGGATTTGACCTTCAAGGTTATTTAAAGGTCAGCTTTATTTTTTAATAGAAATCCTTATTTTTGATGCCGGCAATCGAAAGAATGGAAAATTTTACGTTCAAATACAGATTGGAGTCCAAGGTTAGGGTATCTTCTAAAGGTCAAATGTGTGCTGTTAGGTAAACCGCTATAAATCTCACAGGATTATCAATGAAAAACAACTATCAAGGTCGGGTCTTTGGTAAAATTTAACTAGCGAGTAACGGTGATCTTGGATTTGACCTTGATCGTCACCTTCAGGGTAATTTAAAGCTAAGCTTCGTTTTTTGAACGAAAATCCTTATTTTCGATGCCGGCAATAGGAAATTCAAGATCAAGATGACCCCTAGAGGTCAAATAGGTTAAAAAAGTTCAAATATGTGCTGCTAAACCTATAGAAATCTCGCGGAGATCGTAACTGGTAAGGTCAGCTCTTTAGTAAAGTAGCGATGATGTTGGATTTAACCTTGAGCCTAACCTTCAATGTCATTTCACCCAATACGATAAGACTATTCAATCGGTCTGTTAATTATGAATTTTTGCTGAAGCTGAAAATCATTTACAGTCATTTCTCTTGGCCACCTTTGATATGAATTTTTTAACGGATAGTTCGTCGTTGAGAGGTTTTTATTCTAACGAAATTGCAACCTCAAAAAAAGGACAAAGAATTACCCTTCAAAATATGACTTCCAAAAGCATTTCTGTCTTGAGTTTCAAGCTTATACAGATAGCGAAGGCATATCTCGATCAATTAAATGTTTAAAACTACCATACTACCATATTTGAGGGCAAATATTACATCGTGATTTTGGTATAAGTATAGTTCAGTATGATGAGAAAAGTGAAAGAAACTGCTTGGATGAGGACAGAGGCATAGTGAAAATAGAAAGTTCTTTTGGTCCATGAGTCAACCTATTTAGTCCATCTATTGCTTCAGAAGTTCTATTTAGATATGGCAAAATAAAAAAGCATAAACATAACTTTTTTGGCCAGAGGCTAGATTTTTGCGAGCGTTAAAGATAACTGCATTTATTGAGGATCGATTACCATTCAATACAAAAAACTGGCCTCTGCAAAACTGAAATACGTTTTCTTATCGGAATCAATGTTATACAGGATGTATATATGTATAATTTTAGCGATCCATACCACTAGAAGTGACTTGGTTACAATCTTATTGTTACAATATCGACCCATCCAAATTTGAAAGATGATATATTAATTTGTGATTACAACAATTATGCCTCATTCCACTGTTTATTGTCATATAATATATCTAAACATTATGTACAGGGCGTTGCGGTAACATTAAGTATGTCGAAAACTGAAATCTAATACCTCGACACTGCCCTTGAAAACAACAAGGTTAATTCAAGGTTAAGTCAACCCTGATTTGTATTCGGAAACGAAACCGACCAAAATTATTAGAATACTGAAATTTAAGACCTTGACATTTCAAGGTTCCTTTGTAAGGTCAAACATATGTGGATACCTTGATAAATGAGGTAACCTTGACGAGAAAAGTCAAATCAAAAACACTATTAACTAATTAGATGACTGCAGCGTTTCTTCCAAGTAGTACATTCAACCAGACCTCGCTCTACTAACAATTGACCTTGCCCTAGAAACTAAGCACCACCAAATCGCATCGCCCTGTATATATTTTATCAACCACTACAACTAACACATTTACGGTCTCGTTAATAGTTACTTATCGTAATTTTTTATACAGGCAGTGCTTTTGTTGTAAAGTAATACGATACGAACGGCCTTTACACACGCCGTGGCCGATACGTCGACCTTTTTGTTTTTTTTCCCACGAGATTCTTCGTCATCGTAGTCATTTATTGCTTGAGATCATCTGAAGTGAAAGAAGGTTGCGCTTTCGTTTCTCCCAGCCGAGAAGTTCGGCCCAGTTTCACCCGAAAGGTTCCTCTTCGATTATCGTTGAGCAGAACCGGAGTCCTTCGCTACTTTCTTTGTCTAATGATATGCTCAATTCGGACTGGAAAGAGAAAAAAATTGCTGAACAAAGGTGCAATTGAGTCGTTTATTATCGTGTAGAAAAAGATTATGCATCTAGGGCGTTAAGCATGCGATTATGGCCCGCAGCGTGGAATGAGAGCTGGGACGGGTAGAAGTCGACAATAACGAAAAATAACAAAGGACTCCAAATGTTTTGAAAAGTGTGGTTTTACCTCTTCGTTGAGTTTTTCTAGCAGTCGTCGCTTGTCTGAATTCAGGCGGTCCACCTCTTCAGCTTGTCGCGCGCTTTTGATACCCGATATCTCTAATAAAGCTAGATGGGCATCTTTTTCGCTAATCGCAGCTTCTAACGCTTCTCGCCTAAACAAAAAAAATTGCAATGTTACTTTATTGTTATTTTATATTATATTCCTAGGAGGGATAAAAAATATCGGTTGAAAAAGACAAAAAAAAAACTAAACATATACCGCCACCATTGGGGCTTGAACCTACAACCTCCCTGTTCAGAGCTTACGCTTCAGCCACCCATCAACGGTAACCCGTGGTGGGATTTATAAAAAAACGAAAATATAAACTAGCCACCATTGGGTCACGAACCTACAATCTTCCTATTCGTGGCAGACGCTTTAGCCACCCAGCAAAAAATAAAAAAAAACTCGCACCCCTGGGAATCGAACTTACAAACTTCCTATTCAGAGTAGACGCTTCAGTCGCCCAGCGACGGTGACCCGTGGCGGGAGGTATATAAAAAAAGAAAAAAAACTGGCCACCCCTGGGGCTCGAACCTATAGTCCCCCTATTCAGAGCACATGCCTCAGCCTCTTAGCAATAGTAATCCGTACCCGCGCTAGATAAGCTTCTCCTGAGGGATATTCCGTCATCCAGTTCAAGTGGTGTCCAAAAGGCGGACGTAAATCCCAACAATGCCGAGAATTTTTCTGAGGATTTCAACTGGTCACTTTGCTTATCGTATACTTACTTCATACGTGCAAGGTCTTGCAAATGTTGTTTCCGCTCTTTGACGAGTGTGGTCAGGTCCCTTTCCATTGCAACCATTTTGGCCGCATACGGCTTGCAGGAGTGACATCTCATTGCTTGGGCGGACTGAAGTGACAGCAATCGTTGCTCTAGCTTCAACAACTGAAAAATATATATAAAATTTTTTTTAATATTCCTGACTTCAATTGGCTCAACTTCTTTCAAATCCACCCTCTTCAAGTAACCTAAGAATTAACAAGCTTATGTTCCTTTAAACGTAACGTCTTATGCTATCTTCAGAAGTTTTACCAGTTGCTTTGTTAATATCTGCCCTAATAATAACTACCTAACTTACTGTGTCCATAATTTGTTTCCTCTTCTTCTCCTCCTGATGAAGGACAGCTTCTCTTTCCGTAGACAACTTGATGCTATCTCTAAGCGCATCCTCTAACTCCCTAATTCTATTATCTTTCGTATCTTTGACACGCATCATCTCTTCATACTCGCTCTGTTTCTCTATAAAATCCTCAACATTCTTCAGTTTCATCTCTAATTGTGATATAATCGTATTTTTCTCGTCTACTTGGTGCTTCGTCTCATCTAAAATCTTCTTAACCTCTAAAATCTGCTCGTTTTTAAACTCTTTCGCAGTTTTTCCAGCCTCGACGGAGGCTTCGCTTGTATCCTAAGTGTAAGCAAAAAGAAAGAAACATACATTCTGTAACGTACGAAAAAACGGAGTCACACACAATAACAGACCTCAACGGACATGGAGGGTATACGGATTTCGGGAATGAGGCAGCATTGTGATTTGTGGCGGTTGTTGGGGTAAATACGGTAAATGACAAGACTAGAAAAAGCTTTTTAAGAAGCCGGCCGGTCCAGCCTGATTATACATACCCATCCGGAAAGAGGAGCGGAAAAAAGAAAACATGCGTTAGTAGTGTTATTAGTAATCATACTTCAAAGGTTGACCGGTTTTAACCGTCCTGATTTTTTACGAATCGCAACTTGTTAGTCTTATTAAATACATAAAAATGTTTGTACAGAAATAAAGTAAAAAACATGGAAGACAACAACACAATTAAATTGGAAACAGAATAATTAACAGAACAGTGATTTTTTTTGCAAAGGGTGTTACGCAAAAATCACGATGGTTAAATGTGGCCAGCTCTTGATAACTTTTCGAATTCTTAACTATACATACCTCTTCCTTTTGTGCTTGTTGCTGTTGACTCCTCAATTTTGCTTGTGCAGCTTTGAGAGCCCTGGAAAGTAAAAAAACGAATTAAGGGAATTGCCTGCAATCTAGACCAAAACTCGATCTTTGAATAAGTCAAGTTCGTAGCTTAATAATTCAACATCGATTTAATTTTCTACCAGAAATTTGGCCGCGCGGCTCTTCGTGATTTGTTGACGGTCTTGTCACTTGTAACAATGAGAGAAGAAAATAAAAAACATGCCCTACAATATCTCCAATCATTGTATAGATGAGAGCTTGACAGAATGCTGCAATTCCACCTTCCACAATACTTACTGTTGCAATTCTGCAATCTGTTTTTCCTTCGCATTCTGTTCCTCCTGGCTCATCTGAACCAGTTGTAACAGTCTTTCCATCTCCGTAGCAGATCTCTTCGCTTCTTCTTGAGCCTGTTCCATCTTCTTCTCAGCTTCAGCTAGTTTCTTGTTCAGTTCATTAGCTGCCGCTGCACCACCTCCAGCCTAAAAAAACAATTGATCTTGCTTTCATTTTGAAAGTCTCCCCTGAACCTGACGCCTCTTCTAAGGCGGACTCCTTGTTACAGTTTTTACCGGAATCAATATCTTCAGAAACTTTAGCCACAGCTTATCTTTCAACGAATATTTTTCAAACATTGCAGAAAACCTCATTAATAAGATTTTCAAAGAAAATCAATGATTCGCACACGCACTGTGAAATTTTACCTTCTGTAATGACTGTTGCAACCGATCCAGTTCCTGTTTCTGCTTCTGCAGTTGCTTCTCCATCTCAGCCAATTGTTTCTCCTTGTCTTGCACTTGCCTGTTCTTCGTGTCGACCGATTTTTTCTGTTCGTCGAGTTGCCTTCTCGCCTCCTGGAACTGCTTCTTCTCTTCATCCAGCTGCTTCGCTTTCGCGGCGAGGTCTTCTCCGCCTGGAGCCCTCTGAGCAGGAGCTGCGGCGAGTCTCTTCTGGGCTTCCATCAGTTCCATCTACATGGGAATGAAAATAAAATGAGAAAATCCGCTGTTGGTACCGTGAAAGGCACCACCGTTTGTTGAAGGATACAAAAGGATGACTTATAGATAAACGCCTTTGAAATTTTCTCAAGGTCAAGCCCTTAAGTTAATGTGCCGGGTTCAATGTTTATGGGATCATCTCAAAAGAAAAATGATAGGTGCTGCATGCACAGAATGTTGTCAGCACGTCAAAATGTCAAAACAGGACCATGTAATCATCGGTTCGAAAAGTCCCAGTTTTCATAATACCAGCTGTTTAACCTCTATGTTTAGTAGAATCTTTTGCGCTGGCGGTATTGAAAAAATAAAGGTTATATTAGCGAAATAAACATGTTAAAATGAAAAAAGAACAACAAAAATAATGGTTTATTTTCACGAAAAAAAACAAAAAACAAACACGCACATCATCATTGCCTCTAAATAAACAAAGTATAAAACATTTGACAAAAAACAAGCATCTAGCTGCATGACTGGAAATCAGGTAACTGACCTGATTCCTCTCGAGTTCCTGGACCAACATTTCCAGCTGCGCCTGTAATCTCTCCTTCTCAGTCGCAGTATTCTTCACCTCCGCTTGTGCCTTTTCCAATTCTTTCCTCAACCTCTGCGTCTCTTTGTCATCCTGCGGCGGTGGTTGAATGCCCCTCTCCTTCTGGTACTGCGCCATTTGCTGCAATTGCTGTTGCAGTTGCTTCTCCATCACTTGTATCCTCTTCTGCAGGTCCTGAGCGGTCTTCTCGGCTTGGTCTGCACGATCCGTCTCTTGTTGGACGACCTTTCTCCATTGCTCCAATTCCGAGTCGCCTCTTGCTCCAGATTCTTGCAGCAGCTTCTCCGCTTTATCGGCTCGTTGCTTATGAGTATCTCTTTCTTTCTGGACAGCTTGCAGTTGATGTTGAAGCTTCGCAATTTCCTTGTCTCTATTCTCCAACATTTCTTTCACTCCTCGTTCCGTATCTTGTGTCATCTTCTTCTGCTCTGCCTTTAATCGCGCAACTTCCTGTTTTTGCTTCTCCAGTTCGGTCTCGCTGTTGTTCAACTCTTGTTGGAAGTTCATCAACATATCTTGAGATTTCTCTAGCTGCATCACAAGTTGGTCCCTTTCCATGGTCAGTTGCTTAATATCAGCTTCGTATTTAATGATCTGCTTCTCAATAGAATCTCCTTGCCTGCCTTGTTTATCCAGCATACTAGCCATCTTATCTCTTTCCCTAGAAACCTGAGCTAGCTCTTGTTGAAGCTTAATCATAGCCTCTTGAGTCCTGTGATCCACCGTCCTTCTCTGACTATCCAAACCGCTTCTGATTTGAGTAAGTTCAGCTCTAAGTACGTCCCTTTCTTGCTCCATGGTCTTCCAATCCAACTTGTCACGCTCTATCCTCTCATGCATTCTCGCCAGCTCAGTTGCCATGCGCTCAAACTCAATCTTCGTGGCTTCGTTGGTCTGTAAGGCGTTAGTGAGGTGCTGCTGAGACTTCTCCAGTTCTTGAGCCAGTCGTCCTGCTTCCATTTCCGTGGCATCTCTTGCTTGTATCGCCTTTTCAAGTTTCTCCTTAAGCCTTTCTATCTCTAGTCTCTCATCGTTCCTGACCTTATCAGCAGCAAGAGTTTGCCGCCTCTCAGTCTGAGCTACTTCCATCCTGAGTTTCTCGTTATCCTTCTCAAGTTTCTCGCATTGCATCTTGAGCTTCTCGTACCTGTCTCTCAACTTCTCGCATTCGATTACGGCACGTTCGAGCTCGTGTCGTTGCTTGTCTTGACCTCCTGCAACCTTAGCGACCTCCTGTCTCGCAAGTTCAAGTTGCATGCTGACCTCGTGCAACTTCGTTTCTAGTTGAGAGTTTGCGTTAAGCGATCTTTGCAGCTCTTCCCTCATCCGTTCTATCTCCGCGTTCTTTTCTTTTTCTTGCTCGTAGGTGTATTTGCCTCTAGTGTTTTCGACCAAAGCTAGTTCTTTCCTTGATTTGTCTAGATCGCCTAGAGTCTTATCCAATCTTTCTCTTAACCTGTCGATCTCAGATCTGAGCCTATCGTTCTCTTCTTTGGTCCTGTCGTCTCTGTCAAATTTGGAGTATCTGTCTCTACCAGGTACTGAGGATTCTCTGAGAGCATCGTATTCTGCCACCACTTTTCTGAACTCAAGCTGCAACTTATCATGCTTATCTTTGGCTTTCTCCAATTCAACTTGCACCCTAGCGCTTTCCTCCTGACTCTTCTCGTAGCTAGCTTGGACCTTAACCAACTGACCGTGGGTTCTCTCGACTTCATATTGGAACCGTTCGTTATCAGCGTGGAGTTTCTCTTTCTCACTTTGGAGTCTTCGTATCTCAATCTGGGCCTTCTCATATCGTTCCCTCACCATCTCAACATCAATGTTCAGTCGTTCAAGTTCTTCTTTGCCCTTTTCTTCCAGCTCTTTGGATCGAGCTAGTTGCATAGCAGTTCTTTCGTACATTTCTTGAACTCTTGCGATTTCATCTTGAAGTTTCCGTTGGTCATCTCTGGATTTCGTGGCAAGCATTTGCTGTTTGTCCAGCTCTATCTCTAGCCGTTCTTTGTCTTGCTGCACGGTGTCCAGTTTGTTTTGAAGCCGATATAGATCGCTTTGTGACCTGAAAGCAAAATCGAGGTATCAGTAGATAGTACCAGTTTGCACAAAGGTGATTACAATTATAAAAGGAAGATGAAGGAATCAAGCCTATACAGAATTAATCAATTGTCTTTATGATTGTTCGAAATATGTTCATAATATTGACCCATTGACTATGTGTTCTCTTCTACTTCGTCTAAGAACAACTTCAGTAACAATCTCGCGGACTTAGTGAGTAATGATACTCCTCATTAATTGTTTAATGTCGCTATTTTCCGAAAATTTGTTTTTAGCTCCTGAGGATGATGCCGTCGAAAGCTTGAGTTATAAGTTAAAAGAGTGTGCTATGCAAAACTTTGCCTTCGTCCTAAAGAAATTACAAGAATTCCTTCATATATATACTTAATGAGTAATGATACTCCTTATTAACTGTTTATTGTTGCTATTTTCCGAAAATTTGTGTTTAGCTCTTGAGGATGATGCCGTCGAAAGCTTGAGTTTTAAGTTAAAAGTGTGTGCTATGCAAAACTTTGCCTCCGTCCCAAAGAAATTACAAGGATACTTTCATATATATATATATATATATATATACATATATATAATGGAAGGAAAAACATCATCACACATCAGGGACTCCAACACTGGTCCGTAAAACCGCGTGATAGTAACTCAACATCGAAGAAAAGAAAGAAGAAGTGAACTGTCACGTGGAATACAGTTAAATAAAAAACATATTGCCAATGTCATTGTACTTCTAGAAAGTCGCATAGAGTCGCCAAAACACCAGTAAAAAGTTATGTTTATATATGATTTGGCCACGAAATGGTGAAGTGCTGATGCATCATCGGTATACTTGGGAGCTATAAGAGCATATAGCAAGGTCGGATGATCCATTTCATTTTTCTCACCGGTCATATTTCTCAAGCATCTTCTCAATCTCCCTCTGCATGCCTTCCCTATCGTCAACCGCTTTTTGCGAAGCGTAAATCGCTTTGTCTAGCTTGTCCTTTAGTATGTCGACCTCCGTCAGCGCGGCGTCTCGCTCGATTTGCAGTTTCTGTTGCAGCGCGTGCGTTTTCTCCCACCGTTCTTTCATGACGTCGAGTTCCGTTTCGAGGTCGGCGCGTTCTCGCTGCGCTTTCGCTATCTGCGTGAGCTGCGACTCTACGCGCTCCTTTAGTTTCTCGCTTTCATCCTGGAAACTGTCTCTTTCTTTTTGCAGCCTCGTGATGGTACTCTGGAAATGAAGGGATCGGTTAGAGCTGGAGGAGATTTTAACAATGTTTAAAAGTAAAGGATAAAATTTATTCAAACGACGCGCAAATAATTAATGCATTGTATCATTGCATAATAAGGTAATATATATATTATGTCCCACGTTAATCTTCCCGTCTAAATGTTTCGAGAAGTATGCATGATAGAAAAAAGTTTGGAACGTAAGTTTTTGGGATTCAAGTGCCAGAATGATGAGGACTTTGATCATGACCTTGATTGCTACCTGCAAGGTCATTTTAAGGTCAAGTGAATACTTTCAAATAGAACTATCCCTTTTTCACACCGAATTGAAAAGAGAAACTTTTACGTCCGATTATGAAATTGACCGTGATGATCAGCCTGACCTTCAAGGCCATTTCAAGGTCAAATCAAGACACTAAAAACAATTTTCACTAGAAAAAATGTGCGACACCTCTATTGGGAGCTTCAGAGAGCCATACAAGGTTAACCTTGACCTTGAGCAAGAACTTGATCATGACCGAGCCCTTGGGCATGACCATAACCATTGTCATGTCCATGACCTTGAACAACTCTAACCATGTTATTCACCATGGACTTGACCTTGAATGCAGTATTGCATTGACCTTGACCAGGACCTGTACCATCACCTTGACCTTGACTTTGACGATGACCAAGGTGTTGTCAAGATTTTACGTGCATTGATATAAAATTGTTTGATCTTTGCAATTTTGGCATAAAAATCAGGGGGGGTTGCCTTACAAATATCATTAATCATTGATCATCACCTTGATTGCGACCTTCAAGGTCATTTTAAGGTCAAGTGGATATTTTCAAATAGAGTTTTTCACACCGAAATTGGAAAATAGGAATTTTTACGTCCAAATATGAATTTGACTATGATCATCAGCATAACCTTCAAGGTTGTTTCAAGGCCAAAGCAAGACACTAAAAACAATTTGCACTGACAAAAATGTTTGACAACACAATTGTGAGCTTTGGGGGGCTATCCAAAGGTAACTTTGCTATTGGCCAATACCTTGACCATAGTTATATCCTCGATCATGACCTTGACCAGAACCTTTAAAATCATCTTGACCATGACAATGACCATTACATTAACCTTTACGTTGACCTTGACCATGACATTGATGTTGACCATTACATCAACCATTGCATTGACCTTGATCATGACCATGACCTTCAAATGACCTTGACCACGACCTTAACTATCACTTTCAAGGACATGTCAAAATTTTACGCAAATATGAAATTTCTTAATATCCGCAATTGTAGCATAACAATTAAAAGGTTTCATCACAAAAAACATTGAAGATTGACATGACCTTGACTCTAAGGTCAATATCATATTCGGACGTAACACTTCCTGCTTTCGATAGATTCTGTTTTTAGATAGATATAACAAAATGATTCATGGACATCTTTAGTTTCAGATACTCACTTGAGTTTTTTCTACTTTATCTCTAAGCCGATCTGCTTCTACCTGGGCTGATTCTTTTTCCTTCTGCAGTCGAGCAGATTGGCCTAGAACCTTGTCCAATTGCGACTGTATATTCTCTAAATCGTACCCTAGCTTTTCTTTCTCTAACTGGATCTGAAATCAAAAAAAAAACATTTATTGCTGCGAAAATATATTGTTTGGAAATCAACATTGACATGATTCCTCAAAATTGTATTTCTGGTAAGTACATATGGAGCTGTATCAAATATGGGCAGCTTTGGTATATATTGGTACCAGGAACGACCCCTGTGGAACACCTGAGTTGGTGTCGCGGGACCACGACAGAATCATTCTTTAAATAGTATTCAGGACAGTGCAAGCGGGAATATAGAGTAGAAATAGCGAACAGATCCTTAAGCAGCATTCGAGTTAATAACTTACGAAGAGGATCACCTATGTACCTAGATGCATATCTCATTCAAAGACGACAGAAAATTGCACTTACTAGATTTATAATATTTCTATGTTAATATGATAATAAGTTTCCAGAATACTTGTTCGTACCTGAGGAATATATAATAAGAAATACGATAAACGAGTCTTACCCTTCTGGTCTCTCCAAGTGACTTGTCTAGCTTTTCTTGGAGCTTGTCTACTTCTGTCTGCGCCTTGTCTAGTGCGTTCTGAAGCTTGTCTTGTTGCAGCTGGGATTTTCCCAGAGTCGCCTGTGAACGTTCCAGTTCTAACAGAATAAAACATTATTGTCCTTCGTCGGAATTCGGTTATATGATAAAGAGAACATCGACAGACAATCTGTACCATATAAGCGAAACACCTAACATGCAACGATAAAATAGTCTCAAAAATTAAAGAAAGAGCGAACTCTGGTCTCATCAGCGCTGCATTATCTGCAGTTCCATAGTAGTAGCTTAGGTATCGCTTAATACCCGTTTTACAGTCAGCACGAACACGGGAAATGTTGACCAGACGAGTGTGTATCAACAAAAACAGTTGATTGTCATTTTCCTGCAATTCTGGTGGAATGCAAATGTCTCCAGGTCGGTCCGGTGGTTTGTGGTGTAAGCATACAAAATATCTCCTACACATTTTTCATGCGGGTTCAATCATGTAGCATACAAATTCACCTAAAGGGTTCACAAGTCTGGTTAATGTCACTTAACACCACCGCCCTTAGGCCTGTTTGTGTTATAGATTCAATTTTTCCTCTAGGCACTTGTTCCCAGGGTGAGCTGTTATTTACACGCCAACGGGTATTACGGCCACTTCTAAAATCTTATAGTGCGCGTTGTGTACCTAATTACAGTGTTATTGCGCTGTTGGTTGTGGTGTTTTGATTACCTGAAGAGGTCACTGAGTATTTCCTTTATTCTATTGTACTACATGGATTTTTAGCCATGATACTTTTATATCCATGATCATGAATGTCGTAAGCCATATTCATAAACATTGCATCATATATCTATATTTCTATTAATGGCTTATGGGCTCAATAATTTCCAATAAGGATTGGGTTATTAAATGGCGCATACAGGTGTGACGCCTTCAGTCTCTGGGGGTTGTTATGGGACTTTCGGAGCCCGATTGCTGGGTTCAGGTAGTTGTCCTTTGCTGCTCGCTTTCCTCTATCACAGGAAATGTTGGAGCGCTTTGGATGTTGACACGACGGGTTTTGGCCGAAGTGACATCCAGGTCTGTGTGACCATCTTGGCAGTCGCCGGAGTCTGAGAGTTTCTCATGGCAGGATGTGTATAGGGATTGTTACTTCAAAGTTGTCGGAGCTTTTGGGAATTGACACGGCAACGTGATCAATATAAGTAGGATATCTAATACAGTTTATTTTAATAAAAATTTATAGAGAGCTTATGTACTCGTAATCAGCCACAAACATGTAAGATGTTTGTTTAATGTAAATGGTTTTTTGAGACGACCGTTGTACAGGTTGTGACAGAAAGAACCAAGCGGTTTCAAACAGTTGAAAAAATACATCTGGATCTCCGGAAAGAAGATTTCTTAAATTAGTAAGTAGCTTATACCATTTTATATGTAACACGTTTTGAAAGTAATGAATCAAACACAAAAAAAAATAAATATTTTCTATTTTAATAGAAGGCATGTCTGATATGTCGATGTAAAACGATGCATCAAGTTTATTATTAACCAGACTAAGATAATTGACGACTGTAAATCAAAGAATCAAAATTCATTACTTGAAGTAGCATATTGTGTACCATAAACTTTGAAATGAATCTATTTAAGGCTCTTACGCGTGACATTTCAATAGCTGAAACTGCAATTGGATAAATTGGCGACCAAACAAGGGCAGCATATTCCAGTTTACTCCTAATAAAAGATGTATATACTGTTTTTAAACAACGTCAATTTACTGTCAAATATCACCTTTAAATCTTCGAAAGTTTGCCATGTCTCTAGATTGGTGAAATAGACTACAAGTATAACATTTTGAAACCGCCTAGATGTTTCTGCCGCTCCCTGTATTAGCATACAGTGCATATACATATGAGACATTGAAAATGCTGTTTATCTAAGGATCTAACCTTCCCTGAGTTTCTCCAAGTCCGCGTAAGCCCGATCCTTGTCCGCGTGCAGCTTCGCCGTGGCCGACTGTGAGCGCTCCAACTCCTCGCGCAGGCTGTCCTGCTCCTGATGCGAGTTTTCCAGGCGAGCTTTCAAACGGTATACTTCCCCCTGACTCTTTTCCAGCTTTTCTTGCAGTTGAGTAGCCTCTTGGCGGGAACGTTCGGCGTCCGCTTGGGTAACGCGCAACTCCGCCTGACATCTAAAAATTAAAAACAACTTGTTTTTGTTGAATATTGAATGCACTTACAGTTTATAGTGTACGACTTGTGTAGTAAGTTCATTGCCGCCCAAAAACGAAGGTGCTGGTAGGCGGTGCCGTCCTCCCTAACTTCATTCCAAACAATTACTAACCTCCTTAAATCCGACGAAGTCTTGTCGGCCTTCTGCATGTGGTCCAGCGCGTGGCTGCTGGTACTAGTGTGGGACGTGGAGGTACGCCCATAAGAGGTACTGGATGGTTGTACCTAACTACATTTCAACCAATGACTAACCTCTTTAAATCCGAAGGTGTCTTGTCTTCCTTCTCCTGCATACGGTCCAGCTCGTGGCTGCTGGTACTGGTGTGGTACGTCGAGATACGCCCAAAAAAGGAGGAGCTAGTAGGTGGTACCGCCCTCTATTTTAAACAATTACTAAATTAAGTCCGATGATGTTTTGTCGGTATTCTCCTTGATGCGGTCCATCTCGTGGCTGCTGGTACCGGTGTGGTACGTGGAGGTACGCCCAAAAGGGGAGGTGCTGGTCGGTGGTACCTAACTACACTTCAAACAATGACTAACCTTCTCAAATCCGACGACGTCTTGTCTGCCTTCTCCTGCATGCGGTCCAGCTCGTGGCTGCTGGTACTGGTGTGGTACGTGGAGGTACGCCCAAAAGGGGAGGTGCTGGTAGGTGGCGCTGCCTGCGCGCGTTCCAGCTCCGCTCGCAGCCGATCGTTTTCCAATTCCAGCCTCGACAGTCGCTGACGCGCTGCGTCCCAGTCTGCTCCGCCAACTGCCGCTTTGTCCAGTTCCGCCTTCGATTTGCCTTAAATGACAAATGACAGTTGTGAGAGTGCGTCGAACAGAAGATAGTGAGAAAGTGCCGAAACTTTTAGGACATACGTTAAACTCCATTACGGTGGATAATGCGACTGCTTTTTGACACGTAGGTACAATTCGTCGTACAGAACGCATTAAGCAGACTTTATAAAAAACTGGAGCAATTGTAGTAGCTGAACTGTCGACATTGAGGATCACAAAAAGCAAATGCTCACATTACTCATCTGTATGAAATTTTACTAAGTCAAAAGGTATATCATTGTTTATGTGCGTATCTTGTGCGAATATATG
Organism: Acanthoscelides obtectus; assembly: GCA_963669975.1. NCBI lineage: Eukaryota > Metazoa > Arthropoda > Insecta > Coleoptera > Chrysomelidae > Acanthoscelides > Acanthoscelides obtectus. Next base: position 7,129,125 of record CAVLJG010000010.1, read on the forward strand.
ATGCAAGAAGTAACTATTTGTTCTACTATGTCTTACCTTATCACACTATACATACGAATATAGTGCGCAATTTGGTATATTGAATGGCAATTTAAAAGTAACATTGCTACTTAACATTAGCTCTTTAAAGGTGCCATGTAATTTGAGATAAAAATCCTCTACAGTCGTTTCAAATGAAGCATAAAATTATATAACCACAGACATAAGTTTTAAAATTACAGGATTTAAGGTTTCTACCCGAACGCCTCACATAAAATTATTATGACAAATAAACGTGACCTGAAACAGCATTCATGCTTAACGATTAGTAGTAAAGATTGAAGCTAGACTTATGGGTGGCATAAATCCAAAGACATAACCTCTGATCAATCAATTCCTATTAATTGAGTCTGGTATACGTATATGTTTTACCATAGTGTCATACCTCAATGTAGGATATTCAGTAGTGACCTCATATTTTAATATCTGTTCAATTAATCTAAACTTTGATTATATATATTTTTTTCCAAGCAAGCAGACTTACCCAGTTCTGACTGTGAGCTCTCGAGCTTAGCTTCTAGCCTATCTCTGTCATTCGACAGTCGCTCTAACCTTGCAGTCAACTTCTCGACTTCACTGTTCAGAGCGTGGATCTTCATTTTGTATTCGGCGATCTCCCTTTCGTGCAGTTCCCTCTCTTCTTGTTTCTCCTGCAACGAAATTATTTCTTGGTAATGCAGACGCAAGGCTAAGGACTAAGGACGTGTGAATGAGCATAAAAGCTGTATCTTACGATCCCGATGACGTCTGCAGCCTGACTGTTGGCAAGGTAATCAACGCACGCGAATATAAGCTTTATGATTACTATACCTTGACACCGATTCACTGATATATTAAATCTGACTGGAAAATCCTAAACAACACGGGTTATAGATCGGGTTTCCGGGGAATCTCAATTTATAGATCAATACCTGTTCTGCACGATCACGTTGCTCCCTCAGCTGCTGCATTTGTTTCTCTTTGTCGCCTATGGCTTCTTCTAACGACGAAAGAGCGCCTTCCGATGAACAATGATGTGCTTGCATCGCAGATAGCCTTGCGCGAGCCATATCTACCTGGTTGTCTTTTTCTTTCAGGAGGTCCTCCAGATTTTCAACCTATTACCAAACACAAGTGAAATACTATTTTTGTTATATTTTTTGCGATATTTGTTAGTACGTTAGTTTGGCAATACAGCGGAATAGAACAAAGGCACATCGCGTTAGTATTGACGTACCATTTTCCATTTTGATAATCGAGCATAATTAAAATTATTCAGAATCAGGTTTTCTAGGTTATACAATTTTTGATGAGACAAAACTCCACCATGTCTGGAGCAGCAGCACATTCATAACTAAAATGGTATAAGCTGATGGAATTTCTAATGTAGTGGGGTGATTCCTGATGTCGTAGTAACACTTGAAGGTCCAATTTTCTAAAAACCCATTATCCCTCTGACCTAAGAAGCTTATAGGTTATTTTCAATTCGTATGGTTACACACAATTTTGTAATTGTTAGTAGAGCAGTTGGAAAATAACATCTCCCAGCATGCATAGATGGTTATTGCGTTACCGTAAATCCCAGCAAACTTTCATACTTACGGATGTCATGTTCGTAAAAGTCACTTTTTCAATTCCACTGTGCACAATTGCACGCGACGCAATAAATCACTGGAGTGGATGCGATATAAAAATGGTAAATTCACTGTTCTAGTTTCATATCAACGGTGCTATTTCCTTTTATATCCAGGCGCACATTTTGCGGATTTAGATTTCCATTAAAATATAATCCTGGCGATACAGTTTATCATAGTCACAAACAGGGTTTACTCTGTTGATTTAGTAAATGATCTGTTGAAAAAGGCGATTTGTTCATAATTGGACCGTTTTATTTTATGAAAAATGTCATAAGCAACTATGCGTATATTAAGGTCGTCGGTGACAATTCTGACAACCGCTAGAAACGACTTTTTAGAACACGCCTTGTGGTGCCCATTGTGAGAAGCAAGTTTGCACATTGCCTTTTCTCTCTCCAAACTTTAGAAGGGTCCTTACGACATAAAACTGCTTTTAAGCGACAATGCTGGTTTTTCGTTCAGAATCCGAGCCCGAACGCGGTTTTCAGACAACGCTCTCCTTTTTACTTAAATTATCCGGTACAGTACAAAAGTGTAAAAATCACGCTGCAGTGAAAGTAGAATTTAATGATGATGTGCTTTGTACAATTTTCATCTCTTACTCAAGATTGCGAAATGGAAATGACTCACAAGAGCACAATTCATTACTAAGACATTTTTATGTATCCACGTCCTTGAATACTTTATATTTTATTATCTAAGCATCCACCGCCATATACCAGACTTTGGTCAAGACTCCGATTCGATCCTGAGAACGCGGAAGTGCTTCTGGACTTGCCGATATGAAGATAAATACACGGCAGAGGGCAGAGACATATTCATTTTAGTCGCAAGTGTTGTAATGAATTAGTGCCAGAATAATAAATTAAACTTTAAATAGTAAAAACGATGCTTTCGTTATGATTTGCAATTTCTTTTTTGTCGCAATTTTTTACCATTATCCGTAATTACTTGAAAAAATTCAATAGCACCGGCTAAAACTGTTGTTTCCACATTTAGTTCAAGTATATCTATGACTTAAGTTCCTTAATCTTAGTTTTCCAAAACTAGTGGAAAAGGAATGAAAATATATTTCCCGAACGATAAAGGTTAAGCAAAAATTTAGGACTATCAAGTCATAAAGTTCCTATATGCAGTTCAAGAAAACATGAATAATGAGATTACGAATACAAAAATCCATGTATACTATAAACATCTCGATCCTTTATTTCTAAAGTTTTTGTATTGTCGATTACAACTGCCTACCTTTCTTTGCAACACATTGATCTTTCTATCCTTAATATCCATATGCTCCCTTAGCTCTGCAATTTCTGCTGCAGCTCTACCTCTTTCCTGCTGGAACTGTTGCTGCTTCTTTTCTATCAACCGGTTCTTTTCTTCCAATCTATACAAACATTTATTCTTCATTATGCAGAACATGAAGACGACAAAACAAGTCAAAAGATAAATCTAAAGACTAGAGGTCTTCAATCTGATCGAAAAATGGAATCACCGATTATAAATTGATTACTATCGTTAGCTCTACAGGCTTTATCGAAATTAAGGAATTCTGAGGTTAAAAATCAAATTAGCAATGATGTATTGAATAAGCGTTCCTCACCTGGCTCTCAGCTCCTCGCAATCGGCCTGCAGCATATTGTAATGCTCCTCCTTAGCGCACAGCGACTCCTTCAGCACGGCGATGTGCCTCTGATAATCCTGATGCTGCTCTTCTAACGTCTTCATCTTGGCGCCCATGGCGAGAATCTCCTGGTCCCTGCGCTGGATCTCGACGCGAAATTCGTCCAGCTGCTTGCACGAAAGAGCATGCGCGTGTTGTCATGCGGGCGAAAGGGGCGTGGCGTGCGAATGTGGGCGGGGCGTCGGGCCTTTGCGCTGCGCGTGCTTGTTCGCGATTGGTTGGGTGGGAGGCGCGACGCGGACGCGTAATGCTCCGGTGGGCGGGGCGGGGTTATGGGTAGGGGGCGGGGCTGAGTGCGTGTCTTGTGTCGTTTGGAAAGTGGCATTGTATATCGACCAGGAAAGTAGCCAGTTGTTATCTGTTCGGCTATTAATATTGCAAAAATTTCATAAAAGTGAAAAGTATCGAAGTAGATATGACAGGATCAAAGAAGAAATAATAAAAATAATAATAGTAACTGTCTTCATTAGGGGAAAAGTTTAGCATAGTGCTATTCCGTCACTTAACCCTAAAAAAATAAAAAACAGAAAACATGATACTTCAATGTTAACAAAGGTAATACTAGTTGTATAAATGTTGTGTAAAAAATATAAATTATAACAGTTTGAAGTATTAAATTTTACAGTGAAAAGAGTGTTTTCTTCAACCATACTTTCCTATTTCTATGTTTATCAAACTTTTAGGAGTGTACATTCCCTTGGTGTCGATCTGCAATGTCAGTTTCCTTGTTATTATTAGGCAATCAAATGTTCAGATTGTTATCACTTAGGCCATATATAAATGTAGTGCATTGTAAGAGTGAAACATTGAGATTTTTGTCTCATAATTATACCTTACTACAAATTAGCGTATGCTATGAATAAGCGAATTTGTCTAAGACCTATAATTCAGAATCACAGAATGTAATGCAACTAGTGTCATCTAGCTACTTGAACATTTTTTCCTACAGAGTAAGCCATAAGAAAGATATATCACAAGAATAACATTCTAATCCTTTTTTTTCGCATAAATATTGTATACATATCCACCAGAAAACATTATTTTTCAGGTAAGTAATTTTTACGCAATAAAATTTCGTATTTTTTATGAACAATCGGGAATTTCTAATAAAATAGCTTTCTTATGTTATAAATAAATATCTCTTACTATACATAATATATCTTTTTGTGGTGTAATAATTCGTAATAGTGCGTAATATTCCAATAGCAACGTTTATTGTTTTTATATATTTTGGCATATATTTTATCGTTGTTTTTATCACATTTTCTTTGATTTAAACTTTCTTACAACGTTAACATCGATATATTGATTGATTTAATATAATTGACTAGTTAAACACGGAATTCTCTACAGGCAATGGCGGCGACAACAGTATAGGTCGAGCTGTATTCTTTGGGTTGAGCTGGCATTGTCTGTAGACTTGGAAAACTCACTAATACTATCTAAAATTTGTCTTACTAGTTTGATTTTCTGCTTAATATATCCACTGCCAGAAAAATACTTTAGTCGTGCAGATCTTTTCAAAATTATAATAATTTCTGAGCGTATATTCTTTGTAGGCAGTGTAGTGTTTCTAAATCTCGTACAAGCATCTTGATAATATCGAGAAAAAGCTGGAGAAGGCAAGAAATATTAAACATCTCAGAGTTTCATGATTTGTGTTTCTCAAAATTTTTTTTTTGGTATGTGCTGGAAATATTTAGGATCACACATTTCTAGTATGAGATGATTTTTAAGTAACTTTATAAAATTATAAACCCGTTTTTGTAAAATTCTGAATTTGTCAAGACTTCAATATTCCCTTTTGATTCCCTGGCCGGTATAGTTACCATATCACAATTTATTTTTCCATATACAACAGTAGATATATTTCTCTCCATTCCAAAAATAAATACGTATATACTAAACTCTTATTTTATCTAATCTATTCCATATAATCTCTATTAAAAGCATCACGTGAACCTTAATTGTCAATTATATATAATATATAAGAGTGGTGCTAAAACAAAATCCAATAATTTTTGAGGTTTCAAATAGTTTGAGTCTATTTCAGCCCACTGTTAGATATTCTTTAATGACATTGAGTAGCATGCTTTGATCATTCTATTGATTCAAAAACAAAAACGTGTATATTTATTATATATATAATAAGGATCTGCTAAACACTTTTTAGTGTCTGATCACTACTATTAGCTACTTTAGGTGTTCTCTATCAGGTACGTTAAACATTAGAGTAGGTACTGGGAAGTACTGGGGAAAAGTTTTGTTTTTAGTGTAAAGTGCAGGGGAGCTAGAAGAAATAACAGTATTTTCTTGAATTGGAACTGAAGCTTGTGGAAAATTGAAATTTGATTTGATGATAGTTGAAGATTGAAAAAATATCTCCATGTCTACGTCATTCATTGCATAAACAAAATTCGAAATTAAAGAACGTTTTAGAGTTTGCAGAGAATTCAAGATCAAGCAAAGGAAAATTAAGTTCATGTGATCAACAGCAGAATGTTAGGCAAATTATGTTTTTGCGTAAATTATTACTGATACTCCATACAATCTATTGGAAGAGTATGAGTAGAGAGACCCCTAGAAATAACAATTTCTAAATATCATGGTCGACAATATCGTTGCTGAAATCAGACTGAGATCCTTTTTAGGATGATTTGTTTTTGAAATGACACTAAATGTTGTCAAAACTACCATTGGTGATACTGGGTTTAGGTGTAGTATATTTCACGCTACTCAAAGTACTTTAAAAGATTGCATATATATTGCATATGATTTACGCATATTCTTTTTATTTCGGCCTAACATTCTTCTGTTGTCGATCACAAAAATGTGTATGGTGTGACCCTGTCTACCGGAGCAGTACGCGATCGAGGTGGCTGCTAAGGCGTTGGTGGGCGGGGCAGCAACGAGCGCGGGCGGGGCTTCAACGATAGGGGGCGGAGCGACAGCGCGCAGGCGATACGACGCACCCGGAGACGGTAAGCGGTGGTAAAACCGAGTCGCAACGGGACAGAGTACCAGAAGAGTCTTAGCCTTTAGTTACAGTCTGCCGATAACGGTGCCGTCCTTGCCGATTTGCACGTCGTTCAACAGGAAACTTACTTGTCGCTTGAAAGTGGGCGGTTGCGCAGGCGGTAACGGCGGCGCTGACACAGGCGGAGCCGGTAGCGGCAACAGTGCGGGGGGCGGAGTCGCGAACGAAGGTAGGCGGTGCAAAGTACCAGTGGAGGCGGTGGTACCGCTCAATCGGTCCACCTCGCCTTCCAGCAGACGCACCTCGCGCTCGAGCGTCGCGATCCGCGCGTCTTTCGTGTCGAGCAGTACCCGCATGGTGCTGCTGGACGGCGACGGCACCAGTTCCAGTTGGGTTTGGAGCGTACGCAACGTGTCGTTGGCAGCTTGCAGTTCCTGCACACACACAACGAGCAGACGGTCGGTCACTGTGTCGCCAAGTCCATAGACGCAATTTATTGTATACATTATGCTATCTGTGTCACTGTATATTAACGTTCTAAAAGATTCATCTTGTGTATTAAAATGTATAATTTGTCAAGGAAAATTACAAAATCAACCTTATAGTTCATTGCTTAGCGTTATTCGCATCTCAGTGTATATTAAAGAATATCATCATTTCACAACGACCATTGCAAATTGATTCTTGTATTCATTTAATCGGATCGATGAAAATAATTGTTATTTAGGATTTAAGATAAAAAAAATTATAGAATGTTTCAACAAAATGTCTCCCCACGTGTAATATTTTTAGCTTGTTCGGGTGTATTGATATAATTTTTATTTTTTCTTAACCTTTAACAGAGGTATCTGTCGTTTTTTAACGAGCCCAATGTCTCCGTCCTTGTGTTTTTATACTGAACACAAGTTCGATCTTCTCTACGTTCTTTCTGAAACAACTTGTGGCTGCAACCTCACCGACGAAATCCTGATGATGCTACCATAGAGAATGCCGAAAGCTTGATTTTATCGTCAAAGGAGTCAAGTTAAGCCTAAAATTTTTGCCAATTTCCCAATTAACAGTTAATTGTATTTTGTACCCAACCAATCGTTGGCTTTGGCAATGACTACTTCTCACGTTATATATATATATATATATATACGTTCATCAAAAAAAACGATAATCGATAATCAATGGAATATAAGGTTCACTTCGTCTAGTGTACAATACAGTTTTTCGATTGAATATACACTAGATTGTACCGATATGAATGAATGTACACGTTAAACTTGGCAACACTGCGACATACCGTTCTATCTGTAGCGTGCCGCTCACCCTTTTGAAATTCGTGTTTTTTATCATCATCAGACAGTTTAGTCGATCACAAAGAAGCTCGCTTTACCACCACCATCATCTCCTTTTTATTGCACGACCTCAGCGGACTTTTTTATCATCGCTTTGATATACATGTGCATAATTTCTTTCGTTTGATATACTCAATAGCATCGAGAAACGCTAGCGGCAAATGATCTGTGTATATTTGTTGGACATTTATCTTGAAAACTACCACCTGGGACATTTTTCTAGTTCCCAGTGCTCCATAAATATTCACAATGATGTCGGAAACATTAAAGGCAAATTAAGCATATTTATATACGAAAAAAAGTTCATATGGTTCTGAAATGCTTCTTTCAACAACAGGAACGTCTAACTTGGTCATTATTCATGGTAAAATGGAAGTTTATTATCAATGGTCATATTAACAAATTGTCTTCTAAAGCATCAGTAGCTGTCACGCCGACGACTCGCTTTGTTTCGTGAAAAAAACAGTACGCCACTAGTTTTTGCAAAAAAAAGTATCAGTCTTAAATCCTAATAGATTCTATTTAATAACTATCCTTCAAAAATGTTCGTTGAGAAAAAAAATTTATTATTAATATTTTTTTTAAATTACATATCGAAAAATTCCAACGTACTCCTTCCATATAGGATCAATATGAGAAAACGTTATTAATTTTTTGCTAAACATTATGCATTTTAGAAATAGGAAAATTTCGGATTCATGTTAATTTGAATTTTTTGTTATATGTTCACATGCTGGATTTGCCCTCAAAATATTTCGTAGCATTCTGTATTCTGTAGACAATGATTTCTACAAAAAAAAACCATACGACGATGTTTTCAAAACTTTATCATAAATATATTTTTATAAAACGTCAAAGAGTATGTTTTTTTTAGAATATGATTCAAAAAAAATCTAATCAAATGTTTAGTACAATCAACAATAATATCACAACCACTACAATACTTCGCCAATTAACTGAAGCTATGCACATATATCAAAGAGATATGATCTAAATCAACTGAAGCCAGTCCACAATGTTAACGGAAAAACATTTGCCTGATTGTATTCCGAAAGAACTTCAACCATCATTATTTTTCCGGTAACATCAAGTTTTTGACACATTATCAGGAACTAATGATTTAAATCTGCTTTTGAATTCAACACGCAATTTTATAATTATGTGTTATTAGATAGCCACATGCAATTAGCTCTAGCTTAGCATCGATCGTTTTACTTCAAGTGACTGCAGTCGCTTTTTAAGCTTCCATAGTGGAACAGAATTTAGATTCTGCGATGTCCTAACGCTGAATGCAATTGAGGCCTCTTTATTACGAGGACACCTCATTTGTCTGTCTTGACGTATCCGAGTGACAGGAGAGATGTCAAAACTTCTATGCGGCTTGTTCTGAGACCTCTTTAACGCTTTATGTAATCATTAACTTCAAGGCTTCCTTATTTCACTACTTTCCTTGAGGAACGCAGGACCCTAGCCATTTTGTTCTTATGACTATGAAATATATATTTTGCTTTAAAAAAGGCCATCTTATTTGATATTTGATACTCCCAATCAAGGCAAATAAAGCATCCTGAAGAAACCACTCAAGGTTGGATAGTTTAACAAATTTTATGTTGCTTTTGAAGATAACTTTTTATGCATAAATATGTGTATAATCTTTCAGAATCGTATAGAACCTAACCAACTAGAAAAAGTGAAAAAACTGGCAATAACGTTGTGTGAATTTATTCCTCCCAATTTGAAATTCTGTGCGACCTTAAGAATTTTTCAGCATATTCTGAGATGCAAAAATTGAGAGTTTGAGTGTAAAACTCCAAATAAGAAGTTTCAGTACTTAGCAGCAACAATTAGTTATCCCAATTATGTGTCAGATTATTCATGAACATAAAATAAGACGATCACTCACTTCACGTACACATCTACTTAACAGATCACTGTCCCCTGATTGCTTCCTATTTTCATCATGGTAAATAATCGATAAAACTGCTCAACGAATAGTAGATTCATCAGTTTTGCTGTTAAAGCTATTCATCGATCACCAAATATGAATAACAAATATAGTGATTCGGAAATTCATTATTTTCTAATTAGGACCTTGGGCACTGAATATCGAGTGAATATGGATAGATACGTGGACGCGCAATTATAGAACTCTTCCGATAAGATCTATAAGAAAAGTTATCGCTTTGTTTTTCGATAAAAACCGATAATCATCGGTTGTCTTTAAAATATGGTTTTTTACGTATAGTAGAGGGAGAAGATAGGAAGATAGATATGTATTTGTAAAAAATTGGTTTAATCTTACTGGTCTGAAAAACAATACTAATCTTCATTTGTGTGATTGTTATATTCCATTTTAACGTAAATTTAGCCTTGATAAGTAGGTTAGTACGTATATGAGCTAGCTCACATTTGACGCTGATTTTGTAAAATTGTTGGTTACGGGGAGTAACACCGCCACCACCTCAACAATCTCAAGATCAAACATGGTCGAGGTCTAGCGTTCAATCAGAGGACTCCTTGATCGTATCATTAACTCAAACAGCACCACCACAAGCATCAAAACAAATGTATAAGCACCTGCTTTTGCGCCATAGCCTGCATTTGTTGGAACATCTGTCTCTCCTCCTCTTTACCTGGAACAGATCCAAAACACCCGTGGCATTAGTCCTTGAATAGCCAGGGAAAGAATGCTAAAGACGCGACATACGTTTCGTTTCTCTGTCCACTGGCTATGATGATGGACCTGCATGAACGAGGATGCATTGATGCACGATTTATGAGCGACTGATGTACACTGGTTGACAAAAAAACAACTCAATCATAGCACATGTCTTGCTTATAAGAGGAAGTTCAAAATAATCCCTATCTATGTCTTTACGCTTTTTGGCGGGTCACAGTAGATCAACAGGAATTACTTTCATATATCCATATTTCTCACACAAGAATATGTAATTCTGCATCGAAATACGCGGACATTTGTTGTGGAAACGCCAAGGAATACGTTTCTTAGTTTTGTCACATTTTCTCGCAAACGTATGGGTTTTTCATTTTTTGTTTGTTTAAGATTTTTCATGATTGCTACGATTACATTCTCTAAAAAACTACAACAATTACATAACATACAAGTATTTAGAAAAACAATACCTGCACCTCTTAGAATTTTCACTGTCCATGAAATGTTTCATAAGCTTTAAACATCATTAAATTTGCAAGTGAACTTTATGGCATTATTTAGTTTACTAATTCAAGTAACCCTTTCTATAATATTGATTTGCCAGTTAAGCATAATAATTGTGGTAACGATTTTCTATCTAATGTCCTAAATGTTGTGACAAAAGATAATTTTTTATTTTAAAAATGAATGACCTAATATGACATGAAATTTTATGTTCCATCACTGAAATTTTTATAACATATATTTTATTTTGATGTACTATAGTTATGACTATTCAACATTATTCTCATAGCTTTATTTTGTAGGGCTTGTAACTTCTGACGGTAACCGCCAAAAACCGTAAAGAAATATTATGTATCAACTTGACCGAAATGAAACCTTGTTGCTATTAAGCATTTTTCAATATTGAATATTATAAAATATATTCAGCAGGTATTTTTTTGCTTAATAAACTTATAGGCATAAATGCTTCTGTAAAGCTGATTTGAAAGCGTATTTTTCAAGATTCTTTTTGGCGACCAGTGTATAGAACGAAGTTTGATCCATATGAGATGCTTTTATGGAAAACGTAAGGGTGATGACCCGGCGTTGCGATTCTGTAAAATGACATACATGATTTTATGTATCTAATTTGTGTATACGTTTAGTGAGTAACATTTTGATTCCTATCCAAGAGTGACCTATTTTGCTTGTTTTTCACAATTTCATTGACTCGGAAGGAAACAATATTATAGATTTGCACCGTCGTCAACACACGATATCAAACTGAACCAAATATTTTTACATGTATCATCTAGAAGAATAAAAGTATTTAAGTAACATCAAAAACCGCCAATAGAAAAATTGGTTTACAATTTTTATTTTTTTTTTCTAGAAAAGCGTGTATATGTGCGTGTATGTAAAATGTTATGAGATATGACAAAAGTGAGCTAAGATCACACAAAACGGCAGGGTCGGCACTGTAACTACGTAAGACTCAAATCCCGTTCAAATTTTTATGCCGCTTGACCGTCTTAAATGTAATGCAATAGATATGATGATTTTCAACCACCAATGATGAACATATTATGTATAACACCAAACCAGTTGAGCCAAATCAATAGGTTTCAATTGGTTAGATCTCGTTAGATAAGCAAATCTATATACGAAAAGGCTTCTTAATCTACAAAAACCGTTCAACCAGAGAGACCCAAACCCTTTCAAGTACACGATTCTTAGTGAGTTACATCCAGGTATCGTCATATTCTCCCCTGGATTTCATTGTCCCATAGTAAATAACCTGTGGGTATTAAGTCTGGAGGACCAGCAGGACACTAATTAATATCTGTAACAATTTTTATATGTCTCTGTTAAACTATACTGACGCTGCTATTACGAGGATAATGAAGTTCTAGCTGCACACCGTAATGCTCGGTTGTTTCTAGATGTTGTTTCAAATCATTTATTATTTTGCAAAAAAATGTTCCCTTTCTATAATCGAACCATTCGGCGCACTAAATAACGTAACACAAATATTTTTCAGCCATGTTTCTTCTTTTTTCACAAAATATCGAATTTTTCGTATTATATAGTGACACCGATTCACTTATTTTTTTCTACGAACCTTCTGATTTGACTCGACCGAACAAATAACCGAAGAGTGTGAGTGTAAAATGTGTGAATGCTGAAAGGGCAAAAAGCTTCGCTGAGGGTGAAACGCGAGATGACGTACGGACAGACAAACATACAGAGAAGGGTGATTTGCGAACGGACAAAGGGCCACTAGCCACTTACCCATGCCTTTGTTTTGCAGCATCTCCAGCAGCTTCTTGATGCTTTCGTCGCGCGCTTGGAGTGTCTGCTTTTGGGTCTCTATTCTTAGCTCTAGCTCCTGAGGGCAGAGAACGGAAAGTGGTGATTATTTAGGGGTGAATGCACAGTTAGGTGAATTGGAATTTTTGCTTTTAATTTGTGTATATATTTGTTATTAGAAACAGTTAAATCTTTCTAAACTTTATCTCTAAAAAACAAACTTTACTAATATGAAATACGTGCTTTGAACCAGGATGTTACAGATCGTTGTAAGTAAAATGAAAAATATAAAATAAAAAATTTAACGAACATAACAAAAATCTCCAAAATTCACTTCCTTAAGCAAAATCGATACTGTTTTGAGCACCATGTATGAGATTCCAAATAACTACTTACTCTAAATACATAACCAAACCGGCTGCACATTGTTGGTTGCTTCTAATTCAAGTATATTTAATTGTTTAGCAACGAACTGTAATCTGATATGGTTAAATGAACAACACTTTGGCTAGCAAACTTTCAAACTGATACTGCGTTTGGTTCCAAACTAGAACGGTGAGAATATTTTGCGCATGCTTTCGACTAGTTTGGTGCAGTTTGCAAGTTTTGTTGGAATGGACAAGGGACATGAATCGTAAAAGTGAATCGATAACTGCTGTAAACAAGCTGAATGAGACGTGAGATAACAAGGAAGTGCTTCTACAATGTGAATTCAAGAAATGGAGATGGTACAACGTATTTTCCATGTATAGGTATAATTCTACAAGGTGCAAATTTGCACCTACAACGAAGGGTTACCAAATTTGGAAGATCATAAAAATTAAGAGCGTTTCAAGTTTGGTTCAATGTTTAGTTTTGAAAAATTTCCAAATTTTCAAAATTTCCAGTATTTTCAGTTGACATTCTCAGAAGATTTTAAAAATGTTCTAAATAACACAGAATACTAAGTTTTTCAAATTCTAAAGATATTTAGCATATCCGTGATATTACAAAATTTTTCAAATTCTCAAAAATATCAATATTTTAAGAATTTTCAATATATTCAATATTTGTAAGATTAATGAAACTTTCGCAGTTTAATTTTCAGAATTTGCAGTTTTAAAAAGTTGAGGAATTTCATATGTAATTCATAACTTCATGGATCTTCTTAATTGGCAGTATTTTCGAAATAACTCAAAATACCCGACTTTTAAAATTTTCGAGATATTTAAAATATCCGTAATTTACAAAATTTTCTAAATTACTAAAACTTTCAAAATTTTTAAAATTCACCACTGTCAGGGTTTTTAAGATTCTCAAATATTTCCGGAATTTAGAAAATTTTGAGAGTTTCAAGAATTTTCAATTAAATAAAAAAAATATTTTTAAAAATGGACAGAATTTTGTAGTAGTGTTAATTAAATTATCCAAGATTTTCTGAATTTTTGGGTTTTTGTAATAATCAGAGAATTTCCAAAGTTACTCAAAACAAGGTATTTCAAGAATTTCCGTGATTTTTAAAATTTTCAAAATCACCAAACTTCAAATTTTTTTTAAAATTTAAATGTTTTAAGGATTCTCAAAATTCTCAGAACTTTATGTTTTCTCAATTCAGGGTTTCAAACATTTTCGGAATTATCAAGGGTTTTAAAATACTCGGCTTCCCAAATTTTCGAGATATTTCGAATATTCGTACTTTTCGAAATAATGAAAACATTCAAAATTTCTATTATTCGAAAGATTCCACCAAAATTTGAAGTATTTTGAATTAAACCAAAGTTAAAAGATTTAAAAACCTACAACATTTTGAAGGTTATTAAATTATCCAAGATTTTCAGACTTTTAGGATTTGTATATTATATATTTAAAACTTTCAGTATTTTTAAAATTTCCAAAATTACTCGAAATATTTAAAATTTTCGGGGTATCAAGAATTTCCCTAATTTAGAAAATTTTCGAAATTATCAAAATTTCAAAAATACTCAAATCACTTTGTCTTTAGGATCCTCAAAATTCCCAGAATTTTTATAGTTTTAAAAATTTGGAGAATTTACAGTATTTTTTCAAAATATTCGGGTTTTCAGATTTGCTAGATATATATTTAGAATATTCGTAATTTTCTTAATTTTCAAAATTATCTGAATGTTTCAGAACTTAAAATTTAAAAGATTTCACCATTTTCAAAATATTCAAGATTTTCAAAATTCTTGGAATTTTCGAAAATATAAAAATCTCAGGAGTTTTAAGTGAAATCCAATTTATAAGATTTTCTAAATCTACTTAATTCTCAGTGTTAATCGAATTTTTCAAGAGTTTTCTAAATATTCAAAATTTCTAACATTTCTTTTCAAAATTTTCGAGAGATCAAGAATTTTTAAAAACTTCATAACTTCAAAAACCTTCAAAAATCTGAAAACTCGTGATAAGAAGTCACAGCCTACTGTGAAATGCAAGCCATGGATCTCCCCTTGAAGATCACTCAAGGGTCCGCTATTATTCTTTCAAAATCCAAGGGGAATAGGCGCTCAAGGTTGATGTTAGACCATCTTTTGTTTCCAGTATCAATTTAATTTGAGCGAGTTCTGTCTTCCGAAGAAATATTCTCTTCGATTTATCAAGTACTTGAAATCCTGAAGGAAACGATATCACCTTCTAACCACATAGTAAGAACGGAATGAGCAAGACGCATACCCACCGATAGAACTGACAAATCGTAAAGATTATTCAGATCGAATTCGGAGACGCGACGGCGCCGAGAAAGAATAAACGACTATCTATCTCTTTCCAGGATAACAGTCTAGTTACAATAGATTAATGTGGAGGAAAAATAATAAAAAAGGCATAATTTTATTTTGATCATCTCCCCTGCAATTAGATCAAAACGGTGAAATTGATCCTACTAGCGTGAGATGCTCTGGAATCTAAAAATTCAACTTATACATTTCCAATAAAGAATTGGAAAATGTGTAGGAGTATTAATCGCGTTGGCATCTACTGTCTATCGACATATTTTTCTTTATGCCACCCAGGTTGTAGATCGTTCTTCATTTGGAGTCTCTGGTATCGAAAGCGTTGGTGCGACAATTGAAATTGGTTTCGCTGCCCAATTGTAAGAATCTCCAAAATGTGGTCTTCACACTAAAACTCCTCAGTCGCTCGCCATACACAAACAAGCTAAGAGATACGAGGGGCAAGTAAAAAGTAAGGTTCCCACATTTTTTTCAGGTGTAAGACATTTTTTATTGAAATTGCAAATTACACCATCTGAAAGCTTGGTCTCTTAGCTACTTTTCTACATACTCGCCAAATTTTTCTACACATTTTTGCTGTCGAGAAATCCACTTTTGAAAACCTGCCTCTAAAACCGTCGCCGCCAACCCGTTGAGGTACGTGGTGACTGCATTCTGGACCTCTTCGTCCGTAGCGAAGCGTTGTCCACCCAGGTGTTGCTTCAATTTCGGGAACAAGTGGAAATCGCTCGGGGCAAGATCAGGGCTATAGGCAGCTTGCTCCACGATTTCCCAGCCAAATTGTCCGATTAAGGCTTTGGTGTTGCGAGAGACGTGTGGGCGCGCATTGTCGTGATGGAGCCTAACGCCCTTCGTGAGTCTTCCTCTCCGGCGATTTTGGATGGCTCTTCTGAGTTTCTTTAGTGTCTCGCAGTATCTTTCCGAATTTATGGTGGTCCCAGTAGGCATGAAATCCACGAGAAGGACGCCTTTACGGTCCCAAAAAACCGTAGCCATCACTTTTCCTGCGGAGAGCGTCTGCTTGAATTTCTTCGGTCTGGGCGAATCGGAATGGCGCCATTGTTTGGACTGTTGTTTGGTTTCCGGCGTGACGTAATGGCACCACGTTTCATCTCCCGTTACAATAGAGTCCAAAAATTCTTCGGTATTCTCGGCACATTGCTGAAGAAACTCCCGAGCACACTTGACGCGGTTCTCTTTGTGGGTTTCTGAGAGCATATGCGGTACCCACCGCGCACACACCTTGCGATAACCGAGTTTTTCAGTCAAAATGTTGTCGATTGTTTTCTCTGAAACCTCAGGCACTTTTTCAGCCAGTTCCCGAAGCGTTGCTCGCCGATCCTCCTGGAGAAGACGGTCGATTTTTGCCACGACGTCGTCGGACACCGATGGCCTTCCACTTCTTGGCTCGTCGTGAATGTCTGTTCGTCCTCCGGAAAACTCCCTGCACCATTTACGGACGTGTTGCACCCTGATGCAAGCTTCCCCATAAATTTCTGTTAACTGCCGATGAATTTCAACAGGCGGTAACTTCTTGGCGTTGAGAAAACGGATCACTGCCCGGATCTCGCACCTGGCGGTGACGGCGATTGCGGGCTCCATCTCGAACGGCTGTCAGGCCGGCACTGAGCGTCTTAGCGACCTCCCCGGCCGCTAGGAATGAAGTGGGGGAACAGACGCACACGGCGGTGTCGCCGGATTTCGCCTAGCAACACGCGCGGCGGAGCTACAGCGTTGGGAACCTTACTTTTTACTTGCCCCTCGTATGTGCTGAAATTCGGGGTATTTCAATTCCCCCCGCCCCGAAACCCCCTCGGACTGGACTATCGAGAAAAAATACACGATGCATCGATCTTGCCATGGCATAAACCTTGCCCCAGTTTCCTATATCCCAGCAAATTTCGGCGTTAGAGCTCGCCAATCCCATGTCGGTCGCGTCGCACAGTTTCATTATGGTCGAACTTTCTTGCGAGGTTCTTATTGAAATACTTTGGAACGGATTTTTCAAGAAAAAATATCTCTTATAACATAAAATCAACCTATACTTCAAAATGCCCGACCTCGCGTCGTTGACATCTTCAAAGAACGACCTGTTTCACTTTCCTCGCAATAGCAAATATTCACCCACCTTGATAGTATCTCTTAATATAGCAATTTCTCTCTGTAGATGTTCGTTTTCTTGATACAAAGCCTCCATCTGCTGTTGAATTTCTATACTTGGCCCTCGAACTCGCATCCTTAGTTCCTCTTCTAATTGTCGCACGAGCATTGCTTGTTTCTGAAACAAAGCACCGTATGAAAACAACCAATGAATAAACACTTATATCGGATAGACGCGTTCATTGAAAATATCGTTCTGTCTTGGGAACAAAATGATTGTAAAACCAGAGCGGCACCCAACTAACAATTATCACTCCTATTAGAGTTGCAAGAATCATTATACAGTATTCCTTAAACAGCATGGTACACTGTAAGAACATTGGCAAAACCCTCTTAGAACAGCTATACAAGCGGAATGGGCACACCTAATAGGACACTTCAGTCATTTAAGAGGTTGTATAAGGGCTGCAGGTAACAGTTATAAAACAAAAGTGCAAGCCTCTTGCAGCCGCTATAGGACATTTGCGTCAGTGCAAGATTCAGTTTTTATCAACTATGCAACTATTCTGTTACGTGATTCTTCTTGCAACCAAACTATTTCTTATGTATTGTATAGACGAAGTGAAGAATATATAACTAACACATTACAGTCATCTTGTTTACTTACATATCGGCCATTGTGAATTTCATACACAGGTATATGATAAACTTCTACACTGTGATATAGGGCTATTGAATTACTTGCGCAGCAAATTTTATTGTTATTGATGGAAAACTGAACTTATCTGCGTTAAATCTTCCACAAATCCTATATTTAAACACAATTACACTAATGTTTATCACTTTATATCTGTAATTTCGAACTGAAACATAATTATTTAATAATAAATAGGGGAATAAATGTTTGCCCAATATGGCGGGTGGTTGTGTACAATCATGGCATCGTCCATGTTGTCGTTAGGTTATTAGAATATTTTGGTGTTGCCTGCAGGTGTTATAGAACAATTTGACAAATTTCTGAAATGAAATGCCGACAGAGTCGAATGATTTACAAAGACTTTGTACCAGATCTATATCTTCTGTTTGAACAGTTGATAAAACCTTTTCAACCAATATGCATGCGTTGTTTGTCTTAAAACATTGGTTATGGCATTTAAACAAAAATATGACAGCAAAAAGTTAGGTTATGGTGAAGTTGTTTACCAACATATCTATCAGTTACTAAACAACAGTTGTATAAGTGCTTCCGTTGGGAGCAATTTGTTGGCTAAGGAAGTAAATTGCACAGCAAAACAACAAGGCTCGGGTTTGTTTTATAAACGTTACCATGGATGCCACAACACAAACATTTTGACTAACTCGCAAATATGCCGTATAACATAGTTGTATAAACGTTTATGCAACAGTTAAAGATTTGCCCTATAAGGTGTTGTATAACTATGCTATAAGAATATTTTAAACACCTCATTTTAGAGCAAATATGTTGCAGAAAGCAAATTTGCATTCCACACAAAGTTAAGCCAGCATTTTGGTGTTCAGGCAACAACAATAGAGAGCTTTTATGGCTGAACTGTTCTTTTACCAAAAGCTTATACCACTACTTTGCTAGTTGGGCATCCATCCAGGCCTTTTTTTTATTTTGATACCACACTGGAAGAGCGTTTAAATGCTTTTGGCCTAGCTGATTTTCCGATTGACAACAAAGGAAACTTGTGTGTACCAGAAGCATTGCTACAAGCAAGGATAGTAACACGTTCTTTACTACGTTTGTAACCAGGAGCTCCAGATTCTTGTTTTGAAGCTAAACTTTTATAGTTTCGTCGCAGTTGTAAATTTGTTCTGGATTTGAACCATACTATTTCGGTAATTCTTTAAAATGTTCTCCTAATTTTAATACAGCGGACTTACCGGCAGATAACTTTTCACCGCAAACTTTTATTGCTCGTATACCGTGTCGTTTTTTCAATAACTGGCAATTCTTCACTTAAGTGCTTTAGAATTGGTCTGGAAATTGGTATTTCACGTTCTCGATTCTGTGTAAACCACATATATAAAGCATCATCCTCTTCTGCGATGATGTCAGAACACTAGACCACTTCCCACGTTTTTAGGCAAACGATCTCTATCTAAACATCTGATTACGTCAAGTTTCTGTTCTTTGATAATAACAACGCGTTTTCATTTATTTCTATGCTGCTCCATCTTAGCGATTATGAACCTGAGTGAAACAAACATACACGCACACATACCAGTGACTGCCGCGAACGCGACTATTTCGGATCATGCGCCGACTTTGCTTAAAACGTGCTACTTCTTGATGTGTGCTGCTGGTACCAATGCTGCTGCAACAGCAAGATTAGCAGCAAAACTTTTCCAAACTCTACAACTGTTATTCATCGTTGAAAGATTTGTGTCTAATAGAACGGTACGTCGCATCTTTATCTGCAGTCGTTTGAGTGGTTGTGAAGCATAAAGTCAACGATCTTTTTAGAGCGCCGTCGGTGCGCGCAGCTTTGAGCGTTAAAAGCCTAATCCCAGCAAAAAGCGACGAGACTCTTTAGCCGAGTTCTTTGATGTCGGTCAAGAGGTTCGTTACATGCATGTGTGCAGAAACTACTCTGGGAAATTCCAGCTAACGCTGTCGGCGCTTAGCGACGTGATCATTAATACACATGCGACTAGGAAGTAGCTTTTTCCAATGGAAATTCGTTGAGCTAGTTCGGATAAGTTGCTACTGTTTCTTACTTAACAACCTAAGCAATCCTGTTATGTTAACTTGTGCCTTAATGACCACAACATCGAGCTCTCCATGTCTATAATCTTTTTGGGTTTAGTGATGGATTGCCACCTCATATCGACAGTGTTTGGAAAAACCTAAATACAGGCGTTTTCTTCATGAATTGCCAAGTCGTGGAACCTTAATTAGTGTTAACTATGCGTTTATATACTCGCGCCCTGTCGTATAATATCGTTGTCAGGGGTAAGGCCTCAACTATCGATAGAGTCTTCATCACACAAAAAAAGAATTATTAGAAACATGTTCAATTTATCGTTCAAAACATCCTATTTGAAAAAATATCAATTTATTTGCTTAAACTATTAACCTATACCCATAAAGTCAAATGTGCTTTCCAAAAAAAAATCGCACTTCTATGATTACAACACGATGGCAACTATACAATTATTTACCAGAATTTATTAAACAAACAGATAACGTAATGCTCTTTGAAAAGCACCTTAAGAGGAGGTCTTATCTAACACCTTCCATAGAGTAGATGAGTTCCTTGGATTTTTGCGGTATAATTGTCAGGCGGTCCATTAACTTGGTAGTTTTAGTTTTTCTGTATTCAATTTGTTTGTTGTTCTTTAGTTTGTCATTTACTTCGTCTTTATTATTTAGAAATATTGTATGTTATACATATGACGTATCTATAAGTATGTATAGTGCTAGGACCTAACAAAGAAATCTGAATCTGGACTGGAGAAGTACGAGAAATATCACATACCAAGAAAAATAGAGCTATGCTATCTAGGCACTGGTTACTTTCTATGGATATAATTCCAAACTACTGCCATAAGCGATCACCCTGTAACGCCTTACACCTGCCACATAGGCGCCATATACGTCGATAGATACCCTAGACCGCATCCGTCGAGAAAACGATTGAATACAGAGTCGTCCAGAAAACGTTCTTAGAAGGATAGAATTGAAAATATTTTCTTCGGATGCTGACCACGTCGAATCATTTATTTTAGTATGATCTGAAGGAGAAAGCTTAGAATTATCGTATAAACCTTATGCTGGGCTGACAAATTGGTTCATAAAAGAAATTCATGTAACGTTATTTATAGCAAATATGAACAATACCTTTTGAAAGTTGGGACTTTACAAAACGTGAATAATAAAATGAAGAAAAACACTCACTAGTTTCAAGAACTGACCTGTCAGGTGTTTTGTTTGTAATCACTACTGGAAGTTGTCGCTGTTCGATTTGGGTCTGTCTAGGTCTAAATTCAACCAGACTATAAAGAAACATATGCGGCTCTGATGGAAAGAAACATCGAGGACGATGTTCTGAGTGCACTCGCGGAGTATCAATACGATCTTGAAGATGCTCATATCAAATCGGTAACTACGTTCTTGCTCTAGGAATGTGCTAATTTCGGTTTTGATCCTTGGATCTTTTACGCTCTGTAAAGGAAAGTCTCAACTTTGAGGACACTCCATACCGCATATCTAGACTCGTCTCTTTCCAAAAATCGTCCTGCATTTAATGTTAGTAATTCATTGTACCCCACCAAAGATCCAATACGGCTCTGACGAGCCGAGCAGATATAGAGTAAGGAATCGATGCCATTTATAAAAACGCTTCCTAGGAATTTCAATCAATAATGGGGAATCTTTTAATAGAGGTCAAAGATTAAATATAAAGCAATCCATTTCAACTACAGAGCAGAAATAGCCTTTAATTATTCCTCGGTTTCAGTGCACAAAGTTGAAACATGGGAACTCGATTTAGCTTTTGATTCTGTACTGTTTTGAAATTGCCAACAAATTTTGATCAATAAATCGTGCTATAAAGCGGAAAGCAATCGAATGGTTAACAGCTACTGACTTGATACTAGAGATCACACGAAAGCTTACTAGCAGTCACTGTTATGTGCGAGAACGTCACCTTTCAACACGGTTTCATTACCTGGGCATGTATCTATCTAACGGAATCTTTGAGCATCATTTTCACCAATTTCCAGAAGTTTGATTAATTTGAAACTTCGCACACATACTTCTTCAAGGTAGTGCATTCTCACCTTGGTCACTCCTTACACAAGCGTAGGTACTATTGAGTCTAATACACGCGAACAATCAAAACCAAATTGGATCGCTGAAGAACTGTTCAATACAGAGACAGAAAATAATAACACCTATGAAGTTCCCGGTAACGAATCTTTTGTTTGCGATCAAACCACAAAATTCAGATACATCTTTCACTGATCAATATTGCGAGTATTATACACAAGATAATCGTGAAACTGATCACGTAGAACCACCTCAAAATTTTCAGAAGGACTCATTCATAGACCACAAAACCTAGCACCAGAGGTAATTTCACTTAACGCCAGCGATGCTGGCGAGCTATCCTACCGGCTGCGCCAATTTCTGACTCGGTCAGATAATTCGAACGTCGTCGTTCTCGTACAATGTTCTCGAATCAAGAGTTCGTCGACATGTTGCTAGTTTACGGTGAAGCTCGTCAGAATTCAAATCTTGCAACTCAGATTTCGACAACGGGTACATCTCCAGACAGAAGGACATTCGTGCAAGTGTACCAAAGACTTCGAGATACAGGAAATGTTCAGCCCACTAATATTCGCACTCGTGAAAGACAATTTTAAATATCGTGGAAATCAAGCATTCTAGTGACGGACGGATTTCCATAATACTCACACGTGGGATCAAGAAGATCCTCATACCATTCGTGAAGGTCATTTCCATCAACGTTTTAAAATAAATATTTGGGCGGGTATTCTTGACGATCAGGTAATTGGCCCTTTCGAGTTACCCACAAAGTTGTCAAGAGAAGGATACCTTAGCTTTCTAGCCAATAACCTACCAGAACTTTTGGAACAGACCTTAGACAACATGCCATCACAACGGAGACAGAATTTGTGGTTTCTTCATGACGGGGCACCACCACCCATTTTTAGAGGCGTCATTCAGTATTTGAATGAACATTATCCAAATCGCTGGATCGGTCGAAATGCTCCTGATCCTCGAAAATGGCCAGCAAGAACTCCTGACCTCAATCCGATGGATTTCTGATATTGGGGAGAACTTCAAGGGATGGTTTATGGGGCTAGTCCAATAACAACTGAAGCACAACAACAAAAATTTTAATGCGGCTGAAATAATAAATTGACAACTTCGACGATATAGAGTAAGAAGAAACTGGGTTCGTCGTAATGAAGCTTGTATGGAAAGGGGAGGACGACATTTTGAACACCTTCTTTAAATACAAAGAATGCAGTGTGGGTTTTAAAAAGAAAAACAATGTATGTATCAAAATTTTTGCCTCTTAATCCCCCCTATCGCACATCTAAATAATGACTATTAAACGTTGCTCGCTTAAACTATTTCTATCTATCCATCTGTAGAACCCTCCACACATTGTCTGCATTAAAACGCGTCTATATTATGTCATAGACATTTTCCTGTACGAGGATCGTTTTTCCAATAATTCCGAGGACCCTGACATGGTAGCAGCTTACAAATATATATAGAACAATCCACCATGTCGTCACAAATGACGAATTAAAATTGAAGTAGCATCGATCGCAAATACGCGTATTAACAACCTTGATACCAACAATAATATTGGTATCAGCTTTAAGAAACAGTGTGATTAATATTTCTATGAGAAACAGTGTGAGATGTGAATAATCATGTTGTGATAATGGTTCCAACGTTATTGTGGACTGTCTTTTGTACTCTTTTAACATTTTTTATCTAGATTAATTAAGTTTATAATTATCCATATAATGTAATAATTCAGGTCTTCAGTTAAGTGGAAGATCATTGCTGGACCTTGGAAAAATGGACAGTGAAGCTGTAATACCACCCAAAATAAAATGTACAACTTACCAGAGAAATAAAAACATGATGTAACTTTGAAGCTGTATCACTTTTCTTGTTGTTATAGTTAGATCGATATTTTACCAAAAATTTAATACTTATTTGATTCTTCTCCATCGTGACAAAATGGCTCTGATTACAATTACGTGCAATTTTTCAGCCTATTTGAATTTGGTTTGGGTTCAAAGACTCTTATAAATTGATTTGATCCCTTCTCTCCTATACTATCGCCAGACGACAAGCAATTGCTCGTCCGATGCGGGACGGTCGGGCATTTAATTGAACAAACAGAGCAACAATCTATTTGGACTACGTCCAACCAGAAGTTATCAACTGATGAAATAGCATTCGCGGAGGTATTAGGAGTTTTCATTTATTTTTCCAAGACGACGCGTAAGAAAGCTGCGGTTGACAAGTATCAGGTCATAAGAAAACATGACGTTCTAGATTAAATTCATATAAGTATTGTCAACCCACGACGAAATCCATTCATGCAATACTCAAAATAAGTAAAACTATTAGATATAACATCACAGAATCAATAAAATTAGAAATAGCGTTAGCGTTCTTGGCTTGAATGTCTCACCTCTTCAGGCAAAAGCTCTTGATATTGAGGATTTTGATGTGATTGTGTGGAGTTTTCATTTCATCAAGAGCTTTCTTTGACATACGTGAAATTAAATTGTTTATGGCTATGATTCGCATGATTTTCTTCAAAACAGCATATATTCTTCAATCATTGAGATACTGACATGAATCAAAAAAATAACTGTTGAGAAAGGTTGAGGCTTAAAATTATCATACGAAGACACATTACTCAGTAATCCAAAATTTCAGAAATTTAGGGCAAAGTACACCTTTTAGTTACAGCCTGTATAACAACAAACATTTTCAATTTCTTTCCATGAACGACAGTCGACAATGATGGCGATGAAATTACCTAGAACTTGACGAAAAAATTAACGAAATTGATGCAAAGGTTAAAGAGATATTTAAAATTTAATTTGAACAAAATTTTAATTGTCCGGTTAATTTTGCGTTGCAGTTTATTATCTCTTTGTATATACCTTTATATTTTGCCCTGACCCGTGTAAGCGCATCACGTGCATTAACACCAATAAGCTATTATTATTATTATCTTCGTCTTCATTTTACAGTTTTGAATGACGGTAGCAGGGCGTTGCGTTGTTATTATTATTTCAACTGCTCACCTGATTTTCGCTGCTGAGCAGCTTCAACTGGTCGTTGATGAGACTGTACTTGGCCGATTCTTCTTTCCGCAGCGCCCGTTCTTTCTTCAGTTCGGGACTCCAGAAGGTTTTTATGGAATGCATCGAGGAGCCTAATTTTTGGTTCGTCAGTTCCAGCTCCTTTTTCAAATTCGCGAGGTCGCGTTGTAGGTCAGAGTTTTGGTTCTGCAGTTCGCCTATGAACGGCTGGTGGGACGTTGGGGACTGTCTCGCTGATCTGAAAAAAAAATAGTTATATAAAAAATTGATAATCAATGTCATAAGCACACTCTTACAATTTAAACTCGAGCTTTCGAAGGTCGATGCCCTCATCGTCTGGAGCTGAAACAGTTTTTGAAAAATAGCAACAATAAACATTAGGAGGAAAAAATATATAATTACTTACTAAGTCGGCGAGATTGTTGCTGAAATTGTTCTTAAACCACAGTGAAGGGAACACATAGTCGACAAATAAAAAAAAAGTACAGTGTTTTATTCGGCGACTATGTTTATTGTTGCTATTTTTCAAAAACTGTTGCCAGCTCCAGACGATGAGGGCATAGACCTTCGAAAGCTCGAGTTTAAGTTAGAAGAGTGTGGTTATGCAATAGTTTGCCTTCTACCCAAAGAAATGCAAGGATATTTTCTCCCAACAGTTAAGGCAATTAACTATGAATACTATATATATATATATATATATATATATATATATATATAACTTGAGACGTGGTCATTGTCGTCTAGACCAGTTAGGTGGAAAATTAAAGCTTCCGCCTTTTGTTGGGTACTTCGACAAAATTTAAGCAAAGAGGACTCTTTATACTTTTTTAATTCTCTCTAGCTTTCAATGGACTTTGCCATCATCATCAGGAGCTGCCATTACAATTGTTGCTACTGTTATCATTGTAATTGCAGCTCCTGATGATGATGGCAAAGTCCATTGAAAGCTAGAGAGAATTAAAAAAGTATAAAGAGTTCTCTTTGCTTAAATTTTGTCGAAGTACCTAACAAAAGGCGGAAGCTTTAATTTTCCACCTATATATATACGGAAAGGCTCGTACTGCAAATAGGGCCTAGAGGCATTTTTTTCGATGGCCAATATTGAAAATCAGCGTGCCAATAAATGACATATTACTTACCTTGAACTATAAGGATCATCGTCGTAGTAGAGGCCTCTATCCAAAGATCGGTCTCTTCTATCTCGAATTGGTAGGAATTCGCGTTCGTGGTCCATCGTTGGGCCACGATCCAGGGATTGATAGCGAACTGACATGGGGTTTGAGGTTCTGTAACAAAACAAAAAAATAAAATTATGCTGGTATATCAGCGAGGTTATGGCGGCAGAGTGATTGTGATTAAATAGGATGGGGTGAGAAAATAAAAAAAAACAGTTCTAAGGGTTCTTTGTACCTTTGTTTTTGGATGCAAATGGTAGCAAGTAACCAATGATGGATCTCTGGCGCTAAAGGAGATACAAACTCACAAGGACAACAAACATTTATCGAACAAAAGAAATAAAAAAAATTGAAGCAAGTCCTGGAGGACAAGCAAAAGAAACTAACCTCCCCCGGCTAAATGGTTACCAGTAAAACTAAAATTTTCACAAAATCGGGTAGTGGGCCGTTGAATTCCTACACGAGAGCACCGGAAATAGCACCTAGTCACCTTCAGCTTTCGATAGAAATTATAAAAATGACCTTTAACGAGATGGAGAGTAGAGTATGATTTTTTACCATAAAATGATTAGACTAAGAGAAGTGGTGTGTGATAAAAATGATGTTTTTAAGAACTTCAATAAAATTATTATTCTAAATAAGAAAAAGTAAGAAATTCTGAGAAAATCCTTGGATTTGTAAGGGGATCCAACGATTCCCAAAGAAACCAAATCTTTACCCTCGCTTATGCCTACATTGACCGCGCTATTTCATTTTGCGTTTTTTATTAAAGAAGCATAAGGGATCTCTCGTACGGATGATACATTCCAGATGCGGTTGAATATCCTTTCATGGCCTTTCCGATGAACGAGACCCTTGTATACAATATTCGTAACACGCCCCAGACTGTAACGTACATAAAATGTCAACGAACACCGTAGCATGAAATTGGATCTTACAGTTCATTTCCTGCTTTTACCCTCATTACTGCTATTAGAGCCAGCATATCGCGCGATGAAAAGCCTAAAGACATAATAGCCACGTTCTAGCATCACATTTCCAACGATTTTGAACTCCTTCAATGCATACGCGTTGTAAAAAGCTAGTTTCAAACGGTTCCAAATTTGATTCCGCCAAAAAATATTTTTTGGGTCTATTTACTGTTCGTATTTCCAATAACTTGAATATTTTTTTATCTGTAACAAATTAGTTAATGAAATTAGACACAAGCTGCATCACAGAGAAAAGTGATAGCCTGTACCAAGTCAACGCCTACACATTCACACATAAACGTTTAATTACAGCTTTACAGCTTGTAAAGAAGAAGATTAGTTCGTTCACGTCAAGAGCCGAAACACACGTTAAATCCGCAGTCGATAAGAAATCCAAAAGTGCTGGCATTGACAAGAGGAGAACCCGTCAATCCCAAAGCTGCTCTGGGAGTAGTAGTCGTAGAAGTAGAGGAAATAGTTCTAGTATTTAATTTGTGTTATACATATAGTTTACACAGTTCAAATAGTAAATAAAATTTGATATACTTCGAAGTTGAGTCATTTATTTTAACAGTGAGTAGATCTGATCAAAAGAAATGTTCTTTCCTTTACCATTTTTCTGGTAAAATTAAAGTAACAAAGTTATAGCCCTTTGGAAGTTGGAGTACCGCCCTGTCTCAATAATAATATTATGTGCTCGTGTTTGGCGACAACGGATATAATTCGCCTTATCGGTTCATCGCATCGGAAACAAAAAAGCGAAAGAATTTGGAACGATGTTTTTACAATTATTTCATTCAGTTGTATACAGTCAGTGTCAGGCGGCAGTGGATAGTGGTTTCTGTTGCGTGGCTCAAACGAAATAAAAAATGGCACATGTTTATGCGGATTGGTTTCCCAATCGAGTGCAACCAACCCCTCGTGCCTTTGTTAATGTAGTACAACGGGTTCGTGAATCATTTGACTTAAGACCTCACATATGGACGGCATGCCGGTGCTCCAAGACCTCACGATCAAATACAGGTCCGCACTGAAATACTTGTCGGGAGGATGCATTATAAAAGAAGGTAAAATTTTTTTTTTTATTTTTTTTTTTATTTTTACACACATATTTTGGTTTATCTTCCTTCTACAATCATTATCTGAAAATTAATGACTCAACTTCAAAGTCAATGAATGATGAATAGATGTAGCTTATGTTAGAGAAGTCTAAGTATGAGGTTATAGATCTTTGAACTTGTCCCAGATAAAAGGCTTTGCATAAAATATTCTTTTTAATATCACTCTTGAACTGTGTATCATTTAATATCTTGAGCTTTTCGGGTAGCATATTGTAAAACTTTATACAGCGATAGTTTACTCCATTTTTTGATCGTTGAGTCGTAAATCATTAGGATGATAATTATTCCTATTGTACTAAATGTGTGGTCATAGCTAAATCGATGTATTCTGCTTTTCATATAACATGGGCACTCTAGGAAGTAGACGCAAGGAAGTGTAAGGATATTGAGATTTTTAATGCAAAAATTATCTTGACATGACAAGGAGTAAACCCAGTTAATAGTGGAGAATGGAAATGCCCATAATATTGCCTCGAGTGATCACCCTGTAGCGTCGTACACACGTCACATAGGCGCCATATAGGTCGATAGATGCCCTAAACCGCATCCACCGAGAAATGTGCATTGTCGGCAAATAATGCATAATGTGCAAATGTGGGGGTTGTATCGGTTTATAAAAACTGGATGGGTCGACGCGTGGGATTAATCCTGACTTGGGATCACTCGGGGCGAAACTTCCCACATTCTGCATCAAGGAAGAATTAGTAAAGAGGCAACATGTGTTCAGATCGTCGAGTTGTTTATTTCCCTACGCTGTTTTGGTTGTATATTTACACAGATGCGTGACGGTTCTCGGCAAGCTTACTATTTACAGCTTGTACACAAGGCTTATGCCTCGTGCTGAACATACTTTAAGCATGCATTGTTTTCATTGTTCGCTCGAAAAATAACCGATCTCAAATATCCGTCGTAGTTAACGAATTATCTTCGTTATACCACAACGCCAACACGGGTGTTCCCCAGGGATCGATCTTGGCTCCGACATTGCTTCTACTACATATCAACGATCTTGTTTTCTGTACGATCAATCCGATCCACAGGTAATAAATCGCAAACATTACATATAGTGGTTAAAGGAAAACAAACACTATACGAATAAGTCATTATAAAATTATTAAAAGGTAAAACTGGTATATGAACGTTATAATCCAGAGAACATGGACTTGTCGAATAGATATTACAAAGAAATACAAAATACTACAAACTAATGAATTCAGCAACAGGATAACACAAAGCTTTCAGTTTACCTTACAAATGTTACTTGATTCGGCGTTGCTGATTTCACTAGCAAGTGCATTCCAAATTCTAAGCCCCAAAACATTTATAATCAACTGTGTGTTCGTAGCCTAGATCGCTTGGTGTTCCGTGCTCTTTTATTATGCGGGGTCGGTTGTTGAATATTTGAGATCGACCTTCTAATTTGGAATAGACCAGGAAGTATCTCAGTATCTGCTCCTAGAAATATTCTGATTTGATGAAATAAGACAACGCAAAGCGCCATCTATTATATCTATTATATCTCAGCTCACGTTTGATAAGATCTCTCAAATTTATAAAATTTCAAAAATTCTTAACATTATCAATTTTTTCAAAATCTCGAATTTTTTTTTAAATCGCCAAAATTTTCAAAATTTCCAAGATTTTCGAAATTTTCAAAATTTTCAAATATTCAAAATTTTCAACCGTTCAAAAAATATTAGAATTTTCGAAAATTTGAAAATTTCCAGTTTTCAAAATTTCAAAATTTTCAAAATCTCCAAGATTTCAAAACTCAAAAATTCTTAGAATGATCAGAATTTTCGAAAAATTTTAAAATTTTTAGCGTTTCAATGATTTTCAAATGTTTTAAAGATTTTCAAAATTTTCAAATGAAATCAAAGCATATTATACTACACCATATTCAAGTGGTATTTAGCTTATTATTGTTCTATAATCCTGCTATAAGAGTTGAAAACTTTTATTTTCCTTCTCGCTAAGAATTATTTGAAGAATATTTCTCATTCAGAGACGTGGTAAATGACGTCATCCTGTATTTTGGTACTTTTTGCTCCAGGATTGTTACTAACTGTTCTTGAATCACCCTGTAAATGGAACTCAGTTGAAATAGCAACTCGCCGACACCGATTCAACCCGGCCAACAAGCAAGAGCATCATTTTATTAGCGGTGCATCTGCCTCTAGTTATTCGATTTAAATGATTATCCAACAGACATCAGAGCTGGCAAATCGGAAAAAAGCGCGACGCTCAATTTTACATTTAAACGGACAACCAATTAAAAAGCCATATCAGGGATCTGGTGCGGGTCGATTCCTGATTTGCGACAATCCAGGACCGTATGTCAATACTTCGGTTTGGGGAATACGTAATGAGTGCTTCAATTCTTGTCTTTCAGAAAATCTGAGTAGAGTCGATAACGCTCAAATTAATTTGCAAGCCTCAGAGTACCCCACCAGTTGAACAAAGGTGAACCTACTTATCGAGCCGAGATTTGTGTGCTTCTTTTGTTTCGAAAATTTTAAAAATTCCGTAATTTTTGAAAACTTTGAAAATGTAATAAACGTTGAAAATGTTGGAAATGTCGAAAATGTTGGAAATCTTGAAAACGTTGAAAATGTTGGAAATGTTGAAATCTTGTACATGTTGAAAATATTGAAAACGTTGAAACGTTGAAATGCTGTAAATGTTGAGAATTTCGAGTGTTGAAAATTTTGAGGATTTTGAAAATTACGAGAATCTTTAAAATTTTGAAACTTGAAAAGCTGTTAGAAGTGTGTAAAGTGCATATTTGTTAACTATTCGTTTGCAACTCGGGGATTGATCAACCCTCACTAGGCACCTAGCCGAAATTTTGAAAATTCTGGAATTTTTGAAAATGTGAAAAATATTGAAAATGCCGAAAATGTCGGAACTGTTGAAAATGTTGACAATGTTGAAAATGTTGAAAACGTTGGAAACATTGAAAATGTCGAAATGTTGTAAATGTTGAAAATGTCGATAGTGTTGAAAATATTGAAAACTGAAAATCTGTTAGAAGTGTGTAAAGTGAATATTTGTTAACTATTCGTTTGAAACTCGGGGATTTATCAACCCTCAACGGCACTCAGCCCAAATTTTGAAAATTCTGGAATTTTGGAAAATGTTGAAAATGTGAAAAATATTGAAAATGCCGAAAATGTTGGAACTGTTGAAAATGTTGAAAACGTTGCAAACGTTAAAAACGTTGAAAATGTCGAAATGTAAATGTTGAAAATGTCGAAAGTGTTGTAAATTTTGAAGATCATGAAAACGTTGGAAATGTTGATAATGTTGAAAATGTAAATGTTAAAAACGTTGAAAAAAAGTTGAAAACGTGAAAATGTTGTAAATGTTGAAAATGTCGATAGTGTTGAAAATTATGAAAATTACGAGAATCTTTAACATCTTAAAACTTGAAAATCTGTTAGAAGTGTGTAAAGTGCATATTTGTTAACTATTCGTTTGCAACTCGGGGATTGATCAACCCTCAATAGGCACTCAGCCCAAATTTTGAAAATTCTGGAATTTTTGAAAATGTGAAAAATATTGAAAACGCCGAAAATGTTGGAACTGTTGCAAATGTTGACAATGTTGAAAATGTTGAAAACTTTGAAAACGTTGGAAACATTGAAAATGTCGAAATGTTGTAAATGTTGAAAATGTCGAGTGTTGAAAATATTGAAAACTGAAAATCTGTTAGAAGTGTGTAAAGTGCTTATTTGTTAACTATTCGTTTGAAACTCGGGGATTGATCAGCCCAATTTTGAAAATTCTGGAAATGTGAAAAATATTGAAGATGCCGAAAAGGTTGAAAATGTTGACAATGGTGAAAATGTTGTAAACGATAAAAACGTTGAAAATGTCGAAAATGATGAAAACGTTGAAAATGTTGAAATGTAGTAAATGTTGAAAATGTCGAAAGTGTATAAAATTTTGAATATTATGAAAATTATGAGAATCTTTAAAATTGTGAAACCTGAAAATCTGTTAAAAGTGTGTAAAGTGCATATTTGTCAACTATTTGTTTGAAACTTGGGGACTGATCAACCCTCAATCGGCACTCAGTCCAAATTTTAAAAATTCTGGAAATTTTTAAAATGTTGAAAATGTGAAAAATATTAAAAATGCCCAAAAGGTTAAAATGTTGGAAATGTTGAAAATGTTGTAAACGTTAAAAACATTGAAAATGTTGGAAATGTTGTAAATGTTGAAAATGTCGAAACTGTGGAAAATGTTGGAAATGTTGAATATGTTAAATATTTTGAAAATGTTAAAAATGTTGAGAATGTCGTAAATGTTGAAAATGTTGAAATCGTTGAAAACCTTGAAAATGTTGAAACTGTTGGAAATGTTGAAAATTATGAAAATGTTAAATATGTTGAAAATGTTGAGAATGTTGGAAATGTCGGAAATGTTGGATATGTTGAAAATGTTGAATACTTAGAAAATTATGAGAATCTTTAAAATTTTGAAACCTGGAAATCTGTTACAAGTGTGTAAAGTGCATATTTGTTAACTATCCGTTTGAAACTCGGGGACTGATCAACCCTCAATCGGCACTCAAGGTTGACTATAAACGTGGTCCTAAAAATTATGTGATAACTTTTTCATAGCCTTTTCTGTCCTTCAGAAAGGCTGGGGTATTTCTAAATTTCTACTGTCAGCGTCAGCGCTGTCCTAGCTATGTTTTCTTTTTGATTTGCAAAAAATTTCAGGATAGATATTTGTAACATAACCTAAAAATAGGGCGCCTTTCTGAAGGACAGGAAAAACTACGACAATCAATGCCATAAAGGCGTCCTACAATTGTACGAACCACTGACAGTACAGTATTTTTTAGTAAGCCTACTGTCTGGTATAACCGCGCTTTGCACGGCTCCCCTCCCCCACCCCCCGTGAACGTCCATTTTAATGCCGGCGCGATTCGGCATGCCTTTGGAGAATTTACGGCTTAGATCATTAAATTTGGAGAAGATGGTACGATTTAAACTTCGTAAACGCGTTCATTAAGCACCGGGTAGAAGTTTTATCACCAGCGGTGCCGCCGTCGCCTTGGCAGAAACTAATTTCATTACTATCCAGAA
Organism: Acanthoscelides obtectus; assembly: GCA_963669975.1. Classification (NCBI taxonomy): domain Eukaryota; kingdom Metazoa; phylum Arthropoda; class Insecta; order Coleoptera; family Chrysomelidae; genus Acanthoscelides; species Acanthoscelides obtectus. The sequence goes on from CAVLJG010000010.1 coordinate 7,162,802, forward strand.
TACTAGATCAAAACTGTCCAAGATATTATCTTGCTACCGGAATGCGGCCTGAACGAGCAAAGTTATTCGGATTTGCTGGAACGAAAAAATCGCGGGTTTATTTTGATGTCACACACAATGCTTAAACAATTTGAGATATTTGTTTTAAAAAATCTTCTATTCAACATTTAAGGTAACAGCCTTGTTTAAATATATAAACTGAAGCTCCAAATACTTTTATACTAGATAAATACGTATCTATTATTCGAAGAATAACTTGTTTGATGAAAGGAGACAAAGAAAGTATCAGTATGTCGCGTTCTCCTATCATTCACATTAAGTAAAGTTTACTCTAAACCATTGAGAATATATTATGGTCTAAGTCTCTTTGCAGCAGTTCACCATCATGTTCATTCAAATGATTCTAAAAATCTTAACATTATCTGCGAATAAAATAATCTCTCTGCTTACAAAACTCACAAGATCATTAATGAATATATTATATACCAATGGCCCTAAGTGGGAACCCTGCGGTACTCCACGAATACTATTGCACGAACAGTTACTGTATAAAATCAAGCTGGTATAACTTTAATTACCCCAACGAAAACCATGCTGCTGATTAACAATAATGCTTAAAATGTTTGCAGAAATCATCAAGCAATCCATCAATTTCGGGATGGATGGCTGATTACACACCGCAGGATAGTTTTCAGCAGCATTCTTATTCGCTGACTTGAAAAAGTTTATTTTCTTCAATTTGTTACAAGTACCTACAGAATTTCTATGCAAATTTAAGAATGGTGTTGATAGAGGATTGTTTTAATTTAATCTAAATTTGAATCGCATATTTTATTTACCTATTTACGGTGACAGTGTTATTAATTTTATAGTTCATCAGTTTGCAGACTGAAGCTTCTTCTTTTCCATATTCAAGTTTTGTGCACATACGGACTAAGAAAGAGTAATAAAGACATACTTAAAGGAGACACTGTTAAGTAGCTTCAGTATGAGTCACACATATTTCATACTATATTTAACAAGCTTGAGGCAGCAGAATCCAGATGTTTTAGATCCAGTGAAATATTTTACGTACGTTACATAAATATGGCGTGGCGTTGAAAAAGTTTACGAATAATTACATACTCATTGCGGCAGTGCAGTGGCTTTGAATTTATGTTTAACACGTGTCCTCAGAAACTAGCTGCAATCAGCGTCAAGGTTGCATAATTATGACATGTGATTTGAAGATTCCAAATTAGATAGTGGATGAGGTGAAAAATAATACTAGAAACGAGTGTATTTTTGAAAAATAGAACCAACCCGACTGCAGTAATTGATAGTGCAGATTTGATTGTGCTATCAAGAGAAATCTAAAGATACCTCATATGTCAAAATACATCAAACCATTTAAGGTGTAGCCTGTGAGATAGGAATTCAAGGTTGATTTTTTTTATTGTAATTTTGTCTTTTGCAAATATGTAATCGATACAAACGGGTAAAAAATCACCAGATTTGGTGAAAAATCACCACACCTGGCAACCCTGGTCAATTTGTAAGCGTATCGATGACGGCGTTAATAAGAGGGTTGCCTATACGTGCAACATGACGCAATTATAAAAAAATAGTGATTTTGCGTTTTTGAGCGATTTTATTTGCTTGAAAGAAAAGGGAAACGGAAGTAAAGTGTGGTCCTACAAAGCAGATATCAATGAAGTATCCGTCCTTAACCACAGTATTTAGAGCTTCGAACTTATATAAAAAAGGAAGTAGATCAAAAAATAATTGACCTCAAACACCGCATCAAAGCATATTTCCAATAAAGCCACACACATGTAAGATCCAGATTGATGGATGGCCGTTCAGTTAAAATTGGACGTGAATACAGAAACCAACTCGTAAGTCTGAATTAATCATAACATCGACGAATGGTAGAGCTGTAGAGGCACTCATATCAACTAATGGGTCTATTTATGAAACAAGACACTCGTGTCTGCGTAGCGGCGTGTCGAATATGCGGATTGTCGATATTCTGACGATATGCTAGTCGTAAAGTAGGACAAGCAAAGCTGTGTTCTGTTCAAAGCCTGGTTGTTACGTGCTTGCCGCTACGCCATGAATACCGAACAGTTAAAGCACTGAAGCTTTCTCATAATTCGGAATATCGCTGGGGTATAGTCGACATTGTCCATAGGGTGTCGAGTGTCTTTAATTCCATAGCAGCCGCAGTGGCCCGGTATTTAAGCTTCTGAAACATCTATAATCACACCTGTGGTTGTCAAATTTGAAGTTGTTTAAGGATTGGAACATCAACACTATCCAGAGCTTCCAAAGCAAAGTTCCGAGGAAGATGGCCATTGCCTCTTGGTGTGTTTGTAAACTGGGTGGACACCGTGATTTGAATATTCCTCTTATAAATAAAAGGCTGCACCAACAACGTAGTGCCTACGTTTTTCAGATGCTTGACAACAGCGACGATGACTAAAGACGTCATAAAATAGCTTGTGTTGTATTTTGTGTCCAAAGAGAGAACGTATTATATAAACGTTTAAATTATATAAAATACATCAATAGATTGCCTCTAATGAAGTATTAGTTTGTACAGAGTTACAGCTCAATCTAATCTGTCTTAATATTCGGGCTTCAAAGCCACCCTAGGAAACAAAAACAAAAATGATGCTCTGAGCTCTGAAACCTCTGTCCTACAGCCTCCAGGAGACGCCTTGAAAATCGGTAGCGGACTTCCTACATTCTTTGAGATCCATGCTTTTTTGTCCCGTAATATCAACTCGGGTGTTCCGCAGGGATCGGTGTGGTGGCGAAAAAGAACATACGATACAGATAGATGGCAACGAGGACGTTAAATGACAAACAGTACTTGACGAGATGTGTTCATGTCAAACCATAACCTAAAGTCCGACAAGCCGGAACGGACGATCCTCTGGTAAAGACCGGCCACCCACCCAAATCGCATATGCGCTGGATCACCCCTTGTTAAAAGCTTCTATGTGATAACGCGGAACAGAAGTATCTGGGATGCGAGATATGATGCAGGTTTATTGGAGATACATGATGGCTTTCTGATCACAAATCCTGCTGAATAAATCTCACGCCAAACCGTGTAGAGTCCTTAAACTTAAGATAAGGAGAACTAGAGACATAGAGATAGGAGTATCGTTCTCATAGTGAGGCTTATCTGTTCCTTTTGTAGCTCTATTCATACCTGGGATTTACGTGAACATTTGCATAAAAACTGATTTGTGTTACACATTCAATTCCTCCTCTGGGCACTTGTTCCCGGGTTAAGCTTTCACTGGCGTTATTTACGCACAAACGGGTATAACGGTTGCTTCTAAGATCAAGTAGTGCGCGTTGTGAACCTTTTACAATGTTACTGTGCTTTTGGTTGTGGTGTTTTGGTTATCTGAAGAGTGAGCATTCACTGAGTATTCTCTTTGTTCTACTCTACCGCATGGGTTTCTAACCATATCAATCTTATATTCATGTTCTTGGATTCATGATAAGGCTATAGATAAAGATAGAAGTATCGTTATCGCAGTAAAACTTGTCTGTTGAGATTGGAGAATATGGGAAGAGAGAAATTTTTAGACGTTTCTCAAGTTGATGGCTAGAGTGTATTAAAGGATGATCCATACTATACATTCCCAGGAACAAACCTCATGTCGTATCGTCTATCGGTCCTGGACTTATGAAAATGTTGGGCAACAGATCTTAGGATGGCAAGATCGTATAAAGCTATAGATCGATAGAAGATGAAAGATCGGGTACTTATACATGATCAAATTGTAATTTTCAGAGAAACCTTATGCCACGCCATGCTATTGGATTTATGATAAAACAATGGGCTGCAGGTACGATTGTAATATTGACATCTATGGGTTTTTTGTAGGTTGTTGGTTGAGATGGATGAAAGGATGATCATAGTAGGTACTCAAGGGAACAAACCTCATGTCGTACCGTGTAGCGCTCCTGGACCTATGATGCGGCGGCGGGCCGACCGTAATCGGCCTACCTCGTCCTTCCTCCAGCAACATAGGGCTGCCTAGGTCGTCGTCTCTGTAATACGGCGAGGAATGATGGTAGCCGTACGAATGGTCCGTGGGCGAATTGTTGCCGGATCGCGATTGTCTCGTGGGTTTCCTCCCAACCGGGCTGCCTCCCGCTGCCGAAGGGTGGTACGCGACCCTTGACGGCGATCGGTCCACTGTGGGCAGCCTCACGCCGCGCGGAGACCGGCTGCCTCCCCCGTATGTGTCTCTCGACATCTCATGACCCGCGTTCGGCGGCCAGGCGACTAGGGGCCACCTCTATTGCACTAAAGGCCGTTCCCGCGCGACCTCGGGTCAGCGCTGCCGCTAGCTCGCGAATAGTGGCCACCGTTACCGCTTCCGTACGACCTCGGCTGTTTCTCTAACCACAGATGGTCCCTCCGCAAACCACACAGCGACCCCGCACGCCACACGACGTCGTAGCGACCCGTAGCGACCGTCGCTGCTTGCTTGCAGCTTGCACCCCGTCGCCGTCGTCTCGATTCGTGTGGACGTCGCTGTGTCGCGCGCCGCGGATTCAGCTTCGCCGGTGCTGTCAGATCGTCAGAATTGGCAGAGGAAATGAATATTGCTTCCGTCCGTACCACCAACCGCGTACGGCGTCGTCTCTTGTCCAGAGGCGGATCTAAGGTGACGCCCAAGACCCACTCTGTGTCGGGCTCGACGACCCACAAAGGATTTTAAGGGTTGCAGCTACTCTGCTATTTTGTGAGTCATGGCGGCATGATTATTCTGCTCCGCCGCCTTTATTTAGTTTTAACCAGGGGCAAAGTTGTGTTAGTAGTAGTGGTGGAGACGAGAAGCCAGGCCCTTTTTGCCGACCCCGAGTGTACCAACACTCTGCTCCACATGTTAGCTAATTCACTAAGCTGTCGAACCTTCCTGACCTCCTAATGAATGTCACGAGTCCGACCATTCCGATGGTTAAGCAACTTCGCCAACAAATGCCATGGCCCCTAATATCTCAGCCCTTAGTCCTCAGTATTCAGGGCAGCAGTCCAGAAAGTAGAACGCTGTTTCATGCTCCTCCCAGCACATTGGGTCTCTTTTCACTCTTAGAAAGGATAAGTGCCTGTTGAGTCTGTAGTGGCAGTAGCCATCGCGTTCGACGTTTGACCCGCTACGATACGAACCTCTTGTCCTGTCAGCAGTCGTCTCTCTCCAGGTCCCCCGCGACCCGTTCATTTAAGGCCGTATTGACCGGCTTCGGCTTATGCCCAGCCAAGGTTCGGTACCGATGCAAGTGCTTCTTGCCTCCAGCCTAGCCAGGCGATCAGCTTTCTCGCTGCCCGGCACTCCGCTGTATCTGGGAATACCCAAAGCATCGTCACTTCTTTAGATCGAGCCAACCTCTCTAGTGCATTCCTGAACTAGGGGTATTCTTGTCATCGCGGAAGCCAGGGCTGCTTGCCCTAATAAAGTTTTTGATTTGAAAACACCCTGGATATTTAGCGTCTAAAGGTCGTCTTCTGTTAAATAAAGTCGTTCGTGGTTTGCATATTCACAATTTGGGTAAACGTCTTGAACTCAAGACGTCTCTTGGGCGAGAATCACAACGGCTCCTCATATCTCTCCGTCGATTGTCCCACTTTCACGTCCAGCATCGGCAACACCGCACTGCGCCGCTGCCTGCCTCTATGCTCCTATCGCCTCCATCGCTCTTCTGCCCCCCGCCTCGTCGGGCCGCCCACGCCAACGCTGATCAATGAATCGGGCGTAGCGTACGGCAGCGTTGCCACGTCGCCGGTATGGATTTTTCGAAGCGGCCGCGTTTGGTGGCGAAGCGTCGTTCGAACACAAAGCCGCCTCGCGGGGTCACGGCGACTCTTTATTGCCTGGATGGGATCGCTTGTAGGTGTTGCGGAACGAAGAGGATACGCGTGTATTGATAATGGGAAATGGCGTTGCTTTGAATTTTTTGAATTGCTATGCTTGCAGGTACTTTTGGGTCAAGATTTCCATAAACGCCGTTATGGGGTGACGGTGACACTATACTTATTCATTTATTCATACATAATTGCCTAACAGACCACTCCAATGGGGGGTAATAAAGCTCGTGTCTTATATGGACCCTGTACAGCGTAAAGAGATTGATCGAAAGCTTTTGTGATATCAAGAGCAAGGAGATGAGCCTCACCACGTGAGACTGATTGAGCCTATTCCAACCACAGTTGCCTGACGTAAGCTGGGATGTATCCAGTTGATCGCTGGTACCCGAAACGACACGGATATTATCATTGTTATTTGAAAAGTAACATTATTAGGTTGTTTTTTTTTTAGATTGTATTGGTTTTTTGTGACATGTAGGTTTTTATACAAGATGGTAACTTAGCACTAGCTGATGGACACTTGCTGTGAAGTCGTTTTGTTGTACGTGTTGCCTAAGCGTCATGGTGCTTTAGTTATCAATGTTTGGCTGTGATGTGATGTTAAATCTGATTCAGAGATGGCGTTACTGGAGGTCTGAGCTGTGAGTTGTATACTATAGCTAGAAGGGACCGGCAATGCATAGGTGCGTAGTGAGGATCTGTGTGCCAATTTGCTGAATTTCAAAAACGAGAGAGATAAGAAAAGAAAATCCCTGATTGGTGAAAGATCAGGAGAGAAAATATGCTACACACAGGATGCGAAGTCAATAGAAAATACAAATCAGCGCCTAGATGTGAGACATTGCGAAAATATTTGATGTGTGATGCGTCATCACTAAGATTTCTGTAATGTGGCTTAATTCCAGACAACGCGGGCGCGGTGGCGATTTCCCGTAATGCTCCTCAAAGTTTTTGAAAACAGAAAACGGGAAAAATCGTAATTTATAACTTTGAACATAATCATCCAAATGCGTCTTGCTATTCAACCAACTTTCTTTGTTTCACATCTTCTCAGAGATGAAAACTACAGACTACACGGCTTCACAAAAGATATGCAACCAACAATGCTTGTAGTTGAGTCATTCCTCCATAGATGGACCCATCCCTTACTTATAACTAGTCGAAATTGTGTTAGTTTCTGTTCACAAACACAATAGAACGGGGTATAGAGTATGTTTAGCTTGCTTAGTACACATAGCGTGTGGGTAGGTTCGCGTGCAACTTTATAGCTATCGATATAGGAAATTCCACCTCGTCTATCACCAAAGTGAATAAAACAGTGCTGAATCAGTAACGAAAAAGATACGTAGGCGTTGGAAGAAATTCCAAGAAAGTATAATCATACAGAGTAAGCCAGGCGTATGCGTAGAGTAAAGGGTAGATCCATATTGTTGGAAAAAAACGTTTGTCTAGCCCCGGTGAGGCAATGGGACCCATAACGCGGTTACGTGGGAACCCAGAGTAGAATTTGCTTTGCGGTTTCACCTGGGAGATACTTTTGGACACAATAGAATCAGAAACACGATAACTGTGGATGTTAAATTCATGAGAAATACCAGCAAGTATAGGATATCAAATATTCAAGCTTTTACCAATAATATAACATTTGTCCGACTACTGGTAGTGTCCGGATTACTGGCACCCTATGAATCAGGAACTGTTCCTGACAATTTAAACAATAAGTCAAAAACAAAAGTCCTTCAAGTAAACGTTGACGTCAACCGAAATTTTTATTAGTGATGCTCGTTTTGCTAGCTTTGCAATTTCATCATGTAGTCCCCCGATTCCAAGAATAAAATAGCTTGTCCGAGTTATAATGGAAAAAGTTAATTCTAGGTATCCCACTACACTTTTATGTGTAGGTAGAGTCGCGTGCGGGGCAACGCTTGCGCCGCGCTCCCTTGCGACGTTGCGACATCGTCAAAGGGCGCGCGCGAAATACTAGAAGGTAAGAAGGGCGCACGCCGATGCTGACGTCACGCGCGGAGGGCTTGTTAAACGGGACACTGCCCTTCCATGACCTCCGTGCGGATGCCGCTCTTGTCCTGCCTTGTGGGATTTTTTGCAGCAGGTTACTTTAGGGCAGCGCCCGTCTTATTGGGTTTGATTTTTATAGATATTGCTGTCAGTATTTCCAACGAATCTATTACATATATGAATCGTATCTATAATACTTGAGCCGTCTGTCCATCTATCCATCCGCCCATCTCATCTGTAGCGGTTGAGTCATCTGTGACAGTTGTCCTATCCTTAAAGGTTTTAACATTAATGCAACAATCGAATATAGGAAAACATCCATTAATAATGTTTCAGTCGCCCACGAAGGCTTATCAAAGTACTCGTATATTTTTGCAAACCTCAGTAATGATTGTTCCGTATCATAATGTAGGTATTGATTGAGTCGTTTAATTTCAGAGATATAATAAAGCGAATTTCCAAAGATAGTGATTAATATTTCTTAGTTAATCCATCTTCACGCTCTATCAAATCTGATACTGTCGTTACATTTTTTCGACTGTTGATTATACACCAACAAATTGAATGTGAGCTTGCCTGGCGAATCAAACAAATCTTTGAATCATTAAAAAAACAACTTTTAAGTACATCCCGATAAAATGCAGAAACAATTATCTACTATAGAAGGTAAACCCTAAATGAAAGTCAGGCTGTTGCATACCAAAAAGGCAAGAGGAAAACCTAGAGAAACTATGTTAGAAGGTGATTAATTGAAATACTCAGTTAGCACACTTTGTATTTTTATACTTTTTAGAAATATATCCTTGATTTATTAGTGTTACTTCATTTTTAAAATGTACTCTTATAAAAACCTTTTCCTTATTTATCCAGCTTTTGACAATATGTTGTATCATTGTTAGAAACGATAAACCAAACAATCTCTAGCTCGATTTTTCAACAATAAACAGCATTGCGTTAGTATGCTAAGATTGCGCTAGTTTTGTTAGAAAATGGCAAGAAGGTGAATTCGGGATATATGTAAACAAGTCGGCATTTTCCAGTTTCTTCAAAAGTAAAATAAGCATCAGAAAAATTGTATAATCCCGCCATTTTTAAACGCAGTTTCCTGTGGCAGATTCAACATAAGTTACATCTAGTGTCACTAGATGTCTGCACGTGTCTTTTGGAGAGACATCTATCCCTGAGACTCCGTACCACTTGATAAAACGGTACAGCTTTCAATGTCATGTAACTGATTTTAATGACAACTTCAATTGATAAGATGTAGATGGCAACATAGTTAATATTTATTTGATATGCAACTCACAAAACACTGATGAAATGCTAGTTGCATAAGCTGGTCCTTCAACAAAGGCGCCAGAACTTTGGATACTCTAGATCCAGATCATTCATCCAGATGCTGTGGTCAAGATATTGCCACAAACTCTAAGGAGAGCAAAGAAAGTAATCGAAGACCTCTTGAAAATAGTAAATCTAGCCAAAATTCAAACACGATTGTTATTGATGAAGAACAGAAGATAAAAATTAATTTTCTATCAAAAAGAAAGAAAATGAAACCTGCTGCTAATGAGAGAGAAATAGATGATCTCAAGGAAGACAGTACTCGTCAAAACTAAATTTGTACAAATATTTTTGCTTAAAATATGTAGATTTATAATATATTGTTACTGTATCCTGGTTGAAGATGTTGTCTATAAGTAGAATGTTATGAAAAATATGTTTGATTTTGTTTTATTTCTAATGAGGAAACCTTGTAACAAAAGATTTGTCTGTGAATTTTACCAGTTTAAAAGCATACATCCATCATCTTTAAATGGTATGGTTAAAAGAACATCAAACACAATTTGAGGTATGCATATTTTCAAAACCCATTCACAAAATTTCAGAATTTCACCCATAAAAAATTGATATTCCCAACATGAGGAACAGAAAATCATTAAAAAACTACTGGACTGCAACTATGTTTATTCAAATATCAAAAAAGCAATTCAGTTTTATAACAGTGATCATTTTAATATTAAACACCGACAGTTTCTTCCTTGCCATCATAAGTTATGGGATCAAATAAGAAGACGTTATTGATTGGGACTTCCTTATTAGACACAGCTTTTATTACTTCCTGAGCAATGACTCCTCCTAAGGCGGCACAAACTGGTATGACTTCACCAAAGATGACTTCAAATATCTCCTTTGTTATCTTTGATTTGGAGTCATCGACTTGGTAGAGTTCAAAAATTTCCTTTTTTATTTCTTCCAGAGATTCTATATCGTCTTTCTTGGTTTCAATGTTAGGGATTCTGCCGTGCTTGTTCTTGAATTCCATCAAAGCTAGCATTGCATAGAACAGTTCATTTCTTCTTTTAGATTTTTTGATAGAGTCTGCACTTTGTTTGGTGTTCGGCAGGATTATGACTTTGTTCAATTCGGGATAGTTGATTTCACCCTTGACTTTCACGCTGGTCTTGTCGCTACCATCATGTTTTCTCTTCTTGCCTGTAACAGAACAAAATGATCAGTCATCAATCCATGTACAGAGCGATTTATTACCAAAATGAACGCCCCCAGGATAAGTTTCAGATGCTACATTACTATTACTTACCTATCAATTTGATTTGATCCTCATAATAAGTGTGTTTTCCAAAGTCAGACACTGAGTATCCGAACATTCCAAAAGCATCTCCGAAAATCAGCTTTATCTTTTCACTCCTGCAGATTTTATCAATTTTCAGTAGCAAATCTGGCTTAATCCCCGTCGCGACGATAATGGTGAACTTCTTGAAGTAGCTTACATCTTTGGATGGCGGGCAGTCCGTGTCTGCTGAAATCTTCACGAGCGGGTTCAACATTTGCGCTTTCAACAAAACTTCTTCAGCGATCTTTTTTCCGACGCTGGTTTTGCTCAATAGGAAGTTTCTAGGCTGTTCCTCTTCGGTGACGGTTCTATCGTCAAGGATTGTCAGAGAGTTTATTCCGGATAGCAGGATGTTCTTTGCAATTTCGGCCCCTAATGCTCGCACCCCGATCAGAAGTACGTCGGCGGCTCTCAACTTTTCTTGAGATTCGATGCCCCAGAGTCGGATCTGTCGATCGTAGAGCTCCGCTTCGACTGCTGACAATTTTTCTCCCATTTCGGAACGAGAAGTATTTCTTAAAACTTGCGAAAGTTGTTTGTAATTTGTGAAATGTTTTTGAGGTTAAGTTTCGGCGACGCGGTGTGACAGATGACTGCCTCGGACTTTTCATACTCGATGCATACTCGCAACTAATCCTACAGAGTTGCCAAATCGATAACATTTTCTTAGTATTAAAGATTTTTTACGGAAGCGTCAACAGTATGTGGAATAAAAAGACTTTCTCTATACTCTGGGCGCTGAAGAAAGACATTAAACGTAAACAGTGATCAGCACGTGAACAGATCCCTCGAAAGCATCCACGGATATACTCCAGTCACTTTAGGTCTAAACATCCTCGGCAGTGTATTTCTAGTGAATCCACAGACCCTTTTTCGTGTCATCTTGAGACTAGAAAAAGGATGACTGTTAAAATAAGTTACCTTGATCTTTCATGAGCTCCCAGTACAAAACATCATCGATATATTTTTGATGTAGGAACAACAAATTGGTTTAGAAAACATCCACTTTGAACCTAAATTGACTGGAGTAACATCGATCTACAGACAAATTCAAGGTCACTAGCAGTCGTCGGCGCTCTACGAATCTGCACAGGTTTGGACCTGTAAACGTGATTGTAGATGACACGACAGGCATCTAACAGTTAATTCACGCACAGGATTGCATTGCATACGCATTACGCATTCAGTAGCGTATACTCGTTTTTCGCGAGTGGAACGTTTTGTTTATATATTGCCTAAGATGTCTGACACAGATACAGCCGACGAAGTGGTTGACATCAGCGCAACCCCACCCAAAAAAGGGCTAAGAAGCTACATTTAAGTGCAAATGAAAAACAAATAATATTAAATATATACAAAAACCAAATTCAAGAAAAACCCGATTTGGTCGTAGACGAAGTTATATGTAAGGTAGCACATATTTCTGGAGTATGTCGGTCCAGTGTTTATAGGATCATTAAGGAATATAGGAGCACTCACTCACTTTCTGAGCCAAAACCGTATCCTGCAAGAAAAATGATAACGGACGGAGTAGATGACTTTGACAGAACTGCCATCAGGAGGAAAGTGCATAATTTTTTCTTCCGAAATGAGATACCTACAGTAGATAAGATATTAAGATTAGTTAATGCTGATGAGGATCTTCCATCGTTTAAAAGAACCACATTCCGAAAACTTTTGAAGGAACTTAATTTTCGATTCTTGAAACGGGGAAGAAACAGTATGTTAATAGAGAAAGAAGAAATTGTTGTGTGGAGAAGGGAATACCTTAGGAAGATTCGGAAGTTTCGCGATGAAAAAAGAAAAATTTACTATTTGGACGAAACGTGGGTGAATGCTGGACATACTCAAGCGAAAGTTTGGGTCGACAAATCAGTAACATCATCAAGGCAGGCTTTTCTAGACGGTCTTTCGGCTGGATTGAAAAATCCTGCAGGTAAGCTCCTTCATCTATCCGGCAATTTAATTTTGATAAATTCGGGCAAATAATATGCTGTGATAGCAGATAATGTGTGATATTCTCCAAAAATGGTGCATTCGCAGTGTAGTCATTAGGAAAAAAACTTCGACCCTCTTTTAAGCGTTATTTTGAAATTTATTATCATTTTTGGGTGCAGTCAATTTGCCTTGAATGGGTTTTGAGAAGTTGCAAACTTCAATTTTCTACGTTGTTCAGTTTTTGATCAGCATTCCGTGACTCTTAAATTCAGCTAAATGAACTCAATTGCCTCATACCTTCAAATTTAATCAATCCATAGTGTAAGGAATAATTTATTTCCAGGAAAAGGCAAACGGCTGATCATTTGTCAGTAGGTAGTGAAGACGGCTTTGTTCCCGAAGCACTGTGGGCCTTTGAATCAAAAAAGACAGGGGACTATCATGAGGAGATAGACGGCAATTCCTTTGAAAATTGGTTCTCCAAAATGTTACTAAAGCTGGAGAATAACGCTGTTATTGTACTGGATAATGCCCCGTACCATTCTAGAAAAATAGAAAAAATTCCCACAATGGCAACTAAAAAAGCAAACATACAACAATGGCTGGCCTCAAAACAGATCGATTTTGATGAAACAATGGTCAAGGGTGAACTGATAAGTATAGTCAATAGACATAAATACAAATACGATTTTAAAATGATCGACGAAATGGCCAAAAAACAAAATAAAACTGTCTTGAGACTGCCACCCTACCATTGTGAGCTGAACCCTATTGAGCTGATTTGGGCCAACATAAAGCAATACGTGGCGTCGAATAATAATACTTATAAATTTTCTGATGTTAAAAATCTTTTTCACATCGCAGTCAATAGAGTTACGGCAGAGGAATGGAAAAACTGTATCCGCCACGTTCGGGAGAAGTTTGAGGTCAAAATGTGGGATTTGGACAATGTCATCGATACCCAAATTGAACCTCTAATAATTCATTTAAACGATTCAGAAGATTCAAGTTCCTCTTCTGAATGAGTGCGCGCAGCTTACTTACTAATAACTAAAAAGTTTAGTTAACTCATTTGTGAATCTCTAACTGAAATTTACTGTAAAAGATAATAATTATCTTGTATGAAATTTTTGATGACTACCCATAATATCTTGATGCGGTCCTGTAATGTCTCCTGCGCCTAAACACTCACTCACGAGCAATATGCGTGTATTTGTTTGGGTTTAGTTTCTTTCTTCAGCGCCTAGAGAATAGTTCAACTAATTCGGTGATTACATTCGAGACGATAACCATTGGCTGGTATGAAAAACAGCACACTCACAGGATGTTCTAAAGCACCTTTCGTTCTTAATACAAATGCAGTCATGAAATACAATTACGTAATTGCTCAATTGTTGGGATAGATTATATTTCAATTTCGAATATTGCTTATCGGATTTAACTTAGTAAAATTGATTTAGCAATGCGGCAACGTTGTACGGCGACAGTTGTAACTGCGAGTACACATCGAGCATACAGAATTTCTGAGACAGACTTTGGGCTCTGTCTATCGACACTTTTAAATTATCGATTGTTGCTTTTGTATTTGTAGGAATGAAAAATAACCTGTTGATTGTTTTTAATAGAATGGATAATTTTATGCCCTCCGACCGGCCAGTTCCCAGCCATCGTAACAAAACTAATTATATACACATTATAAAAAAAAAAACAAATTCAATAAATACAATATATATTTGTAAAATAGTACAAAAATACGAATAGGTACATTAGCTTAAGTAACAACTTCATATAAGTAAAACATATAAACTCTGGATGCAAGTGCGATTTAATCGTTAATCAATAGGCTTTGTACTAAAATGTAACATTTTTATATAGGTACACGTATAAATCGAATATTAAAATGAATAAAGTTCGTGCGTTTACGTTTAAATTGTGAGGGTTACTAAAAACTAAGAACGATTCGCTTTCATGTTTTTTGGGTAAAATGGGACTAGCACACCAACCTGCAATATGGAAGGTACTCTGCGCACTTTACTATTACAACAGAGCACCTGGCAACGTTGTTCAGGCAAACGACAAATTGTCAGCTGTCAATCTGCCTTCATTTGAATTTGAACATTTACATTTTTCAGGAAAATCATAGGCGGCTTTGGGCCACTCGATTTTCTAGGCGCCTTCTAGAAAAATTTAGTAGCGCGTCGGTTGTAAATCTGTTTACGTTGCACCGATACAATTTTTGTTTAAACAAACTTAAGTGAGACATTGTGGCATAAAACGAGCTTGGTGCTTGGTAAGAGATTATTATAATACTCCAGTTGTTTTGATAAAAATTCGAGGGAATAAACAAACAGTATAGTATAAATACTGATCTCCTGAGGAAAGGCACAATATTATAAAACAACATATCCTAAAAATTAAGAGTAAAAAGTTAATACTGAAGATTGATTTCCTCTGACCAGTAGAATGGGCGGCATATCCTTGGTGAGCATCTCCAGCCAAGCCATGTACAGTGGCGCGGAGATGATGTTTTTCCTTGGAATGGGTAGGGTAACCACCACCAGGTTTGCCTCGCTGGAATGTTGAAGCAGCAGCTCACGCAGTCGCAAATGGCGGTTGGTCTTGTCCTGGACGGCTAGCAGCTCCGAGTTCGAGATAGACTCTGCGAAAAAGGGCGAGTTAACGTGTATTTTTTACGTCACACAAAAGTGTACAGCATGAGTGCCCGCAAGGGTGCGGGAGATCAGGGGAGGTGGTGGTCGCGGCGTCTCCCAATGAGGTTTTTGTTTATTTTTCTGAAATTCACATAACATACATGAGAAACACGAACTTGTGCGGAGGGATATTTTTATATTTTACCAATATTTGGATGTAGCGTTCCGTCTATGATGGTTCCGTGAATATTTCGTCAAGTAGATTGACTCAGCACTTTCATGACGCAATTATATTACACACGGACTCGCAAACCGACAAATGAGAAACATGAACTAGGGTGATGCAGACCTCGATAGCATTAAATATGTAAAAAAATGTTTGTTGATTATTTGTAGCTACATAATATTGAATAAATATATTTTACATATATGTAATCATAAAATATTCATTATAGATATCTGTAGTATTTATATAATTTATATGTTTTCGCGGTATTTATCCAAATTTATTAGAAAATATATGGGGAAAGATTTTTATATTTCAGTCTGATGCAATATGTAATCTTTTTTCGCAAGCATTTAGGAAATGTATGAAACGACAGATTTTCAAGCATTAATCATTTTAAGTGTATATACAAATATACAGTATATTCACTGAACCAAAGTAGCTACGTCACAACGTCAAACACTGACAGTCACGCACATGGTTGCCACATTCTTTAAGACTACCAGATCCTAGGAAATAAAACACAAAAAAACAACAGCCGTTGACGTAAGCTTTGCGACAATGTCACAACGCAGAAAACTGTTACCAACATAAATTTACCCGGGAAATTCATAAGATACATCAGAAACGCGAACTTGTGCTGAGGGGTATTTTTATATTTTACCAATATTTGGATGTAGCGTTCCGTCTATGATGGTTCCCTGAATATTTCGTCAAGTAGATTGACTCAGCTCTTTTATGACGCAATTATATTACACACGGACTCGCAAACCGACAAATGAGAAACACGAACTAGGGTGATGCAGACCTCGATAGCATTAAATATTTAAAAAAATGTTTGTTGATTATTTGTAGCTACATAATATTGAATAAATATATTTTACATATATGTAATCATAAAATATTCATTATAGATATCTGTAGTATTTATATAATTTATATGTTTTCGCGGTATTTATCCAAATTTATTAGAAAATATATGGGGAAAGATTTTTATATTTCAGTCTGATGCAATATGTAATCTTTTTTCGCAAGCATTTAGGAAATGTATGAAACGACAGATTTTCAAGCATTAATCATTTTAAGTGTATATACAAATATACAATATATTCACTGAACCAAAGTAGCTACGTCACAACGTCAAACACTGACAGTCACGCACATGGTTGCCACATTCTTTAAGACTACTAGATCCTAGGAAACAAAACACAAAAAACAACAGCCGTTGACGTAAGCTTTGCGACAATGTCACAAGACAGAAAACTGTTACCAACATAAATTTACCCGGGAAATTCAAAATATACGTACCAATTTAGGATCAAATTTACTAAATATGAAGTAACTGTTTTGTTTCAGTGAAAGGACTATATATAGAAAATTCGTCATTGCTTATTTTAACAAAATCTGTAGGAATGCTTAATTATTTGTTCAATATTTTGTGAATGAGCGGTATATGTTTCATTAATTCAAAAATAAATATCCATACTATGGAAAAATAAAATATGACATATGTAAGATACATAAAAAGTATTTATTGAATATTTTCTAAATAATGGAGTTGCAGTATTTCCATTGATTGAAAAATAAATATTAAATAAATGTTATAAACAAAATATCCTATTTAAAACACTTGAAAGATGTTGAATAAAAATATTATAATCCGAATATTTATTAAATATTTGTTTGAGATAACAAATATTTAAGTAAGATAACAAATATTATTAAATAGGTATATTGAATATATACAGGGTGACTTCGAAGTTGAGTCATTTATTTTAACAGTGAGTAGATCTGATCAAAAGAAATGTTTTTTTCCTTTACCATTTTTCTGGTAAAATTAAAGTAACAAAGTTATAGCCCTTTGGAAGTTTGAGTACCGCCCTGTCTCAATAATAGCATGTGCTCGTGTTTGGCAACAACGGATATAATCCGCCTTATCGGTTCATCGCATCGGAAACAAAAAAGCGAAAGAATTTGGAACGTTGTTTTTACAATTATTTTATTCAGTTCAGTTATACATACAGTCAGTGTCAGTCGCGTGTGAATAGTGTCTGTTGCGTGGCTCAAACGAAATAAAAAATGGCACATGTTTATGCGGATCGGTTTCCCAATCGAGTGCAACCAACCCCTCGTGCCTTTGTTAATGTAGTACAACGGGCTCGTGAATCAGGTGACTTAAGACCTCACAGGGGACCTCACGATCAAATACAGGTCCGCACTGAAATACTTGTCGGGAGGATACTTTATAAAACAAGGTAAACATTTTTTTTTAATTTTTTTTTTATTTTTACACACATATTTTGGTTTATCTTCCTTCTACAATCATTATCTGAAAATTAATGACTCAACTTCAAAGTCACCCTGTATGTAATGAATATTTCGTGCTATCGGAGGATATCTTGAAGCAACAAAAAACTTGTGAAAACTTGTGACCATCGTTTAGGTAGTCGCAGATTTTGAAGACTGATTTAGAGACGGCGGAAATAAAATCGCTGAAACATAGTGTTCCTGTTCATTTTCGGAGATTGGAGTGGATGAAAATTTGACTCAAACCGTTTCGTTGAAATCTCCAACGAATCCGTAGGAAGTATAGTGTCAATCTATTTGACGATTTTTTGCACATTATTTGAGGTTATTAAGACTTGCCCCCCTAGGAAAAATTCATGCGGACGCCCATGCTATACAAGATGTTACAGAATTTCATACATGTTATGGTGCCCTCTGATGATACATTTGCAATTTCAAAATACATTTCGGGGTCTTCAATCATTTTTAGGGCTTTGCAGACATTATACCGCTTATCAGTCGAAAATGGTCTGCTTTATTTTTTGAACAAATTTGATCTGGGTTACCGTACGGGTATATTCAAGATTTTTATCGAAATTCAATAAATAATTCTGGGTGTTGCATTTTATATCACTCAGTAAACTGAATCATAATGAATAAACGTATTAAAAAGAACATTAGATTTCTGTTATTAAAACGTGCTGAATCTTCCGAATTTCCCTAACAACCTGTAAAATGTCAATTCTCACCTCCATCTTCGCTCTTCTCATCCTTATTCGATCGAAAATCGGAAATAAGCGATTCGAAAAACCGTTGCGTCGACTCTTGAGGTTTGGCCGTGATATCGGGAATGACTTGCAGGTCCGTGTAGTCGATCCTAAACTTGGCCAATAAACTGGCCATGTTCCTGTGTTCCAATTCAAGTTCGTCCCGTTTGTTGGCCAACGCGAACACGCGTAGCTTGCAACTGCTCCAGTTTCTGCGGGTGCTCACTATGTACGGAAGCAGCAGGGTCAAACCTACAAACGATATGTTACCTTCACACGCCGGTTCTAAGAAAAACGGCACGCTCTCGCAGCAATTATTTTAATTTACGGCGAGGGCCTTCGAAACGCTACCGAGGCTTCGCGAGTACATGCAGATCGTTTTTAATGATCCTTCGTGATTTCTTATTTTAAACTACTCAGCATCGAAGACGTCATTTTGCTCTAGAAACGTTTTTCAATAAACCATTTTCAAACATTTTACCTCCATCATCGTATAGCCACCAAACGTCGATCGTACCGTTCCGCCTCTGTTTCTTTTGGAAAAAGAAAATTTCCGACGGCGAGATATCCTTATTATCGATTTGATCGTCTCCAATGTCGCCCATTGATTCTGTGACCGATTTCGCCTTCTTCATCGACTCATCCGCGTTCGGTGCTATGCTCACCGCTTCCTTGTTCGTGGTTAGTGATCTGTCACTGCTACTACTTGCTGAAAATCAAACAGGAGGCTCAATAATCCTTCTTTAATTGTGAGACTCAGTCTAGGCTCGTAGTTGGTATCTTTTATTTTTTTAAAATTAGCGAATACTTCTAGGTATAACCTGCTTTCATTTACACTATTTTCAAAAGTAAATTTTATTGTGGTCCACCATGTAAATTCACTGTCTTAATTTCATTTATATATGTGTCTAGCCAAAGTATTGTGGTACCACAGCCGACGTCAACTACGATCCGTGAACAAAGAAATCTGGCAACGTAGGTGGTAGTGTTACTCCCGCCGCTGCTTGCTGCATCGACGCAACTCGTGCTCAAAACGCTGAGAAAACATAACCTTTTCAATTTGTGATTTGGGAATCCTGTAATTAAGAGATAAGCTTGTTTTCTAAGTTTCAAAGTGTGTGTATGTGTTCAAAGTGATCGGTGACTATAATATATGAGAAATAGACTCCAGTTGTAGTGCTTGTGTGCTTTAAAAATAAACTAAGAAGTGTGACTGTGGCTGTTCGCGCCTCAGGACGCTAAGGATTTCAACCATTGAAAACGTGCAAATTCAGGTTGTATTTTTCTTTTTTCATTTATCAAGTATTTGACGCAGACAATATGCCTCGTTGTTGCTGTGTTCCTTTATGCAATGCAAACTATAATTCTGCTTTGAAAACAGAAAGCTATGTTTCAACTTTTCGCTTCCCAAAGGCTTCCCAATCTAATTAAAAAATACTTGTTGATCTTTAATTTGCTGGAGGAGTTTTTTTAACAAATTGTTCATGAATTTGCAAAAAATGTAATCGTCTTACCCTGCGACATCTGACTGTATGACCGATTCCTGGGCATCCCATACTCTGGACTGTTTTTGTTGCTCTTATTGTCATCCTCTATCGATATGCTCAAGTCGAATCCGTTTTGTATCCTTATGATTCCAGCAGCCATGTGTAGGTCGAAAGCGTTGCTGAAATATACGATTTTAAAGAAAGAGTTTCCATAAACACGGATCCAAAAGTGCAGTTTTCAAATTTTTCGCAATTACACAACAAAAAAGACTTGTAAATTGACAAAACTTGCATGGTGAATACTTACTGCACAACTTCGAAATACTGATTCAGATCCTCTCGAGGGCAGAATTGCCAGTCTGCCTTGTACCCCATCAGCAAAATGTTCGGTCTAAGCTTGCCTATGCCGCAAGCCTTCTGCAAAGCTTTGCATCCATCCTCAAAAGATAGTCCATCTACTTGCATATAGAATGCTTTCAGTTTGTGAGCTCTCAACCAACTGTTTGCTTTGTAGTTGAGCACGTTACGAACTCTCTGCGGAAGTGGGCTCTGAAAAAAATATAACTTGTTTGTTATCATGTTGTGTATCTCACTGACGAATCTCAAAAAGACAAAACAGCTAATGTATAACATTAGTTGTAGGAGTTACAGCTAAAAATAGGTCTATAACTACTCTGCTTAGAGATTTTTTTAAAACTTACCATGTTGATGTGTCCACAAACCAGCATGGAAAGATTCTTGGTCAACAAGTGGGCAAAATCTACTAAAGCAGGTCTAGCGCTCGGCATGCCGGATAATACCAAAATTTGAGGCCTGTAATTCTTCACATGCTCTTCTACGTTGTTCAATTGATGCACGGCCTGCAGAGCGTTTTTGTAGATTTGAGCTTGCGTTGTCGATCCCCAGTTTACGTCTAGAATTGAAAAATTACTCGATTTCTTAAATGGCATACATTTTCAAGCCAAAGCGGAATTTAATAGCCATATTTTATATACAGGGTGACTTCGAAGTTGAGTCATTTATTTTAACAGTGAGTAGATCAGATCAAAAGAAATGTTTTTTTCCTTTACCATTTTTCTGGTAAAATTAAAGTAACAAAGTTATAGCCCTTTGGAAGTTTCAGTACCGCCCTGTCTCAATAATAATATTATGTGCTCGTGTTTGGCGACAACGGATATAATCCGCCGTATCGGTTCATCGCATCGGAAACAAAAAAGCGAAAGAATTTGGAACGATGTTTTTACAATTATTTTATTCATTTGTATACAGTCAGTGTCAGTGAATAGTAGTGTCTGTTGCGTGGCTCAAACGAAATAAAAAATGGCACATGTTTATGCGGATCGGTTTCCCAATCTAGTGCAACCAACCCCTCGTGCCTTTGTTAATGTAGTACAACGGGCTCGTGAATCAGGTGACGGGATGCCGGTGCTCCAAGACCTCACGATCAAATACAGGTCCGCACTGAAATACTTGTCGGGAGGATACTTTATAAAACAAGGTAACATTTTTTTTAATTTTTATTTTATTTTTACACACATATTTTGGTTTATCTTCCTTCTACAATCATTATCTGAAAATTAATGACTCAACTTCAAAGTCACCCTGTAGTTTTTGTGAATCCCATTACACTCTTATACTTACTTGGTTTTCTGTAAGCGACGATGAGATACAGGGCTAATACCATAGCGAACGTCAACAAAGCTGTCACCCAGGATATCAAGAACATCACCAACACGCACAGTACTGCGCCCAATAAACTCAACCACATGTTATAATACTGCAAGAAAAAAATACGATATAGATAAAAACTCAAGACCCCTAACAATGAACAATCTATTTAACTTAGTCTACTAACTTATTTTAAGCAACCGCGGTATTTATTATTCAGGCCTTGCCTTCAAGTTTGTTGGTATTGTAGCATTTTACTGGGTTCTTTTCGGTGTGGATTCAAACACTGGATTCCACAAAAAAATGCACTAATTTATTTAACTTGATAGAACATTTATATACACCACTATTTATGTCTGATATCGCCATTGACTGCACTATACTCCACTCCGCTCTGCTCTGGTGTAATCTGTACTCTCTGTCCCCATCTCCAGGCCGCCGAGTTATATTGAGTAACCATCGCTGCTTCGAGAAAGGTCTGGCGAGCCACAACGCGACATCTAGAATATTGGAGGACACTTCGCGTCGATCTAGAAGGCGATACACTGTCGTGGCTCGCGTAAAAGCAGAGATCGGCCATTAAGCTCTGGCGAATAGGAGACTCGCCCGACAGATGGCGCCAAACAGAACTATTTGTCTCTTACCTTAAATGTTGGCCTCCAACCGACTGGTTTTGCAAGCGAGGCGTGGAATGTCGAAAAGTTGATCAACGTATAAGCGGCAAGGAAGAAGTTTGAGATCAGAGGGGCAATCACGTTCAATTCACCTGGAAAAAATTGCCAAAATCAATATGAGAATCTGGAAAAATAAATAAGAGTAAAGACGTTGTAGACGGTTGGTTATGGAACCTTCACCCTTTACTTTTGAAGCACCGCATATGAATGAAATTTTTTCTACTGCTTACCTATCAAAATGAAGGCGACAGCGATAATAAAAGTCAACACGTATCCCCTGAGCGGTTCGTTGTTTTTTCCGTAACCTTTCGCGAACCATTCGATCTTCGGGTACAGTTTGTCTCTGCACAAGGCCTGAAAAACCTTCGGAGCTGACACTAGTGAAGCCAACGCGGAAGATAAAGTCGCTGCAAAGCATCCTGCATAAATTATTGGCCCCACCCATGACACCAACTCCACCACCTGAAAAAGAAATTATACATTTTATAAACAGAATAATTATAAACAACTTAGAATCAGTAGATTCAACACATGCTGAGCAAGCTACAATTTTAGATTCACCGATTTTACGTTGAATATTTTCTGTATTCTGGTATTTTTTTCTAAAAATAGCCTGAAGTTCAACGTTTCCATTGGTGGATTCGTTTTTTCAAATAAAAAAATTCCTTGTGCCTTTAAAAAATGTGGGTGCCTTATTTTTGAGCATATATATAGCATACCTTTTCGAGATTTTTATTTTGTGACTAGAGTTGTATGATGGTGTGTTCATGTAACTCTTTTCTCTAATTCTTCTTATCATTTTTCGAGTGTATTGTTGATATACCAAAAAACACCTATACAGGGTGATTCATAAGTCGTCTTACACAGGGCCGCATTTTAAGGGGGTCTTCTATGTAACATTTTTTATTCGAATGCTTCATTAAAAAGATACGGGGTGAAGTATGAAATTAAAAAAGAAGAATGTGAACCCTACCTGAAAATTATTATGCAAGCCGTATTTGCACTCTCCCGCTTGGCAAACCGGCCAATTTTCGGCAGAAACGTTGATGTATTCGCTGACGTTTCCCGTGGCGTCTCTCAGCACCGTACAACCCGCTACGACAGCCATCAAAATGTACGACGCCGAAGTTATCAGAATCGCAAGGATCGTTCCTTTGGGAATCGCCTTTTGGGGATCCTAAAAAATATAATCTTCTATTTATTGAAAAATATCATGACATTTTATCACGTACCTTTAGATCCCCGGAAATATTCGCCCCCGCCAAAATTCCTGTAGCCGCCGGGAAAAATATGGCGAAGACGCTGAAGAAGTCGTGTTGCGTTCCGTCGAATTTTCTATAGTCAGGAAACGTATTTTGATAGCCAACCGACGCTAAAAACGATTAAAAGTTTGATCACAAACTAATACACGACTCAAGAAAAAGCAAGCAAAGGCAAAACAAATCCAAATTTTTCGGTGAAAAAATTTGAAGCTTTACGATCTTGGTTTTCACGTTTTTTAGCCGAAAAATTTTAAAAACAACGAATATTATGCAATTCTAACAGATAGTGCAAGAAACATTTTTTTGCAATACTTTCGCCGTGACTTTGAATGAAAAATGATCCTTGCTTAGACTTACACTGGTTAGAAGAGTACAAAAATATATTAACTCTAAAGAATTGGGAAATTAGAAACATCAAAGAAGAAAAAATTTAAAAATCATCTTTACCTACCATTGAAACCCACAAATCCCTTCGCTATGTCGTCATCGCTCATAGGTCCGATAAAACTGCCAATGAAAAAATCCAATATAGCTGTCAACAAGATTACCAACAGACCTAGTTGTGCCTAGAACACAAAAATAATCGATTATCACATAAGAAACTCAGAGAAAATAATCATAATACACCTTTTTTAATTTGTTGTTAAGTTATGTATTAATTTTGTGACATTGAGTACTTCAGAACGTGTATGGTATTCTGCAATTTATATTTTCGCCGTTTTCTATTTTCCGACATCATGTTCGATACCAACACCTGACGTCCTCGCGAATTAATAAAGATATCGTTATCAGTAAAATGATCGTATTTACCTTAGCTTCCCATTCCATTCCAACGACAACGATTACGGTCAGTATCACAATAGTGATGCATCCGATGATCCGAATATCGCTGACTTTGCTGACCATCTGCGGCATACCGTAGGCCAGCAACAGATCCTCGAGGGACTCCCCGAATCCTACGACGTACATCGCGCACGCCACTGCGTTCGCCAAGGAGAAAATCAAACCTATAGAACCGCCGAATTCGGGGCCCAAGCTGCGGGATATCATGTAGTAGGTTCCACCTAGGAACACGAGCAATGCAAAATCAATATATAGAGGTTTTGTCCACAATCACCAGTTTATGGAATAGCACCGTTTTTCGTACCTGCCTCATCTTTAGTAGTTTGTTGTTTGGTGCTGCTCAGTGCATTCTGATGGGATTTTAACCACTTCAGCGCGAGAAGGCATTTAGGAAAACCATCATCCGTACTCCTGCAGCTTTGTAGCTGTTTTGTAGCCAGTTGTAGCCGATTTTGCTGCGAACCACCCCGTTTTCTTGAGCAAAAAGCCCTGTCAGGTGGCACCAAACAACAACCAAAACAAAATACTAAAGGTAAGGTAGATAAGAAAAAGGGTGCTACTCCGTAAGCTGGTGATTGCGGACCAACATCCTAAAATTTGGAAACCAAATTAAGGGCCGATACACCTCAACCGAAACTTCAGCAGGAAGATGACCGAAACAAAGAATTTGGACTAGGAATCAGTTCTCTATCATTAATAAAGAGAAATTCAATCACTGGTGAGTGATCAAAATAGTAGAAAAAAAGGTTGTGCAAGCTCAATAACGACGAAATATTATGCGACAGTTGAAATCCTAGTCGGCAAATCAGGTTTATGATTTAAATAGTGGAAAAATCAGGTCGGTTATCTGCTCGCAAAGGAAGGAGTCCTTCAGTACTATCTTATGCGGATGAGCTGCTGATATTTTGCGTGATTTTGAGCCTGTACAAAATATAAAATAATTGACGGAAATGCTTACAAAATAATAATACCTCCTTTGATGACGCCATTCGTGCTGATGGCAGACATCGATAAAGATGTGATTGTCGTCACCACTGTCGTTGTCAATATCAGTAAAATTGATTGTCCTGCAAAATGAAAAAAAAATGTATTCCGCATGATGAAGTCCAAAAACTAAGTGACGTGGAATAAAGAGCATTCAGTAATGATGAATTTATCGCTGTAATTTTTTGTATACGAGGTCTGTAAATTAAGCGATGAGACAAATATAATTACAATTTTCAAAATAACTTCCTTCTGAACGGTTAGATGTTTATTTTTACAAAAAAATGATTGAAACAACTACATCAAACATTTAGGTCCAAGGCCCCGTGGAGAGGAACTGAGATATCAAACTTGTTGGGTATAATTACCGGCAAAATAAAATTTGAAAATTTGGTTATCATTCAAGAAACAAATCGACTCAGTCCTATTACTTTCCGGACACACCCTGTATGTCATTTTTTTCTCTGCAAATCGGTATTTTCTTTCAACTCAGTGATAAGAAAGATCGACGTCAACTTGAGGTAAAAGTAAAAGTAAAAAAAAAAACTGAAAATGTGTCCCTTCTAGGGGATTTTGGCTCGACATTGAACACCCTATATACCTACCTATGCCAGCTTGTGCTACGACCCACGTGAGCCTTAGGAAGAGCATAACGCCCCATATGTTGAGCAGGCATCTTACCAGCACGCCTTGGATCCATCCGAATTTAATTTGTCCGTCCGGTTCGTTGCCCGCTTTCCCATTGGCGGTCGGCGATGTCGGCGGGGCAGTCTAAACATGGCAAGAATTACCCATTAAAAGTTTTTATTAACGTTACGTAAAATTGCAATTCCCAAGTACAGTGGTCGCCAACCCTTTCAGTGTGTTGAGCTACTTTGATAATTTTGGAATAAGCGGTGAGCTACCTGGTCGTAAGGAATGTAAGCCAACTTAAATGTAATTAGGCAGAGTTGTTTGCGACATACATGTGTTTGTTTTACTGATACTGATACATACTAATACACTTAAATTAACTAATCTTGTTTACAATTTCATAACGTTGTTTAGTTTTAGAAAACGTCCTCCATTTTCTTTGTAAAGAAAGCTCTTAAGCATGACATCAGTATTTCAAGGAAATATCAATAATAATAGTAATCGTCTTTATTTATGATCATAACATCCGCAAAGTTGGGGTTTTCCTTTACACGACGTGTAGATCTTGAAAACATAAGCAATTTTTCTTAGTACCATATACACCAATGTCTTAAGGGAACCGAGATAAAGGGCTCTGCAACATCAAAAATATCTGGATACCGTCCTGTAGCCGCGACCTGCCGCGATATCCCCGACTGGTACAAGGTCTCAACCCGACGGCAGAACTGGGTCGGGGTTCGGGGTCAGTGTGTCAGGTCGGTATGCAACCTTCAACCGACGTGTAGAGATAAACAACAAGCACTAGAGACGTGGCTAGAGAAGTGCAAGTATCAAAAACTAAAGTGTGGCAAACGCCGCGTGTAGAGGGTCTGTATCCGTTTCACGTCCAACGTGTACAAGCCCTTCAACCTGACGATTCTCCAGCAAGAGTGCGGTTTTGTGAGTGGTTGTTGCATCAACATGACAATAATCCGGACTTTTTGAAGTGCATTTTGGTGACAGACGAATCTACGTTCACGCGTAATGGGGTGAATAGAATAGAAAATCCGCACGCTGTCCGTCGGGCACATTTTCGGTGAATGTTTGGGCTGGCATGGTGAACGGTATGCTCATTGGACCATTTATTCTTCCAAATCGATTGGACGGGATGCAATACCTAGACTTTTTACGAAACATTTTGCCTTCCTTGTTAGAAGATGTGCCATTAAGTGTAAGACAATCAATGTGGTTTCTGTACGATGGTCATATTTGTTACCTCTGTTCGTGGTCTGCACCACCGCCGGCGTCTGCTCGATAGCGCATCAGCTGATTTCATTTTTGGTTGGAGCGGTATGATTTCGGGCAGGGACGTACTTAGCCCTTCTCGTCAACTGGAGAGTGAGTACTTTTTCCTTTATTTTTTTTTACTTGGTCGCCCTCGTTTCACTACACATTACCTTTGTTATTTCAAGGGTAGTTGTTTCTAAAAAGGAAAACCCCAACTTTGCGGACACCCTGTATAAGAGCGAAGTTTAGTTCGTGTAAGTATTCTTCTAGTTTAAATTTGAAATTACATATTCATGTGTACACACAAAAATAACCTTCCTCGTAATCATTCCTAATATTCTCAGAATTCCTCAAGAACTGAAAAGCTTTAATGGCTTAAACGATTTTATTATCATCATTCCGCACAAAAATGCATAATTCCGGAGATAACATCAACAATGCTAGTTGTGCATATTATACAAGCAATGTTTCAATTTACAGCCGCAGATGATACGATCCGGCCGCATTTTGTCACGTCGTAACATATTAAAATTGATGTCAAGAAAGGTTAACGAAACGACCGATCAATTAAACGTTTAGTCATCAGCTCTGGAATGTCCGATTAGAAAAAAAAAACTGGTAATTTTTTTTCTGCCGCGTAATCGTGTATTTGATCCACCTACCTGTATAAGGATCTCGGTTCAAGTTCAAACCGTTGCCACGAATTCCCAATTTAGACTTAATTGGTACTAATTAGTGCGATCTTTGAGGAAATTTGCGACGAGTAATCACGATGAAGAAAGGTGTGTTACACGTTGAAAATATATGGGCTAAAAATAATATGCTTTACTTTTGTTTTTTAGATGTCAATTGTATGCTTTTGTTTGTTTGTTAATGGTCGTGACGAATGTCAATCTTGCAAATTATTCGTTTACACATTTTTCGATTCAATTTCCTGTAATTTTTTTATTCGTCTATTAAAATTACATCACTTTGCATTTTGGCTCTTCATAAAGTGATTTTTTATTTTACCTTAAACATTTTTAAATTCATTCAAATACTTCCTTTTGAAATAAAGATTTGCTGGTTATGCTACCATTACAATTTCGCAAATGAAAATATATACTGTTTCTAGTTTCGTAGTTATGTTAACAGCTATTTAATTTTTTGACGTTTTCTTAATTTGAATATTAAAATGAGATGTAAATAACATATACTTTTTTTACATTCAACATCTGTAGTTCACATAGAGTTAATCTTAGCATATTTGTTTTTATTTAAAATGATTCTTACAGCTTTATTTTGTAGAATTTGTAATTTTGAAAATATTTATTCATTTGCTGTTGAAAAACGTGGTGGAACAATATAAAAAACGGGGAAGAATTATATTACAAAATATATTCACAAGTTATTTGGAATACATATTGAGATTATGGATAACTATCTTTTTTGATATTTTTGAAACAGTAGTTTACTATCCATATATACCGGGTGTCCGCAAAGTTGGGGTTTTCCTGAGAAAATAAGCGGATTTCCTTAGTGCACATACACCAATGTCTTAAGCGAACCGAGATACTGGACCCCACAAACTCAATCAAAACTGAACCAAACCGAAGCCGGTCCTGTCCTATCCCTCGATCACGTCCACGGCGCCAGCGCCAGGGTACAGTTATACGACGTACGACTACGATGTAAATACGGATTTTACGACAGAGCCGCACTTGGAATATCAATTCAACGGAACAGTGAGTACTTTTTCATTTATTTTTTTCACTTGTTCGCTCACGTTTCACCAAGCATTAGTTTTGTTATATCAAGCGCAGTTGTGTTTGAAAAGGAAAACCCCAACTTTGCGGACACGCTGAATATACCCAGATATTTGAAAAATTCTACTACTTCAATTTTTTCATTATTAATCATCAGCCTAATTGTATTCTCACCTAAATGTTTCCCTATTGACACACTTTTTGTCTAATTAGTGTTTAATATTTAACCAATTCAGATTTCCTACAATTCTTGGATTATTTCAATACGTTCTTAGGACAGGGTCTTCAATCCCATTTAAGAACGAAACGAAGACGAGATTCTTCTCAAAGTCGTCACACTTTTTATTTTTTACAAAGGTTCTATATTCTGTCCAAGGGATGTACACCAAGTCAGAAATATTTTCGTAAATGCTACCGAGTCAATCTACTTGACGCATTTTTTACCTTTGTCGGTAACGTTGCGTTGTGCAGTTCATCCAGCGTTGGACGATTTGCTGCTTGTATCGACATTATGTTCCTGTAGTTGTCCAGTCTTGGTAATGCCTCTCTGGTCAGGTGTCTGAAAAAGCGGATTTTCATTATAGTGAACGACAACATTAAATAATTAATATAAAAGGTACGTTTTCGATCAATCATCCAGCTAAAAGGAGAAAATAACGTATAGGAATTAAGTAATGGCAAATGTTAGATGATCGATGACATAATTACCTAAATTGAAGACAAACATTCATATACTTGAAATTTTCAGAATATGTACATTCACATCAAGTTCTCTACATTGTGAGACGGAAGTTAAAGACTTATCGAATTTTTGAAGTATTGAAACCCGTTTTTTGTGGTGTAAAGGATCCCATGGTTACTTTAACGCATTCTACTTCCTCCGCCACTGGCGAGGAAGTATTGTAATTGCGAAAAATTTCGAAAAAAAGATATTGTTTTTGGATGGTCAAATGTAAAATGCAAATAGCTCTTGGCACATAAGTGTTGATTATGTTTCCAGAGACTGTTGAAATACGAGGGGATACAAAAAAAAAACGCCCACTGCAATGCTATTCCGGTGATTTTCGGGTACCTCCTCGTATAACATTTGGGCTGTTAATTTTTTTTGTCAATCATAGAAAATAAATTTTCTCATTCCAAAAAAGATTCATGAAATATCATCGTTTTTTACCCCAGCAAATCGAATTTGTAACAACGGAACGTGACATTTGCGTCGAGGAACTTTCGCGTTCGGAGACACACCCTAGAAATGTTTCTTCGAAATTCTTCCGTATCGCAATCTCGACCTTCCTTGAATAGATCAGGTTCTACGAAAGAAGCTGCTGACAAAAAGGGCTACGAAGTACTTTTTTCCACATGAGCTACTCACTCTGTATAAGGCGCAGATAAGACCTGGCCTCGCGTACTGCTCACATATTTGGGGTGCTGCCACCCAGACCGCTGTATCCATAGGGAGAGAGACAGAGTCACACACACATACAGAGAGAGAGAGAGAGAGAGACAGACACAGAGAGAGAGACAGAGAGACAGAGACAGAGAGATAGAGAGACAGAGACAGAGACAAAGAGACAGAGACAGAGACAGAGACAGAGAGACAGAGACAGAGACAGAGAGACAGAGACAGAGAGACAGAGACAGAGAGACAGAGACAGGTACAAAGAGACAGAGACAGAGATGCAAAGAGATAGAGACAAAGAGACAGAGACACAGAGACAGAGACAGAGAGACAGAGACAGAGAGACAGAGAGAGAGAGACAGAGACAGAGAGACAGAGACAGAGACAGAGAGACAGAGACAGAGAGACAGAGATGCAAAGAGATAGAGACAAAGAGACAGAGAGACACAGAGACAGAGAGACAGAGAGACAGAGACAGAGAGACAGAGACAGAGACAGAGACAGAGAGACAGAGACAGAGACAGAGAGACAAAGAGACAGAGACAGAGACAGAGAGACAGAGAGACAGAGACAGAGAGACAGAGACAGAGTCAGAGACAGAGAGACAGAGACAGAGACAGAGACAGAGAGACAGAGACAGAGACAGAGAGACAGAGACAGAGACAGAGAGAGACAGAGACAGAGAGACAGAGACAGAGTCAGAGACAGAGAGACAGAGACACAGAGACAGAGACAGAGAGACAGAGACAGAGAGACAGAGAGACAGAGACAGAGAGACAGAGACAGAGTGACAGAGACAGAGATGCAAAGAGATAGAGACAAAGAGACACAGAGACAGAGAGACAGAGACAGAGAGAGAGACAGAGAGACAGAGAGACAGAGACAGAGAGACAGAGAGACAGAGACAGAGAGACAGAGACAGAGAGACAGAGACAGAGAGACAGAGACAGAGAGACAGAGACAGAGAGACAGAGACAGAGAGACAGAGACAGAGAGACAGAGACAGAGAGACAGAGACAGAGAGACAGAGACAGAGACAGAGAGACAGAGAGACAGAGACAGAGACAGAGAGACAGAGACAGAGATGCAAAGAGATAGAGACAAAGAGATAGAGACAGAGAGACAGAGACAGAGACAGAGAGACAGATACAGAGAGACAGAGACAGAGTCAGAAAGACAGAGACAGAGACAGAGAGACAGAGACAGAGAGACAGAGACAAAGAGAGACAAAGACAGAGAGACAGAGACAGAGAGACAGTGACAAAGAGACAGAGAGACAGCGACAGATAGAGACAGAGACAGAGAGAGAGAGAGAGGATACCGGTTATCTCATTTTGACGATCTCTCCCTCTCACCCTGCTGGGGGAAGAATTAGACTTGGTTTAGCTCTTCTTAATGCAAATTACGTTGAGGTTATATCGGAATTTCTTGCTGTTCTCTATTTGAAATTCGGACGTTGTGCTCATCGGCGTTCCTAATCATTCTCCGAATGTAACAGCCATACATAAAAAATTATCCACGCACAGCTATTTAAATGAACCATACCGTCGATCGAATAACTATGCGTATGCGACCTTTTAATTCTGACAATTGGTATCCAAAATTCAGCTCGTAATGAATCGGATATTCAAGACCACACACACAGATCATTACATGGTAATATGTGGCTGATTTACATAAAAAGGAGCTGGGACCCTTTTAAACGCTTCGGAATTGGTACGGGGCAATCCACTTTGATATCATACCAGTGGCGTGCGAATAGGGTATTTAAAAAAATAAGACTGCACCTACTATCATCAGTTATTAAACGATTAAGTTCACTACAAGTTGAACACCTCTGAAAAAACACATAAAAAAATCGAGATAATTTGTAAGTTGAAAGGGATGACAACCAAATCGCTCCTCAAAAATTAAAAAAATTGTGCTTATAGTGAATGATGATTCTATAAAAAATTGTAACAATTTAGAGATTTTTTTATACATCGTCCCAACGAAATGTTTGCTTTCTGGATAAAATATTCTCAATTAATGGACTGGTATTTAAAAGACATGCTTTTGAGAAGAGGATATCTTTCCCAGAACAACAAACTAATTGTGAAATATTTATAGATAAGAAATATTTATTCGAAAATGGAAAACTGTATAATTTTCTCGGCGCACTTATGACTTTGCCGCACATCATAAAATCCTGTAAAGTCATGCACGGAATGAAAATAATTCACTTTTGATAAGAGAAATCCTCGCCACAATCAAAAATAGTTAGTCCGACCTTGACATTCGTACATTCTGTTTTCCATGTTTATTTTCGATTGGAATATTTCAATGAACTTATCATACAAACAAACAAATGTCCGACATTAATGCGTAATTCACCTAACAAATTGATTATGTAGGTCATATCGGGTACGAAATTGTTTTCCATTGAAATGTACGACTATTGTGAAAATAATATAAGGTATGGAAATTTTTAGGGCTGAATTTCGTTAAACAAGGCATTATCTTTTTTGCATTTCTAATGCGGTATATATTTCATGAAATACAAAAGAAAGCACGACGTTTGTAGAGTTAAGTGTGTGTAACGAGTTAGCTTCAGGAATATTCATTTATGTTAATATACCCGGCATTATATTTTTTATTGCTTAAACCGGTAAAAGGCCTTAACTTTAACAGTTTACAACTGTTTTGATTGGAGTTCTAATAAATAATACTATATGCTAGATTATGGCAATTATAGCAATGAAAGACAGTTATAGATTTTTCATTCAGAGGCTGGCGCTAGCGACCATTAGCTTGCAAACTAGTTGGTAAAAAACTATACATATAATATATTATTAAAATTAGGCGAGATTGTTGCTAAATGTTATTAGATGAGTTAAAGACAACACTTAGTAACCTGATGAAAACTGAATCCGTGGTAGCAGAAATTTATGAAATACTAAAAACTTTTGGATTGATTGTTGAATTTTCATATATTCTCGTTTGCTTCTTAGATCTTTGCTTCTTTCATATTTTTCTCGATTTATTTTCATTGATTACGTCTGGTACATCTAATATTGATATTCGTGGTTGTGAATGTCATGTCCAAAAAGGTATTAAATAATCTAATAATTAAATTCGTCGTATGCAATATCGATATCCACTTTAGCCTTTGCTTATAAGCAAAATGCTTCCTAGAAAAAATATATAATTAGTCGCTTTTAATTATTGACTTAAGAATAGAAAAATATAAAAAATCGTGATTTGGCTATTGGCCTTCAGATGATTATGGAAACATTTTATGGGAAAACGACCGGTTTCATGTTCACAATGTAACATTTTTGCATATCTTCGTGTTCGTTCCGATTTTATTTAAAACATAAAATCAGTTCTGTACTACGCCTGATAAAAGCGAAGAAATAATTATACTAAGTGACATATAAATCCGAACACCCAGTTTAAATGGTTTTATTTTAATAAAAGTTGGTGAATGTATTTATCTTACTGTAAATAACAAGTGAAAAAATGTTCAGCCTTATCAGTTGGACATTCCGGTTTTTATACTGCTTTTTTTTAATTCACTAACGCTCTAAAAATGAATATTTCAGCCGCAGTAAAGAATCAACGTTGGCGGATTTTGGTTCTTGACATCCTTTACGATCGGTTACGATGCCTAGAGTACGGAGACCTGTACGATTTCGTCAACTTAGTGAGTTTGATAGGGGCCGTATAGTGGGACTTCGGGAAGCTGGACTTTCTTTTCGGGCAATTGCAGTTAGAGTGCAAAGAAGTGTAGACACTGTTGTCAGGCATGGCTTCGAGAAGGCCGTACGCAAAGAGCAAGGGGCACTGGACGCCGCCGTAGAACAACAGACCGTGAAGATCGCCGCCTAAGATTATTGGCCTTAAGGGACCGTTTCTCCACTACCAGGTCCATTGCAAATGAAAGGTTTGCAGAACACGGAAGACCTATTGGCATGCGAAGTGTATACCGACGAATGAGAAGTTTTGGCTTGTTTTCATACCGGCCACACTGGGCCCTCCCTTTAACTCGAGAACACCGACGTAATCGCCTTGAGTGGTGCAGACAACGGTCACTCTGGGATCAGGAATGGAACAGTATTGTCTTTAGTGACGAGTCTCGATTTTGTTTAGGCATGCACGATGATCGTGCCAGGGTTAGAAGGCGACGTGGTGAAAGGAGGAATCCACAGTTTTTTGTTGAAAGACATGTTCATCACACTGTTGGAGTTATGGTTTGGGGTGCTATAGCTTATGGTTCCAAGTCACCTTTAATCTTCATCAGAGGTAACATGAACGCGCAGCGTTATATCCACGAAGTTCTAGAACCCCATCTTTTACCCTATCTTGGCACCCTGGCAGATCCAACTTTCCAACAAGAAAATGCCCGACCACATGTTGCAAGAGTCACAATAGACTTCTTTCAACATAATGATGTCACATTGTTACCATGGCCACCAAGATCTCCCGACTTATCCCCAATTGAGCACGTGTGGGATATGATGGGTAGGAGATTGCTCAATTTGCAACGTCCTCCTCAGACTCTAGAAGCACTTCGAGAGGAGTTGGTGGTTGCATGGAATGAGATACCACAGGAGGACATTGACCACCTGATCAGAAGCATGCCTAGGCGCGTTGGAGGATGCGTAGCACATCAGGGTGCATCCACACATTATGGGGGGGCTTTAAAGCAGTGCAATCATTTTGAAATTTTTATCATTTACTTATTATGCTTCATTAAGTACTTATACAAAATTTTATTAAAATAAGTAGAATTTTGTTTATCTCGATTAAAGACACTTCCTAAGCATCAAAGCATTAAATGAACTTTTCAAAGCAAAATAGCAGTAGCTTCCAAACTATGCTACTTTTGTTCTCTGTATAATACAAAAACTGCCTTTTGTAATGTATTATGATGATTACGTATTTAGTTTTTTTAATAATCGTATTATTTGTGGATTAGCATTTATCGCTATAGTTACTTTTGCTGTGAAATACTTTTGAAAAATTTTTTTCCTCCATCTTGACGTATAAGAAAAATGCTGTTTTTAGTTTATTTATATAATTATTTTTGTTGAATGAAATTATTAAATGTAATCATCTAATTATTAGATGTTGAAAAGCGTTACTTTTGCGCTATTTTTGAGAATTCCAATTTGAATAAATTATATGAAAATAAAATAAAAATCTTTACTAAAAAAAAATAATATAAATATATTATGAAAACAAGGAAAAAATGCGGTAATTTTGTTTTTAAAACAGTAAAAATCACATGTTACTCCTTTTTGATTCACAGCAATTACAAACGGAATATCATTTATATCCAGAATTTTGAACATAATTTTCTCTTTACTGCATTTCATATAGTAATATAGGTACTCTTGCAAGTGGAAAGTAAATACGTCTGTCAACTTACCTAAAACTTTTTGCATATTCTGTATTAAGCCTAGTCCTATCGGTAGCAGAATGTACGTCATCTTCGTCGTCTGTTGCACCAGTTTCACCGTTTTCGTCATCATCGAGCCTCATGTCTACTACTACTCCATCGCTGTCTCCTTTAACACGGTTCACCTAAGAATTGTTATCGTAGTCTGAGAATTTACTCTCTCATTTTTTTCTATTGTAGCGTGAAAGAATACCCATAATCGCACGACAACGGAAAAAAGAACAGTGTTGTAATTAGTGCAAAAATCAAAAAATTATTCCATAAAGGTCTAAATATTGTTGAATTGATCCTGATTGCAAATATAGAGTAAAGTCGAGAAAGTACTGGAAAAATCTAAGACAAAAAATTTTGGAAATTTTAAAAACTATGGCAAGTTTGCCAAATAACGATTCTAAAAGTAATGTTTTAAAAACCACTGATATTGTATACAAAGCTTGTATTGTATATGACATGAGACAACTTTATCTCTTGCACGCCATCACCAATTATCACAAAGTTACTAGTAACGATGAAAAAATCAAACACAGTCACCATACGAGACATAAATTATGAGACGTGGCTTTGTTTAGGACCAAAATTATACCTGACAATATGAATAATACGCTCTGGGAATCATAACTTTTTACGTTGATTAGGAGTTTTTTAGGAATATTTAAAGAAGACAACGGATGACATTTCTTTGATTACAATGACGTCACACCATGGCTGATAGTCTTTTCACCGTGTCATATGAAAATTAAATATCGTTCTTTTTTAAATTCGCTTTATATATCGATCTTTGGCTTTTAAAAATCGAAATCGATATATTTCCTTTTCCTATAAAATCCTCATTTATTCTATGAAATTAAATATGAGTAAAGTAGCCTATTCGAGTATTGAAATCGCGAAAAATATCTAAAGTAAGGCATTATGGCATTCGAATTTGAAAAATTAACCCGTGAATCCTACCTGGAATCGTGTCTGTTTATCCTTGACATCCCTGGGGTTCAAAAGGTCCATTTCAGTGGCTTCTGTTGTTGGGGGTTCGTCTTTTCGCGAAGACATCGTCACCTGAAACAAGGCGAATTTTCTGTCACACTTTTGTCACGCAACTAACCTCGATTTTTTAAAGATTGTGCTAAGGGTCAGGTCATATGTGGCATCCTTGCTGTCTGCGTCAAGTCCTTGTGTATTATCAACGATTTAACAATAAACGGCCAACAATCCGCGCCTGTTGATGTGGTTGATATTTCTGTCCGGCAATAGAGGGCGTGTTTCGTTATAGACTTGTCGTGAGGTTAAAACTCATAATTCTGGTGCTCTCGTGTAGCAGCTTAGCGGCCACAAGCTGCGTTAGTGACACAATTTCACACCCAGTGCTGGAAATTGCCGGGTTGTGGAAATTTTGATAGAAATCGGCCTGTATTCTACACGGGGTTCTGTACCTTTCTGTAATAGCTAATCATCCACCAAGGTGATTTTTGTTTATTTTAGTTTTTGCTGGGAAAAATTTAGCTGTGGGGTAGAACCAACTAATTTCCTTTTGCTTGTCTCAGGGTATGGACATAGAAGTGTCGCGTATTTTTAGAGTCAAAGTAAATGGAATGGAGACGATTTATTATACAATTTTATTTAATATAGTCAACAGTGCGAATGTTTCGTAAAAGGTGTTCAATATGACGATCATTTTCGTTCAAGCGCATAACAATACAACGTTTTTCACTTGATGTAATAACAAATGTTTTTAGAAAGCAGCTCCAAAATTCATTTTTTTTCTCGAAAACTATGCCTGTTTTTATCAGAGACAAAAAATGAAGTGGATCTCAAATCATAAGCTTGTACATATTAAACGTCAATATGTGATTTGATAGTAAATTGGTACATTTTTATGCATTTTACTAGAGAACTTGTTGTATTTATATAATTCAAGTTCGATTAAAACCTAAGCACAAGTTTTTCCTTTTTTTTGGTATTATTCATTATGAAGACTTTGTAGTTGGGCCAATATACATTTTTATTAGTTTATTTTACAGCGATGTTCAACCTCGTCTGTTAGGCCAAAATTGCCGAACGATTTTAATAGACATGTAGAAATCAAATTCATATTGCAATCTATTACGTTTTACCTTGGATATTCTGATTACTAGTAGAGTACATAATAAACGAGATAAATGCCCAAAAAAAGCTACGGTTGGATTAATTTTCAGTAGAATAAGATTAAAACAGGCTTGTAATACCCAGAAGTTCGATTCGTGATTCTGATTGAGAAGCTTTAACACGGCAGATTTACTGTTGAGAGATTATTATTATTGCCGCTATAAATTTATTGTAAACGACACCATAAAGTGCGAAACGTTCTTATCGAGGAAGACTGCTTTGGGTGTTAGACAAAATTTATTGAAAAAAATTGTAGATAGAAGATCTTTTTGGCAGAGACAGATATGCTTCAAGCAGATTGCGGTATTTTCCACCACAGGGCCTATACCGGAACTTGAACTTGCATTAGGAATCTTCGTCGTTATTCAAAAAGTAACAAAAATTGTATCAATAGTTTTTAAACAAATTCCATTGTTTATTGTTTTGTTTTGCTGCGGACATTTTTTTTTTTGGTCACTCTGAATAAAATAGGTTCTTATGAACTGTTCTTTAAAGTTGATAGTTGAAGTCAGTGTTTGAAAAAAGTGGAATAAACAATATAAAAAATGAAAATTTTAATGTCTAAATATTCTTCAAATATCCATTAACAAATTCCCGAAGCATTTTTAATTTTTAGTTGTTAGTTAAGCGCGTGATCGATATAACAATAATTATAGAGTTTTTCTATGTTCTTCCTTATCTGCAGATTAGTTTGACGTTGAAAGCTTAATTATAGACGCATATTCCCTTTTTTCAACTTGCATTTTTGCCATATTGTAATGTTTTACTTAGATTTCTGTATACTGTGTAATTTTTTCTTTGATCAGACTAAGACTATTTTGTAGTTATTATCTTTTAAAGATTTTCTTGTCCGATGCATATTTTTTGTAACTGCAAATAAATGCTATGCACCAGTTAGCCTTCTGAGAAAAAAGTTAGATATTACAAAAAAATGATCTTCCTCCTTCCCCTGAGAAGAATAACTTTAATAGTAAATCTAAAATTTCAAAAAAATCGTTATAGTGAAAAAACATAGGCTGCTTTTGATACTGAATGTGTAAATAATTTTTTTAGTTGCTATTTACAAAATTGGAGTTATGAAAATATATACTAAGTGACATATAAATCCGAACACCCAGTTAAAATGGTTTTATTTTAATAAAAGTTGGTGAATGTATTTATCTTACTGTAAATAACAAGTGAAAAAATTTTCAGCCTTATCAGTTGGACATTCCGGTTTTTATACTGCTTTTTTTTTAATTCACTAACGCTCTAAAAATGAATATTTCAGCAGTAAAGAACCAACGTTGGCGGATTTTGGTTCTTGACATCCTTTACGATCGGTTACGATGCCTAGAGTACGGAGACCTGTACGATTTAGTCAACTTAGTGAGTTTGATAGGGGCCGTATAGTGGGACTTCGGGAAGCTTGACTTTCTTTTCAGGCAATTGCAGTTAGAGTGCAAAGAAGTGTAGACACTGTGGTTAGGTGTTGTCAGGCATGGCTTCGAGAAGGCCGTACGCAAAGAGCAAGGGGCACTGGACGCCGCCGTAGAACAACAGACCGTGAAGATCGCCGCCTAAGATTATTGGCCTTAAGGGACCGTTTCTCCACTACCAGGTCCATTGCAAATGAATGGTTTGCAGAACACGGAAGACCTATTGGCATGCGAAGTGTTTACCGACGAATGAGAAGTTTTGGCTTGTTTTCATACCGGCCACACTGGGTCCTCCCTTTAACTCGAGAACACCGACGTAATCGCCTTGAGTGGTGTAGACAAAGGTCACTCTGGGATCAGGAATGGAAGAGTATTGTCTTTAGTGACGAGTCTCGATTTTGTTTAGGCATGCACGATGGTCGTGCCAGGGTTAGAAGGCGACGTGGTGAAAGGAGGAATCCACAGTTTTTTGTTGAAAGACATGTTCATCACGCTGTTGCGAGTTATGGTTTGGGGTGCTATAGCTTATGGTTCCAGGTCACCTTTAATCTTCATCAGAGGTAACATGAACGCGCAGCGTTATATCCACGAAGTTCTAGAACCCCATCTTTTACCCTATCTTGACACCGTGGCAGATCCAACTTTCCAACAAGATAATGCCCGACCACATGTTGCAAGAGTCACAATAGACTTCTTTCAACATAATGATGTCACATTGTTACCATGGCCACCAAGATCTCCCGACTTATCCCCAATTGAGCACGTGTGGGATATGATGGGTAGGAGATTGCTCAATTTGCAACGTCCTCCTCAGACTCTAGAAGCACTTCGAGAGGAGTTGGTGGTTGCCTGGAATGAGATACCACAGGAGGACATTGACCACCTGATCAGAAGCATGCCTAGGCGCGTTGGAGAATGCGTAGCACATCAGGGTGCATCCACACATTATTAAAGGTCAAAGGGCTTTAAAGCAGTGCAATCATTTTGAAATTTTTATCATTTACTTATTATGCTTCATTAAGTACTTATACAAAAT
The DNA here is from genome assembly GCA_963669975.1 of Acanthoscelides obtectus. NCBI lineage: Eukaryota > Metazoa > Arthropoda > Insecta > Coleoptera > Chrysomelidae > Acanthoscelides > Acanthoscelides obtectus. The sequence goes on from CAVLJG010000010.1 coordinate 7,203,187, forward strand.
TTTATTAAAATACATTTAAACTGGGTGTTCGGATGTATATGTCACTTAGTATAGTTAATTGCATCCCATGCTTTTTTACTACAATTGATTTTTTTCAAATTATTTTCTACCTTTTGCTTTCGATTTGCTGTTAAAGGGTTTTTTTGATTTGTAAACTATAATTTATTTTCAGAGTATTTAGTCTCAAAACGACAAGCGTACTTATGGTTTTTCCAAATTTTCAATTTTTTTCAAATTTGTAATTAATTTCTCTTCAAAATTCACAAATTTTAAAATCGAAATTCCTCACAAAATTTCAAAATTTCCATTTTTTAAATTTAAAATTTTTCCAAATCACAAAATTCAACTTTTTCAAAAAAATTTTATATATATATATATTCATATAACGCGTATCTGAATTAATTAAATACACAAATTGAAAAATGCAAAAATTGTTGCTTCTGACTGGTAACTATTTTCAAAATTTTCAGTGCTTTCCAAATTTGAAATTCAAATATTTTTCTCAAAATTCCCAGTTTTTTCTCTTAATTGTAAATCAAAAACTTTTCAAAACTTCCTATTTCATTTCCAAATTTTCAAATTATTTTCCAAATATCCGACTTTAGCTATCATTTCAGCTAAATTTTCAAATCCGATTGTTTCCAAATTTTGCCTTTCAAAATCCTCAAATTTTTTTCTCAATTATTGACTCCAAATTTTCCTTCAAATATTGAAATTTCCAAAATATTTTCCAGATTTCAAAATATTTCAAATTTCGAAATTTCCATTTTTTTCAAAATTCCAAAACCTTTAAATTATTTTCCAAATCCGAATTTTATCCAAATTGCAAAATTCAAATATTTTAACATTTTTCCAATCCTTCATTACGCACATTACGCGTATCTAACTAAATTGAATAAAAAAAATTGTAAAATGTAAAACATAATTTTTTTAAAATGTTCAATATTTTTCCAAAATTGAAATTCTTTTTTTCTTCTCAAAATTACCAATTTTTCTCTCAACTTTTAATTCGAAATTTTCAAAATTTTTCCAAAACATCCCAATTTTCCAATTAATTTCCGAATTTTCAAATCCGATTTTTTTCCAAATTTCACAATTCAATTCTTTTTCAAAATTCCCAAATATTTTCATATCAAGTTGGATTACAAATGTTATTAAATAGAAAACCGAAAACCAAAATAATAAATAATATCCTAAGTTATTAACTATTGCTTTTAACAGCACATTTTTTTAACTGCATTACGTGACAACGACTCAATTGATCGAAACAAAACATTACACAGTTCGCCGCTTTTGTTAAATTGACCGATGCAGATAACATGCGCCTAACAGCGAAAAATCAAGGTGATAGTTAGCTCCACGTTATTTTTGTCTACAGATTTATTTTTAGTCGTTCAGGTAAATTAGTTTTAGAGACATGGAAGAATCTCAACTTATTCAAAATCCCAGCTAATTATAATCACAAATTTCAAATAACTTCAACAAAAAAACACTTTATCTCATTTCCCCAGTGAATCTTTCTTATTCTTTGGGTAACCCGCTCTACCAATTTGTAGATACTTTTCCTTACCTCTATTTATACGACATCTTAAAGCGAAAACTTTAAATTAAATAAATGCCAACTGACAGTACAAACTTTTGTTTCCAACGAATTTTGTGCCATAACTTTTAGGACATACGTTTTTTCTGATTACGTACAATCCAATTTGTACTGAAAAGCTCAACGTGGGAAAACGTAACAAAAATATAACTAACAGGAAACCGCCTCTATTTGCAAATTACTATCAATAGTATTGCAGCGTACCGACGAATACGTGAATCATTCGTCCGTTTTCCGAATAATAGCGAGATTATCGCAACGATTCCATTGACTGAATGCATGGTTGGAAAAACACGCACAACGGCTGATAGTGGTGCCATTTTAAAATTGGCGCGCACCTAAATTACTTTACTATTGTTTTCTGCGATAATTTCTGTTGACGTGTTACGAATTGTATCGCTGAATTGCAGATCGGATCGAAGCGCATTAGGTTGTTTTTTAGATGTACGAGTAATTTTTTCTTCAAATGTAACGTACGTACCTTATTGGCCCATGCCCTTCGTTTTTAAGGTATCGAAGTATTTAAATTTAAGTTCAGGCCTTCCCACACAAGATCTAGAAAAGTATTTTGAGCTGAGTTATCTCTAAAGTATTGATATTTAATTGTTAGCAACGTGCTGTGGATCAGACGCTTCTGCCTTTACCATACAAAATATTCCAATCTATACTAAGATAACTATAGTATATTTAGTTACCTGATATAGATACAGTATATACTTACCTACGGAAGTTTTGGATTATGGATCAACAACAATCTAATACGGCATAGCGGTGTTAAATGAGGCAGTTACAGCAGTAACAAGGTTTTTAATTAATTTTCTTATCAAAATTTAATATTGAATTTGGTATATGGCTACATAAATACACATGCCAGGAACTGGTTCAATATTATAAATATAAATCACCTAGTTTCTCTTCAACGCTTTGAATAATTTACAGTTTGTTATTTATATTTGAAAAGTGAACACAAGAACAATATGATAAAAATAATATTTATAGAAACTATAATAATGTGACACTGAATTTATGGCGTAGCCTACTTCAGTGACATTGACCTCAAATCTGAAAATCCTTGGTCTTTATTGATTGTTATTGGAAAGAGGTGTGATATATTTCATAAATACCAACGTAAAAAAAATGAGTTATACCCTCCTTAACCCCTACCTCCAATTTTCAACCTCTACAAAATGTTTTCCTAAAATGATCAGGAACCTTTGAAATATCAAAAAACAAAGTTAATACAGTTTTTACTTTTTCATGTTTTTGCCTCTAATCTTATGTGGAAATTTCATCCTAATGCCAGCGGTACTTTTCCAGTTGAAATAAAAAGGCATACTTCCCAAAACTACGCACATCAAAAAATAATAAACTATAATAAATCAAGGGATGAAAAAAGAAACGTATGATTACGTAAATTATATTTTTGACATCGAAAATTCTTCATATACTTTTAATAATAGCAATATGATAGGAAAACTGCATTTAAAAAGTTGAAAAATACTATCTTAGATTTTTGTAGATTAAGTAGATTAATTTTCTGGCATCGTTTTGTAAAATTCTGGTGGCTGTACATGAGAATTATAAATACTTCGTCGGAATTATATATGAGGAATAGCAGCGGCCCCAATACAGAGCCCTGAGGCACGCCTGAGCGGAGTACCGTCACTTTCTTGGTTGACCAAAACACACTGAGTTTTTTTTATGAAAGTAACTGTCGAAGAATGTAAGGGATACATTGATAAGTCCTACCTAATTTAATTTAGCAATTAATATATTTTGCTGTCAAAAGTCTATCGAGGTTAACGCTAATGACAGTTTCTTATGTAAGGCATTTAAAATATTGGCTTGCAGATTGAGTAGGACAGATGTACTATAATTTTCTCTAAAACCGGATTCAATAAAAATAACTCAATATTTGATAATGAATATGATGGAATAACGAAAAATAAAAAAAATACAACAAGATTCCTGAAATATTTGTAAAAATATTTAATTCTTGACGTTAAATAATGAGATATATGTCAAAATAACGCCATGTCTGAGTATGTCAATAAAATAATGAAAAATAGAAAAAGATCAATAAGGCTCCTAAAATATTTATAAAAAACTTAATTCCTGATACGACACTGTGAGTTGTGATGTGATATATGTCAAAATAACTCCATGGTTGATATTGAAGTTAAAGAAATGAATAAAATAAAATACGATAAACTATTTGAATAAATTTTGGTTCTGATTATGGATAATTGAAATAATCAAAGTTAATTTAAATATGGTATGGAAAATGTAGGATATAAAAAATTAATTAAAACATGGAAGGTAATTAAAGTGTATACAGTGATATAAAAAGATAGAAAATTATTCTTTCAATGATCCTTTTTTTATAAAAATGTATCGTAATTATATGTATTTGGGGTTTCCTTTTCTAAAGTTGCCAACGTTTCGGAAACATTTATTTTCTTGTTCAGGGCCCTACAAAACAAAAATGTCTAAAATACTAACTTTACATATACATTAGTTAACAATTTAGATAATAAAATCGTTAAGTAAAATATATTTATTTTGGTTAAGGCATTATATAAAATGAGCTGTTTAAAAGCTAATTTCATTCAAACATGTTAATATAGAAACTAAGTATAAATAAAATTATAAAAACATGAATAAAAAAATAATGGATATAAAAAGTAGAATAAAGATGATCAATTATGTCTGAATGAAATTTGATTCTGGTTATAGATAATTGAAATAATCAAAATTAATTTGAATATAATATGAAAAATGTACGATATAATTAAAATAAATCAAAAATAATTAGAGTCTACATATAAGAGGTTACAAATTAATCCTTTAGTGACCCTTTTTTATATAAATTTCGACGTTTCGAAAACATTTATTTTCTTCTTCAGTGCTCACTAACTTTCAATATTCATTAATTAACAATTTAAATAATAAAATCGAAGTGAAATATATTTATTTTGGTTAAGACAATATATAAAATGAGTCGTTTAAACTAATTTCATTTAAACATGAAACTTCTTTAAACCCCAAATCCGATTAATTACAAGAAATTTATATGAAAGGATGTTCGGAATATTATAAGTCATGGTTAAGATAATAGAAATTAGCGTTAATATAGGAAGTTACAGAAAATAATAGAAATAAAGATACGTCCAAAAATTATAAATAAAATAAATTTATAAAAACTATAAATCAAAAAAAATAATGGATATAAAAAGTAGAATACAGACAATAATCAAAATATAGACGGTAGTTGAAATATTTGAAATAGGTAAAAATAAGTAGATATTTTTTTTGGGGTAAATATTCAAACGTTTGAAACGACATAGCCCAGAGCATACTTATATATTTTTCCGTTTGACACTAATCGATCAAATGCGGTTTTCGTCCGGGTCAAAATAGACGGTGAAAATTACAAGAAAATCAACGTTACCTATTAAAAGTTGGAAACGAGGATTGAAACGAAACTTCAGTCTTGTCACCACGTTACATTTCACTCAGAATTCGTCAGAAATCCGCGAAAATTCGAGCAGCCGCCGCGATTCAGAGGCACGTGTTCGTACAGAACCAGCCGAACGCTTCGTCAGTGTCGTTTCTCGCCGGAAAAACGTGCTCGCCTCGCAGTCGGGCACCGACGAGTAGCGCCGCGTTGTCAAATCAGAAGAGGGATAAATCCTTAGAACAGTTAGGGTCGTATTGCCGCGGCGTGAAGCGTAAACGGCAACATCGCAAATCTCCAGATCCGATGAAAAATCGCCACACCTGGCAACCCTGATTATCAAATTGTATAAGGTTGCCTATACGTTCAGGTTGACGCAAATATAAATAAATTAGTGGTTCAGCATGTCCGTGCATTATTCGAACCGCATGTGTTCTGTGATTGAGCTGTTTAATTGAAAATTCAGACATTTGGACAGGAATATAATTAAAAAAGCTTTCCGTCCGCGCTTTTTAGCTGTGAGCGGATGCTGCGAGTGTTCGTTTTGTCTATCAATTCATTTTTTGAATTTATAAAATTAAGGGAGCATTTAAATGTCATAAATTTTTGTCTTTTTGACATTGAAAATCAATTAATTTATAGCTTCATGACCCTTGAATTGTATAGAGGTCACTGAAACGAACTGTACATTGAATTTGAAAAAAAAAGAATGGTAGTCTTGGCTGTCTAGTAAAGATACAAATAAAAGGATCTTTAGATTGCAGACACAACGGAAAAAATTGATGCTAGAAAGGAAGTTTGTTCTTCATTCGAAAAAGTTTATTTCCTTCATGAATGACGAAGAAACTTCCATTATGAAGACATTTCGCCATGTTAGATTTAGTTTGATCGTTACTTGCGATACAACCTTTTTGTAATTTCTCTGATTTTATGTCCGTAGTTCCGCCTTGTCGGATACTTTATATAAATATATTCTGCTAACCTGAAATATCACTTACACCTTTTCAACAGTCACGGTATCTTGGTACCTAAGTTCCCACCTTCGCGACTGTTTCAGTATGGAAAACAACTTTGTTTCCATAGCAAGTCATTTCGTGGAAGACCCAGCAGTGATAACGAAAAAGTAACCCGCCATCTTGTTGTATCCCTCAATACAAAAAGCTCTCTTTTTCTATTTGATGAAAATGTGATGTTGGATTATAAGGGAATATCAACGGTTTACTCCAAATGGTAGATTTGCTGAAAAATTGCACGACTTGGCAACGCCGCGGTAAATTCAGGCGATTAGGGAACGAAATCGTAACCGTTTCGTTAGGGGTGAGTGGAGCAACTGCAACTGCTCGCAACCCTCGGTAAAATTTCGACAAGGTTTTATTTCAGATTGAAAGGAAGAACTTATTATACTTGAATTGGTAGTAATCTTTTACTTAGCAATCAAATCAACTTGATACTTCACATCTATGAATTCATTAACAAAGTAGTTCTGAACGTAAAGAAAGCGTTTTTCGACGTTTGATTGTTAAAATCTTTTAGGAAATATTCTAACAACTTAATTACCAAAAAAATGGCGAAATGACAAAATACGTCAAAGCTCAGTTAGGCATTTTGAGTATCATAGACCTCAACAACGTATAGTATAGCTAAAGTTAGTAAGGCTGTAAAAGAAATCAATTTATAAAAAATGTACATATCAACACGTCTAAATGCATCGTAAATTTTGAGTTTGCCAGTTTTATTGCTAGCTTTGAAAATGACCAAAAGCTTCACACTTCCTGATACCATGCTTCATATCCTTATACGGGCCTCCATCTCATCGCATCTATTTGAATAAAAATCCGATTCTCATCGTATACAATCAATCGTAAGCAGAAATAACAATAAACAAACGCTGGTAATGTCTTCTTAATTGCCAACAACAAATTGATTACGATTGGTATTATTTTATAATCAACGTGAAAATCAATCGGACGCATTACGGTGTCTGTGACGTCATTATTGGAAAAATGCGATATTATTTAGTGCATTTTCATATCAATTATTTTGATTACAACTGATTATTTAAGCATGCCCGTTCAAAGTCTGTTTTTGATTTATTGATGTTGAGTGCTATATGTCGGAGGTTTTAAAACGACTGCCACCTTTGGTATTTTAAATTCATGGCATTTCCGGAGGTGAACAGAAAAACAGTTTTTTTCCTGAAGTGTTTTTATTGTATTCTGACTTAATTTACGATTGATTTTCAAACTAATTGCCCATTAAGATTGACACTTTTTCTCCTCTAAAAAGTGGCAACTTTATTTTAATTCGGATTCCAAAAATGTATAATCATACACTGGTATTGCCAAACCTGCGTTATTTTAAAAAAATATATTACGAAACAAAGCATCTGATAATTTCAAGCATACTTATGACATTCTGCCTTTTTAATAATTATATCCAAACTATAGTATTGCATGACATATGTTATATATTTTTGGAATTAGGATTTAAAGCTCTATTTATCTGTCATCTAGAAGAAAAAATAAAGTTGACGATTAAAGACAAGAGACGAAACGCGATATAGCGGAGGTTTAACCCCAAATAAAAAATATGTAACGACTGTGCGTCGTATTGCAAACGACTTGTTAGAAGGAGGAGGGTTTGTTTTGAAAATGGAGGAAAAAGTTGTATTGAGATATTGACAGAATAAACGTAATTTCGTCGTATTCCTGCGTGTGTGTTTTTATCTTCAGCACCACGGAGACATGTATTTCAATACAAGTCTCAAACCTCTTCAATATGCAAAAATTTAATTATGCTACTTTGTAGAGGAGGAGAAATGGTATCGTAAATGTAAAACCTATTTTGAGATCCCATCTCAATGAAGCCAAGAAACACTGAAAACAATCCTGGCGAAAATTCAGGTTTCCCTGGTTATCTTCGGAAATACTAATACGAAATTTTTTAAGTGCCAATGACTCAGTCACCTAATTGCACCCAAAATCCCAGTGGAGAGAGTCGAATTTGGAACACCCGGTATAGTATTTGATAAATTGCTTAAAGTTGTATTTATATTATATCACACCATCTGAAGTGATTTGGCAACATAGCAATTTTTTTACAAATTTTCGTTATATCCATCGACACCGCCACCTCCAGCCCTCTGAGCCACACAATTTTGTGCAGCATCACGTTGTTTCACGATGTAACATGTAATGATTTTAACTGTCGTTCCAAATATTTTTAATCCGTTCTGATGTGTTCCTGACATACAGCTGTGTATTTTATACTAATTTTAATGAATGTACCATGTATTCAGCTTTCAACAGGTTACTAAATGTTTCTCTCAACTTAACCATTAATAACGTTTAGCAACAACTTCTTCTTAATGTTATTGCAGCTCCTGATGATGATGGCAAAATCCATTGAAAGCTAGAGACTAATAAAGTATAAAGGGTCCTCATTGCTTGAATTTTATCGAAGTACCCAACTAAAGGCGGAAGCTTTATTTTTCACCTAACTGGTCTTGACGACAATGACCACGTCTCAAGATATATATATATATATACAGGGTGACTTCGAAGTTGAGTCATTTATTTTAACAGTGAGTAGATCTGATCAAAAGAAATGTTTTTTTCCTTTACCATTTTTCTGGTAAAATTAAAGTAACAAAGTTATAGCCCTTTGGAAGTTTGAGTACCGCCCTGTCTCAATAATAATATTATGTGCTCGTGTTTGGCAACAACGGATATAATCCGCCTTATCGGTTCATCGCATCGGAAACAAAAAAGCGAAAGAATTTGGAACGATGTTTTTACAATTATTTTATTCAGTTGTATACAGTCAGTGTCAGTCGGTAACGCGTGAGTGAATAGTGGTGTCTGTTGCGTGGCTCAAACGAAATAAAAAATGGCACATGTTCATGCGGATCGGTTTCCCAATCGAGTGCAACCAACCCCTCGTGCCTTTGTTAATGTAGTACAACGGGCTCGTGAATCAGGTGACTTAAGACCTCACAGGGGACGGCATGCCGGTGCTTCAAGACCTCACGATCAAATACAGGTCCGCACTGAAATACTTTATAAAACAAGGTAAAATTTTTTTTTATTTTTACACACATATTTTGTTTATCTTCCTTCTACAATCATTATCTGAAAATTAATGACTCAACTTCAAAGTCACCCTGTATATATATATATATATATATATATATATATATATATATATTATATCAAAATTGCTTTTAGATAATTTTTAATGTGTTCGGGTGTATTGATATATAGTGTTAACACCTAACGATGGTATCCGTCGTTATCAATAGACCCAATGTGTCCGTACTTTTGGTTTTATATTTTTAACAAGTGCTCTCATCCACGCTTTCGTTTTGAAACACCATTTGGCTGCAACCTCAGCGAGGAGTAAGTCGTCTGATAATTTAAATCCTTCCCGTATTGGTTGCTAGCATCATATTTGTGATTTCAGCTCCTGAAGATGGCTCCATATAGAACGCCGAAAGCTCGAGGTTACCGCTAAAACCTAAAAAATTTGGCCAATTTTCCAATTAACAATTGATTGTAGTTTTTGCCCAACTGATCGTTGGCAATGACATATACAGGGTGGCCAAACACGTGACGTCATAAAAAAAAATTAGATTCCCCACATCGAGATGAACCCAAATCACCCCCATATATATGGTCCGATTTTGTTTAGTTTAGGAGTTATGATTTTTTTTCGGATTTTTCGAGAATTTTTGAGTTCTGTGTTTATTTTTACCATAACTTCGTTAATAATTGTGATAAATGCCTGCTTTTTTCACGATTATGTAGCTAAGACCTAAGGCTTAACTATCATATAATCATTCAAGTCATGTAACTAATACTACTTTTTAATTTTTTTCTAAATCTTCGAACATAACAAAAAAGTAAAAAAGTGCAACAACTTTGAACGTTTATAAAAAATTGAAAAAACATGTTCTTACTATTCGTAAGTATCTTAAAAACTTCCTTACGGTATCAGCTATTTACCGTAAAAATTTCATCAACCTAGCTTTACTACATGCTACCGTAATTGTGGCTCAAATAGAACCGAACCCAAAATTGGATAACCCTCTGCTCAATAGAAATTGTTAGTTTCGGAAAAAAAATTTGCAAAAACCACAAAAACACGTTTGATTTTTACTGAACAGCAGATTATTATTCATTTATGTTATTTACAAGAGGTTTTCAAAATGTCTGCCTCTAACAGAAATGCACCTACGTATGAAATTTTGTTTTAAATCTCTAAATGCTTGTGTGTTGTTTTTCAACACATGTGTCGCTTCTTGAATTTTGTTCCTCAATGAATTTTCATTTGCACATTCTTGGGCGAATGTTATGTCTTTAAAATATCCCCAAACAAACAAATCAATGGGGTTGAGGTCAGGGGAGCGTGGAGGCCATCGTATCGGTCCGTTTCGTCCGATCCATCTGTCTGGGAACCTTTCGTTTAAGTAGTTTCGCACGATCGTTGCGTTGTGGCATGGTGCACCATCATTCTGGAACACCATGTTCCGTCTGGCTTCCAGGCTTGAATCTTCCAGCAATAATGGTAGGCTATTTTCAAGGAAGCTTTTGTAGGCTACCGAATCCAACCTTGACGGCAGTTCAAATGGACCGATAAATTCCATATTGAATATTCCTGACCACATGTTCACACTAAAACGGTGTTGAAATGTCGACGGCCTTGACTGGTGGGGGTTTTCAACAGCCCAAGTATGTAAATTATGGATATTGAATATCCCTGTTCTTTCAAAACGTGACTCGTCAGTCCATAAAATTTTATCAAAAAAATCGGGATCCTCTCGTTGTCTTCGCAGCATTGTCTCGCAGAAATCCACTCTTAACTGGTAATCTGAAGGCATCAACGCTTGAACAGGCTTGGCAGGCCGCATTCCAGGACGAGGAAGCAATGAAGGATATCCTACAGCTGATCCGGATCGCAGAGAAGTAGTACTTGAAGAAATTAGCCGGAATCCCTCAACGAGTACGAGATCTAAGGCACAAAACCTTAGAATACCACGAACATCGATACAAAATATTCTTCATGAAGAAGGTTATCATGAATATCATGTTCAAAGAGTTCAAGCGTTGATGCCTTCAGATTACCAGTTAAGAGTGGATTTCTGCGAGACAATGCTGCGAAGACAACGAGAGGATCCCGATTTTTTTGGTAAAATTTTATGGACTGACGAGTCACGTTTTGAAAGAACAGGGATATTCAATATCCATAATTTACATACTTGGGCTGTTGAAAACCCCCACCAGTCAAGGCCGTCGACATTTCAACACCGTTTTAGTGTGAACATGTGGTCAGGAATATTCAATATGGAATTTATCGGTCCATTTGAACTGCCGTCAAGGTTGGATTCGGTAGCCTACAAAAGCTTCCTTGAAAATAGCCTACCATTATTGCTGGAAGATTCAAGCCTGGAAGCCAGACGGAACATGGTGTTCCAGAATGATGGTGCACCATGCCACAACGCAACGATCGTGCGAAACTACTTAAACGAAAGGTTCCCAGACAGATGGATCGGACGAAACGGACCGATACGATGGCCTCCACGCTCCCCTGACCTCAACCCCATTGATTTTTTTGTTTGGGGATATTTTAAAGACATAACATTCGCCCAAGAATGTGCAAATGAAAATTCATTGAGGAACAAAATTCAAGAAGCGACACATGTGTTGAAAAACAACACACAAGCATTTAGAGATTTAAAACAAAATTTCATACGTAGGTGTACACTGTGCATTTCTGTTAGAGGCAGACATTTTGAAAACCTCTTGTAAATAACATAAATGAATAATAATCTGCTGTTCAGTAAAAATCAAACGTGTTTTTGTGGTTTTTGCAAATTTTTTTTCCGAAACTAACAATTTCTATTGAGCAGAGGGTTATCCAATTTTGGGTTCGGTTCTATTTGAGCCACAATTACGGTAGCATGTAGTAAAGCTAGGTTGATTGAATTTTTACGGTAAATAGCTGATACCGTAAGGAAGTTTTTAAGATACTTACGAATAGTAAGAACATGTTTTTTCAATTTTTTATAAACGTTCAAAGTTGTTGCACTTTTTTACTTTTTTGTTATGTTCGAAGATTTTGAAAAAAATTAAAAAGTAGTATTAGTTACATGACTTGAATGATTATATGATAGTTAAGCCTTAGGTCTTAGCTACATAATCGTGAAAAAAGCAGGCATTTATCACAATTATTAACGAAGTTATGGTAAAAATAAACACAGAACTCAAAAATTCTCGAAAAATCCGAAAAAAAATCATAACTCTCAAACTAAACAAAATCGGACCATATATATGGGGGTGATTTGGGTTCCTCTCGATGTGGGGAATCTAATTTTTTTTTTATGACGTCACGTGTTTGGCCACCCTGTATATATATATATATTATATATCGAAAACAGTACCTACTCACCCCTATTGCGAGGGGTTACCCATGTTTCATAGCCTAGGCATGTCAGCGCCTCGCCTTCAAGGGATTCACTTCCTATTGTATGGGGCAACGTTCAGGTATCCAAGGTCGTTTACTTTATAGTACCGAGAAACACCAGTCAAATTACCGGGTGATCGGATAACGGTTAAAGTCCATAATATAAAATTTCGGGATCTCATGTTGAAATCCAACGAAGACTCATCATACCGGGTGTTCCAAAATCGACTGTCGCCTTTGCGATTTCGGAAGCGGTAGAAAATGGTCGAGAATTTTCGAAGAAAAAAAAATGAATTTTTCTAAAATTGTTTTGATTTTATTCCGGCTTTATTTGAGATTGGATTCCAAAGCAAAAAGTTAACTAGCTTTGCTTCTACAAAGTGGCGTAATTAAAATTTCAACAAAACATTTTGTTCCTTGATCTCAATTATCAACTTTTTTTATATAGACGCTATATTGGATTCATGAATTTTTTATTCTGATTCCAGAAATGTATAACATGTCATAGATTGACATTAACAAACCTTAGTTATTTCCAAAAAAAACATTATTTTCTAAGTAAGCCTTGAAATTATCAGATATTCATCTGTTTCATATGGTCCCTATTTCTGATTTTGATGATATGATATTGTATATATATTACAAAACTTCAAACATATAAAAAATAATCGTTCTATAGTCCATCTTATCGAACAAAAAACAACATTGCTAAAACTTTTTAATCTTATTTAAGGGCAGTATTAAAAACAGTATGAGCTTGTGCGAACGTTCCTAAAAACATAGCCGTCATATCTAAACCGATGCACATATCTTGCATTCAGATACTATTAATCATCTACGCCTCATATGTCATGTAGAGTGCTAAAATAACGCTTGTTATAGTCGATAAGTGGGAAAATTATCTGAATATGCTTTTCAAAAATTGGAGCACTGTATATTTAATCGGTAAACTATGAAAATATTATTTTTTGTATATCTTAGATTGGAGTTCTGATTATACCACCTTGTAGAGGAACTGCAATTTATTTCTCTCCCAAAGATACTCTGTTTTTCGGAACATTAGAAAAGCCATTTATAAACTTGGCCCTATTTGGCCGACTTGCTGTCTTTAACCGTTTCCGATATCCCAATAGTGAATTTGCAATGAAATGTACGAATCGTCGGAATTACCTATCATTACCAAACGAGATACAGTTGAAATCCAAATATTATTTATTTTGGAATTTTGCTGCTACTGAAAAGCATCAACATATCCGTGGGTGGGCTAGCCATTCCTAAAAACTACATTTTTGACATTGCCTAAGAACAACATTAAGGATGTACCTAAATATTAAAGATATCAGTGCATTAGTAACAACTTGATCATCACAGGGTTATAAAAATCCTATAGATCAACATCACGAAAAAATGCTAAAGTTACTCCGTTCCAAGAACATATCAACATATAATTTCGTGTAACATTTTATCATTATTTATCGCGTACGTCGCATATAAAGCATCCGATAATAAATCAATTTTACGTACATATATCGGAAAGTTTGGATAGACAAAGATAATATTTATATTAGGGAGATTACATTTTATTAATTTAAGCTAGATAATCTATCTTTGCCTTGTTCCTGTTTTACATTTGCCAAAATACGGAAGCGTGCACCTGTATCCTATTTAGTTTGAAAGTACGAGATATTTTTTGATGATTCATAAAGGTATATAAAAGATTCTTCATCGAAATAACACCGATTCCAAGCTTCGCATAAGAAATATACGAATGGACTCTGAAAGGAGTGATTAACTTGAGCAGTGTGTAAACAAATCATTAATTTTTCCATAATTTCTCTCTCTCCTAATATTGATTAACATATGCCTTACTACTTGTCTTCTTTATAAATTGTGAGAATCGAAATCTGAGGGACGTTGTAGCGGTGATTTTTCCTTGGATTGCTGACGGCATCGTAAAGAATAAGCAGTCTTCATTGTAAGGAAAAATCTGATTCTGTTACTTGTGCTTATTGTGTACGATTGAAAATACGGCTGTAACGACGGAAATTGTAAATGAACGTGCAAGGTTTGATATATTCTCTGGGAATAAACATTAACCGATATTATATATATATATATATATAAATATATTATTATTTAAAATAAGTCTTGCCGTGTTTTCGGCGGCACATCTTCCAGCAACGGTTATCGATTGTCCAAAAAGGCGAGAAAGAAATTGCCGTTCAGGAATTGCTCGAAAAAATATGGCGCAATAATGCTGCCTTCCAGTATGCCACACTAACAGTCATCGACCGTACAACGAATTTGAATCTTAATTCTGAACCTGAGCTTGTGGAGACCGTTTTGCGATAGAAAAATGGGGGGGATTTTTTCCGAAAAAAAAAACTTGAAAGCTATCTGCAATTCCTGGACTATTATACCATATACTTAGCATTCATTAGCTCCAAGCCAGACTGAAACCGCATGTATTTTGTTAGGCAACTAACATTACAAGAGGTCGCATGGCAAGTTGCCGTGTTAAAGTTACCATAAATTTATTTCTCTTAGTAATCGTAAATCTTGAATCCTTTTTGTTTATGGCCTCATTAAGAAATGAATTTATCTGTATATGTCTTGTGATCTGCTTCAGTCTTCACGGACATCATTGGGTATCATTATTTTTTCGAAAGAGAGAACGGACCTAATACGGTTCTCATGGGAAAACAGATTTTTTTATGCATTTGATTTCAAAAGAAATGCAGTGTGCTGTTTCGAGTCTAATAATGAACACCTAAATTATGCTTGCAGTGCTTTTAAACTTTAAAAGGGTGTTTGAAACTATTGACAGGGATAAATTGCATTACTATGGATTTAAAGGATCTGTATTCAAAATACTACAACACTACTTATTTGACACAGCTTAAAAAACCATAATTGGGTCTAAATTATCCAGCTCATAAAATATTTCGGTCGGTGTACCGCAAGGCTGTAAACTGGGGCCACTACTATTTATTTCATACATTAACGACATTTGTGATTTATTTTCCTGAATATTTGTATGTTATGTAATTGTTGTTGTTTTTAAATGAATGTAATTGTAGCAATCATGCAGAATGAATCTTAAACAAACAAAAACCAAGCCATATTTAAATTAAGCTTGGAGATATAATTATTATTTTTTAAATGAATTTATTTCAGGAAAATGCGTTACATTTTTTCGATTCTGCTGTCACCAAATTTTTGTTCCTCAAAAACCCATTGCAGCATTTCAGTGAAAATTAAGCAAGGGATGTGATAGCTGATCCTTGAACAGTACCAACTTTCTTTGAATTATATTGTCGATACTTCCAAAGACATTTTCACAGATAACAGAACCGGAATATGTCATACGTTTACTAAAATTCCATTATAGTGCTAAATACTTATTTGCAAAACAATTTGTTTACATAACATAGTCTTATGTACAAGTAAGCCTCAACCTTGTAAACGCAAAATATGTTCAGGAGACCAGTATCAGCTTCAGCAGGATTGTAATGATGTTCAGAAGAATCACAGGAACTGGAAAAAAATATTATGATATAAACGAAAAAAATTCTAAAGTTATAAGATTAATAACAATGTGGTACAGTAGTTTAAATATTATTTTGTAATTATTCTGGTTGTGGACCATATAATTGCAGGTTTGTGGACAAAAGCATACGAATTTTTCAGCTTGTCCATCTGTACTTACATTTAGCTATCGTACTGATAGAGTGGACGAAATTATACACTTGCATTTTCGCTCCATCCTTTTCAAAAGACAATTTTGTTTTTCCTCCTTCTACATCAACTGCAAAAATAATAAAACGAATTATGCATACCCAAATTAATCTATAAAATGCTGGAAATTTTTGAGGTATCGTAAAAAAAACGACAAAACGTCAACTTGTTGACTAGATAGCAAATAGTTCATTGCGCTATCGCTCACTATGAGCGCTGTGAGCGTCACACGGCGCCACCTATGGAAGAATGGCTCGACGACATGCCCAACGACGATGCCGCTAAAAGCTTTGACGGTTGCATAATGCCGAGTCTGTAAAGTATATCTCTGAGAAGATATGACAGAAAATTGGTTGAGTAATAAGACCGTATCTGAATGATTGTGTGATGATTGTATTAGTGTATAAAATCAATGATATTTCTTACATCAGAAAATTACTACTGAATAAAGCTGTCGAACTTTGATTACATCTATATGTAGATCAGAACGCGTTATGGTCTCGAGACTCTCCACTGTCCCAACATCATCTTTGCAAGCACACATACTAAATTAAGCCCAACAAAATAGAGACATAGTTTTTATTGCCTGCTGGATATTTCATACTATTAGACACAAGCTTTTTGTTCTGACTGATTCATTTCTTCTCAGCATGCGAGCGTTCACCATTCATAATGAACAAGTGAACAAGTTTCTGTCTCTAACTAGGTAACTGTGTTTCCTAACCAGCCGCATCATTGTCTGGCAGTTCGAAATTTCACATTATGCAGCATCAAAGGGAAATGAGGTAATCTCGTAATAATCTTTACGTGGTTTTTCTCACTGCGGCGACTATCAAGTCGAGGATTATGTAATGGCAGGCGTTGTTGAAGAACAACAATTAATAATGAAAAAAGTATAACAGATGTACCGAGATTATAGTCTGGATTTCGTGCCTCTTTTTTGGAATGTTAATGAGGTTTTATTCGTTACGTTGTACCTATTGTTTTGGTTTATGAAACGATCTGGTTTTGATGTTTGTATTGAAGACAAGAGCAATCTACAACATGAGTTTTAGATTTTCTGGAGACGCGTGAGAGATATTGAGTCGAAAAATGGAAGATGAACACACAAAAACCTTTACTTATAGTCAACAATTTGTTTATAAGGTATAATAGAATAAAAAAGACACTCTTACTGATATTATTTACATGTGGTATAAATTGTAGACATCCATCTAAAGTTTTTGACTGATTCACTTATTTATAGTCTCACCATTCAAGTTTAGGTTAAATTTCTGTCGTCATCACTCCTAAACATTTTTTGTGAAAAGATAATGACTTGATGGGATCATCTTTGCATACATACTAATAAATTTTATATCTTCATTTACCCCAGATTCAGCACTTTGAATGTTGTGACCATGAAAATGAGTGTAGATTTGTGAATCGTGCGCGAAGAATTGAATATCGCAATATCTGACAGCCGCATGCAAATCAGAAGTATATAAAATGAATAGGAGTGGCCCGAGTACGGAGCCTTGGGGCACTCCTCGAGAAATGAGGCGCCTTGGAGACAAAACCATGACAATGTGTACAATTTGATATCGATTTCCGAGAAAGTTAAATTGAAAGATGATAAAGTATAAACATATAGAACTTTTTGGATCCCTAAGTCAAACCGTTTTTAACAAGATTTCAAAATGAGTGGAATAAATTCTCTCACATTGACATAAGACATAGTATTGCCCAACAGATCAGCAAACAAAGATCATGTTAACAGCAAAGAAACGCAGAAAAGCACTTATCTGTGCACCTATTGCTAATTTACGTGAACCAAACATTTTTCTAGTATATTTTGAATTAATTCTTACGTCTATTCGCTATTCTCTCTTCGTTGATGATGGTGAAAGCGTTGAGGCACAGCAGAGTCGTTTCGAACAGATTCCATAGCGTTAGGGCCATTTTTCGTAGATATATTGTGATTTAGATCGAGAACTTTATCATCGGCGACCAAAATTTCATTGTGATGATTGACAGCGGACAAGTCTTTGACGGTTACGGTTTGACAGATGGACTAGACTTTGAGTCTACTTAATAGACGAATGGCGTAATAGCTTATAGTGCAGTAAAAATATACTGACAATCAAAGTAAAATAAATCGAAAATTCGTAACAACCTAGTCCGGAAATGTGCCGCTTTCAAGGTACTGGCAAATATTCTACTTATCAAAAACCGACTAATAAAATATTTCCAAAAACTGTTGCTCGTGACCTCGATGAAAAGCTTGTTTTCTAGGTAAACTGGGTGCATAGATTCCAAATTCTGTGTGAATTTAGTGCTAGGATTTATGGGTGGTCCAGGGTACAGTTAAGAGGATATGTTTGCTTATTCCGTAGGTCTTTTTGACCCAACCAAAATCTCAGTATAAATGTAGCAGTTTTTAAACATTTTCTTTCAGTTTGGCAACACTGCATGGTCGCTTCTTCGGTAGCTGCCGAGCCATCTATCAGCGAACCGCTAAACAAAGGGCTTTTTGTTGTAAACCAGATTTATGGGTGGTCCAGGGTGACTGGTTTCTTAGCAATTTTTCACCTCTAATAGGGCACTATGACCCTGAAATATTTCCAAAAACTGTTGCTCGTGACCTCGATGGAAAGCTTGTTTTCTAGGTAAACTGGGTGCGTGGATTCCAAATTCTGTGTGAATTTAGTGGTAGGATTTATGGGTGGTCCAGGGTACAGTTAAGAGGATATGTTTGCTTATTTCGTAGATCTTTTTGACCCAACCAAAATCTCAGTATAAATGTAGCAGTTTTTAAACATTTTCTTTCAGTTTGGCAACACTGCATGGCCGCTTCTTCGGTAGCTGCCGAGCCATATATCGGCGAACCGCTAAACAAAGGGCTTTTTGTTGTGAACCAGATTTATGGGTGGTCCAGGGTGACTGGTTTCTTAGCAATTTTTCACCTCTAATAGGGCACTATGACCCTAAAATATTTCCAAAAACTGTTGCTCGTGACCTCGATGGAAAGCTTGTTTTCTAGGTAAACTGGGTGCGTGGATTCCAAATTCTGTGTGAATTTAGTGGTAGGATTTATGGGTGGTCCAGGGTACAGTTAAGAGGATATGTTTGCTTATTCCGTAGGTCTTTTTGACCCGACCAAAATCTCAGTATAAATGTAGCAGTTTTTAAACATTTTCTTTCAGTTTGGCAACACTGCACGGTCGCTTCTTCGGTAGATGCCGAGCCATCTATCGGCGAACCGCTAAACAAAGGGCTTTTTGTTGTAAACCAGATTTATGGTGGTTTCTTAGCAATTTTTCACCTCTAATACGGCAGTATGACCCTTTAAGGTATTTTCCACGATGATATTCGAATTCCTGTATGACAGACGTGTTCTACTTGCTAGGGAAAGGAATAAAACTAACTTACGTAACAGTACAAAATAGACAATATTCTGTCCCATTATCACGTCAAAAATCGCTTGTGACAGGTGAATAGATTGGCTTGAAGATGAAATTCGTGTAGGAACGTATTGTAAGTTCATTAACGATGATTTTCGTGTTGAATAGGCGATCCTTATTATAAAATCGAGGAAACGCACGTCTCAGACTTGCATGGATATGAAATTGGATAACATTATCTTTCATCGAATTATAAAATGACGACGTGATTCAACTGTCCATTAAAGAGAAATTTTAGATAGTTATTAAATAAACATACCTCACCTTTACGGACTGAAACTACTATAATAAACGTCCCAGGATTTCCACTCGGTGCGCAAGTCCTCAAATACAAACGAAACATTAGCTTTTCGCAAAAGTACGTGGTTTGAAATGAGATAATGTGGGAGTTAGACAATATTGACACGTGAAGAGCTCAATTAAGTCACTAATCAAAATGAGTATTTTCAATCATCGTGAATTTTCACACTCTTGCTACTGCATATCGTAGGCCAAAAATGGCGACGAAGTATTGTGAAAAATTTCGATATTGAGTTGTTTTTTGGACGTAATGTGACATATTTATGCATCACGCAAAACCATGTCACTCTAGGTCGTCGATCTGTCTTTCTGTCTTTTTTTTAACGTTTGCATTGTTAAAAATAATTGACTATACCTATTGATATTTTTATATAATAGAAGTGCTTGATTGTGTCAGTATTTAAACCAATTACTTGATTTGTTTAACGGGTAGATGCAGAATATTAATCCTTAAGCTACACTAGTAGACCCCGTTGCGCAATTTGTCTGGAGACAGTCTCAAGACACGATCTATACGTAGATAGTCTATAGACATCCTTCTTTGTCCCGTCTAGCGTCCATACGATAATGTTAATTTTTCGCTCTCGTGTTCGTTGAATCCGCCCTTGCTCAGTATATACGAGTATCTTCGCTTGTTGCAAAAATACACAAGCTGATCATTCTGTATCTACAAATCTCGACAAAACGAAGCCGCGCGAAATATAAAAAATTTCACAAACCGTGACCTCACGATACCTGCATACACGACGATACCGCCAGATTGTGTCGGCAGCCGTTTTAGGACAAAGTTGAAATCTCTCGTCTACTCCTGACCTTTAACATTGACATTAGTCTCTCGGTATTCCGTGCCTGTCCTTAACAGTGAAAACGGAGAGATTCAGGTGCTTTCAACAAGGCAACAATGATGATTTTCGTATAGCTAGTCAACAACGGAGGTCAATCTTTGTTGTGCGGTTCAATAAGTATCCGTGTTGGAAATGAAGACACCAGTTTGAGCTAAATGTTTCCCCCGCGAGCTGTTTCTACATGTCAAGGAACAAGAAAAAGTCGCGGGGGGCCAGATCGGGTGAATACGGGGGGAGCGGCAGCACTTCACAGCGCAATTCATGCAGTTTGGCGGCGACAACTCCGGATCAATGTGCTGGTGCGTTATCGTGGCCGTGTCTCCTTCAATTTTTTGTCGAAGCAGTCCAATAACTCACTGTAGCATTGTCCAGTGATCGTTCTTCCCTTTTCTAAAAAATACACGAGGATGACGCGGTTCGCATCCCAAAAAATCGTCGCCATGACGTTTCCGGCCGATGGGACCGTCTTCGCCTTGTTTGGAGCCGATTCACTGGAAGAAATCCATTGTTTTGATTGACGCTTGGTTTCTGGTGTGTAATAACGGCACACCTACGGCCTCTGCTACTTTTCGCACTTCCGGTTGTCGATCAGCGAGAATCATGTCGTGGACTTTTTGAATCATTTCCTCGGTAACCACGTCTGCCGATCCTCATCAAAAACGCATGTTCACCCACGTTTAAATTCGTGGTCATGGATGGTCATAAACAACATCCAACTTTGCTTTTATCTCCTCGCATTTTTTCCCATCCAAAAACAAAAAGCGAATTACCGAACGATACTGCTCTTTTTCCATCTTGGCGAAAATCACGAAACACGTGGCTGCCAAATCCAAACTAACCTATCAATCAGTCTGAAATTTGTTGTGCCGTCGTTTGATAGATGGCAGCACACGATGATAACATTAACTTCCCTTTGGAACGTCCTCTGTCGTCAAACATGGGTACTGATTGAACCGCCATCGTAGTATTTAAAATTCCATTATTCATACCAGCATGAATATTATCTGCGTAGGTATAGGATGTGGCAAATGCTAAATGGAATCACTGTGAATGCTTCAAATTAAGCAAGTAACAGATACATATACAAACTATGTACATACATATGTATACTAAGTGACATATAAATCCGAACACCCAGTTTAAATGGTTTTATTTTAATAAAAGTTGGTGAATGTATTTATCTTACTGTAAATAACAAGTGAAAAAATTTTCAGCCTTATCAGTTGGACATTCCGGTTTTTATACTGTTTTTTTTTAATTCACTAACGCTCTAAAAATATTTCAGCCGCAGTAAAGAATCAACGTTGGCGGATTTTGGTTCTTGACATCCTTTACGATCGGTTACGATGCCTAGAGTACGGCGACCTGTACGATTTCGTCAACTTAGTGAGTTTGATAGGGGCCGTATAGTGGAACTTCGGGAAGCTGGACTTTCTTTTCGGGCAATTGCAGTTGGAGTGCAAAGAAGTGTAGACACTGTGGTTAGGTGTTGTCAGGCATGGTTTCGAGAAGGCCGTACGCAAAGAGCAAGGAGCACTGGACGCCGCCGTAGAACAACAGACCGTGAAGATCGCCGCCTAAGATTATTGACCTTAAGGGACCGTTTCTCCACTACCAGGTCCATTGCAAATGAATGATTTGCAGAACACGGAAGACCTATTGGCATGCGAAGTGTTTACCGACGAATGAGAAGTTTTGGCTTGTTTTCATACCGGCCACACTGGGTCCTCCCTTTAACTCGAGAACACCGACGTAATCGCCTTGAGTGGTGCAGACAACGGTCACTCTGGGATCAGGAATGGAACAGTATTGTATTGCAAACATTTCATTTGCAATGGACATGGTAGTGGAGAAACGGTCCCTCAAGGCCAATAATCTTAGGCGGCGATCTTCACGGTCTGTTGTTCTACGGCGGCGTCCAGTGCCCCTTGCTCTTTGCGTACGGCCTTCTCGAAGCCATGCCTGACAACACCTAACCACAGTGTCTACACTTCTTTGCACTCTAACTGCAATTGCCCGAAAAGAAAGTCCAGCTTCCCGAAGTCCCACTATACGGCCCCTATCGAACTCACTAAGTTGACGAAATCGTACAGGTCTCCGTACTCTAGGCATCGTAACCGATCGTAAAGGATGTCAAGAACCAAAATCCGCCAACGTTGATTCTTTACTGCGACTGAAATATTCATTTTTAGAGCGTTAGTGAATTAAAAAAAAGCAGTATAAAAACCGGAATGTCCAACTGATTAGGCTGACATTTTTTTCACTTGTTATTTACAGTAAGATAAATACATTCACCAACTTTTATTAAAATAAAACCAGGGATATCATTATTTCGTAGTGAATCTGCAGGCTCTAGGTACAGGGTGTGAAATTTCAAAAAATTGCAAATATTTCCTGAACTATAAAATTTCAGACCACACATATACGGGTTCATTCGATATGTTCCTTCTATCACCTGACTTCCGTTGATCTCCTGCTAAATTTATATCCCGTATATATAACATATCGAAACAACTTGTTAACCGATTTCGTTAATCGATAACGATTCAAGAAATTATCAATGAGCGTCGTGATTTCCTATATCTAGCGGTGAATCAGCGTACTGTTGTCCAATCAACGTAATGACTTCACGGAAATTAGTATAGCGACTCGCCGATTCAACGCCGAAGGCATGTAATCTGCTGCGGCTGGCCATCCTACATAGTCACATCGTGACCGAATCACAGACGATTTCTAACAGTTTAGCAATACGTAACGCTAATCACAGTGTTTCCACCTGAATCGTTAGAGTATGGCGGTCTTTACTGCGTCATTTGTCAGTTCAGCAGGTAAACATGGGCAAAATGGAACGTGGAAGCAAAATATTGTATTCAAGTCGCAAAAACGCATTTTACAATAATTAGATATACATGTTAAATAAAATAAAGGTCATATGACGATCAGGCAATTGGCCCTTTCGAGTTACCCCCAAAGTTGTTAGGAGAAGGATACCGTAGCTTTCTAGCCAATAACCTACCAGAACTTTTGGAACAGACCTGCCATTACAACGGAGACAGAATTTGTGGTTTCTTCGTGACGGGGCACCACCACACATTTTTAGAGGCGTCATTCAGTATTTAATAATGTATTGGGCGACCCCGCAACTAAATACACTCCTGTGTACGTCTAGGCACGTTCGATGGGATTTAAATCCGGTGAATTTTTTCGCGGTTAGAATATTTCCTCGCCCATTAATGTTTGACAGGTGGAGCGGTGAATTTTGTGTCAAACATTTTCTGTTATCCTTAATTTCAAGTGTTCCTGCTATTAATTCTATATTCACAAAACTGGATTAGACCATCCAAGGTATATGCCTCTACTATACATTTCCATATGTTCTGTTTGCCATTTTTAAAGTTGCAGTGCATATAAGTGAAATCGGATGCGTTATTCGGATATAAAAGCAGATATATGCCTCGATAAAAATAAATTGCGTACTCGTATATCTCACACTTTCCCTCAAAATGCGAGAGGACCATCTGGATCTTTGCATAAAAAGAAATTCGCTACATATCCGGAAGTTGATATGTGCGCCGTAAATTTCGGTAAGAAAAACCGTTTTCAAGCTTAAGCAATGTCACTAAAATATTTTTCTTCCTTTTGTCCCAAAAATTTAAACAAGAAAGAGTTCAAAACCAAGTTTCAAGGTACGGTGGTGTGTAGGATTTGCCTCTTTAGCAATATGAATAATCTTTGTAATTAGATGCTTAAATTCGCCTATGCATCAAGGCGAAATAGAACAAGATTGGTTTTTCGTATTTGCAACATAGTTGTCGAGTCAGTTATGCTACGTTCTTATTTGCAACATATGATATTATACTCAATAAAGTTGGATTTTTTCGACAGAGTTATTACCTACGTTTATTTATTAACTTACTCGAGTCATGAAATATCCAAAGACATAATAAAACTTTATTGCTCACTGGAAATACGGAGACGAAATATTGCAGATTATAAATTAATTTACGATTTGGGAGACTCTAAGTACCTTTATCACGATTTTTCTCTTCATTCCTTATACATACTTCAATATCACAACGTTTATTGAGTTAATTTCAATGCTTGTTAGAAATTTCTGAAATATCTATGCTGTAGGAGTGATAGTGTCTCTCCTCCAAGAGGATATTACTACTCGTTATTATTACTGAGATGTCCATCATATTTTCATACAAATCACAGTATCATGCGAAATCCGCTTTATCCGAAAAATCGACGCATGATCCGAAATAGCCGCCGGTAGTTCCCCTTAGATTCGCTGCCGGTGATTCCCAAGCGCGCTTGCGGAATTCACCGGTATGTGTGCGTGTATGTTTGTTCCAGCCAGGTTCATAATCGCTAAGATGGAGCAACATAAAAATAAACGTAAACCATAGAACAGAAACTTGAGGCAACCAGACGTTTAGATAGAGGTGATTTGCTTAAAAACGTGGCGAGTGATTTTCAGAATGGAAAAAACATGAAATTTATTTTAACAGTGAGTAGATCTGATCAAAAGAAATGTTTTTTTCCTTTACCATTTTTCTGGTAAAACTAAAGTAACAAAGTTATAGCCCTTTGGAAGTTTGAGTACCGCCCTGTCTCAATAATAATATTATGTGCTCGTGTTTGGCGACAACGGATATAATCCGCCTTATCGGTTCATCGCATCGGAAACAAAAAAGCGAAAGAATTTGGAACGATGTTTTTACAATTATTTTATTCATTTGTGTACAGTCAGTGTCAGTCGGTATCGCGTGAGTGAATAGTTGTGTCTGGCACATGTTTATGCGGATCGGTTTCCCAATCGAGTGCAACCAACCCCTCGTGCCTTTGTTAATGTAGTACAACTGGCTCGTGAATCAAGTGACGGCATGCCGGTGTTCCAAGACCTCACGATCAAATACAGGTCCGCACTGAAATACTTGTCGGGAGGATACTTTATAAAACAAGGTAAAATTTTTTTTTCAATTTTTTTTTTATTTTTACACACATATTTTGGTTTATCTTCCTTCTACAATCATCATCTGAAAATTAATGACTCAACTTCAAAGTCACCCTGTATATGTGGTTTACACAGAATCGAGAACGTGGAACACCAACTTCCGGACCAATTCTAAAGCAAAAGGCAGTCAACTTAAGTGAAGAATTGACACTTTGCCGGTAAGTCCGCTGCATCAAAATTTGGAGAACATTTCAAAGAATTACTGAAGCAGTATGGTTTAAATCCAGAACAAGTTTACAACTGCGACGAAACGGGCCTAAACTATGAAATATTAACGGAGAAAAGTTTAGCTACAGAACAACAATCTGGAGCTCCTGGTTACAAACGCAGTAAAGAACGTGTGACTATCCTTCCTTCCGGTACACACAAACTTCCTTTGTGGCAGAAATGCCTGGATGGATGCCGCTCTATTCAAGAACTGGTCTTACAATCATTTTCTTCCCAAGACTGAACGATATTTGAATGAAAAAAAAATGCTGAACTTATTTCTTTTTAGTCATGCAATATATTAATTTTGCACCTTAATTACCTAATAGCGTAAAATGCATCAATACATCTATTTAATAATTACCTGCCTCTAACAAAAAAAAATTTTTTGTTATTAAATACAATTTTCCGAAGAAAAACAGACAAACAAAATCCCTCACACAACTGGCAACGTCGTACTCCGCATGCAATGCATGTATCATCGCGTGTTGTTGTGATTACTAATACATTTAACTGTAACTTTGTGATTTATGGAGGTTGTTTTTTTTTCTTCTTTTTTCGTGCATCGTTTCAAAGTGATAATCGTGGCAATTGGTAAGTTCTGTCATTTTTTTTAAGTAAATGTACTGTACTGAAAGCGTTATCTAATAAAAAATATTAGCCACAAAAGATTGCGTAAAAGTATTCAATGATTCAAGGCATATTTTAAACAAAAATATCATACCAACCTAAAAAAATCGATGAATCAGTTGCGTCGTCGTGCGGTTGCGTTGCAGCGTTGCCAAATGTTTGAGAAAATGTAATTATTTACGATAAACTTTTTTGCTTAGAATAAAGCAAGGAATCGCCTCTTAAAGTTACGAACGTTATTTCCCTAACACGCTGTATACTAGTAGTTAGTTACATCAGGTATCTGTGTTGATTTCTATTTCAATGCCAGGATAATAAAGTTAATTCTCGGTTGAGTTGAACATGTCGACTGTTATTTGAATAATCCCATCCATGTATGTACGTTAGTAACAAGAAGCAAAGATCTTGCGATAAAGTCAATTTGCATCGATTTATCGACCATTGCAGCTGGCATATTGTCAGCGTACATCAAATGAAGATACGCCTATAGAACAGGACTCGCGTATTATCATACCATACGATGGAATAATTCTATTCGATATTTCAATCTATCCGTAAGGCTAAATGGGACCTTTCGTTTTTTGGACGCTGTATGACAATTATACTTTTGTGGCGGTTGCGTGTATTGTTTTGTAATAAAGAAGACGTACCGCAAAACTTGTCTTAAAAAAATATGGTAACAAATTCAAACGAACGTTCGTTTCGCTAACCGCGTCCGTCTTCATCGAATACGGTAAATTAGGTATTGCACAAAAGAGAAGAGAATGTAAAATGGCCAGCGTACATATATTATTAAAAACTCGTAATAAAGCATTCAGAGAAAGTGAAGATGCACACGACGGATCGGTTTTGGTCGCTGGCGTATAATGTATGTGTCGATATACCATCGTACAAAGACGTTTAGTTTCTTTATTTATTGTTATTATCTTTTTGATGGCGTATCAGCAATGCGCGGCTATTGATTTATCGCATATAAGTCGCTGTCTTTTAATGTTCTCTTTTGTCATCAATAAGACGCATCGTTAACATCGTCTAAAGTGTGGTGAGTATTTCGTAACGGTTTCGTTGCTGTTAATCATCAATTATACAAACTACAGAAGCTAACAACTTGCCGGAGTGTTCCTTTTGATTTCAAGAACTCCTTGCTCCAAATAAATCTTCTGAGACAAAACGGAATAACTAGGTTCCTGGGAAAGTGAGGCTCATGTCGAAATATTTCTATCAACATTTGGCATGGTGTTTTCTTATACAAACTTCCATCCTGTGGCCTCCCAGAGAATCTTTTCAAACTGATCTTATCTGCTGACCATAGGATATCCATCGTAATTGACTGGTTCTCCACAATGCCAACGCGGGTGTTCCCCAAGGATCGGTCTTGGCTTCAACATTGCTTCTATTGTGTATCAACGACCTCCTTTCCTGTATAACTACATTAGGATTCCAATATTAGATTGCCTCCTGAGAAAAGAATTACGAATCAGTGTTCTCCAGTGTTTACAAATCATCAAGCGCCTTTAGACCTGGATCAAGACAGCAAATTATCAAATGGCCGCGAAAGCCTTAACCAATTTGTCATTCATCTAAATGCTTAGAGAACATGTGGAAAAGAAGAAGGTCCCGATCTTAAAACTATGTTTTTCGAAGCAACGACACTTTCATGAAATGTATCCAGAGGGGATCTCGCAATGTTGCTAGGCTAGTATTTTGTTTAATAAAATATTAGCTTGAAGATGTGCTATCAAGTGTGGTCAATAACTCGTACTAACATTGATTTATTTTCCGATGTTGCTATTGAACGACACGAGGATTCCAGCAAATCTCGTCATCTGAACAGTCAACTGAGTTTGGCCTTCCATCCGAATCGTAATGAACTGCGATCAGGCTTCTTCCTGTTCTTATAACCCGGACCAACAAAGTGTTTTAAGCTGCTTATCATGTCATACTAAAAGCAGCTGATAGCTGATATACCCGTCAGGTGAAATAAACGCATATTGTACCAACTTTAACGTAACTGTATGTAACCGCAAGTTTATGGCGAGTGGTACCAGAGCACCACCAACTGGACCGTACATTCAAGGATGTATTATAAAAGCGATAATAACGATGGCGATGTATAAAGCAGCACCAGTCGTAAGAATTATGATGCTGAATGTGGGTTAATTGCAGATTGAATTCACGTCGCAGTCGGCCAGTATGGAAAGGGAATCTGCATTTCACTTTTCCATATAAAATACGCCAGATGAAGACGACGAGCTGCGTTATGTGAACGTAGGCGAAATGGACGTTATGGATTGGATACAGGGCTTGTCTTAATTTCGTCGGTTCAGTAGTTATACATAACATAACTTTCCAACCACATACGGCCGAAAATGGACTTTCGGGTAACTCACCAGCATGGTCTAGGCTTGGTCTCAGGTATTACAACCAACAAAAGCTTAGGAACTATCCTCTATCTATAGTATAATATCTATCGAAATAAGACAACAAAAAGTGACTATGCGGGTCAGAAACAACCTTTTTTTCGTGATGTTTGTCCCACTTCTTTTTGTTTGGTTTGGTACAAATGTACCAGTAGGTTAAATGCCCAGTAGTTAAAATGGCGATTAGTTCAAATGTCCAGTAGCTAAAATGCGTATTACTTCAAATGCCCGTAGTTCAAATCCCCATAGTTCAAATGCCCGGTAGTTTAAATGTCCAGTAGTTCAACATTTTTGGTTGATTTAATAACAGCTTGTTAAAACTCGTAACTGCTTCTGAATATAGAAACGCGAAGGCTCTTTTGTTGTTGAATTGTCGTACCGACAATTCTAGACGTATAGGTACGGCCAATTTGCAGCGTGAAAGCCATTCGATGACTTTAGCACTTCTTCCAAGAGGTAAAAATCTATACATCACGCGGACGAGTAACTTCCGGTTTCAAGTACCGCCAGCGGCTGATCGTGAGGCATCACGCGTCGTTTTTGTTGAGCGACAAAAACGCGAATAAAAAGAAGAAGCAACGGAGGAACAAGAGGTCTCTCATGCTCGCCGGAGCGGAACGACCGAACCGTACCATCTGTCGGTACCATCGCATCGTGTCGACCCGGTTTGCATCCTTTCTCTTTCGCACGAAGATTGCCGCCTGCCGCCGGCTGCTGACCGGTACTACTCGTTCCGGTAGTACTTCCAATTCATCTACCTCTGCAGACCGATAAACTAGATACATAAGACCGGAAGGTACTACTCGGTGCGATAGTACTGCCGTAAATGTCGCTTCTCGTCCCGTCAACTGGTTGGTAAACTAGGAATATAATTGCCTGTACGTTATCGCATAATACTACCAAGTTAAAGGTACCACTCGTTCAGGTAGTACTCACCTGCATCTACTAACACCTAAATTACAAATACGAGTATCTGTCTATCGGTATTTCATAAATATAATACCGCATTCAAATAAGCGAACCTTAAGGTACTACTTGATACAGGAGTACCACCAAGAAGGTACTCTCTGCTGACTGTAAATCTATGCTAGAAATATAGTTGCATATATGTCCTTGCTCTATGGTACCGCATATATTCAACAAGGCATAGGGGTACTACTTGCTTCCGGTGGTACCACCGATGTGTAACTGCTAAACTAGAAATGCGACAGCAGTGAAAATACAACAAGGATGTTACCTATCTATGTGACGATATAGTGAAAGTTACTATTGGGGTTCCTCAGGGATCAGTCTTAGGGCCATCGTTATATTTGATCTATAACTGGATGTTGGGGTGCGGTTAAATGGAAGGTTACGCGGGATTTGGCGATAATTGCAGAAGTTTGGTCAACGAATGGAATGTGAATGGAAGATGCTAATTGATAGAGGATAAATATTGTTTTTCTAAGTGATATTTCTTCTGCAGACTATCTTCTTTACGAAGTAATAGGCGTACGTATCCATGTCGCAATAAAAGCCATTCGTTTACGGTGACAAATGTATTTTTTAAAAAAGTATCCTACAAAAGCTTTATACAAGAAGTATAACATGTGTAGATGTTATCCATGTTACAATGTTGTTATGATGATGAGATGTTGTGTGATCACTCGTCAATGTTGTCGTTGAGATGTTGGAATGCATCATGACCCGTGTGTGTTGTGCTTCTCTCGAGACGTTGGTATTTACACTGAATCAGTCCTACGATCAGTAGGGGGCGCCATAGGAGCCGCTAGGTGCCGAAGGGGCCCCGTAGCTGGAGCTGGGTCCGCTAGGGTATCCGCCTGCCTGCTGGGAGATCTGTTGGTATTGAGCCACCTGGATGGCCTGTTTGATGCCCTCTAGATCGATGCCGACCACGCGCTGTTGGTAACTGGGCACTCCGTATTGCGGGGACGGGGCGCCGTACTGCTGGCTTGGGGCACCGTACGATGAGCTGATGCCTAAGAAAAGTTTTAATTACTATTTTCACAGTAAACACTGATAGACGAAGGTATATAGATTTCTCTGTATATGGAAGAAGAAGATGGTGCTTAGGTTTGTATATTTTGGTACATACCTCCGCCGCCGCCGCCGCCTCCGTGTCCTCCAGCCGACGACGATGAGGACTGTTCTTCTCTGAGCAGGATCTGTCTGACCTGTTCCAAGAGCTGCGGGTCAACGGATGCGCCCTCTGACGTTTGGTATCCGGACGAAACTGCTTGGTATCCACCGCCACCTCCTGAGAGGCCTCCGCCTGAGAATCCGCCGCCTCCGGAGTATCCGCCACCACCTCCGCCACTAGGGCGATTGTAGTTGTAGCCGCTTGGGGGCTCTGCGGTTGCCAGCGTGGCGAACGCCAGCGCGAGGACCTGAAAACGATAACAAACGTTCAAGTTTTCATATTTAACTTATTGAAAATAGAAAAAAAAATCGGTCGCGATTGGATTCGAACCCACGACCTCCCGGTTAGAAATATGTTACGCGTGACGCAGTGTTGCCAGATTGAACTTTAATCACAACAACCTTGACGATTAATGGAAAAAGTGTCTAGGGTCTAGATGAACAACTTTTTAGTTTACTTGTCAAATGTGTCAACTAATTTTTCGCAAAGTTTGCTGATTTCTACTGTTTTCAATTTAAATTAATGGTTGGGTTGTTCGGTAGGTCCAGTGATCTCAACTTTTATATCTGAGAAGTCTATTACGAGGTCACAATCCTATAGGGTTCAGCTTTGTAGTACCTTAAGCACATCAATGAGTATTAAGATTTTTCATTGACTCCGGAATTTTTGTTGAAGTTTTTTTTTCAATGACGTAGATGGCTTAGAAAACAATTTCGTACATCTTAAAGTAACCTTCATCTTTCATAATAATATGTTTGCGAATATCAAAACTCAAAACATCAATCTGTTTCCGGAATTGTAGGATGAACTATAGAAGACGGACAAGTTTGAAGCAACGAAACTTTTTTCATAATTTACTTAACGAATTTAGCGTTGAAACTTTTGTGGCAGCATTCCCTCATATGAGCCATTGCGAAATACATATCTACATAATTAAACTACATACAAAATGCTGTGTAAACATCTTATATAACACATCCGCAAAATAAGAGTATGCCTATCCAAATTAATTGCTCTAGGCTACTTTACATAA
The DNA here is from genome assembly GCA_963669975.1 of Acanthoscelides obtectus. NCBI lineage: Eukaryota > Metazoa > Arthropoda > Insecta > Coleoptera > Chrysomelidae > Acanthoscelides > Acanthoscelides obtectus. The sequence continues at coordinate 7,235,481 of CAVLJG010000010.1, forward strand.
GTTGATTTCTTCGGTATAAAAGTAGCCCGAAGCTGGAGCAACGCGTGCTTATCTTTAAATTATGCTAATCGCTTTAACATCGGTAAAAGTGTTACTTTTCATTTGGAGAATTGCTCAATTCACCCATGATTCAAGTGAAATCAGCATTATACCCGTACGAAACAGTGAAAGATTTTTTCTTCCCATTGATGATTCATATTAGACAGAGAACTGAAGCAATGCTAAACTGATTTTTATTTCTATCCCACTTCTGATGTTATGGCATTATCTCCCAATTATAATCAAAATCTCAATCTAACCAATTATCTTGAATGGAAATGCTAAATCGACTCAACATTTGTGGATACACAGGTTACTGAAACGTCATAAGTGCAATCCCGAACTAATTTTTGGCACAACGGTAGCATATGCTAAGTTTTATCCCACTTCTGATGTTACGGCATTATCTCCCAATTATAATCGATATCCCAATCTAATTACTCATCTTAAAATCAAACTACATACACTCGATATTTGTGGGTAGATCTTGAAAATTGACTTTTTTGCTGACTTAGAAAACAATGTACGATTTTTTCTTTTTGTTGAAGATTCATATCAGACAGCGAACTGAAGCATTATAGGTGCAATCCTAAACGTATTTTTGGCACAACCGTAGCATATGCTGTTTTATCCCTCTTCTGATGTTATGGCATTATCTCCCAATTATAATCGAAATCCCAATCTAACCAAATATCTTGAATGCAAATGCTAAATCGACTCAACATTTGTGGATACACAGGTTCCTGAAACGTCATAAGTGCAATCCCGAACTAATTTTTGGCACAACGGTAGCATAGCAAGTTTTATCCCACTTCTGATGTTACGGCATTATCTCCCAATTATAATCGATATCCCAATCTAATTAATCATCTTGAATCAAACTAAAAACACTCGAAATTTGTGGGTAGACTTTGAAAATTGACTTTTTTGCTGACTTTTAGAAAACAATGTAGGATTTTTTCTTTTTGTTGAAGATTCATATCAGACAGCGAACTGAAGCATCATAAGTGCAATCCTAAACTGATTTTTGGCACAATGTTAGCATATGTTAAGTTCTATCCCACTTCTGATATTATGACATTATCTCCCAATCATAATCGAAATCCCAATCTAACCAAATACCTTGAATGAAAATGCTAAATCGACTCAACATTTGTGGATAGACAGGTTACTGAAACGTCATAAGTGCAATCCCGAACTAATTTTTGGCACAACGGTAGCATATGCTGAGTTTTATCCCACTTCTGATGTTACGCCATTATCTCCCAATTATAATCGATATCCCAATCTAATTAATCAGCTTGAATCAAACTAAATCCACTCGACATTTGTGGGTAGACTTTGAACATTGACTTTTTTGCTGACTTTTAGAAAACAATGTAAGATTTTTTTCTTTTTGTTGAAGATTCATATCAGACAGCGAACTGAAGCATTATAGGTGCAATCCTAAACTAATTTTTGACACAATGTTAGCATATGTTAAGTTCTATCCCACTTCTGATATTATGACATTATCTCCCAATCATAATCGAAATCCCAATCTAACCAATTATCTTGAATGGAAATGCTAAATCGACTCAACATTTGTGGATAGACAGGTTACCGAAACGGCATAAGTGCAATCCCAAACTAATTTTTGGCACAACGGTAGCATATGCTAAGTTTTATCCCACTTCTGATGTTGCGGCATTATCTCCCAATTATAATCGATATCCCAATCTAATTAATCATCTTGAATCAAACTAAATACACTCCACATTTGTGGGTAGACCTGGAAAATTGACTTTTTTGCTGACTTTTAGAAAACAATGTACGATTTTTTCAGATTCATATCAGACAGAGAACTGAAGCATCATACGTGTAATCCTAAACTGATTTTTGGCACATTCGTAGCATATGCTAAGTTTTATCCCACTTCTGATGCTATGGCATTATCTCCCAATTATAATCAAAATCTCAATCTAACCAATTATCTTGAATCAAACTAGATACACTCGACATTTGTGGGTAGACCTTGAAAATGGACTTTTTGCTGACTTTTAGGAAACAGTGTACGATTTTTTCTTTTTTTTGAAGATTCATATCAGACAGCGAACTGAAGCATTATAGGTGCAATCCTAAACTAATTTTTGGCACAACGTTAGCATATGCTAAGTTCTATCCCACTTCTGATATTATGACATTATCTCGCAATTATAATCAAAATCCCAATCTAACCAACTATCTTGAATGAAAATGCTAAATCGACTCAACATTTGTGGATAGACAGGTTACTGAAACGTCATAAGTGCAATCCCAAACTGATTTTTGGCACAACGGTAGCATATGCTAAGTTTTATCCCACTTCTGATGTTACGGCATTATCTCCCAATTATAATCGATATCCCAATCTAATTAATCATCTTGAATCAAACTAGATACACTCGACATTTGTGGGTTGACTTTGAAAATTGACCTTTTTGCTGACTTTTAGAAAACAATGTAGGATTTTTTCTTTTTATTGAAGATTCATATCAGACAGAGAACTGAAGCATTATAGGTGCAATCCTAAACTAATTTTTGGCACAATGTTAGCATATGTTAAGTTCTATCCCACTTCTGATATTATGAAATTATCTCCCAATTATAATCGAAATCCCAATCTAACCAAATACCTTGAATAAAAATGCTAAATCGACTCAATACTTGTGGATAGACAGGTTACTGGAACGTCATAAGTGCAATTCCAAACTAATTTTTGGCACAACCGTAGAATATGCTAGGTTTTATCCCACTTCTGATGTTACAGAATTACCTCCCAATTATAATCGACATCCCAATCTAATTAATCATCTTGAATCAAACTAAATACACTTGACATTTGTGGGTAGACCTTAAAAATGTACGATTTTTTCTTTTTGTTGAAGATTCATATCAGACAGAGAACTGAAGTATTATAGGTGCAATCCTAAACTAATTTTTGGCACAACGTTAGCATATGCTAAGTTCTATCCCACTTCTGATCTCCCAATTATAATCGGAATCCCAATCTAACCAGTTATCTTGAATCAAAATGCCAGATACGACTTTCATCTCCAAAGGCGACGTTTTTCAACGCTGATGCAAACGTTTGGAACTTTTCCGCCGATAATTTACATGAGGAGACTTTTACTTTCATTCATCACCTACAATCCTCTTCCTCAAACCGAGCATTGGTTTTACTTTCCTTTGCCCGTGACTGATGTCACAATATACGCATTGACTATCATCATTATGTGTTAATAGCATGCCATCAATTCCCAGCGACTTATAGATAATAACTACGATCTTCTGCGCATATGGTATCTTGAAGTGATGCCTATATCAATAAACGATTCTCGAGGCACTTTCTTCAAACTGTGCAGTTGAAAAGAATGTCATTTTTTGATCGTTTTAGTTTTGAAATCTCCATGTCCTTATCAAAGTAGTTTCACATAAACGACATAAACAACGAAACAATTCGCACGTATCTAATCGGTTACAAGATGCAATAATTCTCGGCTAGTGTCGATCCGCCTTGTAAAGGCCTCGCAAAGTACCTTATTTGTCGCTCCGCGTCCGATGAAGATTTCAACAGCGTAGTATCGGATTCGTCGGAATGATGTCCAGAAGAATTTATCGCTATCGCTTCCGATGTCACCGTTTATGCTTATGTTAAGAGGCGACGGGAAAGTTTTTTGTGTAACGATGTTAGAAAGTGAAGATGTGCCGCCGTATGCGAATTTTTCCCACGTGTTTGACTATGCAAGCCTTCCGGGTATGTAAATCACAAGTTTCGCGGATTTCGCTTGTTTTTTATATGAATTGCTGGTTTTGGGAATGCCAGTTTGTAATAGACCAGGGAAACAAGCGAAAAAAGTTTCTGGGGTACCTCAGGGGTCTATACTTGGGCCACTCCTGTTTCTCTTGTACGTTTACGATCTAGATAGATCGGTGAAGCATTGCAATGTACGATTTTTTTGCCGATGATATCCAGCTTTACCACGAAATTCAACAGGAGCTCAATGTAGATATAAAGTCTATAGATAGCTATACTAGACAGCATAATTTAATTTAAAAAGTAAGGCATAAAGTGAAATGAAATTTGATATCTTTAAATGGATAGGGCATACCAATTGGAGGATCAGCAAGAAAGGTTCTACTTGAAGTGGATCAAAAAATCGCTCCCTTTAATATTGACATTCAATTAGCAACAGAATCTTTACGAAATTTAGGCAGGAAATCGATGTTCTTTTTTTGTTTTTGGTAAAGAAAGTTCTACAGTTGCATTTCTTACATGTTCGGTCACTCGTGAAACATACCGTAATTTCACGAAAGATCATCTTAATATTATATATGAAAAGTACGATAAAGTTAGTTATAGGTTTTTAGAGTCAAAATGTCTAGTAAGATTTTTGATAGATAGAATTTGCGAACACGTGCAAATTTAATAGATAATGGAACAAAATCAGGGCAATTTATGTAACCACCGTCAACTTTCCTTATTTCCATAGCAAAGTGCATTTCTATGTCCTCCTAATAAGTAAACAGCTAGTGTTTAACTTTGCATATTAGCGAAGGCACTAACTGCTGTCTATTTAAATATGCTAATAGTTTAAACAAACAATTTGTATTTGATTCAGTAGCCAGCTTTCATGCGCTGGGTGGGCGTACGCATTTGCTGTGTACTGATCGTCGTTGGTGGCATTTTTCTTTGGTGAAACAGATCCTCGGTTTTCGAGGAGACAGAAAATAAATGGTTATATGTATTTTTTGGCTTAAACTTTTGACGTTTTTTCGGAAAAAATGTTCGTAGTGGTAAAAAATGGGAACGGCGTTGTAATGGGTGGTGGAATTTTTTTTTATAACAAAATTTTCTTCATATCAACAGAGCACCGATGAAAGTTGATTTGATAGTATTTTGATAAATTTCGAACATGCTATGTAGGTTTTTTCCTCGGAAAGGAGATGAGATACAAAGAGATACTTAGAGACGAAAATCTGTATCGCTAGCTGATTTATCCAGGAAAATACATATTTTTGAAAAAGTAAGATGCCACTGGAATTCATAATTGTCTTCTGGTTAGTAGTAATTTAGCCTCTTATTGCAAAATTCAACAAAATCGACACAAGAATCCTTGAGACATTAATAAAAAATTGTTTTTTCAAAATTTTGACATTTTTAGGATACATGTTTATATGAACCTTTCTACACTATATACGAATATAAGCAAAAAGATAAAGATACATAGTTCTCGACGATGCAATAAGCCATCATCAAGACAATCATAATTATCTGCAAAAAGGTGTAATTACGGCATGGTGACGAAATTTGCTATAAAGCGAACAACGCGGCGTCTCAACTTTCTCTTTTTTCTTTATTTACACATGTTTTCCTAATCTCGACAACATCCTGATCACGTTTCGTCTAATCAGATTCTGATGATCATCAGCCGACTAGAGAGCTGGTTTGATCGCTATCGTCTATCGTTTCTGCGATCGAGCATTTTTATGTACAGACACGGGCAAAAGAAATGGCCCTGCCTATTTTCTATATCAAGGGAAGTTGTTGCAGTCTTGAGAAGATGCATAGATCTTAACGAATATAACAGTGTTTTCGTGCTTAAGCTCGTTGATGAAATGCAAGGTTGCCACTTGCTTCTATTTTCCCTGATATAGGGAAAATGCTATTTAATTTGAAGGGAGGTGTACCTACAAGAAGATTGCGTACGTCTAAGTGGGTATATTAATATGTAACTACTTTAGGTGCGAGGTAATTAGAAAGATTTGTAATGACAAATGAGCATTGAAAGAGATAGCAGACCCCAAGGATGCAAATTATATAATTGGTATTCGGGTTAGAAAGCAACTAAATTTTTATGATCACATCAGTGTTGTTTATAGCGATAAGGTAATTGCTAATACAAAAGCGACACCTCTTGGTATCGCAATGTTCGTTTTATGACTGTGTTAGGTTCGTTTATGAGTTTTTTATAGAGAAAGAAACATGCAGTTATTCGTAGTTACTTTCTTAGCTCATACTTGATTCACTTTAATATATGACACTTTCATATAGAGTAATAAAACATATTTTTACATGATCACAACTACACGACGACTTAAATCAGATCTTCGGTACAAAAATATTTAAAGTAAATACCCATAATAATTGTTCAATCTGCAGGAATTTCCATGGCTGTGAAATGATAAGTGGTGCTTTATAAACAACACTCTGTAAACATTGAATGCATAATTTATGAGACTAACAATGGGTACTGAATTTGAATCAACGTATACTAAGGATTCTGGTTTCAGTTTGAGAATTGTTTGCGAATTTTTACTGTTAAGCATTGTGAGTAAAAACATTTTTGCTAAATTTTCGTGTATTAGAAAAAATGTATTATATATACGTTTAGAAAAACTTTTTTTGCAAAAAAACATTTCTCAAATAAATATAATGCAGTTTTGCTATTTTCGTGAAAACAACAAAAAAAATATTGACACTGAACATAATAAAATAAGTGTCTTCCTAAAATTAATATTGATCTATGAAAAATAGTCCTGGAATGCAGCTTCGCAGTTTTGCGATTTGGAACCCCAAATATGTAATTTATTAACTAAAATTTTACCTAATTTTTGAAAAATTGACTAGATGTTATTGTTTCGTGAAATCAACAAAAAAAAACAAATATTAATACTGAACATAATAAAATTCATAGTATTGGCCAAAAATTAAATACAAGTATATGCAAAACATATAGACAGGGATTAAAAATTTGGTAATTTAAAATAAATGTCCAAACATTATTATTCTATGAAAAATAATTATTAATAATAGATATTTTGAATGAAAAAAATGCAAGAACTGAAAAGCTACTAAATATCAGTTTATGCAATTGAAATTTGTCTGTGTAGCGTGTAATAATTTTTAAAACTTGAATAAATACAAATAATAGATAATTGATCCAAAAGTAACAACAGCGAACTAGTTAATATTTTACACAAAAAAATGATTTAATTTTACAAAAATTTTTGCATCGATTTAAAAAGAAAATATTTCGAATAAATTAAAGTCCGATTAAAACCATTCGAAACTAAATATTACGTTCAGTATCAATATTATAATTATCGTTGGTTTCACTGAACGGCACACCCTGCATAAACCGCAAAACCTCAAACCACATCCGATACGCGTTCGCGACACTATCATCACACGGCGATCACTATAATCATCCTGGGCGTAGCGAACCGCGGGTTTGGACGAAGGCGGTTCGTAATCCGTTCGGGGGGTAGTCTCAAAACTTTCTCGGAGTATGCAGACACTTACCACACTGAACGAGTTCATGATGCTTGACGACGACGGGTCTGTGGTGACTGTGACGAAGTTCGCTTGTCGACGACGGTTCTTATAAGCAGATGGAGAGGAGCGAGCGAAAAAGAAGAAACGAAGAGGGAAGAAGAAGATGCTGGCGGGCGGCGCGACGCCCGGAGACGCCGACGTCGACGCGTGAAAGTACCAGAGGACGGTACCCGTTGGACAGTAGAGGAATACGTGCGAAATGGCATGGCGGCGCGTGTCGGACGCCACTGGTCAGTATGATTCTTGTTTTTTTACCCGAATGAACAGCGATTTTTGTCTTCAAACAAGTCGAGAAAAAACATTTTTTAGTATCAACACTCTCCAAAACCAGTCAAAGTCACGATTAAGGCCACCATTCGATGGATCTTTTCAAACCGTACAACTTTATTATTTCTGTTGTCAAAAATAGGGATTTCCTTTTTTACTGTATGTGTCAAAATGCCGGTTACCTTTTAAGAAGCCTACCTTGACCTTTAAATAGCCTTGAAGGTCATAGTCAATTTCATAGTTACGGTCACCAATCGATGGATCTTTTCAAACCTTACAAATTTATTATTTCCGGTGTCAACAATAGGGCGTTCCTTTTAGGAAGCCTACCTTGACCTTTACATAGCCTTGAAGGTCATAGTCAACGTCACTGCTAAGGTCACCATTCGATGGATCTTTTCAAACCTTACAATTTTATCATTTCCGGTATCAAAAATGGGGGTTCGTTTCAAGAAGCCTACCTTGCCTTTAAATAGCCTTGAAGGTCATAGTCAAGGTCGCGGTTAATATCACCATTCGATGGACCATTTCGAATCTTGCAACTTTATTATTCTGGTGTCAAAATGGCGTTTCCGTTTTAAGAAGCCTACCTTAGCCTTTAAATAGCCCTGAAGGTAATAGTCAACGTCACTGCTAAGGTCACCATTCGATGAATCTTTATAAACCCTACAACTTTTTTATATCCGGTGTCAAAAATGGTGACTTCCTCTAAAGAAGACTACTTTGACCTTTGAATAGTCTTGAAAGTCATAGTCAACATCACAGCTACGGTAATCGTTTGATGGATCTTTTTAAACCTTACAATTTTATCATTTGCGGTGTCAGAAATGGGGGTTTCCTTTTAAGAAGCCTACCTTGACCTTTAAATAGCTTTGAAGGTCATAGTCAACGTCACTTCTAAGGTCACCATTCGATGGATCTTTTCAAATCCTACAATTTTATTATGGGGGTTTCCTTTTAAGCAGCCTACCTTAACCTTTAAATTGCCTTGAAGGTCATAGTTAACGTCACGGTTAAGGCCACCATTCGATGGATCTTTTCAAACCTTACAACTTTATCATTTCCGGTGTCAAAAATGGTGGCTTCCTTTCACGAAGCCTATTTTGACCTTTAAATAGTTTTGAAGGTCATAGTCAAGGTCACTGTTAAGGTTACCAATCGATAGATCTTTTCAGAACTTACAACTTTATTATTACGTTGTCAAAATGGGGGTTACCTTTTAAGAACCCTATCTTGACCTTTAAATAGCCTTGAAGATCATAGTCAAAGTCACGATTAAGGCCACCATTCGATGGATCTTTTCAAACCTTACACCTTTATTATTTCCGGTGTCAAAAATAGGGCTTCCTTTTTAGGAAGTCTACCTTGACCTTTAAATAGCCTTGAAGGTCATAGTCAACGTCACGGTTAAGGCCAACATTCGATGGATCTTTTCAAACCTTACAACTTTATCTTTTCCGGTATCAAAAATGGTGGCTTCCTTTTAAGAAGCCTACTTTGACCTTTAAATAGCCTTGAAGGTCATAGTCAAGGTCACTGTTAAGGTCACCAGTCGATGGATATTTTCAGATCTTACAACTTTATTATTACGGTGTCAAAATGGGGGTTTCCTTTTAAGAAAAATACCTTGACCTTTAAATAGCCTTGAAGGTCATAGGCAAGGCCACAGCCAAGGTCACCATTGAATGAGACTTTTCAAACCTTACAACTCTATTCTACGAAACGAATATTAAAAAAGTTTAACCCTACATTGCATCTACGGTAGAGGCAGCCAATTCTTATCGGTCCTGTATTGGCCAACTGAGACGTAACCGGCCGCCCATGGTTATAACAGCGTCGCTTTCGTCTTGTATAGCAAGTCTCGTTTTCTCGGGTAGGCGGGTACTGCTTAATATTTCAAGTACTGTTGCAGTCCATTCGGACTCGCCGGAGGTGCTCTTCATGTCCAGATAATTATCTTTTACTTCTAATTATAGCATTTGCACTTTCCCCTTTGAGTGAGTGCCATCATCCCGACTTTGCTTGATTCAATTTTTGATTGATTTACGAGTCGTACACTGGAGACCAAAATCAACACTTTTGGGAACTCAGAGAGTAGGTACTCTAAGGTCTATCTAACTAGCTATAGAGAAAAAGTGAAACGATTCTAGTATATCTCTTCAATTTAGTTGCTGTATCTACAAGTTTTGTTGGGTAGTGTATACCGGGCATCAGAAGGTACCCATTCGGGACCGGTATTTCGGCCTTTCAGACCTACCACTGATATGCAAAAAGACTTTCCAATGCGTTTTGTAAATGAATTCGCATTTACCATATACAGTAGCTGAAAGATGTCTCCGTAAATTTTGAGCAGTTGCGTAATGCTGAACTCACGCGAGTTTTTCGTCATTGATGTTATCAATTTTGAACAGAGTAATGCTCACAGAACTTATTATTATTCTTCATACGCTAGAGACAAAGGAATCCTTCAATGCCCTGTCTATAGATTCCAAAATTTCCCGAACGTCATTGTTTTCCATGACTTCACAATTCTGACACCTGTACGATGAACCCAAATTTTATTCTACCTGCATAAAAATATATGATTATCTAATAGCAATTTTGAATGCCTTACAAGGTACAAATCAATTACAGAATATTCTTTTATAGATCCTCATATTTGGGAAAGTTCATTTGCATATCGTCTGGTATTTTCCAATACGGAAATTATTTCATACCAGAAATCGACAACGCCCTATACGTTTTTTAAGGAAAGGTGTTTAACGTAGCTCTTTGTCTGGCACATCTATTATCATGTTTCATAGACAGATAAATGAAACCACGGACGTAACAAGAAAAAAACTACTGACGTTTGGACCATATCGGTTGCCTTCTCCCATTTACAAAACGTGGAATATATTGGTTGTCCTGGTATTCAGCTATATCAGATATACGCATCACTTGGAAGCAGAAATTGCCACACTGACATCTGAATAATAACTGCTAAAATAGACCAATTAGGACCTATAAATCTCGGAACCCAATTACCAAATTCTACTTGTTTCGTCTGAATAGTGAAAGGTAAAAAGTTGGTACCGGCAGTATTGTGAAGAGGAGATTGGCTTCTGTATGAAACGACCCAGAAAAAAAGGATTGCTAAAATGATCATTGTAGATTTACCGTTATAGTGGTGCTTTTCAACCATTAGCACTATAACATCTGTTAATGGAATAATATGTGCAACATTTTTGCAATACAAGACGTTACTGAGAAATGAAAAAATAGTAAAAGGTGTTCTAATTCTGGCAAGAATTGTAAGTTTTTTGAGTTCCTGATTATTTTTGAACTATTAAAATTTTTACTTGAATATCTGGAGCTTTTTTCGGCGTCAAAAACTTCCTTAACTTATTTATTTTTCAGCCTGGCATTATTTTTATTCTATTTAGTGTCTTTAATAATTCTTTACCCATCTTTATTTGTTGTTCATCATTTGAACTTTGTTTTATCAACTTTTTTACCTTTAATTGCCAGTTTGTGTTTTATGTTGGTCCTATTTACGTATTGTCCGTTATTTTTACTCACTTTTTTATCTTCCACTCTAACTGATCTATGCAAACACGATTCTGTCATTATCATCATCATTATCCTTATCATTATCATTATCATTATCATCATCTATTATCATCATCATTATCATCATATCTATCATCTCATTATCATTATCATTATCATCATCAATTATCATCATCAGTATCAGTATCATCATCATTATCAGTATCATCATCATTATCATCATCATTATCATTATCATTATCATCATCATCTCATTATAATTATTATCATTACTGTTATCATTATTGATATCGATATCGTTATGGTGATTGTTATCGTATAATTATCATTATTATCATCAAATTAAATTAGTATCCTTTTAGAAATTGCGTCTTTTTCATTAGGCTTCTATTAAAAGAAGTTGTAGTAGAGCGTATGAAGCTAATTGGTGGAAAAAACACCAATGTTCATAAGAGAATTTTATTCAATCGACAAAACAAGTTATTTTGGGGGGCTGTTGAAAAATGACAAAATAATGAATGGTGTTCTAAAATTCGCACAAAAATTGAATCAAACAGAAAAACATAGTTTTCTTTTTCATATTATTCTGTGAATAGCATATTTTTTCGCATTCCAGGCAAAAATTTTGTTTCTGTACGTTTTTTGAGTTCCTGATTATTTTTGGACTATTAAAATTTTTACTTGATGATCTGGAGCTTTTTTTGACGTCGAAGACTTCCTCAACATGAATTTTTCCAACCTGGCATAATTTTTATTGTATTTAGTGTCTTTTATAATTCTTTACCCGTCTTTATTTGTTGTTCATCGTTTAAACTTTGTTTTATCAACTGTTTTACCTTTAATTGCCAGTTTGTGTTTTATGTTTGTCCTATTTACGTATTGTTTGTTGTTTTTACTCACTTTTTTATCTTCCTCTTTAACTGACCTGTGCAAACACGTTTCTGTCATTATCATTATCATCACTATCATTATCGTTATCGTTATCATTATCGTATCATTATCGTTATCATTATCGTTATCATTATCGTTATCATTATCGTTATCATTATCGTTATCATTATCGTTATCATTATCGTTATCATTATCGTTATCATTATCGTTATCATTATCGTTATCATTATCGTTATCATTATCTTTATCATTATCTTTATCATTATCGTTATCATTATCGTTATCATTATCGTTATCATTATCGTTATCATTATCGTTATCATTATCATTATCGTTATCATTATCGTTGTCATTATCGTTATCGTTGTCATTATCGTTATCGTTATCATTATAATAATAATAATAATAATAATAATAATAATAATAATAATATTTATTACCCATTAGACATGTATAAAACATGTATAGGGTTCGTCAACAAACAATTTACAGTATGTATATACATAAAAAAACAAACAGTAAAATGACAAGCAACAACAAACAATAGTTTAAATTAAATATTTAAAATTGACACCATAGGCTAACAGCAGCAGATAAAATAGATTAGCTTTCCAGCAGTTAAAATTAATAAATTAACAGAAATACAATATAAAAATATATAAAAGGACAAACAATAAGTGGATAAAAAACAATACAAAAAAAGAACATCTAAATATCCACTGATCCACTGATGGCGTAACAAGTCTTATTAATAAAATATGTTCTTAACTCAGCTTTAAAATTATTTAAGTGGCTAATTGTCGTAATATACTCAGGCAGCTTATTGAATATCTTTGGTCCTAAAATAGAGGGAGATCTACTACCCAACAAAGGGTAGATGAATGTCGTGCTGCTTACGAGTATTGAATGTATGTATATTACTATTCAAGCTGAAATTATTTCTGTTATCATTATCATTATCGTTATCGTTATCGTTATCGTTATCATTATCATTATCATTATCAGTATCATTATCATTATCATCACTATTAACATCATCATTATCATTATTATCATCAACATCATCATCATTATCATTATTATCATTACCGTTATCGATATCGATATTGTTATGGTGATCGCTATAATTATCATTATCGTTATCATTATCATTATTATTAACATCAAATTAAATTAGTATCCTTTTAGGAAATGCGACTTATTCATTAGGCTTCTATTAAAAGAATTTGTAGTAGAGCGTATGAAGCTAATTGGTGAAAAAAACGCCAATGTTTCGTAATAGAATTTTATTTATTCGACAAAATGTTACGTGGTAGTTAGTTATGATATCTAAATTCTGACGTACATAAAAAATTCTACGGCAGTTCTCACGAGTGATCGTTCGCGTATAGAATTGAGTTATTGAAGAAGATAATTCGAAGGAAATTACAGTAATTGAAAAATTTGTGGGATACGCGATGAAAAGCGATGTCGCAAACTATCATCATGATGTACGAGTGAACGTTTCGGTATCCACATACGAGTTGGATAATCCTGGCATGTTCCACGGTAGTATATCTTGATGCTGTATCAGACACAGAAGCAAGCGTTTTTCATTACGATGGATGATCTTTATGCTCCAGCGTAAGTTCTTTCCAATAAACCGACATTTAATTTAGATTTTGCTGTTTTTCTGCATGGTTATGAGAAGTGCATAAATCGGGAGCTTGTTAAGCATGAAGGCTTGATTAGCGATCTTATTCTCTCCTATCTAATATTGCACAATAAATAAAAGTACTACGAAGAAGGATCGTCTCTATTCGGCGAAAGTATCTGTCTAGCCAAACCCAAACCAGACGAATGCAAACAAGAAATCCGACGTCGGGAATATTTTTACTAGCCCACGATCGACCAATCGACAACTTCGGATTCGGTTACAAGACAAACATCGTAACATTTAATTATTATGCTGTTGTAAATTAGCCGTTTAAAAAAATGTTTGTTTTCGGCTTTGCTGACGCTACCTTCCTTTTTCGATAAGAACGACGCGACGTGAGCACACGATATCTTAATATGCTAAGAAAATAAAGAAAGGATAATTCCCTTCCCACGTGATCACGGCATACACTACGATTAAGAAGTGGAGAGGTGCAAAAACGATGTTATCAATATTGAAACTTTTGAAAGCAGTAATAGTTTGTATTGATCATGTTGATACAGAAGTATATATGTACAAAGACAAAAATGAATAAACAAATTACAGATTAGTGGACGTAGGACAGAACCTTGAGGTGTCCTTAAACCATGACACGCGGTATTCGATCGGTTTTCTTTTTTTTGAAGGAATATCAGCTAGAGTATACGCGGGAGTGGCTACTCTGTGAGATCAAAGGAAGAATGAATGATGAATAGATTTCAATACGTTCAATACGAAGATCGATTCTACTTTCGCTATGGATGCAGATTCATCTCTCGAAATAAAACGAACGGTCTTGACATCATTTTAAAAACGAATGGCGAGTACATCCTCGTAAATAACGTAAAACTGAAGCGCAATTGGTCTTTATATGGATAAGTAGGCCTGTAAATATTCATACCTGCATCAATGGGGACTGCACTGAAACAGAAGACATATTACGTAAAATTCTGCGAATTGTGTTGAGAATCAAGGTAATCTTTATTTCGGCCAGTTGACTACCATTAGGGGCTTCTGACAAAATCGCGATTTTAGGTGTGGTGACACACTTTACTGAAAACAAAGTATCCGCGGTCCCAAAGTTTTTTGATGCACCGAGTCCGAATCCGTTATTCAAGTCTTTCGATTGACTCTAGTTTCCGGGATGTATTAACCCAAGTAAGCAAAAATACTGTGCCTCCCAATGTTGCGGTTTTCTGGTTGTAACGCTGAGTATACAAGGTGACTTCGAAGTTGAGTCATTTATTTTAACAGTGAGTAGATCTGATCAAAAGAAATGTTTTTTTCCTTTACCATTTTTCTGGTAAAATTAAAGTAACAAAGTTATAGCCCTTTGGAAGTTTGAGTACCGCCCTGTCTCAATAATAATATTATGTGCTCGTGTTTGGCGACAACGGATATAAGTCGCCTTATCGGTTCATCGCATCGGAAACAAAAAAGCGAAAGAATTTGGAACGATGTTTTTACAATTATTTCATTCACTTGTATACAGTCAGTGTCAGTCGGTAGTGGATAGTGGTGTCTGTTGCGTGGCTCAAACGAAATAAAAAATGGCACACGTTTATGCGGATCGGTTTCCCAATCGAGTGCGACCAACCCCTCGTGCCTTTGTTAATGTAGTACAACGGGTTCGTGAATCATTTGACTTAAGACCTCACATATGGACGGCATGCCGGTGCTCCAAGACCTCACGATCAAATACAGGTCCGCACTGAAATACTTGTCGGGAGGATACTTTATAAAACAAGGTAACATTTTTTTTTTATTTTTACACACATATTTTGGTTTATCTTCCTTCTACAATCATTATCTGAAAATTAATTACTCAACTTCAAAGTCTGTAATGTCTGTAACTTTAAATCTATGACGTATGTTTCTTGCTTCTTTTTCTTGTTTGGTTTTTCCTTTAGAAGGAATCACCTGACATATTCAATTTGTGTTAGTTTGATGTATCTTTTCTTAGGATTGTCCTGTAAACGGCTTGGGCAATAAACGCTATTTATCTATTCATCACGAAACAGTATTCCAAATTATAATAGCTTAAGAAGCATCACAACTGGTGATGTTTCATCAAATTTTAGAATGTAACACATAACCAAACACAAGTCTAAATCTGATTTGTATATTGATTCGCGCTTAACCTACAATACTCGTCGTTGATCATTCGTCCTACTTTACTTACAATCACATAAAATTTGCAAGAATCAGTAGCAAGAAACTAGTTAAGTGTAATTGCCTTTACCGATATCGCGAACGACTAGCAAATTGATGTTCACTGTTTACCTTTCAGTTGCTTGCGAAATCCGCATATTCGCAGCGAGGCATAAATAATTTTTATGGTTTGTGTATACTTGAAGATGGAACGGTTCTTTGCAAAATGTGATCCGGTGATTTAGTAGTCGATATCGCTGGAATGTTTATTGGACCTGACAGATCTACTGACCTGCGATACTTTAACAATGACGAATAGAATGATTAAGTTCGTCACTTTAGAGCAAAATCATTCTGTGTCACACATTTCCAAATTTTGCTTTTATATTCTCTGTGGCGTATTGAAACTCATAGATATCCATAGATAGATCGTGTACCAGGAGATGGATTCTAGACGTTAAGGTCTGGACTGACATGGAAACGGGGCAGGGCATCTTCTGGGCGCATACTGACTTATCTAAGGAACTTGCTTTGGTTAAGAAAGAATTTTTTAAAATTGTTCCTCAATGCAAAATTTGTCTCGTGGTTTACACTACCAGTAGCTGTGCATTTAGGATCAAGTTCCCTTAAATATATTCTACAGATAGGATGATTCGGAAAACGATCATTAAAAATCCTTTCGGTCTCGTGAAAGTTACGCGTCGCACCATAAATAAAAATCGCTTCGATCTTTTCTGCCAATGGACGAGAATTGACCATTTTCAAAATATGTAGTTCAAACAGTATCTAGCACTAAAACCGAAAACTAAATAAGACTATTTAAACTGTACAATGATGTTTGTTTTCGTACTCTTGTCACTGTCAACAAAAAATAACAAAACAAGTTTTTATCGCTGTTGCTGTGGATGCGGCGGGGAATTACAATTATTTGTAGAGATATGCATGTTAGTGGGTTTGTGTTCGAGTAATTATTAAATGTGCCACCATTTTGTAGTAGGTGAAGGGTATTGCTTTTACATTCTAGGGTTATAAAGGACTCGTCAGGAGCTTCAAAATGATGTGCCACAAGACCTCCGTTTTCATACAATTTTTTTTTCCAAGATGGAGCCCAGCGGCCATCTTGACATTTTCATCTGTCAATTTTACTCTAAAATGTGGTATACATGCATCAATTTCATTACCTTAAGTTTTAACGTTTTGAATTAATCCGTTCAAAGAAAAGCACTGTTTATGATCTACAACAAATTTTTCTTCTATAGTTTGTGTTTGGGGCTTACAGATATGTGCATCAAAAATATTGTACACCCAAAAATACATTCTTAATATGCACTTTTACTATTACCATTATGTAACGAACTCATTACTACCTCTTCTTCGGATGTATCGATATTTTATTTTCGCGTTGCGTATCAACCTACATAGACCATTTACCATTGAGAAACCCATTTTGGGCCGTTATTCTGTGATTGATGGCTCCGATTTTATTACCGAAGATTTACTGCCGTGAATCGCTTCTAAATGGTCTGCTAATGTGAAAGTCCGTATCGAAGATTCATCCGCGTTACAACAGAAGGCATTCAGATAGATTTGAAGTTTCGACTACTTTGAAGTACGTCAGACGAGCTGAAAGTCTCACAATCGTGGGAGTTTTGCAATTCGTTCTTTTTTTACAATCACGCTTAACGGGGCTCTTACAATCACGAGCGACATCTGCTGAGGCAACGGGGGGGTGAAAAGGAAACGAGGGTGGGCTGGGCTTAGACGGTCGCCGGTGCTACTTTAAAAGAGGAAAGGATGATTGCCGGTGCATACCAAGGTAAGTTTTTACAATAACAGAGTCGGATTTCGATTAGCGATCTAGAATGTAAATCGTTTCTTATTTTTTTACTCAGCAAGTGATCCTTTAGTACTTTTCCCTTGTTACTGTTCGTCGATATTGTGTTGTTGGTGTGATTGTTCTTGAGTGCCTTTTTTTATCAAGGCTGATAATGGACAATAAAGGGTCATATGCGACCATTTTAATTACGAAAGCAGCGAGTTTAATTCATGATGAGGTCAACAGTAGTTCAACTCTATAATCGCAAAATACATTGGGGTAAGCGAACAAATTATTGCAAGAAGAGGTCATACCATGGAAGATGTGCTGCAGCTGTAGTGAGCCACAATGCCCAGCGGCCTGTATATGTGATCTAAATACATTTGCGTTCTAAGCTTAGTCCAACCTCGCTTATGGAACAAAGACTCAAACGCAAGAATCACGCAACAAACACCACTATTCACTCACGCGTTACCGACTGACACATTGACTGAATACAACTGAATAAAATTGTAGTAAAAACATCGTGATAAGCGTTTCAAATTCTTTCGCTTTTTTGTTTCCGATGCGATGAACCGATAAGGCGGATTATATCCGTTGTTGCCAAACACGAGCACATAATATTATTATTGAGGCGGGGCGGTACTCAAACTTCTAAAGGGCTATAACTTTGTTACTTCAATTTTACCAGAAAAATGTTAAAGGAAAAAAACATTTCTTTTGACCAGATCTACTCACTGTTAAAATAAATGACTCAACTTCGAGGTCACCCTGTATACATTTCTCCGCATGATTATTTTCTCTTATATATATATATATATATATATATATATATATATAATACTGAAGCTACACAGTTGTACTATATTCACATACGACGAATTTCATCGTGAATTTTCCAGCAAAAGCTAACTTCCCGAGAGTGTTTAAAACTTTTTTTTCAAAATTGTCCAAGGAATCTAAAAAAACCTTCACTGGAGAGCATGTTTTATGGACAAACAGTTTCAAAAATTCAAGTAGAGCAGTTTTTCCCGCAAATACGAGCTCTTAGCTTGCTCTGTAAACCCAATTTCGTATTCGATATTTCTACGTGTTTTCTTATTTGACGCGTGACTTCTGTGTGTGTCCTACTGAACAGTGTTACGTTGTTAAGGTAGTAACAATTGCTAAGATCGTGTAATAAAGTTATGTCGTTATGTATCTTCAAACACGCAAGTGGATTAGGCTCACGTTAACCACACATTTTTTTGTCTCCATGTTCGGAATATGTAATTACCTACCACAGCGCTTTATAATAGTGTACTATACTTATGTTCTTTATTTATTTGATTCTGTTTTATGTTTTTCTATAATTCCTGGACTAATTTAGAAATATCTAATTTTTATAGGTGCATCCTTCAATTTTTTTATTGCCATCATGCAAAAGGTTTGCCAATTATTTTCAATGACGACGCGCCGAAAGAGAATTTTTGCTTGAAGGAAACCTCTTGACATACTAAGTGGATATTCTAAAAATTAACACTTCAAAAGAGAAAGTCCAGTCTTTGAAAAATGCCATTACTAACTAGACACTGTAAAAATCATTATTATCTCTAAATATGTTAATTATATTTAGAATCTCGGATATCTTCTTCACGCTTTTTTGCTGTAGCTGGTGGTTCGAGCATCGTTTGTTGCGGTGTGAATTTTCATTTTTCCATCGTCGATACGATCGATAAACAAACCTTCGCTGTCTGCGTTTTCATTTATATTTAGGGTGCTGGGTGGTTGTGGTATATTTCGAGTAGATTCTCAGTACCTAGCGGCATACCAGTTCGCTGATGATAGATCGCGTCTTAGGTGTATTTCGGTCAATCTCATACTTTGGAAAGACCAGGCCCAGACCGTGCTGCCCATGGGCCATCCATAACAACCAAAAGACTAAGATAGACGAATGCATTCTAAAGACAGTTACATAATGTACTAGTAATAGCAGTAGTAGTAGTCACTTTGTGATTTAGATGCCTGACTATCCTTCTCGAATAAATAGGCCAATAAAAGTGAGTTGGAATATTCCTGTCCACAGTCACATTACTAAACAGTAGGTTTCTGCAAATGGGAAACAACATAAAGAATGAGATGCATGGTACACAATAGATGATTGCTTCGTATAATGATTTGCTTGATGTGAATATGTATGCTTACATAAAATTTATTTACAAAGAAT
The DNA here is from genome assembly GCA_963669975.1 of Acanthoscelides obtectus. Taxonomy (NCBI): domain Eukaryota; kingdom Metazoa; phylum Arthropoda; class Insecta; order Coleoptera; family Chrysomelidae; genus Acanthoscelides; species Acanthoscelides obtectus. The sequence goes on from CAVLJG010000010.1 coordinate 7,255,435, forward strand.
GGGAAAAGTGCCGGCAATAAAATTGTCGGTTTACGACTTTTTCGACATCGTGATATTGATATACTCAGAAAGTATTTTGGATAAAAATATGACTGCAATATTGAATATGCATACAAAAACCTACTACACCCACAATTCATAGTAAATCTCTAAATTATTCGAATCGGTATGAGAGAAAGCAAACTTTTTGCTGAGAATCATCAAATACGCCTAATTACGAAACTCGGAAGTGATTATTATAAATAAATCCTTGGTTAATTTTATATTGTACGAAATTTTGGTCAACGCTTAATTGAAAACCATATAAGCGTAGAAGAGTTATGCAAGTCGTTTAATTTTGAAGCACATATCGTTATCAAATAATGTGTGCTGATAGTGAGCTTTTCAAATATTATGAATAAAATAGCGTCAAACGGATTGACCTCTACATGTCAATATATAACGGGTGATTTTTTAAGAGGTATAGGATTTGATTGTCCAATAATGTAAACTGGGTTCGAAATTTATTCACAACCTTCCGAATAGCTCCCTCAGTAGGCCGACCAAATTGCCCATAAATCGGAAGCAGTGCTCGATGCACTCTCTTAACCGAGCATGAATTTTGATAGTAAAATTCAATAATTTGCAAGCGTTGTTCGTTCGTAAGTCGATTCATGGTTGAATCATAGACCAAACTGAACAAGTTTGACAATGACACAAGACACGATTCACGCGTCATCTGTCAAAAAGATACTAGCAAAAAAATCACCCATTATAAAGCAAATCCGTCATGTTTCTGTTTCCATGTCAGATGTTGGAAAGTATGTGTGACTTATTATGCCTTACAGGTGTACAGTATTATTTACATCTGCCGCCTCTGAATCAGATTACAAGATCTACGACTACCTAAACGATACAAGTTCGGTTCATAAGTTTTCTGTCGCGAGTGTCTTATTGATGTTTGTTTGTCAGTCCGTGCTTGCTCTATATCAGTGCATCGTAAATACTGAGTTGATCTACTTGACGAAATACTCAGAGATCCATCATAGACGTAGTAACACAAACTGCAGGATAGGCAAGACGGGCGGTATGGTTAATGACCATAAGATTCAGAAAATACATGTGTAGATATATACTAGGTGACATATAAATCCGAACACCCAGTTTAAATAGTTTTATTTTAATAAAAGTTGGTGAATGTATTTATCTTACTGTAAATAACAAGTGAAAAAATGTTCATCCTTATCAGTTGGACATTCCGGTTTTCATACTGCTTTTTTTTAATTCACTAACGCTCTAAAAATGAATATTTCAGCCGCAGTAAAGAATCAACGTTGGCGGATTTTGGTTCTTGACATCCTTTACGATCGGTTACGATGCCTAGAGTACGGAGACCTGTACGATTTCGTCAACTTAGTGAGTTTGATAGGGGCCGTATAGCGGGACTTCGGGAAGCTGGACTTTCTTTTCGGGCAATTGCAGTTAGAGTGCAAAGAAGTGTAGACACTGTGGTTAGGTGTTGTCAGGCATGGCTTCGAGAAGGCCGTACGCAAAGAGCAAGGGGCACTGGACGCCGCCGTAGAACAACAGACCGTGAAGATCGCCGCCTAAGATTATTGGCCTTAAGGGACCGTTTCTCCAGTACCAGGTCCATTGCAAATGAATGGTTTGCAGAACACGGAAGACCTATTGGCATGCGAAGTGTTACCGACGAATGAGAAGTTTTGGCTTGTTTTCATACCGGCCACACTGGGTCCTCCCTTTAACTCGAGAACACCGACGTAATCGCCTTGAGTGGTGCAGACAACGGTCACTCTGGGATCAGGAATGGAACAGTATTGTCTTTAGTGACGAGTCTCGATTTTGTTTAGGCATGCACGATGGTCGTGCCAGGGTTAGAAGGCGACGTGGTGAAAGGAGGAATCCACAGTTTTTTGTTGAAAGACATGTTCATCACACTGTTGGAGTTATGGTTTGGGGTGCTATAGCTTATGGTTCCAGGTCACCTTTAATCTTCATCAGAGGTAACATGAACGCGCAGCGTTATATCCACGAAGTTCTTTTACCCTATCTTGAGACCCTGGCAGATCCAACTGTCCAACAAGATAATGCCCGACCACATGTTGCAAGAGTCACAATAGACTTCTTTCAACATAATGATGTCACATTGTTACCATGGCCACCAAGACCTCCCGACTTATCCCCAATTGAGCACGTGTGGGATATGATGGTTAGGAGATTGCTCAATTTGCAACGTCCTCCTTAGACTCTAGAAGCACTTCGAGAGGAGTTGGTGGTTGCCTGGAATGAGATACCACAGGAGGACATTGACCACCTGATCAGAAGCATGCCTAGCACATCAGGGTGCATCCACACATTATTAAAGGTCAAAGGGCTTTAAAGCAGTGCAATCATTTTGAAATTTTTATCATTTACTTATTATACTTCATTAGGTACTTATACAAAATTTTATTAAAATAAAACCATTTAAACTGGGTGTTCGGATTTATATGTCACTTAGTATAAAAACAGTTACGTCATCGTTCGCGAAATTTTTCGCTATAACAATACTCCGCGCTAGTTTTGGTATAGGAAGTAGAAATAGATGTTTTTTGTATTCTAAAAGCAAAAGCTTCACATTGTTCCTATTCACTATTAGTAGTTTTTCGAAATAAATGCAATGTTGCTTGGGTATCTATCTTCATATCTACGCATGACATATTGAATATTCAACTGTGCTTTCGACATAACCGCGCATAGGCACAACTTAACGGCGCATTCCGAGACGTGAGAACAGTATAAATGGTAATTAAAAACTATGATGTTACCGACATATATTTTTATTATTATTCTATGTATACAACTATTATTTTGAAATTTGAAATTAGTTTCATCCTTACTCAAAGCAGCGTATCGCAACGATTCATTTTTATTAGTCGCGTATATATTCTATTGTAATTTCATGCAAATATCAAGATTCGTACGTGAAAGTAGAAAAAATACGGTCAGACAAGTGGGTTATTATGAGTAAGCTTTTGAATCGCGCATTTTGTGGAATTCGATGTACTTTAAAACACGCTTTTATTCTAAGCTCGGCCTGTATGCAGTTTGTCCCGAAAAAAGTGTGCAATATTCTACCACCGGTTTCTAGAGCTTAAAATAGGAAGAAGAAATTATATAAACATAGGTCGACAAACGTCCCCTAAGGGCGCTACGGTCTTTTAAAGACATAAAATTTGGTATTCTAGCCTAGTTTTTTATGCTGGATTTAAAAATATTAACAATTTTAGACAGCTTTGTTTGGAAGCGTATGTAACAGGGACGGACTCAGGTTATTTTAGCCCCAAAATATTTGTGTGAATCTGTTTTTGAAATTCAATTTTGGAATTTGAAAATATAGGGTTTTCTACATAAAAAAGGTACTCTTATTGAAGATCGATAAATCGTGCCATTTTTGAATAAAATCAAACTAAAGATTTGTCACATGATAGGAAATGTACTGCGAATTTAAATGAATTGTTGAATAATTAGCCAACGAAAAAACTAATTTAATAATTGGTAAGTATTACATAAATACACATTTCTATTGCAACATTTAGGCAAAAACAAAAGAAATAAATTTTTTCTACGAACGAAATTGAAATTTGTTTAAAAAAGAAGACATACAATAAGTGTTCAAATAAATTCCCATTTTGTTGAATACATAGTCTCGCTCGACGAACTGATGATTGCGTAGCCCGAAAAGTGTAAAACCTTTTTCTTCTCATTTCATTTGCAGCCTGATGGATTCTTTGAAGTACATCTTCTTGAGTATTCACTTCGGTCGAGTAAACTAGGTCTTTTAATGACCCCCAAAAATAGAAATCCGATGGATTTAGGTCTGGTGAACGTGGCGGCCACGCTATAGGACCTCTTCGGCCTACCCACCTGTCTGCAAAATTGACCAATTTCGAACATTGCGTCCAAAACGTGCATGAGCGCCATCATGTTGAAAAAACATATTTTCTTGAAACTGCTGCTATTAAAAATATTAACAGATTTCTATTTTGGTCTACCTGTAGTAGAAGTTTGACGGGTGCGTCTAGCAGACCTAACGCGTGACAGTAGCGAATTCCATTGTCTCATTTTTTTTTTCTGAATCCGTCGATTCTGAAGTAAGTTCGCCGACAGTATTATCCAAAATCAAAACCGGCTCGTTCTTGAAAAATGAAAGTACTGACGGTGTTGTCCCGTACCGTCGACGGCTATATCCTCTTTTACTTTTTCGCCGTCCGCTTTCCAATCGAGATGATTCAAATGTGGTGCGTTTGCGGGCCAGTCTGCCTACTTGCTTTTTTGGTAACGGTCAGACGACGTTCGGCGGTCTAATTAGGAGATTATTACACTTCTTGTTATTCTCGCTTTATGTAATCGCACCTGTGCCATGAGACGTTTCGACATCCTTATTACTCGTTTTCTTTCCTAATTATGGCAATTTTTCGGCACTCATAAATATCTCTCTAATTGGTCAAGTCGAAATGTCTTAAAGTCGTGTCAGCATTTTTGAGTAAAAAAATAAAAACCGTTCTATTGTCTAACTTGCAAAATTATTATTAAATTGGAAAAATTGAACGCATTAGGGGTAAAGAACAACAACAACTGACAACATAAACATGACATTAAAACCGACGAAATGATTGCAAAAATTGTTGAAAATGGCCCCCTTCACTTAGTATGCAAGTTAAATTACTGCCACCGAAATACAGCAGACGCTCGATAACGTAAACACGGGATAATGAAAACTTGCGCTAATGTAAACACAAACTTCGTTCTGTAGGATCAAACGGAACGCGCGATAACGTAAACAATGTGTACGCTCGATAACGTAAACAACTCTCGGCGCACGGAAACAGCGCGACGGTAAAATGCTGAAGCCTCGATGATTTATGTCGGGCGTCGGGGAGTCCCCGATTTATGATGTAGAGTAGTAGAGTGAAGGGGATTCACCTCTGCGATAAAATACGACAAACTCGGTCAGTCGTATGATCGTTTAGGATAGGTTTATACGTACGTATGTATTTCATCTTTGAACTTAAGTGAATACATTGCACGCGTTAATACATTTTACGACTATGGCATCCACATCCTGTAAAAGAAAGTGTTTAAAGTTGAGTCAGAAAGTGAAAATCATAGACGAAGTTGCACTAGGTGCGGGAGTGACACAGTTAGCAAAAAAATATGGAATATAAAAAAATTGATGAAAAAAATTACCGAGCTAGATTTAAGAATGGAACAAATTTACAACGCAGATGAAAGTGGCCTTTATTGGAAAATGTTACCAGAGAAAACCTATGCTGCATCATTTGAAAAATCTGCCCCGGGAAGAAAGCCGGAGAAACAACGAATAACGTTTCTAGCCGGCACTAATGCTAATGGTTCACACAAAATAAAGCCGATGGTAATTGGGAAAGCAAAAAATCCGCGCTCATTTAAAAATGTTAATATCCCTGTTGATTTTGACTGTTCAAAAACCGCTTGGATGACTAGCAGTATATTCCTGAAATGGTTCCACAGGTGCTTTGTCCCTCAGGTATGACAATCAATTATCACAAATGCTCTATTCATAATTTGAAGATAAAAGGTAAAAGGTTTCTTAAAACAACAGAAGCTTCCAATAAAAGCGTTGTCACTATTGGATAATGCACCAAGTCGTCCTCCCGAGCAACAACTGTGGAGCAGGGATGGGTCAAGTTTCGTCATGTACATGCCGCCCAACGTAACACCGTTAATTCAACCGATGGACCAGAATATAATAAGACTCACCAAACTATACTATAGGAAGTTTCTACTTTCGTCTGTCTTATCAAAGAATCCGGAAAACTTATCTGAGGCTTTAAAAAAAGTAACATTACGAGAAGCTGTTTTAGATTTACATATGGCCTGGAATGAACTTAACCAGCAAACTATTCAAAAATGTTGGAACAATCTCTTTTGTACCAATAATGAAGATGATGAAGAAGACGATGTCCCCTTAAGCGTAATTAGAGAACGTTTGCGATCCAATAATGATAACGTTATTAGTGTGTCATTGGATGTTGTTAATTTATTGAAAACAGTGAATCCCAACATTGTTTGTACTCCTGCTGATATTAATTTATGGAACGAAGATGCGGATAAGGAGGAGGATATGGACAGTGAGGATGATGAGAACGATCTCATTGAAGTCAGAAGTGTAGTGACTGACGCGCAAGCTATACAAGTTTTTAACCAAGCTTTAGATTGGGCTGAAAGAAAAGAAGTTTCATACACGGATATTTTAGTTCTTCGTAAATTACGGGCGCAGGCGTTGGAAGACAATGCTAAGCGCAAATTTACACAGACAAAAATTGTTAATTATTTTTCTTCTAATTAAAAAAATACTTATCGCTGTTAGAATATTTGTTTATTTTGTTATAAATAGTATGTATTAAACGTTTCTTTTAATAAATCAAATATTATATAAATCACGTTCGCTAATGTAAACATTTCGATAATGTGAACCACACTTGGATTAAATTATTGTACATTATCGAGCGTCTGCTGAACTTTTTTTAAAAAAACAAACTTTATTTTAATTAACGGTACAAAAGGACTTTTGTGAAACCTTGTCACGACGATGCGTAATACAGGACGGTTAGACAAGAAGTAACTAGATTTCCTCACACATGGATTTAGTACAATGCACTAGAAATGTAATACGCTGATACATGTGAACTTCAACGGGCGAGATAAGATTCCATAGTGTTTTTTTTTTTTTTGGTGAGGGGGGAATGCATTTACGCACCATACCATAGCCCGAGCTACGGCGTGTGTGGGACTCCAGGGTCTTGAGGAGACCACCTAATACCCACTAAACCCTGTGTGTGGCCCGACTCATCAGCGTCTCGGTAGGCCATGTGTTGTGCGTGACCTGCGGTCTGCTACAACGTCTCCTCATGTGTTTCAGTCTCTGGGAACGCCGGGTTGGTTCCCTTTACCTCGCACATTCTATCGATGTCGTTAAGCGATCATCGATAGAGGGTCTGCTAGGTTCTCTTGAAACTCTTGTTTTCGAAAAATCAAGAGTTTCAAGTCCTCTTACCAATATGTTGTTCCTGGTCCTGGTCCTGAAGGGTCCTGGTCCTGGCGGGTCCTGGTCGTGGCGGGTCCTGGTCCTGGTTGGTCCTGGTCCCGGTGGGTCCTGGTCCCGGTGGTTCCTGGTCCTTTGCATCCACGCCGTGGGGGGGGGAGCAACCGCGAGTTCTCCTAGTCTCCTAGTCAAGGTTCCAGTTAGCGGGTGCCAACTGGGACCTTGGTCTGGGGTACCTGGTTCTGCGGTTGCGAGGCCTCTCGTCCGGATCGTAGTCCATGAGGAATCGTAGCTGCTCGTTCGGGTGGTCTGAGCTTTCACGAAGGTCTTCTCCGCTTTTTTCTTCATGTACTCGTGGACGGTGTCCCAATGCAGGTCTCTACGCAAGGTTGAGTTTCTTACGTAGGATGGTGCACTGGTGGCGATCCGGAGTAGCTTCATCTCTAGAGCAGCAAGTCGCTTGCGGTAGCTGGGGGCAGCGTACCCCCAGACCGCGGAGGCGTAAGCGAGCTGAGGTTTGGCGATGGCCTTGATCAGCCGTAGCTTGGTACGCTAGCGGCATCCGGCTGTGTCTACCCAGTAATGGGTAGAGTTGAGCCATGGCTGCTCTGGTCTTTGCGATGACAGCTTCTATGTGGGCTTCCCAGGTGAGGGACTTGTCAAATACGATCCCCAGATATTTGACTTTGTCGCTCCACTGGATATCTTCGTCGAAGATGGATGCTTCGAGAGGTCTTGCAATCCTTCTTCGTTGAATGAAGATTGCCTGCGTCTTCTGGACGTTGATGCGGATTTTCCATTTCACGCACCAGTCCTGGATGTGGTCCAGTTCATCCTGTAGTCTCCTACGGATGATCTCGGGTCGTCTATGCTTGGCGGCTATAGCAGTGTCGTCTGCATATAGGGCCAGCATTGTGTCAGCTGTCTTCGGCACATCGTGAGTATAGATGTTGTAGAGCAGGGGGGCTAAGGCTGACCCCTGGGGCACGCCTGCTTCCAGCTGTCGTCTTGTTGAATGGCATGTACCAATCTTCACCGTGAACCATCTTTGTGTTAGCTCTGGATCAGTTGGCACATGTTCGCATCGATTCCGGCGGCATCCATTTTGGCGATGAGTCCATCGTGCCAAACTCGGTCGAAGGCTCGTTCCACGTCCAGCAGGACGAGACCGGTTGCCTCCTGGAGATTGAAGCCGCTGGTTCCATAGTGTAGCGACAATGCTAGCAAGAAATACAAGTACCAGGTAATAATTATAATATTATATAAAATACAGGGTGATGATGGATATAACTTGCATGCTTCCGCCATCCTTCTCATGGAATTACGCACTCGTTGAAATATCCCCGAAGTGTTTTTCATGCTATCACAAGCTGCAACTATTCTTTCTCTTAATTCCTCTACAGCGTTAATGGGATGTGTGTACACTAGTGTCTTAAGATAGCCCCACAAAAAGAAATCTAAACTGTTGAGGTCTGGGGACCTTGGTGGCCATTCTCGGGGCCCACCGTGGCCAATCCAACAATTTGGATAAACAATTTGTAAATAATTACGAACCGCCACACTGAAATGCGCTGGTGCGCCATCATGCATGTACCACATATTGTTTCTTATCAATAACGGAACATCATCAAGCAGCAAAGACAACTGTTGTTGAAGAAAATTGAGGTAAGTCTGTCCCGGCAAGAAGAATGGGCCAACAATGTGGTCGCCAATAATTCCTGCCCATACGCTAACCGAAAATTGGTGTTGGAAATGGGTTTCTGTTACGGCATAGGGATTTTCTTCACAAAAAAAGTATTTATATAAGTTTTTCTCAAAATTCAGTAAATAATTCTAGCTGTTGCATTTTATACGTCACTTAGTATATTTCCCCGCCAGGAAGTGAAACGTCAACCTTATTACCGAACGTGCAATATTACAGCGATAGGGATCTGATGGCCAAAAATGAGTTTTACGAAAACGCGTTACATTTTTTCGGTTATGTTGTCACCAAATTTTTGCTCAACAAAATGTATCATTCCAATCGAAACTAAGCAAGAAGTGCAGTTGCAGGATTTACATAAAACTCATAAATCTGGATTGTCGCAAACCGTTCATTGGAGGTGGAACGATGTATTACCTTAAAGCGCTTTCAGTAAAAAACATTTTAAAGAAAATTGACTTAAGTCGTTTTTGAAATGGAAGATTCAACTAGTTGTTTTATATTTTTCTGGATATCGATTGTATTACAGCAAGTGAATGTTTCTGCCGAGAGTCGCTGACGAAAAAGAAGAGACCCAGAATCCCGCAAGCACATCCGCATATACACACTAGCCGACCATCCAACTTATGTAACCCGTACGTAAAAATGGTGGCCTGGCGGATACCCTTCACTTCTCACCGTTTCTGACGGCGCGGCCGTTTCCTGTATATCTCCGCAACGGAGAATAATTCGTTTTGTAGAATGTGATGCAAGCGATGGACGAAATCTTCGTTTGATTCAGTCGAATTAGTCTCAAGAGGTAGACAAGCGTCTCGTGATGATGTGTGCGACTTGACTTTGTCATTGCAACTCTAGTCAAACTGCGAGGGTAGTCCGTGTTCAGTACTTAGTCAAATTACCGATTACCTTATTCATTTTCCTTTCCAGCAATTAGTCTTTCTGTTTGTGCTCCAAAAGACAATAGTTGTACCGATTCATAAAAAGGGAAACTCTCGCCTCACTTCTATAAGTTATTTATGGTCTTGTGAATACCTTTATACTCAGCTGGCACAATAATGTTTACTAGTCAGATAAATTAAGCTGTGTAATTATCGGAAAACTTACCCTTTTCCACAAAAAAAAAACACTCAAATAATGAATCACTTGGAGGTACACAGGAAGCACGCTATCATAGTGAAAGTCACGGGTAAAATGGCTGCCGGCAAACGGGTCGCCTCAGGCCGGCTTGCTGTTATCCCATTGGTCGCTCGAGGTCACACGCACATGCACCGTAGCCGAAAATACGTCACGTCAAAACGTGATGGATATTATACTTGTGCGTTTCAGTTGCTTTTTCATCGCTATACTATAACTATCTAAAACTGTAATAACTCATCGATGTTCACGTGAACATCACTTAACTACCAGTAGTCGGCGGTTCATAGGCGGGGTATGAATGTTTAATATGGGTGAACTAGTTTTGTCACACGCTTAATAAAGAGTGGTTTGAAACATATTGTAAGTCAAAAATTTGGGAATTACCTTTATTCATCGTCGCTTCCACTTACATCTGACAGTAATAAACTGTCGCTATCGCTTTCCTCGTTGAAATTGACTATAACTGACTCTATGATGGTGTCGATGTGGTGGTCAAGCTGCCACATTTTTGTTTCTGCCTTCACAACATGACGGATAGCATTCTGCCAAGCTTCGGGCGTTACTAGCTGTATGGAGGTCTCAAGTAAAACCTTAACGTCTGGTAATTTGAAGGTTGTGTTATGGCGCGCAATATAACCCTTCACTTGAGCCCAGATGAGCTCTATTGGGTTCAGTTCACAGTGGTAGGGCGGTAACCGCAGCACAGTGACACCACATTGACGGGCCATCTCATCAGTCACGTAACTAAGGTTCGCAGGTTTGTGCTGTTTAATTTTTTCATACAATTCCGCTTTCACACATGAATCGTCAAACGGGATTCCTTTTTCGCGCAACCATTGCTGCATGTCACTTTTTCGAGATCCCATAGTCGGTACACGTTCGGCTCGACGACTATGGTAGGAAGCATTATCCATGACGATCACAGAGTTGGGCTCAACTCGCTGAAGCACCCCTTGAAACCAGCTCTCGAAGCAGCTGGCATTCATTTCGTCATGGTAATCACCTCCTTTCTTAGAGACGAAAATCAAGTCACACTCTTCTAAAAAGCCACTATCGCTACCAATATGAGTTACGATCAATCTTTGACCAAGACCTGTTGACAAACCTTCAATGCTTGCTTGTCGGTTACTCACTACGTTTTTGTCTATCCAGGTTTTTTTAACTGTGTGACCTGCATTTACCCATGTCTCGTCCAAATAATAGATTTTTCTGCTTTGTCGCCTATATTCAATCATATCGCGTAGATATTTTCGACGCCAGGCGATTATTTCAGGTCTCTCTATCAATACTGACTTCCTATTACGCGTTTCGTAACGAAAATTAATTTCGTGCAGGGATTTCCTCATTACCTCGACGCTCATTTGGGGTATAATTTCATTTTCCTTGATCGCTGCATGTACAGTCTTGAGGGTTGGTATCTCATTCCTAAAGAAGAATGAATGTACGGTTCGCCTTAACGCCATTTTGCTATCGTCATCCAATTTAACGGCCTTTCGTCCCTTCAAATTAAACTTTGGATCAGTAGTAGCTCCAGTTTTCTTATTTTCATGCACCACCCAGCGAATGGTCCACTCTGGAACGCCTGTCATACTTTCACAATGCGCGAGTGCATCTCCCTGCGACGTAGTTCTGTTCAGATAATTGAACACGTTGAGCACGATTTCTTTCGCGTCCCTCTTCAGTGCTTTACGAAGCCGTCTACTTGTTCCCTGGCTTTCAGCACTTCCACTCGTGCCATTTGTACTCTCCATGGTTAAGTATAACCAAAACAGTAACCACAGAAACCACAACAATAACAATCACACAACAATTCTTATAAAAACACACAATATGCGATCGCTCAACGAAACACGTTCCAATGCGTTGCCGACGCCTATAAGTCTGCCGGTCGAGGCGCGTCTTTGATTTCATTGGTTCTACCGGCGGAGAACAATCAGCCATTATTTCCATCTCTGTCTGTGCTGTTGACCACCGCAAAGCCACAGAAACGACATATGTCGTACGCTATACGGCTGTACTGGAAGGAAGCCGGGATTGAGCTCTGATCACGTGTTGATCACGCGTATGAGTCATTACAGTTTTAAATAGTTGTAGTATAGAGCAATAGAGGGCACGCCCACTGATAACCTCTTAGTTATAAACTCATTTAAAACGGTAATCTGTCGGTCAGATGCAACAATAAACGTGCATGTCACTCCTCTAATTTTAACTATTTAGGCGTGTACGTTGATGAACCGCTAAACTGGAATAAGCAAGTTGATAAACTGTCGAAATTCTGAAGCTGTACTACTTCTTAGCTGTTGCATAGTTTGCTGTGGAAACTGCTCTCGCAATGGAAGAAAAGTTATCTTGAACGATAGCGTTAGTGCTACCGATGCAGAGAGCTCTGCAAACATTTGAATATAATGACAGTTCACGCTCTTTGTATCTACAGATGCCTTATCTATTTTAAAGAAAATTTGAGTTCTTTTTATATGAATAGGAGATCTATTCAGATACACAGTCTTTAACTTTGAAAGCGCCCAATGTTGTGGCTATAAAGTTTACAAGTTACCAACTTCAATGAAAGATGTATCTCTTTTTAAGGCATAATGAGGACAATGATGTTGAATAACGCTATCTATAGCGTTGAGGAATATTTCAATTGTATATATAAATGATGTTCTCTTTCGTATTCATCAACGTTTCTCTCACATTGTGATGTTATGTTCGTCATTCTATCTGTTATATTTGTTTTTATATATTGCATGATAGTGGTTAACGAGAAATAAGGTTATTATTATTGCCGGTGCGATGTGGCAGGAATCTGAAATATTATAAGGCGATGTTTACTTGACTGTACCGAAGCTGTCGGCTCAGGTACAATCCTTGTCGGCGCCACAGAGGCACAAGAAGAAGAAGAAGAAGAAGAGGTGGTCCAGCACAAAAAATCGAAGCAAAAGTAGCATCTTCCTTTCACTGAATCGTCTATATGATACGCGATGTAATCAATTATCATTTATTTATCGTTGTGATTGCTTGGTAGACACTAGCGTATGTGAAGATCGTAGATATGCCTGTTGATTACCACGAATTCACTTATTAGTGCTTTGGAAACGAACATTCATATAAGGTCTTAGGGTTTGAAAAAAATTGCATGAAACTGAAAAGTCTGCCATTAAAATATCGCCCGTTACATTGGTGATTTGGTTTGACAGAACTTACCTACAATATCGCCAGATTTAGGATTTGGATTATTTAAAAAAATAATAATTAACGTCTTTATTATTTGTTAAAAATTAATACATGTATACAATAACGACAATAATAAAACATAATTAATGTAGAACCATAAAGAGTACGCAAGGTCAGTTAACACTTATTGGTTACGAAACATTTCGCTGCTGGCCAAGGAGAAGTTCTTACAATTTTTTCTTGAAGAATAGAAAATCTGATTATCGTCAAAATTGACAGATGAAAATGTCAAGATGGGGGTCTTGTGGCACATCATTTTGAAGCTCCTGACGAATACTTTATAACCGTAGAATATAAAGTCAATACCTTTACCTACTACAAAATGGTGGCACATTTAATAATTACTTGAACACAAACCTACTAAGATGCATATATCTCTACAAATAATTGTAATTTCCTGCTGTACCCACAGCAACAGCGATAAAAACTTGTTTTGTTATTTTTTGTTGACAGTGACAAGAATATCAGTGCGGAAACAAACATCATTGTACAGTTAAGAAGACATTAAAGAAAATCACTGTATAATGAAAATAACAGCGATACAAGACAGATCCATGTGGTACACCAAAAACAAAATATTTTGTGCGGTAGAACACTGTTTATTATATGAATATTGTAATATCGGTTAACTAGTTTCATTTGCAAGCGCTATAACACTACGTTTATTAATCAATAAAAGCTGAAAAAATACGCGGTAAATTTAAAACGTCATCAGTTAATAATATTAAAGAATTTTTTCTTTAAATAGCAAAAGTGGAAAACGATGCATAGTCTTTGTTATCTAAGGTAAATAAACACTAAGCATATTTAGATAAAGTGGTTCTTATGTGTTTGAAATGTTTGAAACAAAGTATACTTTGACGAAAATTGTTGGATCCATTGGATCTATTGTTTTGTCAATTAATCATCTCGCGTTTATTCTTCTCCGAAACTTTCCGGTTCAAGTTCCCTATCCGCTTTTTTACAGCCGTACAGTTACCGTCATTATCGTTCCCTATCCGCTTTTTTACGGCCGTGCGCAGTCGCCATCGTAATTCAGCCGCCGCGTGAATGCGTGTAAGTCGTACCGAAAGATCAACCGAAACGAAAGTCGACGCAGTACCGGCAAGTGAAGGGGGTTCATCTTCTTGATCCAAGTGAAAATGAACAGGCAATTGGTCCAGCATCGGGCACGGCACACATTGCTGGCCGACGCTCGGGGAAAGGCCACAGGTCGTAACGAACGCGGCGCCGTAGGTAAATCACATCACGTACCGACCCCGGATGAAAGTGCGACCGGTGGTCGATTCGATCCGACGCCGTCGCAGTGACAGCGTCACGTGAACCGAACCGGGAAGAAGTCCTATTTTTCAAATTCCCAAATGTGGAAATTGCAACAAGAATTTTCCTGCGTCTAATGGTTACTAACTGCAACGGAGAGAGGTCTTTTTCAAAGTTGAAGAGAACAAACAATGAATCGAGAACGTCCATGTCAGAACGCCTCACCGGTTCGTCCCTTTTATGTCTATAGAGATTGACATTTTGCAGCAGCTGTAGATTGAGGATTTTGCCTAAATGAAATCACGGAAAAAGCCCATAATATTGTTGTAAGGCAATTTGTAATTCAATTGATATGTTTTACTAGAAGTACGCTTGTCTTCGATTTTTTTTTGGGGGCCCAAAGGTCCTCCCCCGCATGGCTGAAGACTTTCTCTCTGGCAGCAAGATATCCATCATAATTGATAGATTCTCCTCTTCATCCCACAGTATCAACGCAGGTATTTCCCAGGGATCTGTATTGGCTCAGACATTGTTTCTGTTACCTTCTTTCCTGTACGATCAATCCGATCCACAGCCTCGCTGACGACAGCACTCTACACGCAGGAATATCGGTGAAGTTGCTGGGAAAAAGCTAGGCTATTTATTTAGGGCTAAGAAGTATTGTGGAGTAGTGGTGTGTTGTCGAGTATTGCCGATTTTTGAACATATTTTTAATCATCTGTCATCTCTTTTTTATAATATACATTAATTTTTCTAAATATCGATGCTCTAATGGCAAAACCACATATTAAACATTTGGCTACTTGTTCAGGAAACGCTAAAAACCATTTTTCAATATCGTTGGAATCGCTGAAATGGCAATAACGGTTTTATCCCAAACACCTACGCCATTGGTTGCAGTTTCTCACGTTTCCGAGTGAGAGTGCGGAAATTGGATGAGATGCAGTTTTTTTCGACTATTTCCTTCCATAATTAGTCGATTCGATTCGATCAAGCGACAATGTATACAAGATTCCACGCGAAGGTGTGGTTACGTATACAGGGAAAACCAAATTCGTCTGACGGCTTGAGTTCCATGTGTGCGAGAGAGAAGTGTGTATAGACACATGCGTTAGACGGAGATAGAAGCCGGCTGGGTGGCGAAGCTCGTCGCCGTGTTGCTTAGCAACGCTGACGCGACACACGTCGCCAACATGTTACATCAGTTCCTTGAATCCAGATTCAGGTTGAAAATATGTAACGGTTTATTCTCTACGCCCAAATAATGGTTTTATTTTGAGCGTACACATTTTGGAAATTGTGTATTTAATCACAATACAGAAGGAAGAAAACATTTTTACACATATGAATCGATAATCAACTGTCGCGACAAGTACCAACGTGTTCTACACGATAGCAAGCAAAGGGAATTCTAAATAACCAATAATCTGTTGAGAGAGATAAAAAACGACGAAAGACCCGCCTACAAGCCGTACACCTAGCGGGGCATCCGTAGAATATTCTACAGACGATAATCGTATTGGTTGACCAATCAGCTTAGGAGATTTTTTGTGGGACTATTTCTGCCGACTGATACGAGCGTTTAAACGAGTTTTTTCTGCTTTGCAGCTATATTTGAAAAATTATAATCGTATTGGTTACAAATTAGCCAATTCTTTCTGCCAATAATAACTTTGGAAAAAAATTGCTTGGACTCGTCGATTTTTATTTCGAGCTAGAATGCACCTATTTAGTGTTGCAAAAAACACGATTTTTTTTAGAAATCGTTTTTGTTTTTTCTATCAATTTGTACTGCCTAACCTTTAATTTGTGTTACTCCGACTATGATGATTTTCTGAATATTTCGTCAAGTAGATCGACTCAGTTCTTATGACGTTTGATATACAACAGACATGAACTGACAAAACGACATAAATGAAAAACACGGACTCGTGTAATGCAGGAACCCAAGTTCGAATATTTTCGGAGGAGGAGGAGGAGGCAGTGTAGAGTCAATCTGCTTTACGCCATTTTTCGCAGCGGTTATGCTCACACAATTTAACCTGTCTCATCCGCAGATGATTGGAGGCTTCAGTATTCAGATTTTGCCTTCTTATCTGCTTGATCATTGAAAAAATCAATACTCTGAGAATACTTCACAACAATTTGACAGCACCTGAATAATAAAGTATTTGTGTACCAACATAACGCGCAAAACTGATATTTGGATCCGATTCAAAAATCGAAAAGGTGCGACAGAGATAAATAGATGCAATATTCGGAGAGCGATTTGCGTTCAAGTTCGCCAGTCAACAAAAATAAACCGATGTACACAGGTCGTAAAGTTTTGCGATTCGTCTCGAAAAATAAACAAAAAACATGTCTACGAGAAGGAGAACGTCGAATCTCGATGAAGAACTGTTCCTTGAAGTGGTAAGTATGAGATTGTTTGAATCTTGCGATGTTAAATGTGATCGTCGACCCGTAATTGTGACTTTAGTTTGGTGATCAGCAGCAAAAAGTACTCCATTTTTTACTTCCCACATCTACTGGCCAAAAAGTACTGTAATCACGAAACATTTTTTAAATCAGATGTGTTTTTTGGATGTTATATGGTATGTTCGTCACGAAAAACCAAAACACTCATATTCGTCTGTCAGTTTGTCTGTCCGCTAATATTTTTGCTTGGAAAGTACTACTCGGATTTTGATGAAATTAGTAGTTTTTGAAAACCAGTCCACCCGCGGCGGAGAAAAAGGCAAAAAAAGAAAAAACAAAAATCGTCCAAACTCTGTTTTTAGCTCCCTTGGGGATTCTGCTGATTTTTGAAAAAGCAATGGTAGGTGGGGATTAGACGTGGGCAAGGTGCATTGCAATTATTTCTCTACTCTACGGCCTTATGCTAGGATTCAAGGACTTTCTCACCCGGCAAACAATGAAGATACGACAGTCTACACAATTTGACTCAGATGCTATACATGACGCATATTCAGAGTTGCGTGGAAAGGACAGACTCAACCTACTCGACACATTTTTTTATTTTTGTGACCTGCGTTATTCTTCCAGGACAAACATTACTTAGGCAGCGACTTCGACAGAAACGAAGACTCCTTACTCGTGTACGGCGTCTTGCGAGCGACTGTAGAAGAAAACGTAGAAAGAGTGAAGTCGTTAGTGAGGAGAGGCAAAGCGATAAACATAAACGATAGCAGCGGAAATACTCCTTTACACGTCGTCGTTATCAAAAACAAGTAAGTCATCGTCGTAGATGTTTCGTGCTTGTTAAGATTCATCAGTTAGACATGCGTTTCGGCAGCAAATATTCTCAACAGGTGGTATTTAAAACGGTAGAACTTTTTTGCAATGGACGGAACTCTGTCTTCTGTGTCAGTCGTGATTTATGTTAATCTTCGAATCTGCGTCTATAGAAAAATATTATCACGATACCTGGATATTTTAAAATTTACCTTGCCTTTACAGTTGCTCGAGTTTGAATTTTAAAGTCGTGACAATAAGGGTTTATTTTAAATTTGTATTTGATCAAACCAACGACTTGATTGACCTAATTGACTTGATTGACTTACTTGACTTAATAGACTCAATTGACTTCCTTGACATAATTAACTTAATAGACTTAAGTGACTTAATTGGCTTAATTGATTTAATTGACGTTATTGACTTAATTGGCTTCATTGACTTAATTGACTTAATTGACTTAATTGACTTAATGGACTTAATTGACTTAATTGATTTAATTGACTTGATTAGCTTAATTGCTTTGATTGACTTAATTGAATTAATTGACTTAATCAACTCAATCGACTTAATTAACTGAATTGACTTACTTGACTGAATCGACTCAATTGAATAATTGACTTAATTGACTTAATCAACTCAATCGACTTAATTAGCTTAATTGACTTACTTGACTTTATTGACTTAATTGACCTAATTGACTTAATTGACTTAATTGACTTAACTGACTTGATTGACTTAATCGGCTTGATTGATT
The DNA here is from genome assembly GCA_963669975.1 of Acanthoscelides obtectus. NCBI lineage: Eukaryota > Metazoa > Arthropoda > Insecta > Coleoptera > Chrysomelidae > Acanthoscelides > Acanthoscelides obtectus. Next base: position 7,273,825 of record CAVLJG010000010.1, read on the forward strand.
GGATTGACTTGGTGGTATTTAAAACTTTAGAACTTTTGCAATGAACGAGCTCTGTCTTCTTTTAATCGTGATTTGTGTTAACCTATTTGGGAAACCTACATGTTAATGGAGAGTCGGAAATTCGACTCCGCGTGCATAGAAAAATATTATTTACGATACCTGGATATTTTAGAATTTACCTTTCCTTTGCAGTTGTTCAAGTTTGAATGTTAAGATCGTGACGATAAGTTGGCTTAAGGGTTTATTTTAAATGTGTATTTGGCAAAACCGACGAAAATATTACAGATGAATGACTGAAAAATGTCCAAAATAGATCTGGTTGTTTCCGGGCATAACTTACTTTCTTTGTGCCTAGGTTATTTAACCGGCAATGTGTTATTTTTGGTTCGAACTTTTCCTTGTGTCTATCCAAATACATACGCAGCTGTCTATTATTATTCCTTTGTCCATTGATCATTGAGATAACGAATCGGAATCCTGTAAAGCAGGTCATTGCTTTTTGATTTTGGCCAGGTGTTCTCGCGACATTTGGCGACAGTGAAATAACATACTTATACACTTTAAACTTGTTGCTTTGTTTATTATCTGATGTGCAATGGGTTTCGTTGCATATAAAGTCATTCCAAACTAGGTATGACAAAAAGTCTTGTAATTAGAATGGCTTGGTATGCGCCTCTCGGATGTCTATTTTAATTGAGTTTCTTCGTGCATTCTGAATGAAGCAAGAATCATTCTAGAACCAACGCGTGTTCAAACCCTTACGCGTTTTTCTAGCTTAGAAATACTGGACTTTCTCCTGGATCAGCCAAACCTGGAGCTAAACGCCCGTAACTTTTCCGGCGAAACGGCTCTACTTCTAGCCATCAAGCTGTCTAGGTTAGACGCCGCTTCAAGATTGATTTGCGCAGGCGCAAACGTGAACGTACACAACTACGAACATGTCACGCCTCTCCATCTTGCCGTTACTCATCCAGAACTTGCACATCAACTTATTCTCAGCGGAGCTCATATCGATGCAAGGTGAGCCATTCTTTTGGAAGATTCTCAAAAACAATTCGAATAAACGACTTACTTGACTTATTTGACTTAATCGACTTCCTCGCTTTACTTGACTTACCTAACTTACTTGACTCACTTGACTTAATTAACTCACTTGATTGACTTGACATACTTGACTTACTCGACTTACTTGACTCGCTTGATTTAGTTGACTCACTTGACTCGCTTGATTTAGTTGACTCACTAGACTTATTTTACTTACTTGACTCACTTGACTTACTTGACCTTGACTCACTTGAATTCACTCGACTTCATTGACATACTTGACTTAATTGATTTAAGTGACTTGATTGACTTAATTGACTTAATTGACTTAATTGACTTAATTGACTTAATTGACTTAATTAACTTAATTGACTTAATTGACTTAATTGAAATAATTGACTTAATTGAAATAATTGAATTAATTGACTTAATTGACTTAATTGAAATAATTGACTTAATTGAAATAATTGAATTAATTGACTTAATTAACTTAATTGACTTTATTGACGTAATTGACTTAATTGACTTAATTGACTTAATATACTTAATAGATTTAATAGACTTAATTGACTTATTTGACCTAATTGACTTAATTAGAGATTACAGCGGAGACGCCCCTCTGCACGACGCAGTAGCTGAAGAATGCCTAGAAACCGTCTGCATGTTGCTCTACTACAACGCAGACGCAAACGCAAATGGCGTGAACAATATGACGCCCTTCATGAAAGCCCTGGTCGCGAGGAACGTGGACATTCAGCTGGTGTTGTTAGACTTCGTGTCCGACTTTAACGTAGAAACGTACGATAATGTTAGTACTCTAGCCATGGCGATTACGCATAGGTCGCCGTTCGTGGAGCAGATTATTTTGGGAGGCGCCGATGTCAACTATGCTTATGGGTGAGTAAGAAAGGGTAAATTTTGACCCAACCTCTCTGTCTCAGAAAATAGTGCCCCAACAAGAGAATGGTCAAAATAAAAGTCAGTTGCTGGGTTTTTAGATGGCGGCCTTGAAAATGACCTCAACATGACTTTGACTATGACCTTGGCCTTCAGCGCCCTTTAGAGCTCAAAAAAAGGCGGATATGTTTGTATGTGACATTGCCCATGGAATTAGTTGACCTCCGAATCACTTTAATGTCAAACTTAACGTCATTTCAGAACAAAAATCTTTCCTCTTTTTCTATTTGCGTCGGTGTGGTCAAACAAATACGGTTCCATTTGAAAGTTTGAAGATTGACCTTGAAGGTCAATCTGAAAGTCATAGTCAAGGTCATTTTAGAACCAAATCTTTCCGCTCTTTCGCTTTGCATCGGAGCGGTCAGTTTCCACAATTGACCTTTGAATGACCTTGGAGGTCAGTATGAAGGTCATCTTCAAAGTAATTTCAGAACAAAAATCTCTTTCCGCTCTTTCGCTTTGCGTCGGTGTGGTCAAAAAGTTACGGTACCATTTAAAATTTTTGCAATTTACCTTTGAATGATCTAGAAGGTCAATGTAAAGGTCGAAGTCAAGGTCCTTTCGAAACAAAAATATGTCCGCTCTTTCCATCTGCGTCAGTGTGATCAAAAAGATACAATTCCAATCAAAACTTTCACTATTGACCTTTGAATTATCTTGAAGTTCATTGAGAAAGTCATAGTCAAGGTCATTTCAGGACGAAAATCTTTCGCTCTTTCTCTTTGATTTGACCTCCGCATGACCCTGAAGGTCAATATGAAGCTCAAGGTCATTTCTGAATGAAAATATTTCCGCTCTTACTCTTTTTGTCGGTCAAAAAAAGATACGGTTTCATTTGATATTTTCAAAATTGATGTTTAAGTGATATTGAAGGTCAATGAGAAGGTCATAGTCAAGGCCACTTCAGGACGAAAATCTTTCCGCTTTTTCTCGCTGCGTCGGTGTGGTCGACAAGACATGGTTCCATTAAAAATTTTCAAAATTGACCTTTGAATGACTCTGAAGGTCAATATTAAATTCATATTCAAGGTCATTTCATAACGAAATTCTTTCCACTCTTTCTCTTTGTGTGGTTGTGGTGAAAAAGATACGGTTCCATTTGAAGTTTTCGTAACTGACTTTTGAATAATCTTGAAGATCAATGTGAAGGTCATAGTCAAGGTTAAATCTGCTCGATAATTTTTCTTCTCATTATCTTTGCGACGATGTTCATAAAGATACGGTTCCATTTAAAATTTGCAAAATCGATATCTGAATGACCTTGAAGGTCAATGTGCAGATCAAAGTCAAGGTCATTTCTGAACGAAAATCTTTCCGCTCTTTGTCTTGCATCGGTGGGGTCAAAAAGATGCGGTTCAATTTAGAATTTTCAAAATTGACCTTTGTATGACCCTTAAGTGAAGGTCAAGGTAATTTCAGAACCAAAATATGCCCGCTCTCTCTCTTTGCAGCAGTGTGGTCAAACAAAATTCGGTTTCACTTAAATTCTTGAAATTGTTCTCTGAATGATCTTGACGGTCAATGTAAAGGTCATAGTCAAGGTGATTCCAGAACGAACATATTTTCGCTCTATCTGCCTCGATGTAATCAAAAAGATACGATTCCATTCAAAAGTTTCACAATTGATCTCTGAATTATCTTGAAGGTCAATTTCAAGGTCATTTCTGAACTGAAATCTTTCCGCTCTTTCTCGTGCGTCAAAAAGATGCGGTTCAAGTTAAAATGTTCAAAATTGACCTCTGAATGACCCTGAAGGTCAAGGTCGTTTCCAAATGTAAAATATTCCTCTCCTTTCACCTGGAGGTCAAAAACATTATTATAAAACTTGAAGACTGCGGTGAAGGTGTTGGTAAAAAGGTAGTTTTCGAACGTAATTTTTTGCTTATTGCATCGAGGAGGTCGGTGCTATTAAAGATCCTTAACTTGGCCCCTAAATGATAAGATTGTATTCTAATAACTCGGCAACTTGCAGAGCCCAAAAGCCCTTTTTGAATGAAGTTATGCAAAATCAGACGCAATGATCTGGCGCGGACTAGTTGTTGTATTTTTTCCATTTCCCGTTCCAGTTACGACATGGTGGACGCGTTCTCCCTATGCCTCCAATACCCCAACTGGAAAAACTTCCAGTTGGTCTGGGAGAGACTGAAGTACGACGCCGATGACATGTCGTTAGGTAGCGTACTCTGGCGGATAGGCGGCACTTTACGAAAAGAACACTTCAAGCAGTACCTCGACGTCATCATCGACAGTGACAACGTCGACCAAGCCGTCGAATCTCTAAACACAGCCGAGGACTTTTATATGGTGATCGTACGTTTCTGTGATTTTTTTCACCAGCAGTCGATAGAGCAGCTCACCAGGTTGACGTGTAGGCTTTTAGAGCGTGGTTACGTCCTGACTAGTTTTGATATGAGTAAAATTTTTCTTCACTACGGTTATTGCGAATTGTACAAGATCATGCTGCATATGGATATGAAGTTTATAGGCAGGAGACCTCCCGATACTTCCAGGTTGATTTTCGATGTTAATACGAAGATGCAAGTTCTGTTGGATCAACTAGTTTCTATCATCAATATTGAATATTTGCACAATTCCATCTATCAGCTTCTAGATTATTGTATTTATCCGAAATTGATGAACGCTTATCTTGATTTACAAAGGGATGATTATGTTACGTTTAAGATCCTTCATCTGCCTAAAGTGCCTTCGCTGTTGGAATTAGCTAGAAATAAAGCTAGGGAGTTTATTGTAGAAAGGTTTAAAGTGAGGAATTCTAGAGAGTTTTATACAATAATAAATTATTTGGAAATGTCTAGGGTGTATAAGCAAATTTTGTCGTTTGAGAAGATCTTGTACAAACCGCATTATGTGAAAATGTTGATGGCGAATCGACTGAAGATTTTATGTTAGGTTTAGGTTTGTGAACTTGTTTTTTCGAAATTTTGAAAACTTTCGAAATCTTCAGAATTTATCAAATTACCGAAATTATATAGATTTTTAAAATTGTAAGATTCCAAGATTCTGCAACATTTCAAAATTCCGGTTTATAAATTTTTGAAATTTTCAAAATTATTGGAGTTATCAAGGTTTTTACAATTTTAAGATTTCAAAATTTCCACAGATGTCAAAATTTCGGATGTTTCGAAATTTTGAGAGCCCTCGAAATTTTTAGAATTTTTCAAGTTATCGGAATTATATAAAATTTCGAATCATGTATTTCGAAATTTTCAAAATTCTGTTTTAAATTTTTTTTAAATTTTCAAAGTTATTGGAAATATCAAGATTTTTAAAATTTCAATATTTCCAAAAATTTCAAAATTTCCAAAACTTTCGGTTTCCAAAATTTCCGAAATTAACGGAATTATCAGAATTTTCAAAAATATTAGTTTTCATAATTTTCAGAATATTCAAAACATTCGATATTTTAAGAATAATTAAAAGCAACAAAATTATCTGATTTCACAATTATCGTAAATATCAAAATTTTCAAAATGAAATTCAGTATTTCCAATCTTACCAAGTTTACAAAGTTTTCGAAATTCACTATATTTTTGGTATTATCGGAGTTATCAAAATTTAAAAAGATTCCAAAATTTTCAGGATTTGACAATTTTTGAAATCGCAATCATCAAAATTACCAATTTCAGAATTTTCGAAATTATCAAGTTTTTTAAAATGATTCCAAAATTTCAGTTTTCAAATTTAATCAAGTTTTCAAAATTTTCAAACATTTTAAAAAATTCAATATTTTCGGAATTTACGATATTTCCAGGATTATCGAAAAAATTATCAAAGATTCCAAATTTTCAGATTTTGGCAATTTACTGGATTCCAAAGGTTTCAAAATTTTCCAAGCTTTCGAAATTTTCAAAATTTTCGAAACTGTCGGAATTACACATTTTAAAAATCTTATAAATTTTGGAAATGTTCGAAAATAAATATTATTTTTAAAATGATTCCAAAATTTTCAGAATCATACGAGATTTCAAAATTTTCAAATATTTTCAAAATTCTGATTTAAAAATGTTTGAAATTTTCAAAGTTATTGGAATTATCAAAATTTCCAAAGATTTCAAAATTTTCAATGAACAATTCCAGAGAGTTTTACACATAAATTATTTGGAAAACGTTGATGGGGATAGACTGAAGGTTTTATGATAGTTTTAAGGTTTTCATGAACTTGCATGTGATTCAAATGTGATTTCTTTATTTTTACTACACATTATAGTATATATTTGTAATATATGTATCTTGATTTATGAAAATAACAAATCGTGTTTTTATTTCTGCATCGAGTGGCATTTATAAAGGATAAAAAAGAACGTGGGCGCTTATACATACATACAGGGTGATTCAGAAAATAGAGGCAGGAGATAAAAAAGAATGTTCATATAAATATAGTTCTTGAGATGCAGTGTGTTGAATTTTAAAATAAAAAAAATATGTTTTCTTGGAGAGGATGGACACTTATAGTTGACCCTTGATAGTTTATCAACCGCTGATGTTTAGTCTCACACAATTTTCAGAACTTACAGGAAATTCAAATTTTAAATATGTACGTGCATATTCAAAATTTCCAAAATATTTTAATACAATTTTCAAAATGATCGGAAGTCTTAAAATTTCCAGTTTTCAAAGTTTTTCCAATACTCTCAGAAATTTCCAAATTGACAAGATTTTTCAGGTTTCTCAATCAATATTTTCAAAATGCTCGGGATTCTCGAAGATTTCGACATTTTCAGAACCGTCAAAAAATTGTAAAATTCTTCAAAATCATTATCTAGAAAATCTGGAAAATGAATAATTTAAGAAGTTGTAAAATTTCGAAAAAGGTGAAAATGCTGAAAATTTTAGTAGATTTGAAAACAGTGAAGACTTTAAAATTCATTTTTTACAAACTGTTTTGAAAATTCTGCCTAAAATTGATGCTGACCTGGAATTCCTTATTAAGTGAAAAAACATACGAACATATTTCGGTTTTGGTTGCAGTTTTGGCGGATTTCCTGCCAAAACAGAAACTAAACTGACTCTGATTTTGGACTGAAATTACACGCTGTACTCAAAATAGTAATTCATTTCATTGTTGAATAGAAAAGAAGATTCTATAACAAATGAATGGGTAATCAAAAACAGTAGTGACAAATTAAAAAAGTATAAACTCCTCCAAGGTATAGAAACATTTTCATCTTAAAAATATACGCAGAAGATAGAGTTGTTTTTTCTACCTGTTTTAATGTGTCGACGAAGCATTATGCTAATAAGCATTTGAGGATTTAGCGTTGATATGTAATCATCCTGAAAATAATATCACCTTCGAATATTTTTAAATCCAAATTCCTTTTCCATCTTCGTTTTCAAGTTGTTTATGTTAACCTTAATGGGCTGTCAAACGAATTTGTCAGATGCTTTGCAGTTTTCATCTTGGTTATGTTTTGACTCTTAACTATTCTCTGAGAGATGTCGCCACATATGCAACATGGTCGTAGCGACATCTAGGAAGCAACTGATACACTATTAATTTCTCGTATAACGGTTCCTGTACTAGATTGATCTAGTCGTCAATAGATGTCGCAAGTATCGCTTATAACAGAGACATCTGCAGTCTACGTTGGGAACGATACTCGTACTTTGATTTGACACGTAGGTTTCTTCTTAAGCTAGTGATGGGAGTATCGATAGAATCAATTGATCTATTGAATATTTTATTGCATCCGAGAAGATTGAAGATGCTACAAGGTTTTGAGTTAGTCGATTTTTGGGCGATTCAATTTACAAAAACACTGAACTTTGACAACGGTTACACAAAATACTCAAACTTCAAAATAAGGTTTCCCAAATACAATTTTCAAAATGTTCAGAATTCTGAAAATTTTCAGTAATCAAAATTTTCAAGATTTCCAATAGTCTCAGAAATTTCCTAATTGACAAGATTTTTCAGGTTTCTTAAACAATCAATATTTTCAAAATGCTCAAGATTCTCAAAGTTTAAGACATTTTCATAACTGTCAAAATTTCGAAAATCATGAAAATCTTAAAAATTGCAAGATTTCCAAAATAATTATCTCAAAATTATGGAAAATGAAATTTTAAAAGTTGTAAAATTTCGAAAAAAGTAAAAATACTGAAAATTTTATAAGATTTGAAAACAGTGAAAATTTTGAAATTTAGTTTTTACGAGCTATTTTGCAAGTGAGAAATCATACGAACGTATTTAGGATTTGGTTGCAGTTTTTGCGGAGTTTCTGTTGAAACAGAAACTAAACTGACTCTGATTTTCGACTGAAATTACACACTAAAAATTACAAATAATAATAATTTATTTTATTGTTGAGTAGAACAGAAAATTCTGTAACACATGAAAAGGTAATCAAAAACAGTAGTGACAAATTAAAAAAGTATAAACCGTGAACAAACTCCTCCAAGGTATAGAAACATTTGCCTAGCAAAAAATGTTTTATTTTTCTCTTGAAAACAGCTATATTTGATTCATTCCTAAAAAAAAACAAGCGCTGATTTCAAAAATATATTACCTACTAATCAATTCTTTCTTCATAAAAACTTTCCTACTGACTAATCTCTCACAATGAGGCAATGGTGGTGGAACAGGCGCATCAACATTTAAGCTCTGAACAACCACCCGTTTCGGTTCCTCTTTTTTAGTCTCAGGTACAAAACACCCATAGATCGATACAGGCTTACACAATACATAACCCAATTTAGCGTAGAATCCCTCTTGTCCCTTAGTCGACAAATAAACAGTCCGTAACTGCAACGCTGTCCTGCAATGATCCTCCGCCCCTCTCATAAGGATGCGTCCGTACCCTTGGCCTCGGAGGTGTCTGGCGATGACAACAGACTCTACGAAACAGGCGTCTTTGATGGAAGGGATTGGAGTCAGTTTGAGATGCCCGATGACTCGTCCGTCTTCGACAAGCACCAACGAGGTAGGCAGGCTATCGCAGGAGCTCTCCAGGCTGTGCAAGCGGGCCGTTTCGCTACGTTTCCACTCGTCGTTGATCAGTTTGCAGCATTCCGATAAATACTGTTTATGCTTGTGCAGGGGGAAGATCGATATGCCCATTTGTACATCTGGAAATCACATTTTCATCTTCAAAATAGACGCAGAAGATAGAGTTGTTTTTTCTACCTGTTTCAATGTGTCGACGAAGGATTGTGCTAATAAGCATTTGCAGATTTAGCGTTGATATGTAATCATCATGAAAATAATATCACCTTCGCCTATTTTTAAACCCAAATTCCTTTTCCATCTTCGTTTTCAAGTTGGTTATGTTAACCTTACTTTACTAGTCTGTCATCTTGGTTATGTTTTGACTCTTAGCTATTCTCTAAGAGATGTCGCTACATGTGCAACACAGTCGTAGCGACATCTAGGAAGCAACTGAAACACTATTAATTTCTCGTATAACGGTTTCTGTACTAGATTGCTCTAGTCGTCAATAGATGTCGCAAGTATCGCTCATGACAGAGACATCTGCAGTCTACATTGTGAACGACACTCGTACTTGGATTTGATACGTAGGTTTCTTCTTTAGCTAGTGATGGGTGTGTCGATAGAATCAATTGAAGTATTGAAGTGCGAACTCAAAACTATCGAACGTCATACCTAAAATTTGATGTGGTGTTTTGGGTTAAAACTCTAATCTGTACACCTAGCAACATGAAATATAATTTTTAATCGCACTTTTAAGCATTCAAAATGGCAATTTTTGCGTTTTCTTGACTTCAAATTCGCTTCAAAACCCCCTTTGTACATCCAGCAATCACATTTTCAATGTGTCTATGAAGGGTTATGCTAATAAGCATTTGCAAATTTAGCGTTGATATGTACTCATCCTGAAAACAATATCACCTTCACCTATTTTTAAACCAATATTCCTTTTCTATCTTCGTTTTCAAAATGTTTATGTCTGTCAAACGAATTTGTCAGATGCTTTGCAGTTTTCATCTCGGTTATGTTTAGACTCGTAGCGATTCTGTAAGAGATGTCGCCACATGTGCAACACAGTCGTGGCGACATCTAGGAAGCAATTTAATCACTATTTCTGTATTAAGTTGAACTAATCGTCAATAGATGTCGCAAGTATCGCTTATGACAGAGACACCTATAGCCTATATTGTGAACGACACTTGTACTTTGATTTGATACGTAGGTTTCTTCTTAAGCTAGTGATGGGAGTATCGATAGAATCAATTGAAGTGCGAACTCAAAACTATCGAACGGCGTGTGAAGTAAGATCCAAATACTTTTTGTGCTCTTGTAGGTTTAAACTCTAATTTGTACACTTAGCAACATGAAAGATGATTTTTAATCGCATTCTAAGCATTAGAAATGGAAATTTTGCGTTTTTTTACTTCCAAGTCGAATTTAACTCAAGAACTGTGCACTTTATAGTACAGTTGATAAGGATCTGTTTTGTTCATAATGAACCATAAAATTTAGTCCCGAGAAAAAACTACTAACCTGGCAGGCTGAAAAAGTTAAGACTTTTTGTATGTTGCATTAACAACCAACCATCAGAACACTATAGTATGTTATCTGAACCTTTTGGAAAGGTATATCCAAACATGTAGTAAAATAGTGAAAAAAATTGCAATATTTTTATAAACGGAATGTTCCATATTTTATTGCATTCAAGAAGATTGAAGATGATATAACGTTTTAAGAGTTAGTCGAGTTTTGAGCGATTCAATTTACAAACACACTCAACTTTGACACAGGTTACACAAAATACTCAAATTTCAAAATAAGGTGTTACATGACCTTCCATTTCATTTATTTTTTTTTCTTTAAACATGAGTGGAAATGCAGTTTGTAAGGTACATTAAACTTTTTAGAGAAATTTCGCAAATAAAATTACGTGAATGATCCTTTTCTAGAAGAACTGACGCGCAAACGAGCAGGAATGATTTTTAAAAATTAACAAACCAATTTTGTCCGGTGGCATGCAGTAAAACGGGATTTATTTTTTTTTTCTCGAAAACGAAGTGTGGTACGAAAAAATACAAAAGGCAAAAGAGTTGTATTTTTAGATGCTTAATGAAACAACATATAAAAATATTCGCTAAGGTGCCTCTTAATACAACAAATAGTATTGCCAAATTTCAACAGAATCCAGTAAATATTTTTCAAGATACTAAAAAAGGCAAAAAAATAAAGTTATCACCCTGTGTCTTGAAAACACCGCAAGTTTATAGAAGCTTTTTTTCATATTTTTTAACAAGGAATCTTTCTCTAAAATATCTCCTATTTTTCCCTGCAATTCCTTCGAGAGTAAACATTTATTTCACAATAGATTATTTACCTACCTGTTGGTTAAATAAAATGAAAAATTAATTGGAACCGTTGCATTTATTGAACATCAAACACTCAATGGAAACATTGTTTCAAAAAATGTGCATTTAATACTCCAATTTTTCTCATTTGTGAAACGTAAGTTGAAGAGTTTTAAAATGCATTAAAAAAAACCCTCATCTGTGTGCAATTATATAAAACTATAGCCTATAACATACATTACAAAACATATTAAAGAAATGTACCAATTTTTTTCCCTGTGAAATTCAGTTTTTTTAGTGAAAAATATGACTTGAAATATGAATTTATACAATTTATACATGCTTTGTACAGTCAGAAAAATTGAAACCTTTACAAAAATTCGTACTATTTCATCACAGATAGTGTCTCGAGTAGTTTTTTAGCAGAATCAATGGAAAAACACCGAATAATATTCTGTACAAATTTTGCTAATGCCATGCTTCAAATAGTTTGACGGGAATATGTATTATAAATTAGCTTTTTTAATGTCATGTCTCAAAAAAACGACTATTAAAAATTATTATATCATATAAACTTCGGGGTCGAGATCAGTAATAATTTGGTATAAGGTAATCAAGACGTAGCTCAACACAGATTAAAAAATCAATTTGAAAAAATGTTATTTTTTCGCTAAACAAGCAAAGCAAAAATCTAAAAGCTCCAAGCAAGGTTCCCGATGATAAACAACAAAAAATAAAAATATATATATATATAATCAACAACACTGTTTCCCGAAAAAAAAAAAAAATTCCTAAAAGATATAGATTTTTGTAGTATACATATAACAGATTTCTGAACACTGCAAAAAGGCATTTTAAGTAAAACAGTCTCCAATATAAAATCTTTCTTTCTTGAGATTTCTGACGGAGAAAAAAAATGCTTTTTTGCTTATCTATTATTAATGTTCAGTTTTATGGATATGAAAATATTTTTTATAAAACTCTAGTATAGTATCCTTTTACGAAAATATAAGTAAAACATTTTTGATAAGGATACATGTCACTATTCTAAAAAAATGACTACAGTGGGAAAAGTAGGCAGTACGAAAAAATTAAAAATGAATACTATCAAGGTGGTAGCATCAGGTTTTGAGAATGAAATTTTGAGCAAAAATGACACAAAATGGTGCTCAAATGAAAAGAGAGTCTTAAAAAAGACTGTTTTTTTTGGTTTTACATCCAGTGGATTCTTATCTACATATAATATTAAAATATATCAACATATTTCAACTAAGTACACTTTCCATATAGAACACAAAATATTGTCATTTTCCTCAAAAATCATTCGCAGATATGCTGACATATTTTCCAAAAATATCCCAACAAGTCCTCATTTTTTGCGTTCCGTGATATACAGGGTGTTAACGAAAGGCTTTAAGTACAAGGACGAATTCCTAAACCAAAGGACGATAGCTTCGTCGAGAAAACGAGCTTTCGAAAATTTAGAGACTTCAAGAACTTTCAAAATTTTCATAATTTTCTTGATTTTGAAAATTCACAATTCTTTCAAAATATTTCACAAATATTTTTTGTTTAGAAAATTTTAAAATTCGCAATATTTTCCAAATTTTCGAAATTTTCACTCTTCAAAATTTTTAAGCTTCCAAAATCTTCAATATTTGACAATATTCAGTTTTCAAAAAACAAGGATTTTTAGAACTCTCAACTTCTGAAAACTCGAGATCTTTCAAAATTTTAAAATTTTTAGTTTTCATTTCTTCAAGATTTTTGATTTCAACATTTTCAAAATATTCAATTTCCAAATTTTCGGTCATCAAAATTTTGTAAATATTCAAGGCTTTCAATCAACCATTTTGCGATTATGAGAACTTTCAAAATTTCCATAATTTTCTCAAGCTTTTTCAAAGCTTTATATTTTCAAAAATTTAAATTTTAGAAAATGTCGACATTTATAATTTCAAAATTATTAAAATTCTTAATAATCTCCAAATTTTCGGTCTCCAAAATTTTCATTCCAAATTTTTGCAAATATTCAAAGCTTTAAAAAATTTCGCGATTACAAGAACTTTCAAAATTTCCATAACTTTGACAAGATTTTTCAAAGCATAAGAATTTAAAAAAATGTCGACCTTTAGAATTTCAAAATAATTAAAATTGCGAAATTTTCGGTCTCAAAAATTTTGCAAATATTCAAAGCTTTAAAAAATTTCGCGATTACAAGAACTTTCAAAATTTCCATAACTTTGACAAGATTTTTCAAAGCTTAAAAATTTTCAAAAATGTAGATTTTAAAAAATGTCGACCTTTAGAATTTCAAAATAATTAAAATTGCAAAATTTTCGGTCTCCAAAATTTACAATCTTTCAAACTTTTGCAAATAGTCAAAAGCTTTCAACCATTTCGCGATTACAAGAACTTTCAAAATTTCCATTATTTTCACAAGATTTTTCAAAGCTTAAAAATTTTCAAAAATGTCGACCTTTAGAATTTCAAAATAATTAAAATTGCGAAATCTTCGGTATCCAAAATTTTGCAAATATTCAAAGCTTTAAAAAATTTCGCAATTACAAGAACTTTCAAAATTTCCATAACTTTGACAAGATTTTTCAAAGCTTAAAAATTTTCAAAAATGTAGATTTTAAAAAATGTTGACCTTTGGAATTTCAAAATAATTGAAATTGCAAAATTTTCGGTCTCCAAAATTTTCAATCTTTCAAACTTTTGCAAATAGTCAAAGCTTTCAAAAATTTCGCGATTACAAGAACTTTCAAAATTTCCATTATTTTCACAAGATTTCTCAAAGCTTAAAAATTTTCAAAAATGTCGACCTTATTGAATTTAAAAATAATTAAAATTGCGAAATTTTCGGTCTCCAAAATTTTGCAAATATTCAGAGCTTTCAAAAATTTCGCGATTATAAGAACTTTCAAAATTTACATTTCACGATTTTTCAATGCTTCAAAATTTTCAAAAATTTGAATTCAAAGAATTTCGAATTTCAAAATTATCAAAATTATTAATAATCTCCAAATTTCCAGTTTTCAAAATATTAGATTTTGAAAAAAATCCGGATTTCGAATTTAAAAAAAATCATGCTTTCCAAAACTTGGTTGCAAAGATGCTGTTTCGGTCTCGACCTAACCATCTTCATCTTACCTCATTTTCCATAAAGCAAACACACAAAACCAAAACCTCGATAGATACCAACAATTGACAAATAAAAAGCATCGAACCTTAGACACACCCACTGAGTAAGAACAAAAAATTATCGTAACCAGCATACATCTACTCGAACAACCTATGCCTGACCTTGGGCCCGCCGTAACTCCTCACCGGCGACCTATCGGATACCGGCGTTGAAAACAACTGCCTATCGGCGGGCTCCGATTGGAGGAAATCATCGAAGGACGCTCTGGACGTGGACGGCGTTGCCATATCGTCTTGAAAAGCGGAAACGCTGCGAAGCGGCGCCTGCGGAGTTGAAACGCGTTGAACCGACGGGTGGGGGGTCGCGTTAGGGGAAGCAAGGGTCGAGAATGACGGGAGAGGAGCGGAAATTGAGGTAGGAGGTTGTAGTCGTTCGAGACAGATGCGGACGGTAGGCATTTGTTGCTGAGGTGTCGACGTCAGCTTTCGGGAGGATTTCGTGTAACATCTGGTGCTGTTCAGCGGCGTCTTGCCGCGATAGGAGGGTTTCGGTTGCTTGCAGGGCGGTTCCTCGCCCTGAAAGGAGAAATCATCGTAGGTCTTGTTATACAGTTGACTCTTCTTCTTTCCACACCTCATATACATAGATACATAATAGCTACACACTATAAAATTGGGAATGTTCAAGATGCCAGCACATCATTCACTAAATAATCTAAAATCTACTCAATTGTGGACACTAAAAATTTACATTACCAACCTGATCTTTCTCTCTCATCTCCCTAATCTTCTTCATCTTGTCCTTTCTGTCATCCTCGGACGGAGCATGGTACTCTTTCAGATGCTCGTGGTACCTCTCTTTAGTCAGCAGTTTCACCTCGAAGCTCTCGTTGGCCAACTGACCCGGTTGTACGCCGCAAATGTCGATGTTGCCGGTGTTGGCGAGTTGCAGGGACGATATGAAATATCGCACCACCTAGGAAAAATACGAGAGATTGTTTCGGGAGAATCGGCAACGTTGCAAGGCGTTTTTTAAGATCGACCTTGAGATGCCCTCCAAGTTCAAGGTCATCAGCAGCTGTGTATCTCAAAGGAAAACTGATCGATACGGGATATGAAGCCTGTTAATATAGAGATCAAATGATGTTGCAGGTATCCAGATCAATTGAAAATATAAATACAAGTTAGTTGTTGGATGGTGTTGGGTATTTTACACGAGCATTACACTTACAGTCGACCTTTGAGGGCTGAGTGTCGACTGGGGGTTAATAAGTCCTGGGGTTTTAAATAGTAGCTTGTCAACTTTCAAGTGCAGATGCAACATTTGAACTAATCAGATATTCAAAATTTTCAGTGTTTTTAAATACCTTTAAATTATCAAATTTTTCAATGTTCTCCGAATTTTTAAAATTGCAGTTTTTAATATTTCACAAATTTTCAGATTTCGAAAATTTCAATCTTCAAAAAAATTCAAAATCAATAATTCCAAAATTTTCGACATTTTCCAAGTTTCCAGACTTTAAGAACTTTCAAAATTTTCACAATTCTCAACTCTGGGGATTCTTCAAAATTATCAAATCTTGATAATTTTTAGATTTCAATTTCTTCAATTTTAAACATTTTCGATTTCAAAATTTTTAAAACTCAGTCTTAAAAAATTTCAGTTTTCAATGTTTCCAAGATTTTAAAAACTTAAAATCTTTCCCAAATTTTTCAGATTTTGAAAATTTGAAACTTCCATAAATTTCAAAATCAATTCTTCCAACATTTTCCGGATTTTAAGAGCTTTAAAAATTCCCAAAGTTTTAATAAATTCCAAAATTTTTACAATTCTCAAAATTATCGAATCTTGAAATTTTTCATAAATTCGATTTTTTAATTTTCAAAATCTTTGAGACCGAAAATTTGGAAATTATTAAGAATTTTAATAATTTTGAAATTATAAAGGTCGACATTTTTTAAAATTTAAAGCTTTGAAAAATCTTGTGAAAATTCTGGAAATTTTGAAAGTTCTCATAATCGCAAAATGGTTGAAAGCCTTGAATATTTACAAAATTTTGAAGACCGAAAATTTGGAAATAAATATCAGGATTCTTTGAAAATTGAATATTTTGAAAATGTTGAAAAATTGAAAACTAAAAATTTTAAAATTTTGAAAGACTTGTTTTGAGAAGTTGAAAGTTCTAAAAATCCTTGTTTTCGAAAACTGAATATTTTGAAAATATTGAAAAGCTTAAAAATTTTGAAGAGTGAAAATTTCGAAAATTTGGAAAATATTGCGAATTTTTAAATTTTCTAAATAAAAAATATGATTTGTGAAATATTTTGAAAGTTTCAAAATCGAGAAAATTATGAAAATTTTCGACATTTTCCAAGTTTTCAGACTTTAAGAACTTTCAAAATTTTCACAATTCTCAACTCTAGGGATTCTTCAAAATTATCAAATCTTGATAATTTTCAGATTTCAATTTTAAACATTTTCGATTTCAAAATTTTTAAAACCCAGTCTTAAAAAATTTCAGTTTACAATATTTCCAATATTTTAAAAACTTACAATCTTTCCCAAATTTTTCAGATTTTGAAAATGTGAAACTTCCAAAATTTCAAAATCAATTCTTCCAACATTTTCCACATTTTAAGAGCTTTAAAAATTTCCAGTTTTAATAATTTCCAAAATTCTTACAATTCTCAAAATTATCTTGAAATTTTTCAAAAATTACGATTTAAAATTTTCAAAATTTTGAAATTCTCAATGTTTTTCAAATTTTCAGTCTTAGAAATTTTCAAACTTTCCAAATTTTCAATTTCCGATATTTGCAACATTTTCAAAAGTATTCAAAGAGCTTTCAAGAATTTCTGGATTTTAACAACTTTCACGATTTTCAAAATTCTCAATTCTTTCAACATTTTTCACAAATTATAATCTTTATTAAAAAAAAATCACAATATTTTCCAAATGTTCAAACTCGCAGTGTTTAAAATTTCCAGGATTCTCAATATTTCCCAAATATTCCGAATTTTCAGTATTTTTAGAACTTTAAATTTTTCTCAAAACTCGGAGATCTTAGAATTTTTCAGTTTTCAGATATTTTCAACATTTTCGATTTCAAATTTTTTCAAATTCTCAATGTTTTCAGTCATCAAAATTTCACAAATACGCGCAGCTACCAAACATTTCGGTATTTTAGGGACTATCAAAATTTTCATAACTGCACTGCACGATTTTCAAAATTCTCAAAACTTTAAATTTTTTAAAATCTCAGCATTTTTGTTTTAAAAACTCTTAAATTCTCAATATTTCCCAAATTTTTAAACTTCCAAAGTGTTAAGATTTACTAAGATTTTAAATATTTTTGAAACTGTCGCTCTTCGAAATTTTGAAACATCCAAAATTTTCAAAAGATTGACATTTTAAGAACTGTCAAAATTTACAAAATTTTCATGATTCCCAAACTTGGTAATTTTGAAAAACCTGAAAATCAGTATTTTTAGAACTTTTAATTTTTCTCAAAACTCAGAGATTTTTTAAAAATCTTCAAATCT
This sequence comes from Acanthoscelides obtectus, assembly GCA_963669975.1. Lineage (NCBI taxonomy): Eukaryota > Metazoa > Arthropoda > Insecta > Coleoptera > Chrysomelidae > Acanthoscelides > Acanthoscelides obtectus. The sequence continues at coordinate 7,291,810 of CAVLJG010000010.1, forward strand.
TAGAATTTTTCAGTTTTCAGTGTTTTTATATTTCCAACATTTTCGATTTCAATTTTTTTTAAATTCTCAATGTTTTCAGTCATCAAAATTTCAAAATTTTACAAATACCCGAAGCTACCAAAAATTTCGGTATTTTAGGGACTATAAAAGTTTTCATAACTGCACAATTTTCAAAATTATCAAAACTAAATTTTTTAAAATTTCAACACTTTTGTTTTAAAAACTCTTAAATTCTCAATATTTCCCAAATTTTTAAACTTCCAAAGTGTTAAGAATTACTAAGATTTTCAATATTTTTAAAACTGTCGCTCTTCAAAATTTTGAAATTTTCAAAAGATTGACATTTTAAGAACTGTCAAAATTTACAAAAGTTTCATGATTCCCAAACTTGGTAATTTTGAAAAACCTGAAAATCCATCACGAGAAGTGCAAATGCAAATATTGGCCTCAAGGATCAACTGTAAATGAGGGCCGTAGATCAGTCCACTAGACAACGCTTCAACAAACAATCTTGATTTTCCGAAGGTCGCATTCAGCATAAAACGTTAAAAACAATGCAGGAGACGCCACAGCTTCTTCTCACAAAACCTCAAAATCAAATTTTAAAACTATATCAACGTTCACATAGGTTGCACCAGAAGAAATACCAAAGAAAACCATACCAGTGAAGTGCAATGGAAAACATTAGTCTGCTTATGTTCCTATTTTTGTTATTCTTAAAACATACCGTCGAAGTACTGTGACGTTCTGAAGAGAAAACGTCAACGTCATCATCAAGGCGTCTAGCTGATGTTGTTGGTTGTTGTTGTTGATGATTTGTTGGTTGCAAAGAGGATGTTTTGGTCTCGACCTAAAAGATCAGATCAGTACACCTAATACTAGAGCTAGCTTTGCCAATGGGTGATTTTCTTATTTACATGGGTCTTATTTACAATTTTAAATCGATATGCTACTTGGATCAATTTTAGGTGAAAACGATGATGATATAAATATAAATGCACAAGTTTTGGAATCAACAATAGTTAGTATGCTGAGTTTAGAATTTATAAATTGAGACGATAATATTGAAGTGGCTTTTTTTATTTGACTGAAGCTAAAACTGCTTATTTACTGCTTATTAAAAAAAAGGAAACATCAATTTAGTTATATAATTTGAGCTAGTTTCAACGTGACGTTACCTCCCCAAAACGTCACTTTTTCGGTCCAAATTTATGGTTTCAAGTTGTATTTTACCAGCTACTCGGTAATTTACAGGATACAAAATAAATGATGTCTGTTCATAATCTGTGGTGATGAAATATAGCCACTGTTTTTTTAATCAATCCGTATATCACAAGAAACAAAACCTCAAAGTTCACAACTAGGAGATTTTTGTGAAGCGTGAATTTTGAGGGCTGGCCTTAGTTACGTTTTAGTGTATTTTCATCGCACTTTTTTTTGCGAGTAATATAAAATAACCTCAGGCTCCGTGTGCGATATCTGCCAATATTTTTCTGCATTGCTAAAAAAAACAATATTTTTCGAATCCTTTGCTAACCAGTGTGTGATGATAGTCCAAGGACACTCAGTAACATGCATTATACGAGTGCTCTAGCCCAACTTTTCCTCAGTACTCACCTCTTTAGGTGGTTTTCCTTGCACCACCTCCTTGAAATGCTTTTTCTCCCCAACGTCAACTCCCTCCATGATAGCAGATCCGTACTCGTGGATGTCGAACTCGGATTCCGATAAGGTTTTCAGGATCGGTAAAATGTGACTGCGCCAATTTTCTACCCTTTGCCTGCTCTCTTCAAGCTCCTCTTCGGTCATCTCGTGTCTCACGAAGCTCTATAGGTGAAAATGGATCAGTTGGATAAAAAAAACTGTTAAAAATCTAGCTATTACTTGCAAGTCAGTGAAAACAGAAAATATTTGCGTTTATTTAAAGGTTATTTAAGTGAAAGATTCTCTATAATGAGTTAATTAATATTTGTTCCCAGACACAAAAGAACCAAATATAAAAAAGTGGCTTTTAAATATGAATGCTATTTTTGCCTTAGGATGATCAGAAAATTAAAATAAAATTTGTTTTTTTAACAATTGATTTTTTCTGAAATTTTGAAAACTTTGGAGATTATAAACATTATGAAAAATCTTGAAAACCGAGAAATGTGAAAAATCTGAATATTTTGATCTTTGGAAATTTTGAAAAATTAACTAGAATTTATCTATGTTGAGAATTTTGGAAAATTTTGAAAATCTTGTTAGCCTAGAATTTTGAAAACTCTGGAAGTCTTGAAAACTTCGGGAAAATAAAAAAATGGGGATCTTAAAAACTGCGTATTTTATTGTGAAAATTCTAAATATTTTGATAACCTTGGAAATTTTGAAAAATTCGAAAATATCGAAAAATAACCTTTATTTTATTATACATATTATTAAATTTTTTGAAATCTTGAAAACCGAGAATTGTAAAAATTCTGATAATTTTGAAAACTGAGAATTTTAAAAATTTGTTTAACTTTGGAAATACTGAAAAATTCGAAAACATCGAAAAATAAGAAACTTGATTTTAAAAATTCTAAATATTTTGAAAATCATGTGAACCGAGAATTTTGAGAATTCTGGGAATTTTAAAAATCTTGACAACCGAGAACTTTGAAAATTCTGAAAATTTTAAAAATTTTGGAAGTATTAAAATTTCCGGGTATTCCTGATAACAAGAATTGTAAAAATTCTGAAAATGTTGAAAAGTTTGAGAATACTAAAAATTAAGAAAAAATCGAAACATCGAACGAGAAACTTGATTTTAAAACTTCTCGATATTTTGAAAATTTCGTAAATCTTGAAAACCGAGTTTTAAAATTCTGAAAATTTTGAAAATTCATTTTTTCTAAAAATTTGAAAATTATGAAAATTTGGAAAACTTTTGGAATTTTAAAAATATTGGATATCTTGAATACCGAGAATTGTGAACATTTTGATAACTTCGGAAATTTTGAAAACTAGAACTAGAAAACTAGAATTTTGAAAACTCTGGAAGTCTTGAAAACCTCAGAAAAATAAAAAAAATCGGGGATCTTCAAAACTGCGAATTTTATTGTGAAAATTCTAAATATTTTGATAACCTTGGAAATTTTGAAAAATAACCTTTATTTTATTATACATATTATTAAATTTTTTGAAATCTTGAAAACCGAGAATTGTAAAAATTCAGAAAATTTTGAAAACTGAGAATTTTAAAAATTTGTTTCACTTTGGAAATACTGAAAAATTCGAAAACATCGAAAAATAAGAAACTTGATTTTAAAAATTCTAAATATTTTGAAAATCATGTGAACCGAGAATTTTGAGAATTCTGTAAATTTTAAAAATCTTGACAACCGAGAAATTCTGAAAATTTTGGAAGTATTAAAATTTCTGGGTATTCCTGATAACCAAGCAATGTAAAAATTCAGAATAAATCGAAACATCGAACGAGAAACTTGATTTTAAAATTTTGAAAATTTCGTAAATCTTGAAAACTGAGTTTTAAAATTCTGAAAATTTTGAAAATTCAATTTTTCTAAAAATTTGAAAATTATGAAAATTTTGAAAACTTTGGGAATTTTAAAAATATTGGATATCTTGAAAACGGAGAATTGTGAACATTTTGAAAACTTCGGAAATTTTGAAAACATCGAAAAATAAGGACCTTGATTTTAAAAATTTGGAATGAAAATTCTAAAAATTTTATAACTGGAAATTTTTGGGAATCTTTATATCCAAGAATTGTAAAAATTCTGAAAATTTTGAAAACTCTGGGAATTTTAAAAATCTAGAAAAAATCGAAACATTGAATGAAAAACTTGATATTAAAAATTCTTGAAATTTTGAAAATTTTGGTGAATTTCGAAAATCCAGTAAAGCGAGAATTTTGAAAATTTTGTAAATTTTTAAAACCGAGAATTTCAAAACTTCAGAAAAATTTTAAAATTAGATTTTTCAAAAAATTTGAAATTTCTGGAAACTTTGGGAATATTAAAAATTTTGGGAATCCTGAAAACCAAGAATTTTGAAAATTCTTAAAATTTTAAACTCTTTGGAAAGCCAGAAAAAATCGAAACATCGAATGAGAATGTTGATTTTAACACTTCTTGATATTTTGAAAATTTTGGAAAATTTCGAAAATCAAATTTTTCCTACCTCTGACGCCCTCCTAAAACACTCGTCTTCACCCTTCCTGGACTCCCTGAACCTCTTCAACGCCTCCTGGATCTGCTCCTCCATTGGGTCTGCTTTCCTCTTTCTCCTACCCTCCACCCTCGTTTCACCACTACTAGTTCCGTTCTGCGCCTCCGCGTCCTCCCTACTCGCCACCTCTTGACCTTCCTGGACCTCAATGTGCTCTTGGAGCACCTGGGAGTCGTCTGGAAAGGCCGAATCGTTCGGCCTGCCACTGTCTTGTTGCACCTGACAGTAACTGTGATCTGACATCACCGACATCGTGTCGGCGTTTTGGAGATCTGGAGGTTCGGGAAAGTCTGCAGGTTCAGGAAAGTCTGGAGGTTCAGGAACCTCGGACGTTTCGGATTCCGAGTCGGATGACATCGCTTGGATCTCACCTGTGGGAGGAGTTTGACGTAAATTTCAAAAAAAAATCTATTGTATATTTCATTTGAATTCATTTTGGAAATAACTTCCTAGAGAAAAAATAATCTCAAGCTAATGAAAAAATGCGTGGGGAATTTGTCGCGTTTTCAGGTGTTTGCTGACCAATCTCGGGTTAAATAATTTTGCTTTTTTCAAAAATACTCTAGGATCTACAAGGAACAAAATTGGGAGTTATAATAGTTATACTAAAATTTTCACAATATTAGGCCTTTTTATACTTCCAAAATTTTACGGGTTCCAAAATTTTCAAAATATGGAAAATATTCGATTTTTTCAAGTTTTTGGGATTCCGAAAACTTGGATAACTTTCAGAATTTTCAAAAGTTTTTAAATATGGAAAATATCCGATTTTTCAAAGTTTTTGGGATTCCGCAAAATTTTGATAATTTCCAGAATTTTATATTTTCAAAATATGTAACAGATTCAATTTTTAAAAGTTTTTGGGATTCCATAAAATTTTGATAATTTTCAGAATTTTATATTTTCAAAATATGTAACAGATTCAATTTTTTAAAGTTTTTGGGATTCCGAAAATTTTGATAATTTTCAATATTTCATATTTCCAAAATTTTTATAGTTTTTAAAAGTTTCAAAATTTGGAAAATATCCAATTTTTTCGAAGTTTTTGAGATTCCGAAAATTTGAATAATTTTCAGAATTTTATATTTTCAAAATTTTCATAATTATGTTTCAGAATTTTAACAGTTTTCAATCTTCAAAATCCTCAATTATCAATATTTTCCAGATTTTTAAAATTCTCAAAAGTTTGAGAATTGTGCAAATTTGAGAAATGTAGCAAAACCGTCACACTTTTAAGAATTTTTTCAGAATTCTCAAATTTTTCAAAATTACCTTCTCCCATTTGCGCTTGGTAATTTCTTGCAAAGAACTTTTCAAACTTCGTCATCCTCACTTTTTCGGCAATTACCATATTTTGCTTCAGTTTTTCAAGCTGTTTCTGGGACATTTTTCTTACTTTAGAAGCCGTACCTCCGTTTTCTTTCGTCTAAACGAAGAAATACATTAGAAAAACATTGAAGTAAACAATATTTTCTGATGGAACAATGAAAAGATTTATCGGAAATAAATTTTATTCCGGACACTATTTGTATACAGGTAAATAAAACTCGTACATTTAAGAAAAAATACAAAAATCCTGAGTGCAAAAACTGAAGGGAATGCATGCAAGACGAATCTTAAGGACACGTTAATGTCAAAATCTATCAATTTCCAAAATTTTCAATGTTAAATTCTCACAATTTTCTAAAATCTTCAAGATTTTCAAAATTCTTGAGTGGATCAACATTTTCAAAATCAGATTTTTTTAAAATTTTGAAAATTTTTAATAAGTTTTAAATTTTCCGAACTTTTTAAATTTAAGATTTTAAAAATTTTTAGGATTTTCAAGAGACTAAAAACATTCTAAATATTTTCAAAATATTGATAAACTCGAGAATTTCATGATTTAACATTTTTCAAAATTCTCAACATTTACAATATTTTCAGTTTTTAAAATTTGTGTAGTTTTCAAAATTTCCAAGATATCCGAAATCGATATTTTCAAAATTTCAAGAATTTTCAAAAGTTCTCGATTTTCAAGAATTTCAAATTCTGAAAATATCGAAAAATCTTTCACAAGTTTCAAAATTCATATCATATATATATCTTCAGTTTTTAAAAATATCAAAATTCTCAAAATTTGCAAAATTTTTATAAAACTTTCAAAATATTGTGAATCTTCCAGTTTTTAAGAATTTAAAAATGTCAAATTCTGAAAACTCATGATGATATAATGGAAAAAGTTTTAAAATTTTTGGAAATTACACAATTTTCAAAATCCTCAAAACAATGTAAATATTTAATGTTTTCTTACACGTATTTGGTATTCAAAATATTGACAACTTAAAAAATCAAAAATTCTCAAAATTTAGTTTTTTCCAAAATATCCGAAATCAATGTTTCCAAAATTTCAAAAGTTAAAAAAGATTCAAAATTAAAAATTTACCAGATAGTGCCGGAAAAAATTAAGCAAAAAGTGCCGTAATACGTCTACCTTCCATAACAATTTTCAACCCTTTGACTAACCTTCGGTTCTTTGACTCTCTTCTCCTTCAACCTGATCGGCTTGGGCAGGATCTTGCTCCCGCCAAAAACGGGAGGCAACGGAGGCGGAGGCATCTCCCTGTCCATTTTCTTCGCGATCGTTTCTTCGTTTCTGTTTCGGTTCAATTCGGCCAAGATCGTATTGGGCGCGTTCGCGCAATAATCGTGATCGCTCACGATGCTTCTGGCATCGTCGATGTCATCATCGTTGCAAAGATCGGCAGGCGGAGGCGTGTTCTCTTTGTCGTGGTCCATCAGAAGCGGGATCGAATCACCATCCTTTTGGAAATAAATCGATATATCAAAGGACAGTATCCTTGCATATGGATATTATTCTAACGCATTTTGGACGGTTTGTTGTGTATGGATCAAGTCAATCAAATTGGCTCAAACAATAATCAGTACCCTATATCCACCCATCTGACGAGTGATCAAGTCAAAAGGGCTAAAATGGATTTACCTATGTGTGAAATATAGAGATGCATAGAATTACTGTTGTTATAATTGAAATTTTCAAGTTCAGACTTCATTCAATTATTTGGTATATACACAAGTTCAATACTCATGAAAAAGAGTACAAAACAACGAAAGACAGTGTTTATAAGTATCTTATTATTTCCTTAAAGATTTGGATGCTGTCATAATTTTTAAGAATCCTCACTGCCACTTTCTTAAAATATACTTTTTAAAAGCAACAAATTGGTAGTAACTGAAATAAATTTTTTGGAAAATCCCTCAGCATACCGTTGAAAACATCCCAAATTATTTGTACGCATGTTTAAAATAATTTACAACTCACCATAGTTCTCTCTCCTTCACCATGTTTATCAGTTGTAAGACCTTGACCTCCATCCTGACCTCCTCCTTGTATTTGTGCCTGACCATCAACAATCAATTGCACTTGACAACCACTTTGACTTTCTATCTGTCCTTGACAATGACCCTGGCCTTCATTTTGACACTCACACCGAATCTGATCCACAGTTCGACCTTCAGCTTGCTCCTTATCTTGACCTTGACCTTCACGTTGACTCTGACATTCGCTTTGACCTTTACACTGTCCCTGACCTTCAGTTTGACACTCGCACCGAATCGGATCCACAGTTTCGCCTTCCCCTTGCTCCGTCTCACGACCTTGACCTTTACACTGTCCCTGACCTTCAGCTTGACATTCACATTGAATCTGATCCACAGTTTCACCTTCAGCTTGCTCCGGCTCTTGACTTTCACATTGTCTCTGACCTTTACACTGTGCCTGACCTTCAGCTTGACATTCACATTGAATCTGATCTACAGCTTGACCTTCAGCTTGCTCCTCATATAGACCTTGACCTTTACACTGTCCCTGACCTTCAGCTTGACATTCGCACTGAATCTGATCCACGGTTTGACCTTCGGCTTGCTCCTTAACTTGGCCTTGACCTTCGCACCGTGCCTGACCTTCAGCTTGACATTCGCATTGAATGTTATCTTCTGTTTGATCGTCATCGTCACTGTCCTCTTCGAAATCGTAATATCCGGAGTCTGACCTCAGTTTGGTGTTAATCAGATCCGACGACATACGTTCCAGATCGACAAAAAGGTTCGTCTTCACGATCTGTTCGTCGGGATTGCTTCTAAGGTCGATAACGCTGTCACAACTGGAAAGGCTGCTTTTGCTGCCCTCGCAGCAATGGATAATGTCGGGGAATACTTTGGGATTCGGTGATCGGCAGGTGGAAAGTTGTTTGTCCATGCGCGCCAGGTACATCAGTTGCCTGCGCGAGAATTTTGCGGTTAGTTACGGGATTTTATAATTTTGGAATGTACTGTGGGAAAAAAGTTTATGATACTTGGACTCTAGATCTCTCTAAGACATCGGTGAAACAGCAACTCTGCAACTTTCCTGTTGTTAATTTTTATCAATAGTTATTCATTCATTGATGTATTGTTACATTTTTACTGATTTTTGTGGTATTAAACTTTTTATCACATATACAAATTTGTATCAAGTGGATAGGAATATAGATAAAGATAAATGAGAATTGTAAATTTTCATAGTTTTTAAAATTTCAAAGATATTCGAAATCTTCAATATTTTTAAAATTACAAGTTCTCAATTTTCAAGAATTTCAAATTCTGAGAATCTCGAAAAATCTGAAAACTCATGATGAAAATTTTCACAAGTTTCAAGATTTTGGAAATTTTTAGTTTGTTGGGGGCTCAGTAAAAAATGGTCCTATGAAGGTTCCACGAGAAGCATTTTAAACCTTCAAATATCCAGATTTTAAATCCTTTAGTCAAAAAAGTTTTGAAGCAGCAGGTCAAAATGTGGAGAAAAAACTCATTTTTTAATAATCATATTTTGGTCCAAGGACTTCAAAAAACGTTTCTTTCCGCTTAACAATTACAATAACTCGATGGCCTTTTTATTCAGCTTCGATTTGCTTTTTTCAAAATCTTTTCTTGCTGAAATTTCGAATTTTCAATGAAAAGGTACCTGTTTGGGTTTGATCATCGATATCTCAGGAAGCAATCATACAGAAAATCTAAGAGTGGTTTTAAATAATGGAACAGATTAAGAGGAGCAATGATAGTTTATTGAAAAACATTTTTTTTCATCCTTCATATCTCCTGGAGAAAACAGGAACGAGAGATAATTTGTGATTCTTCTTTTGGAAAATCAAAGGCAAAATTGTAAATACTGACAAATGGGAAGTTTTTTCTGAAAAGATATCGAAAAGTAGCTAGATTTGTCGACCTGCCCACTTAATAAATTAGTTTGTAAGACCTCACGCATAAAATGTTTTTTTACATTTATAAAAAATCAGATTCTTTATGCCCCTTTTTACTGTTTACTTTTTCAAGAACTCATTTCGAGCTTTAGATTTTTCTTACCTATGCAGATCGGCCATGGTATCCAACGGCATATTTTGCCATTTCTTTGATTCTGATTCAATGAATTTCTGCCTGTACACCATATACTCTTTTTCATACACCTCGAATGGTGTGTTCGGTGGGATGTTATTTTCATCCATGAACTTTAATCTCTCATATATCAGCAGTTTGAGATTGGCTATACAGTGGTGCTCTTTGTCAGGCAGAAGACCCTGAAAAAAAATGGGAGTCATAAAGCGTGTCCCGAAAGACATAGATTCGAATTTGGCGCCATTTTTACACAGCAAGTGTCAAAAGGTGCTTCAGGATTTAAAATTGACGCCATTTTCATAACGGGCGTCCCAAAGACTCGAATACACGTTAATAAAAAGAGAGATCCTTTAAAACTAGTTTATTTGTAAATTAGACAGTTTTTATTGTCAGTTAAATTCTGAAAGAGAATTCTGGTAAAAACAGATAAATAGTTACCTGGTCATTGTACTCTATTAGATGGTGGATGACATGCCAGCATGGAATGCGGCTATATTTAGTGTTAAATTCTTCATCATCCAGGTCCATAACATCAAAATCAGTACTTTTGAGAATTGGGTAGTTTTTTATCCTATACATTTGTGTCTGTTGTTTGTACACCAAGTAAGGGATACTTCTTTGTTCATTGCCTTCACAAACAATAGATCATGTATAGGATTATTTTTTTAAATTACAAAGTAATAGCATAAGAGGATGAAAGTTCTTGGCCTGAAGACACTCCATTCAGTAAAAATTTACATTTCCAAAAAAGCAGGATTTAAAGAACGATTCGCCTACTGTTTCAAAATTTAACAAATTTTGTATTTCTTAAAACTATACCCCAATTTTATCTGAATATACCTGCATATTCAATCTTTTTCCACATCTTCGTCATGTGTTCATCAGGAGTAAACTGAGGGATGTCCTGTAAACGCTTATCAAACAAGCAAATGCCAGTTTCCTCCTGCTCAATAGCAAGTTTGAACTTCTTTTTGCGCTTGTATCTATTTCGGCGCTCTTCTAGCTTCTTTATTACTTCCTCGTCGAGCTTAGATCCTCTGCAATTTACAAATTACAGCGTTGGTATAATCGGTAAAAATTAAACCGATCAAGTCGGTCAAATGGGCCCATAAGTCCATAGCCAATAAACAAACAAAATTGTGATTTTTATGGATATTATTAATTATCATTTCACTTACTTTTGCTTCTTGTGTTCGCAATCGTACTGAATCAGCCTGGTGTGGAGAGCCAGAAGTTCATCCCACAGCAAGTCAACTTTCTTTCCATATAAAGTCGAGCAGCTCTGAATGAACAGTGCAGCCTCAGCAAAGTTGATGTTAAAGATTCCATTGGATAAATAGCGCTTCTGATGCTCTATATGACCATTAAACTTAGCGATGGCCTGGCAAAGATACAAAGAATAATAAAGTTTTTCTGTACAAGTTGGCTAGATTTTCAACATAACTTCCATAAAGTCTCAGTGAAGAGCTGGTATTTTTCATGAATTTTTGGAGCTTTACAAAAAAAAGGAAGTATCTGGAAGTGACTGGTTTAAAAATAATTTGTCTAAAAGGATGCAAGTTACAAAAGTTAATAACACTATTTCATCAAAAATTGAACATACATCAGGTGTTCCACAGGGCTGTATCCTGGGACCACCTCTATTCATTTTATACATAAATGATTTACCTGTCAAAGAATTCAAATTTTTCACTGATAACACTGATTTATATAAGTACTCAAAATACTCAGTCTGGTATCTCTTATATAAATGAAGACTTGAAACTAGTTTCAAAATGGTTAGCATCCAACAAACTCAAATTAACTACAGGTAAAAGAAAAGCTAGGTTAATTGGTAAAAAACAAAAGCTATGCTAATTGGTAAAAACAAAAGCTAAGTTAGTTGGTAAAAACAAATGAAGACACAAAATTGCTTTTTTGCATAAATTAATCTTAAGCAGTGATTGTTCAATTTTGTGATTACTTTGTTGCAAACCAATTAAACTTAATACTTAAAATGTCAATACAGTAAACTAAAAAAATGTTTGAAGTCAATTTTCTCCATTAAATGATTTTGTTAAATCCTCTGGTGTCTTCAAATGATCAACTAAACATTGATGGTGAAGATATCGACTTCATAGAAAATTCTAAATACCTTGGTGTTTTCATTGACTCTCAATTAAATTATGATATTCATCATAAGGCATACCTGTACACATCAAGCTTAGGAGTATGTGATCCTATTAATGAACTATTCCAATCATCCAGTCATTTATTGATTTGTTTATAGCAAAGCACCATAAGAATAGCAATTATCTAATCACACCTGTCATTATTCACTCTTGATTCTAGATAAAATAAATTTCTACCAGAAAACATTTCCGGAAATGTAATAATCGACGAGGACTGATTGGTCACGGTCAGGGCGTACTAGATTGAAATCTCGTATCCAAGGCATACTTGATAACTGGGTTACAATCATACCTGCTGCAGTTGCTCATCAATTTGTGGCTTCTTGCACAGCTTGTTAACGTGGTTGATTATCTGTCCAACAGGCGAACGCTCGTCAAAATGCTCCTCGTCAGACTCCATGACCGTTCAAAATATTTATGTTTACTGCCGAAACTAAAAACAAACATCCCCTCTAATATCTCGTGGTTAATACATTTCAAAGCCTACTTACCATACGCTCGATATAACCTCTGAGAATTATTCCCGACGTCAAATGCGAGTAAGCCGACTTTTGGCTAGTTCAAAACACATTTTGAAAAGATTTCCTGAAAATATTCAATATTTTCCACAATCGTGCGTGTCGCGTACACCACCGCCATTTTTCAACTTACCAAACGGGATATTCCGTCTCTCTCGCGCGTCGCGGATCCGAACGTGCGAGAGAGAGACGGATATCGGTCAAATTGAAGCGTCATTTGTCCGCGCATGCGGAGAAGCCTGCCGCGATCCCGAGCGGTAGTGGAGATTTGGAGGAAATTTTGGAGGGATACAAACAGAGATGTATTCAGGCGGATATTTTCACGGAATGCAAGATAGTTGCCTGGAAAAGCTTAGTGGAAATTGTAGGCTCGTTGAAACGGGATGTGTTGGAGAAGGTTTTATGGTATGACAATGCTGAGAAATCGATTAAATATGCGATTCATCGAATGAGAAATAATTCAAATATAATGACAACCTCGCCTTGGGAGACAAGCGGTGTTGCCATATGTTGCGAAGGGCTTAAACGGGAAGATTCTTCCCACTAAATGATTTATATTACTTAATTTATTAGCTACTAGATATTGATTCTAATTGTATTTTTCAGTAAAATTTTATTATATACATTGTGAATAATGCAATAAAACTCTAAATTGAAACGTCGGAATCTCTTACAAATGAAAAGGTGAACGGGATTTATGAAAGCTTTCTGATTCGCATTGGCGTAGGCTATAGCTTGAATTGTTGACCTTTTAGCCTAATTCGTCATTTGTATGGACACCCCCGCCGATTATACCCGTTTTACATTGACAATAAATCCACGGATTTCTCCATGAATTGAGTTCATGGCCAAATTTCAAAAGTGTAAACCAGGAATTTGACGTCAAATAAATCCATGCAGTTCTTGGTGGATTTCTTCACGAAATTAGAACTTGTTTGTTGTGTGTTGGCAGCACTGAGTACTGACAAATAGTGCATGCAGTTGTCCATTGATGTACATATCGCAAAACATAATAAGGACGACCTTGAAGAAGTCCATCTGAAGAAATTGTCACTATATCACAGCAATGAAAATAAGAAGATGAATATCAGCTGAAAATGAAAAGCCTTGGCTTCTTGATCTGGTAGACGTATACATTTTGAGGTGCACTAAAAACAAATTTTGATTCAGGTTTTGTTAGGAGTTTGATTTTGCGTAAACTGAAACTTTTCTAATCACAGTGCTAGTCGTGGACTTGAACGCTTACGCACTGTAAAATGTAGCAGTAACTGGTAGCATTAACTAGTTGGTAACCAAATAATACTAACTCTTTTCCAAGTAGATTTCGAGATTAATCTTTTGTTCGTCCAGTGTCTCATGGATGACGCTGGTATCTTTCAGATCTCTTTTCGTTCGGCAGAATGCAATCTATGGTTCCGGTACAGTTCACGACAAACTTGTAGTATGCCTGTATGTACACAATTTTTACAGATGAACCAGCCTTCATCATCATTCAGACCTGTATCATATAATGACCATACTATACGTATGCCGGTACCAGAAAGAAGCAGAAAAAAATGTAAACAGACTCTATAAGTTTGTCGTGAACTATAGAATACGTTAATCAATGCCATCACGAACCTATAATAATTTTTTCGTTTAAGCTAATAGGTCAAGCAAATAGATCATAAAAAGTTATTGTAATTTTGTGTTTGCATGCCCTAACATTATCGGAAACCGCGTAAAGAAAAGGGGAATTATTTACTTTTTTTATAGTCATAACACTGTCCACTTTTGAAACATAGTAAGTCTGGATACGAAACGTACGTCTGGCAACGCCGGATGTCGCATCCGAAATAGCGCAAATCGCCAAGTGGTGGGGGAAATCAGTCGTGTTGTGATCAACGGAGAGGATTGTTTGTGTTTTCAAATATCGCTCTCGTCTCGTATTTTGAATACTCGAAGGTGATATCTACGAATAATCAGAGAAAAATCCCGATAAAAAATGGGAGCCGGCTACACGTGCATGAAGTGGCTGTTCATCGTGCTCAACGCGGTATTTTTGGTAAGACCTAAGGCCTATCTTGCACCCGGGACTCGGAGAGCCATTTTGTCTATTTTCTATTTTTAAAAGCCATCTTCACGATTGCTCAACGCCTACCCGATCTGTTATCAATTAAAGTAAATCGCCAGCATGAATTTGGCAACTGCTTTTCACATTGATTTTCGATTTGTTATGCTCGGTGTTGATTTCTGTTTTTTGCGTCTGTTTTTGTGCCCTTTTTGTTGCGTAGATCCAATGTATATCAATGAAACATCTGTTTGTTACTCAACACTAACAGATCGGGATTAAAATACAAACATGAGGATGCTTCGCTTATGATGCAACGCACATTTTTCAGTTTTTCCTCCACACTTCATCAAGTAATGTTTTAATTTTAGTTAATAGGCGAGGAATTTTAGACATGGCATAATGCGATTTTTAAGATCCAACTATACGAATGTTTTGCGTTTCAATCATCGGTCTTTTTAAACAAAGAAATAATGGAGGGCTGTTTGATGGGTCAAGGCTAGGTCAATCTGGGAAAATGGTGGAAATCCTAGATATTGGATATGTAATAATAGGAAAATAGGCAATACTATGGCAAAAGTTAATATCAGATGAAAACATGTTTTATTGTTACTAGATCAAACATTTATTTTGCCTGGACTACAATATATCTAAAGATTATAATATCTATAATCTCTCATTATGTAATTTGACATAATTCAAAAATTATTATCGTGACATTTTATTATTAGCTCTAATAGGAGCTCTCCATAATTTTCCCGAACTATTCTCGAAATCCTTGCTTGCAACCGCATTTTTAGCATCTTTATTCTGCGATCTGAGTAGGCCCTGCCAAGGCGTTTATTTATCGAAAAGTAAACAGAAAAAATTGTCGCCGCCTACTTGGCGTGAAATGCAACTTTTAATTAACGCTATTTTTCTCACAGAGTCTGAGTAGGCATTGACAACATGAGTTATTTATTAACCTCATTAGTCAGGATGGATTTTTATTTTCAGTCAGCAAGAGAATTGTATTGAATTATTAATACATTACTTTGAATATCGATACATTGAGACAGGATTTTTAAATTTATTTAGTTTAAAAATAGATAGGATTTATTCTCTTTGATCATATACAGATTCAACTGTGTTGGGTTTTGTTTTTCTAAAATTGTTTAACTATTGGTTGTCACTGAAGGTGGTTCATTTTGAAATTCGATTTTTTGATGACACATCCATGCATTTCCAGTAATGCTTATTTCTATCTCCAATAAATAAAAAAAGGTTGAATTGTTATGTCAGTAAAGCCATAGCTTCATGAGCTGTAATACAAGCAGTGTTAAAACCAAAGTTTCACTAAGGGCCTTATCGTCAGTCGTTCCTACAGTTGTAGGACGCTTTTATAACCTTGATATTATGTTTTATTTTTGAATTCTAAGAACTTAGGCTGATATTCAACAAAAGCTTGAACAGTTTGATGCAAAATTTTTGATATAAAGGCCAATTATGGATAGTTCTTGAGTTCTGATTTATCAATGAATCACGTGCATTTAAATTTTTGTTTATTCTTATAGCTATTTGCGATTGCTGGCATAGGAGCGTCAATATGGATGCTGGTCGATCCGACAATTCCTCTGCATTTCACGCAGGAGGCAAATGATTACCTGATATCAACAGTGATCATTTTTGTGGCGTCGATCATTTTGCTTTTCGTCGCCATTTTGGGCATCTACAGTGTCAGCAGAGAGTCCAGAAAGGCTCTCATAGCAGTAAGCAACACTTTACTATCATCTAAGAAATCTACCTTCAAAGAATCTAGAATAGTCTGTTTTATGTTTTTCAGAAAAGCTCATATGTGCATGTATTACCACCCATAATTAAAACTGCAAAAAATAACAGTTGCTCTTATGCATGAAAGATAATGAAGACAAAATATCGCTGGTATAAATTCCAATTTTTATTTTTTTATCTTATAGTAAAATATTTTTTTAGAGTAATGAATAACTGGTATAAATTTCATAATGATCAGTGACTGAAGTCAAACCTTTTGTGTGTTTTTTAGAGTTTCTGTTTGCTTTTGATCATCGTTGTGGCTCAGATAGCAGCAGGTGTGTGGGGCTACATAAATCGTGAGAGCCTGGATGCTCACATTAAAGCTTCTGTCAAGAAAACAGTCAGGGAGGACTATGATAGAGATGAGAATTTCAGAAGGCTCTTTGATACTATCCAGTCAAAGGTAGGATGAACCTTGAGTGTTTTGTTACTATTTTTTTTTTCAGGTTTTGTTTGATATCTGTCTGATCATTCCTGAGTTGTATTCGACGCTAAAGGACACGTAATCTTTGGGAAATGCGGCCTATAAGTTTCCCAAATTATATTCAATCTCTGCTACTTTTACTGGAAAATGCAATGTTCATTTCCACCTATAGTTACCTATCATAAAATACCCATTAATTCAGCCAAAAACCATAATTTTGACATAAAAATGCAGTAAATTTACTCTAAATATACAGAGATGTAGCATTGAAAGATATGTTTATTGTGTTCAAAATAAACAACCTTCTAACCGTTCTAAACTGAACCATCAATAAAAAAAATATATTAAATGTTATAGCTAACACTGTAACATGTTTTCATATTGTGGTAGGTTATTTTGATCGCCGAATCAGCTGATATGATAGTATCGCAATCTACAAAATATATAGAAACGTCAGGTTTAATACAGTTTCTGATTCACAATGTCTATTATTAAAACTGACTTTTCAGTGAATGACATCATTACGCAATTTTGCGGAAAATTGGGTTGGCACACCTTGAATCAACGGGATCCTCCGTCTGATATATATGCAGTTTTATTTTTAAATTGTGAGCGTTTTTGATGATTCTTACAATGGTTATTTTTTATTCATATGATAATAGCTTTTTTAGTAAAATTGAGATCAGCAGTTAGGTTAAAACATTTTCAAAATCGTTTTAATTTTTTGCAATATGGCGTAATCAGAATTTCAATATGACGTTCCGTCTCTTGTCCTCCGGTAAAATACCCGATTTATCACAAAATCCATGTTTATTTGAAATGGGGTTTTAGAATACATTGTATATTAGCATTGCCAGCCTGTCTCGTCTGCAAGAAGGCGTATGTTTATACTAAGTTTGTTACTAACACATCATTCAGTCACTCTAATTTTCATCTTCACTAAACATCTTCAAATCTTCTGCGAAAAATAGCTTCATTTTAGATTGCTGCAATGCCTGGTCATTAATTTATACGGCGAATAATAGGGGCCCTAGATATGATCCCTGAGGCACACCGTTAATAATTCAACGTGTTTATCGATGGGAAAACGTTTTGTAGATGGAATGTTGTGGTGCTGAACGTTCCTCCGACTGGACCAGAGTGAAGGAATTCAACATGGGCGTATCTTCGAATCCTCAACTGTACGACATTCCAGAAAGCTGTTGCAGGCCCGGTTATTCTCCCGAAGATTGTCGCAGGTCCACCAGAAGCCAGAAGGTAAGATTCCTCTATTCACGAAAATGGACAAAAAATAACATTGTTTTATGTGCACTGAATAATACAAAAGTGTCACGGCGTCTCGGCCTATAACTATAGAAATGTATCAAACACTGTGTTTAGTGATTCACTTTATCTATACAGGGTGATTCAGGGAAATGTGGCAATATATTTAGAGAAGAAACTACATTCAGAAATGAAAACAAATCCGATGATTAGTACATGGAAGTGAAAAGTCAACCTACTTGACGCGCCCTTTGTTTGACATTTTTTTTTTCAAATTATTACGCATATTACGCGCATCTAAATTAATTGAATACAAAAATTGTAAAATGCAAAAATTGTTGCTCCTGATTTATATTTTTTCAAAATTTTCATTTTAGTCCAGATTCCAAAATTCCTAATCTTTTTCCTGAATTTTTAATCCCAAATATCAATTTTTTTAATTTTTTTTCATTATTTCCAATCTTTCAAATTGTTTTCCAAATTTTCCAATTATTTTAAAAATTTTCAAATCCGATTTTTTTCCAAATTTCATAGTAACAATTTTTTTCCAAAATTCAAATTATTTTCAAAATTCCCAGATTTTTTTCATTTTTCAATCAAAGTTTCTCCCAAATTTTAAAATTTGCCAATTTTTTTTTAAATTGAAATTTCAAAATTTTTCCAAATTTCCGAATCCGAATTTTTTTCTAGGTGGGAAGCGAACCGGACAAAAAATACGTCTTCGATCGCGGCTGCTACACGCTGATCATGGAGACGCTCAGCCAAAGCGTCGGTATGATTCTGATCGTCGGCGGTGTGATCCTCGCGATAGAACTGGTCGGTTTGCTTCTGGGTCTGATCATCTCCTGCTCGATGAACAGGACGCATCGGTACAAGGCCTAAAAGGACCCCAAAACGGGGGTCCGGAGAAGGCCGAGGCGGCGCACATTGTTAACCGATTTTTTTGAGATACGCAGCGTGATCGGAGGTTGTGAAGAGTTTGCCGGGTAAAAGATTCGTGTAACATTTAATAATTTCTGATACGGTGATTTTATAGCATTTTTTGTCGTATAAGGCAAGTTTCTTAATGAATAATAGTGGGTGAGGCATACAGGGTGTTTCTACAACATGTAAAAATTCAATCGTTGCTTTTTTTTAGTACTATTTTGTCATCGGTAATCATTTACTGAAAAAAAAACATTTCAATTGAACAACGCAATCAAACTGAAGACAAAAAAATCATTTTCAAAAAATTCAAACAGCTAAAAAAGCGTGTGGTGCTTGTTAATAAATGTTAGAATAATTTTTTAGTTACTATTTACAAAATTGGAGTTATGATAATTTGAACCTAATTGCATTTTTGCTAAACTTGAATTTTTTGAAAAAAATTTCCACTCTTCAGCTGTGGAAGCTGTTTTTTAAACTATAATTTGTTTCTGAATTTTTAGTCTCAAAACGTCATCAAAGGTACTTATAATTGTTTCCAGGTTTTTTTCCCAAATTAAGAATTTAATTTTTTTTCTTGATTCCCAAATTTTGTTTCAATTTTTAAACTCGAATTTATTTCCATATTTTAACATTTTCAAATTTTTTTCAAAATACCCAAATTTTTAAATTATTTTCCAAATTTTTAAATTATTTTCCAAATTTCCGAATTATCCACTTATTTACACATTTTAAAATCGTTTTTTTTCAGACTTCCAAATTCAACTTTTTAAAAAAGTTTTACGCGTATCTAAATCAATCAAAGACAAACGAAAATTTCAAATCCGATTTCTTTCCAAATTACAAAATTCATTTTTTTTCAAAAATCCCAAATATTTTTGCAATAATAAATTCAAATTTCTCTTCCAATTTTAAAATACCCAAAAACCTTTTTAGAAATTTTAAAATTTTCTTCAAAATTCCCAAATCTTCAAATTATTTTCCAAATTCCCGAATTATCCAATTACATATATTCCAAATTTAAATTTTTCAAAAATTTTAAAATTCTTCATTACGCACATTACGCGTATCTAAATAAATTGAATACTAAAATTGCAAAATATGAAACTTGTTGCTGATATAATTTTTTAAAGATTTTCAATTTTTTTCCAAAATTGAAATTAATTTTTTCGCAAAATTCCCAGTTTTTTCAATTTTTAATTTGAAATTTAAAAAAAATTTTTTTTCATTATTTCCAAATTTTGTAATCTACTTTTTTACTCACTAAAAACTCACCCTGTATGTTTTTATCTGAGCGATTCACATGTCCAGAATATATTTTCGTGTTAATATTGCAGTTGAATCTGGTCGCCCCTGTAAAGTAACGTCCTGCCAAAAAATTAGACTTAACCACGAATTGCCAAAAAGATCGAAAATCAAAAAACGGTACTTATACGTGTAAAAATATTTCTAAGACAATCATACACTGATAAAAATATGTTTAACTGCAAGTTCAAACATTTTTTATTCAGCTTTGTATTGTTTGTTCGTAGAACGTAAGTATAGTGTTTATGATTGCACAAAACCAAATTCGTGCACAAAAAAATGTTTGATAAGAAAAAAAGCTTTGGAAAAATCGGTCAACAATTTATACCTCTTATTTCTGAATTTGTACAAATTTTTTCGAGTTCTTTTGAAATGGAAAGCTCTATAAACTGTTTAAAAAACTCCAACAATGCGTATCTACCTACCTAACATGACCAAACTATGCATAAAAAAACTTAGCTCTATTTTAGTTACGTCTTTCGTTTGGTTTGAAACATTATTTTTTGCAATTTCAAACGAAAATTGACGGTTCTTTCCATTTCGAAAACTTTACTGAAGTTCCATAATACGGGCGTTGATTTTCATCACAAAATATTTTAACGTTCTCTATTCTTCGATGTTGTGTACAAAAAAAATTGCTGAAAGATGAATCTATATATTTAGGTATACTCGAGATCTATATTTATTTAGATATAATATTAATGTTTGTGCCATACTCAAGAAAATCTTTATCCGCTTTGTTGAGACAGAGAAAAAAATATTTACGATAATTTCGAATAACAAAAACCGATGATTTATTTTACCAGTACTGGGTTCAAGATGACATTGAAAATGTTTATTGATAGAAATATATATGAGAAATTGGGAAAATGCTGTTTAGGGATTTTTTGCAGATTTTTGGATACGGGTTAGTTTTTAAAAATACGTTTTCAAAAAGACAATTTTGGGAATTTTCAGGATATGCCCCCTGAGTGAATTTGTTTTGGTGCAGGTACAGGTTTTTAGCGTCTCTGTCTCAATGAATAGAGTCATACATGTTTAAAGTTGCATGTTGAGAACAAACTGTAGACTTGGAAATAGATGTAGAACAATTATCGTAAAATGCTTTACATAAGAACAAAAATGCTACGGGGGTTTTGATAGGTTGATGCAGGTAAGCGAGGTAAGTAATTGGCAATATACAGGTATGATTGCAAAAATATAGACAATATTTGTAGAGCAGAAAGTACACTGATGGAAAAATTAAGGAAACAAAAAATTTTTAATTTTTTGAATTTTTCAATATAAAAAATAGTCGTATTTTGGTTCTAAGAGAAGCAACATTAGCCATTTTGTCATTATTTTCATTGAAGCTCTTGGTTTCAAAAAAAAAAAAATAGTAAATTATTATCCTCTATATATGAAGGATGACCAACGTAAATAAAAGGAATTCCAATTTTCTTTTTTCACACTATTTCCCAGAATCGAGTGGAACCGCAGCTTCAACACTTTATTGACTAAAACATTTGAGGCTTATATAACCACAATATGGCCCTTTTTTACTGAAAAAAAATCAGTTTTTATTTGAAGTCTGAGATATCATCTTATCAAAAACCTATTTTTTCCTCGTGGCATATCTCGTACCGTTATACTGTCATATCTTAATGTTAATCCAAAGAATCTAAAACTCGTTATTTTCTGATTAAATGAACTGAAGTATAAATTAATTCCTTATACTATATTTTGATACGTAATTTTATATTCGAGTGTGCATAACTTAACCATGACTTATGTTAGACTGATACTTATTTTTAGTTCCAGGATTGATAGAAAATACAAAAGAATACGTTTTCATTCTGGAGTCAAAATGACTCCCGAAAGTTCGCGCCGCCCATGTTAAACATAGCATGAACCGATGTTACGTCACTCCTTTACGCGTTCATATTTAATGCCGTAGTCCAGTGAAAATATAGTGGATTATTTGTAATGGGTTAGTTTTTGATAATACCTTTGCTATTGAGGTCATGCAGATGTTCCAGTTGGATTGACAACTCCCGTTTGAAAAATCTACAGTTTTTTTGGCAACAAAAATGTAATTTGATGTCGAGAAAATGTCAAGCATTAGTAACAGAAATGGCAGAACTTTGGAAATGGGCCCAAAGGCTACAAACTTGATCTGGAAGCTGAAAGAAAGTCACCTTTATCTCTACCCATGGGCGCCCGCAGGGGAGTTCGGAATCATGTTGATTCTGGAATCAAAACGACGTCAAGCCCCGTCATGACAAAATGTTCTCGCCGCCTATGTTTAACAGTGCGCGCTGTTACGTAGCACGTTCACATTAGAAGGTCGTAGGATGAACTGGTGTTACGTCACTTCTTTACGCGTTCATATTTAACGCCGTAGTCCAGTGAAAATATAGTGGATTTTTTGTAATGGGTTAGTTTTTGATAATCGCTTTGCTATTGAGGTCATGCAGATGTTCCAGTTGGATTGACAACTCCCGTTTAAAAAATCTACAGTTTTTTTGGCGACAAAAATGTAATTTGATGTCGAGAAAATGTCAAGCATTAGTAAGAGAAATGGCAGAACTTTGGAAATAGGTCCAAAGGCTACAAAACTTGATCTGGAAGCTGAAAGAAAGTCACCTTTATCTTTACCCATGGGCGCCCGTAGGGGGAGTTCGGAATCATGTTGATTCTGGAATCAAAACGACGTCAAGCCCCGTCATGACAAAATTTTCTCGCCGCCTATGCTTAACAGTGCGCGCTGTTACGTAGCACGTTCACATTAGAAGGTCATAGGATGAACAGGTGTTACGTCACTCCTTTACGCGTTCATATTTAACGCCGTAGTCCAGTGAAAATATAGTGGATTTTTTGTAATGGGTTAGTTTTTGATAATCCCTTTGCTATTGAGGTCATGCGATGTTCCAGTTGGATTGACAACTCCCGTTTAAAAAATCTACAGTTTTTTTGGCAACAAAAATGTAATTTGATGTCGAGAAAATGTCAAGCATTAGTAAAAGAAATGGCAGAACTTTGGAAATAGGCCCAAAGGCTACAAAACTTTAGCTGGAAGCTGAAAGAAAGTCACCTTTATCTCTACCCATGGGCGCCCGCAGGGGGAGTTCGGAAACATATTGATTGTGGAATCAAAATGACGTAAAGCCAAGTGATGAAAATATTCTCGCCGCCTATGTTTAACAGTGCGCGCTGTTACATAGCACGTTCACATTAGAAAGGTGTTACGTCACTCCTTTACGCGGTCGTATTTAATATCGTAGTCCAGTGAAAATAGAATGGATTTGGCCTTACAAACATTACCATAAACAGTTGACTTCCTTCCTTTTATTCATCTCAGCCTCGCGGATATGGAACGTCAAGATACAGGTTACAGTAATTATTACAGCATAAGATGACACAAAATTACGACAAAATCGATAGGAAGTCATTAACAGAACAATCACATTTTCCTACCAAAAATGCTTGCACACTTTTTTTAATATAGTAGGATTTGATATGGAACAGGCTTCGTAACAACGCGCGCTGCTCAACATGGGCGGCGTGAAAATTTTGTCAAGGGCGTAATTTTGATTCCAGAATGCCAAAATAAACGCAGTACTAATGTACGGCGAATTTGATGCAAACTGTTTCATTGGTTAATCGTCCTCTAAACCAAAAAAGGATCAGTTTAATGAAGAAAAACATATTTTCTACCAATCCTCGATTTGTCTCTCTGCTTATATTACATTCCCCGGAGGGAAGATTTGAATGGAATGATGTCATAAATTTTATACTTTCAATGCTATGTATCATTCTCTAAAATGAAGTTGAACTCGTATGTTGTCTCACAAGTAAAAAGCAAATAATATACAGAAATCTGGACGTTATCAGTGTAGTTTTTCCAGATGATTTTTTTGCTCGATGAATGTTTTATGCTTACTTTGAGACATGCCTCAGAGATTGAACTTTCAAACTGCTTAAAGGCGAGATTAAAATTACTGAATATATTTTGAAACATAAAAAATGGTACTGTGTATTTATAGGCTGTGCAATGCAAGACTGAAAAAAGTGGCGTACAGTATTAAGCAAGGAAAATTCGCACCGAAATATTTTGGTTGTTCCTTTGACTAACAGATAGTACCTGAAGATAGTCGAAAAAGGGGTCAAAAAGATACTAGCGCCATCTGTGGAGGTTATCAAATTAAATGAAAGTCATGTTGATTGAAAAAAATGGACAAATAGTGGTGGTTATCCGACTATTATACATTAAAGTGAAAATGAACATGTAATTGACAAAATATTTACAACATATTCTTGCAATTTGCATGTTTAATTTTTTCGTATTTTTGATGTCAGTGCTTCAATCTGTATATGTTTTCAAAAACTGTTTTGCACAAATGGTACATGATTAACTTCGCTTGGTACTGTATTTCCCTAAAAGCAAGTGTGGTTGTGGGCGAAAATATCTCAACAAAATAACCTTTCTGCACTAGATACACTACTCAAAAAAATCCTGACTTTTGACAGATTGTGTTTTGGTGAAAAATGGTCGTATCCAGACCGTATCGAAATTTTAAAAACTGGATATTGCAGCTGATTAAATGATCCGTATGTTGGCCGAACAGAGAAAAAAATTGTTCTAAGCCTATGGTCTAAAAAGAAGGCAAAAAATTCCTCACACACTCTGTGTATTGCATGAGAACCGTTGCTCCTAAAATGCAAGCTTAAAGATGCCTTTTTTGATATATATATATATATAGATACGGCCATGTTTTTTTTAATTACAGCCTATCAAAGATTACCGTAAAAACCGTAAAATTAATTTTAATATCGTTTGTTCACAACCACAGCTCACGAAAACTGGTATTTAGCTGTGAAGAATGCATGAAGGAAGTATAAAATTTGAGACAACCTGACACCTGTGTTAGCACAAATGGCCTGAATCAGTATTGTTATTGTATAAACAATTTCGAATTTGAATCTCAAACAAGCTTTTACGTAGATCTGATTCTGATGTAAACCTACTGATTTAGGGATAGTTTGAAATGTAGCACAATTTTTTTCATCGGATCCTGTAAGGTAAACCAAGCAAATCCGAGAAGCTAGAAGATGGTTCAAAAAAATGTTCCGCACACTACGAAACGAACGTTTGGTTTGCTTGCTTTACCGAGCGAAAAATTAAGACATAATACTAAGACGCACCTTGTACTATTCGCATATATTTTGTGTTAATTTTTTTGATTATTTATTTTTCAGTTATGTATCTTTCAAAGTTTTTACATGAGCTTGTATCTCCGTTTTAATGTAATTGTGTTAATAAAATACTTCAAAGTGTATCTGGTGTTCTGTGATCGATCCCTTTTGTATACCAAAGCAGCCGAGAAAAAATGTGAATCACCTACATACCGTATGCGTTTTAAAATTATCAAAGTGTTGCCAGCCTCCGCATGAACACCGTATTAAAGAAGCGTTTCCGAAAAAATATACTTCATTTTGAGGCAACGATCCATATTCTTTAAAATTACAAAAAGCATGTGTGACATAGAAAATTTAACACCGACTTTCGATAGTTCCTTCAGGCAAGTAGGCGGCGCAACTATCTGACAGACGTCAACGGTGATGCCATTGTTTAACGTGCAGCTCGCACTTCTTCAGTCTTATGTGTTTTGTGATCCGGACGCTTGACGTTCACGTAGGCGCGCAAGAAAGATTGGTAGGGGAATAACTTCCGACCAATGACGGCACAGCACGACCTTTAGCGGTACCGGCGTACGCTGCGTCGCTGCGAGATCGACTTCAGTTTTCGGCCGGCGCTCGGCGCGTCTGGACGACGTTGCGTCGGGATCTCCGTCCAACGCTTTGCTTCGTCGGTTAAGCTACTTGTTGGTGTAGTGTGCCTTTGTCGGTAATTCCCCGCGGTGTGGTGATTGTGTGTGATCATCAATTGTGAGTGAGGCTTCACGTTGGATATTGGATATTCTTCCAGGGAAAACAATGTCTTGACAGCGAACTAGGTAGGTTATCAATCCTCATCTACTTTTGTGTTTTGAGCTCATAATGTCTTGAGAATACTGAATGTGAATAAACAGCTATAACGCAATTCCCAATCAATAATATTAACAACAATAAAGTATCAAAAGGTGCTAACAAACAAGGTAGTAAATTCAACATGAACAATATAGGCTGCTGTGAATATAGTAATTGAAGACATAGACAACGTCTTGTATGCAAGCCTATATAAAGATACAACATAGATATAGTGCAATGAATAGCAAATCTTGAAAATTCAAGCTCTTAAAAATATCGGTTGTATGTAGGTCTTCTTTTGCAAAAGATCGGAAATATATTCGTGACAAATAATTTATATTGTAAAATATTAACTAAGCGCATTTATTTTATCATTATTATTCTCGATACCAATGCTTGAAGCACTGTTTAGAGAATCGTGTGTTATGACTTTGAAGTTGAGTCATTAATTTTCAGATAATGATTGTAGAAGGAAGATAAACCAAAATATGTGTGTAAAAATAAAAAAAAATGTACCTTGTTTTATAAAGTATCCTCCCGACAAGTATTTCAGTGCGGACCTGTATTTGATCGTGAGGTCTTGGAGCACCGGCATGCCGTCCCCATGTGAGGTCTTAAGTCACCTGATTCACGAGCCCGTTGTACTACATTAACAAAGGCACGAGGGGTTGGTTGCACTCGATTGGGAAACCGATCCGCATAAACATGTGCCATTTTTTATTTCGTTTGAGCCACGCAACAGACACCACTATTCACTCACGCGTTACCGACTGACACTGACCGTATACAACTGAATGAAATAATTGTAAAAACATCGTTCCAAATTCTTTCGCTTTTTTGTTTCCGATGCGATGAACCGATAAGGCGGATTATATCCGTTGTTGCAAAACACGAGCACATAATATTATTATTGAGACAGGGCAGTACTCAAACTTCCAAAGGGCTATAACTTTGTTACTTTAATTTTACCAGAAAAATGGTAAAGGAAAAAAACATTTCTTTTGATCAGATCTACTCACTGTTAAAATAAATGACTCAACTTCGAAGTCAACCTGTATACAGCTGTAATACTTATTTTGTAATATTAACGTTTTCAAAAAAAAGTTTATTAACAAACATATTATAGTCTTTGTTTTGGTCAATTATTGCTACAGGTAGATTGTTGTGAGCCTTGGAAGCCTGAGATATGGGGTTATTTGAACATAAAGTAGTTTCATTTCAAAGTTTTCGTTACTACCTACTATCTTAAAATATTGTTGCTCAATTGTTGATAATGCGAGGCGCTGATGAGTATTCCAATGCGCGTCATTAACAGTTAAATAGCAGCGCTTCAAGTTCAAAATACAGTATGAGAAGGTTTGAAGTTGAACATGTTTTGGATTTTCCAGATGTTTAATCGCTTGTAACTCGGAAACTTTTGAGCCAAAAAACCTAAAAACACCTCCCTCCTATGATTCATTAAAAAATCGAGTTGGAAAATTACTACCACACTAACATGTAAAGAAAAACTTACAAGAAAGTGAGATTAGTGCTCGTCAACACCGATTGTATTAAATCTTTATATCCTGTTATCTCTCGTATAGAAAGTTCACGAAGTGGTATTTTTTTGGCAGTATGTTCATTAAAAAATCAAAGACTAATACCTAAGTCTATTCGAAGGCTACTTTGTCCTTAAATCATTTTCGAAAAATAACAAAATGCTATCATACGGTTGGAAGCGTTGAAAGTATAGACACTCGGAATAGGCATATAAAACATACGCTCCAGGAAAATCGTTTGCGTCAGATTGGTAGGAAATAGTTAGGGAAATTTCTTTGGGCACTCTGCGATGTGGGGGCACGTCGAGGGACACGAACAACTCTTCATGATGTCCTTGCAAATTGGATATTTCAGGAATGGCGATGATAACGATATACTTATTATAACTTTATTGGTATTTACTATTTCTATTAGGTGCATATTTTTTGAACATATCTATTTTCAGCTAAAATGTGATTACAACCATGGTTTTTTCGTATTTTACAGAGCTACTGTCCTAAAACTTTCAGGTTTTTTTTTCAAAATCATAGCCCAAATACTTCATCAGTCTTTGAACTTCAAGAATGGTACAAGTTATAGACACTCCCGAGCATGATATAATGACAAAAGATGATAATGATCTGTGTAGACAGCTGCTTACAGGGTAAGTATTGGAGAGTGTGGCATATGGCATCAAGACAGTTGGTTTGAACTTCACGAACCACTCAAGTATAGATAGAACTGTTGATGATCTTGGAAACGTTCTCAAAGATATATCTTCAGAACTTACCTTAAGAAGGCCAACAGGTTTCCACTCAAACTTATGCTATTACCCATGAAATGCAGAGTCAACATTCTTGATGTTTCAAAACAAGCAGAGGTATTTATAAATCATGTGAATTCTCTTTGCAGATAAGTCTGTGAATAGCAGTGGTGTGGTCTACTGTCAATAATATATTGATGAAGCTTTGTATGTGTACATTTGAGGTATCGAATCATTCTAGTAGATAAAACTTTTTCAAAAACCTTTGCTACACTGGATATTATTGATATTGGTCTATAGTTGTTAACATCTGTTTTTGTTCCTGATTTATGTATCGGTATTATATTACCTTTTTTTAAAATTGAGGGATATATGCCAGATTCAAAGCATTTGTTTATTAGGTAAGTGAGTGGTTCTGTTATGTCCTCGGCTATAATTTTCAAATTAGCTGGTAATATATCAAAAGATAATGTTTAGTTGTTTGTTTTTGGTTTTTATTTTAATAAAAATTGCTTTGACGTTCCGAGTTGTTTTCTTCACCTCATCGTCTAACATTTGTGTCATAATCTATATCAATTTTTGGTATGGACATTCAGGGAAATTTTGTAGGGGGTAGCCAAAATTCAAAAGTCGATCTGAACTTTTTTATATAAACTATAAAATATTAAACCATCAAGAAATTTTCTGACACAATCGTCCCCTTTGCTGGACATAAGATTCTTTGCTTGTAAGTAAATTAATCAAATCCTGTATATCTTAAAAAAGTATAACAAGAACTTTAATAAAAATATATTTTAGCTCTATCTGACAAGAAGCTTCTGAAAATTCTCACGAAGTGACCTGTGTGCGTTCTCCAATTTTTTCCAAAGTAACTTGATAAGCTACCACAAATATTGAAACAGCACATGATCGGCAATGAATATGGGCTGATACACCGGAATTTTCAATTCGGATATACCTAAACTTTACATACAATGCTCATTCAACAACACGCTGATTCCGTTTTCTTCCTCTCCTGTAAAATTTACTAAACGTTGGTTAGGACAATTCGTGAGAAAGCCGGCGATATGATCAGAGAAACAAGAGTTGATGCAGCCACGACATGAGCAAATTTCCAGTTTTCTGGGAAGGTGCCGGATTCGTAAGGTATCTGAAAGAGACGCGGAAGCACCAACAAGCACACGTCTTCAATTCAACAGCAGGAATCAAGTCCGGACCAGAAGCTGTGTAGATGTCGAACTTCACAGAAACATGTAAAAATCCCACACTTTTTTATGTTACCCTAAAAGGGCAAATAAAAATAAAACACCATACGATTTAAAGGAATAAGCCATATATTGTAGTACGTACCTGAAATTAACATCACAGCAATCTAAAATGGTAATTTTCAGATGCACATTTATAAACATTGTAAGAGGCTCAACTGCTTCACATTTGTTGTATATCTAATATTTTGAATAAAAACTATTATGGTTCCTAACATGAAAAATACTTAAAAGACACTGCCATAGAGTATCTGCTGTTTGAAAACAAGGCGAAATCGACTCGAAATATGGAAAAAACTTAAAGCTACGAAATAGCGAGTCATTTGGTAGAAAAAATGGAACGCAGTTATACCCGAACGTATATTAAAGCAAACGACATAAAAACGTAAAATTAAAAAATACTAAATGTACAATTTGGTTTCAGATAATGAATTCCTCAAGTCATCGTTGTGTAAGTCTGTCAGGTCTGGTAACCCAGAAAAAAAAGGAAGGAAAGCAGAGAAGGAAGAACGAGAGCAAAGGAGAAGAAGAGAATCTTTTAGGATATGCAGCGTTGTTAAAATCACTTCACAGATTTTGATATGGTCTAAAAATATTCGATTTTTTCTAAAGATTTTGTCAAAATGCTCCAATTTTGGTTGTTCTAAGTTACGGTGCGAGCCGCGGCCTTTTGTGCTTGCGAACTTGCTCGACTGTGTAGTCCACTGACTCACGCAACAGAGGGATGAATTCCTATCTGCGTTACAGTGAGCATATAAAGCGAACTTTACTAAATTGATAGTGGTTGTATGGGGCTGCAAGACTTGACTTATTTTCTGAAAAACGACACGTGGGAGCATAAAATAGCGTTTATACACGGTGAGTTTGTAGAAAGAAGAAATCATTATCTAAAACCAACTGTCGAAATATTGTAAATGAAACTATAGATATATAGCCACGATTTTCTTAAGAGTGACTGATTTTCTGCATGTGGGGCATTTTCTTGAAATCTTGGCTACTGCCTTGATGCAAGATAGACAGAAAATATGGCCGCAATGAGTTGTCGCGGCTTGGATTGAACCACCGAGAACTTCCAAACAAACTGGACATGTTGGAACCTGGAAGAAAAATCATGTAGTGGAGCGTCCGTTACAGTGGGCGAAAAAAGTATTGGCACAATCTATTTATTTCTTGAATATCAATAAAGAAAATATGTACTTTTTTACTACTAAATTTATTCGAGAGCCAACATCCAAATAGTCATTTTTGATGGCAATAGGTAAAATATAACAAAAGAATAATAATAGGAATCATGAAGTTCAAGGGTAAAACATTATTTTCTACTTTTTACTTCAATTGTCCATTAAAATGTGTTTTCTTAGTTTTTTGAACAATAATTTATTTTCTATTTCAAAATGACTACAAAAGTATTCAAAATCAATAGCTTGGATTTTTGGTAATGTTATTCCAATTTTTTTTAAATTTTCAAATTTTTTTAAAAACTTCCAAAAATTGTTCAAAACTTCAAAATTTCCAAATCTTGATATTATTTTACTAATTTCAGAATTTGCCAAATTTACAAATGCAAACTTTTTCGAATATCAAAAAAAATATTTAAATTTTCAAATTTTAATTTTATAAGCTAGTTATTTTACTGAATTTTCAGTCTCAAAATGACAACAAAAATACTTAAAATCAAGAGCTTGGATTTTTGGTAATATTCCAAATTTCAAAATTTTCAAATATTTTTCAAAATTCTCAAAAAGTTTTCAAAACTTTAAAATTTTATCCAAAATTTCCAAGTCTTGACATTATTTTACAATTTGAGAATTTACCAAATTTACAAATGCAAACTTCCAAATTTCAAAAAAAAAATATTTTCAACTTTGAATTTTTTAAGCTGAATTATTTTCTGAATTTTCCGTCTCAAAATGACAACAAAAGTACTGATAATCAAAAGCTTCGATTTTTGGTACTTTATTACAATTTTTTTCAAATTTCGAAATTTTTAAATTTTTTTCAAGATATTCAAGAAATTTTCAAAATTTTCAAATCTTGATATTATTTTACAAATTCCAGAATTTACCAAATTTTCAAATCCAAACTTTTTTCCAAATTGCAAAAAGCAATTTTTTTAAATTTTCAAATTCGAATTTTTTAAGCTATAATTTATTTTCTCAATTTTCAGTCTCAAAAAGGCAACAAAAGTCCTGATAATCAACAGCTTCGATTTTTGGTAATATTATTGCAAACTTTTTCAAATTTCAAAATATATCAATTTTTTTTTGAAAATTCCCAAATCTTGACATTATTTTGCAAATTTCAGATTTTTCAGATTATTTTCCAAATTTTAAAATCAAAATTTCATAATACAAATTTTCTAATTCAGATTTTTCCCAAAATTATTGTACATATTGTCATAGATTGGTCTTGAACTCCGTGCAAATTTGAGTTAATTAGGTTTCTTGGAATTTGTGATTATTAGATTGAGCTAATAAAAGCATGTTAAAAAAAATGCACTTACCCTCCAGAAAATAAGGGATTTTTTTAATTTTTACCATTCTTCCGAAAAAAATCTCATAAATACCTACATTCACTCAAGATCCACATATGTAATTTTGTTAATTTTTAGTTCAACAAGAATCACATTATTCTTCAAACACTAAAGCATATTCATCGATCTATCAATTTATACCACCTACCTCTACAGTTTTTGGTGGCGCAACATTTTCAACTTTCTCTGGTTCCTTCTTAGGCTCCTCCTTCTTCTTCTTTGTTCCAGTTTTCTCGTACACCTCTTTCATGATTGCGTCCACGTTGCTAAGCAATTCTTCCGTCTTGGCTTTCCAGTCTTCAATGCTGTCTGACACAGGAGTCTTCACCGGGGACGCATCTGTACAATCTAAAATATCATCTATCACTTCTAATAGCTCATCTTTGGGCACGGTTTCTGGTGCAGCCGGAGCTAGAAAAATAAAGACATATTCTTCTGTTTGTTTTCTTTGCTATTTTGGTTAGTCTTTGCTTAGGATTGCCCTGTAAATGGTTTCCTTAACTGTTAAACGCTATTTATTTATTATTTATAAGAACTCGATAACAACATTACCTGTACTTTCTGTGGTGGTTGTTTTCTGTACGTCAGGACCAGTAGACGTTGATGGCAAAACATCATCATCAGAGTCTGTCAGCACATAAAAGCTCTTTGAAAATCTCGATTGTGATGCCGGTTTAGCCTGTAAAAAGTTTATATGCATAGTTCCTACATTTGATACAGTCTTTCGTTAGAAATTATACAAGTAGTATCATTTACTTCTAAGGTGACTTGGCTACAATGTGGTGATAAAAATTGTATTTTAACGGCTAAATTGATGATAATTTGATCAAATTTTTAAATTCTCAATTTCAATACTCACTGCTTGTGGCGGTGGCGGTGCCGCATCTTCATTATCAGAAACAAGAACAATGGATGATTTGAAGTGGCTATTCACTCTGTTACGCACCCTCTCGTAATATTCAGTATCAATTGGATCGGGATCAGTGGACGCCACAGAAGCATGTCTACTCCCCATTGTGTTTGATCTCGTTGAGGTGCTTGCACTTGTACGACATCTACCTCTCGATGCCCTGCGATTTAAAATTATTTATGCATGGTGTAAACGTTATTATTGAAATGGGGAAACAAGTCGAAAAGTTCATATGACCCATGGTCCAACGGTCAATAGATTTGTGTCTAAATTGGCTTTATAGTTTACAACTTTAAGTGCCTTATATCGACCACAATCTTACTAATTTTCATAATCTAATCTAAAACGTTTTGAAATTGGGTAATTAACAAATAAATGGCATTAAGTTTTTCTAAGAGATACATGACAACAGCGCGTCGGTTTTTCATCACTCTTATCGAACCGGCAATCGATCGCAAACGGCAACAGGGGTTAGTTATCGTTTTGCATAGATAAATTACTTTATCG
Source organism: Acanthoscelides obtectus (assembly GCA_963669975.1). NCBI lineage: Eukaryota > Metazoa > Arthropoda > Insecta > Coleoptera > Chrysomelidae > Acanthoscelides > Acanthoscelides obtectus. The sequence goes on from CAVLJG010000010.1 coordinate 7,325,424, forward strand.
GTTATTTGTTATTTGATCTTTTTAAATAGATATTTTGTCAGGCTCAGAATGATATGATAACGATCTAGGTCTGGGTTGAAGATATTGCAGGAGGCATTAAACGATTTTGCTATCAGGATTTGAGAGGTATACAGGGTGTTTCAGTTTATTGTTGCATAACTTTAAGATTCGATAGAACTTTTAGAACTAATGCATAAAGTCTATATAAACATGGGTCGAAAAATGCGTGGCTTCCGAAACAGAGGGTGTTTAAATTTACTTTTTAAAATAGTTTTTTTTAAATATTTCCAACAATATTTGATGTATAACAGTGAAAATTGGTATACAAGGCTTTTTTGGTACGATACAACGAACCATGAGCGTAGTTTTACTGTAACCGCTAGATTGCGCTCTCTACTGTACCTGTAGTGTATTAAAATGACCAAAAATTTTTCTTAGTGCAATTTTTTGCTTTTTGAATAAAAAAACTGATTCTTCGCACTTTTCTGCATAAAAAAGCACTCCTGTGAGTTTTCGTTATAGTTAGCCGTTTTTGAGACATTTCGATTTTTAAGGTTCGATGCATTTTTAATTATTTATGGGAAAATAATATTTTTTTTACATTTTCGATTTGGGCATTACAAGTAATTAAGATGATCGTTTAGATTGTGTTTTTAAACACAGCAATAATTCCTAACTCCAAATAAACACAAAAAAACAATATTAATTTGTTTAATTTTCCAATATTATTTTTAACAAATTAAATTAATTATTTACAACTAAAATGCTATTGGATAGTTACGACAATCATACAAAATCTAAAGTAGTTGCTCGAAATGTAAACCCAATTATTCAATACACAATAAGGCCTTATTTCATCACATGCATTCCTGATTCTGTCTATTAGCATATCCCTTGTGGTTACGGGAGCCTGGTACACTTTTTCTTTTCGAAATCCCCACACAAAGAAATCTAATGGATTTAGGTCAGGGGATCGTGGAGGCCAGGCGACTGGTGTATTTCGGAAGCCATGCATTTTTCGACCCATGTTTATATAGACTTTATGCATTAATTTTAAAAGTTCTATCGAATCTTAAAGTTATGCAACAATAAACTGAAACACCCTGTATGTCTGCCAAAAACTGAACAATGCCTATTTTGCTATTCTCAAAATAAAACCAGGATGGTCTGTTAAGCATATACTATATTTGTTTACATGATATTTAAATGGTATTTTTCAAAAGAAAATAGCTAGGATTATGTGGTTGAAACTATATGATGCAGGTGAACTGTTAAAGAACACAGAATTCTTACACTTTCACTCTTGCGAAAGGGAAATGAGGGGAAGTGTAATGTTAAACTGGAATTATAATAAGGAACTTTAGGATTTAGGATATTTCCTCAAAAATTAAAAAGAATACGCTTAAGCAAGGGTAAAAAAGCATTTCCAAAGGATTAAAACGTGATATAACACTTTGCTAAACTTGAGACGGAAGTAGGAAAAAACTGAAAGCAAAGAGGGTCATGTTTTGAAAAGTAGCATTTTGTCAAGAAATTTTTAGGAAAATCAAAACTTATATAAGGAAGGATTTGTACTGCGTGAACATCATGTTCTGGAAGTTAATAATTAAGCGTCTATGTCTGAACCAAGTCTCTTTCAACCTCTTCCTTGAGATCATTCCACAAGTTGCTATCCGAATAGTATCTTCTGCAAAGCATATGAGGTTGGATTTCAGCAGAGGAGCAGCAGGCCACAACGAGTTAAATGCACATGGACAACACAAACTATGAACAGTAACCTTAAGACTATTATGAAATTGCCTATACCTTGGCGCAGTAGAAGACTTCTTCCTCTTGGCTGGGGTCCTGCCCCTAGACGGTTTGGATATGCTCGCGATATTTCTCGCAATTTGTAGAAAAATATCCATTGTATAATTTCTTTCCGCATCGTCGTCGGAGTCATCATCTTCGTCGTAGTTTACAGAGCGTGTGGCACGACGTCTCCTTCTGCTCATTATTTTTGGTTCTTTTTGAAAACGCTTTTTAGGACAATAAAATTTCCGACAAATACCACTAAACCACTCAAGAATTTATAAAGTCAAAATCAAACCACAGAACACAGAACGACTGTAACGGTATGTTTATATCGAGATACAGAATGCGATATTGAAAATATCGACCTTTTTAACATCTCTAATTAAGTAGTTCGACAAGAAGTCAATAGATGCTGCGAGCATTGCGTCATCGCTGCTACGACATCTAGTACAAGATCACCGAACTAACACTATGTATTGTCTAAAGTTTTATAATATTTTTGCCTAGATTAAGACGATCGGCAATAGGTAGCGATACCATCACAGATTGTAGCGACATCTAGGGAGCCGAAAATGAACTTGCTCCGTTTCGCAAAAACATTCCTGTGTGTTAAATACGAGGGTGGTCCCAGAAGTACGCGGCTTGACCTAGAGATAACGATAGTTGTTAGAAAAATATCATTGTATTAGAAAGTATGCAACCTATAAAGCATATGTGTCAAGTTTGAATACGCCACGATGTTTAGTATTTGTTTGGCAGACATCAATATTGAACGTTTTCAGTGAAAATGTTATGTGGTACAATACTTTTATTTCAAATGCCTCAGCCCAACCAATATAAATGCTGAACTGGATTCGACTCTGGGTGAGACTGCACCTTCGTTTACAACAGTAACATATTGGGTAGCAGAGTTTAGACAAGGCCGTATGAGCTGCCAAGACGAGCATCGCAGTGGTCGACCAAATGTGGTGATGACTCCAGAAATGGTGAAAAAAATTCACTGAATGATCGTCGGCTGAAAGTGCGCGAGCTAGCAAACCTAGTAAACATTTCAAAAAGTGTGGTTCATCGCATATTTTCTGAAAATTTGGACATGAGAAAGCTGGGTGCCGCGACTGCTCACAATCGAGCAAAAACAGTGTCGTGAAGATGTTTCAATTGAGCGTTTAGCGAAGTTATACAGCAACAAAGCAGAATTTTCGCGTCGTTTCATAACCATGGGTGGAACATGGGTCTATTACTTCACACCCGAGACGAAAGAACAATCAAAACAATGTACTCAAAAGGGACAACCGGCTCCAAAGAAGGCGAAGTCCGTTTCATCTGCAGGCGTCGGGTTTTTGGGATGCGCGTGGTATAATTTTCATTGACTATCTTGATAAAAGTAAAAGTATCAACGGCGAGTATTATGCGAACTTATTGCAACGTTTGAGCGATGACATCGAGCAAAAACGGCCGCATTTGGTTAAGAAGAAAGTGTTGTTTCATCAAGACAATGCACCAGCTCGCAAATCCGTTATCGCAATGGCCAAAATTAACGAATTAAAGTTTGAATTGCTACCTCATGCACCCTATTCACCAGATTTAGCCGCCTCGGATTATTTTCTGTTTCCAAACTTGAAAAAATGGCTCAATGGTCAAAGATTTTCAAACGATGAAGAAGTGATGTCGGCAGTTAATGGCTATTTTGAGGAGCAAGACAGTTCTTATTATAAAAAGGGTACCGAACTTATTGAACATCGCTGGGAAAAGTGTATAGAGCTAGATTATCTTGAAAAATAAATACTTTTTTTTACAAAAATTTTGGGACCACCTTCGTATTTGAAGTAAACTAAATAAAACTTGATTTTTGGAATCTGAATTGAAAATCAACAAACGCTAGCACAAACCAATAATTACCAAACTTGTGCATGATTTCCAAATAAATCCATTCACCAATAGTTCGGCCTGCAAAAATCAAAGCTCCGACAATTTTGGCCTTACAAAGGTGAATCGCGTAACAATGAGCTAATCTCGAAATACTCTTCAGGGTCTTATAGAGAAAGCATTAAACTTCAATTTAGATGGCGACCCAAAAAATTATACTTTTTTGTATTGCAATTGTATACACCGATTGTTACGCCAATGGTCAATTGGCGCGCGCGCCACTGTGTACCAGCCACAACCACTGCGCAAGCGCTGCCTGGCAGTTTTTGAATCTCAGCCAATGGGGACGGAGACGCGGGGACATCGAAACGCCGAGACCAGGACAACAGGTGTCGACAGAACGCGTACCATTTTGTACAAGAAAAATTTGTACAGTGCACTCTACAAATTGCAACAACCTTTCTACAAGACTGGAACGGATGGGTCCTTGCCGCACATAACACCGATTTTTAGGGTTTTCTAAATATGTATTAAATCGTTTGTCACTCGAAAATGGTCACCTTTAGGGAAGAGGTCTTTTATGACCAGAATGGTGCAGAAAATCTGAAAAAAAGTCGTCCAGGCAAACAATGACGAACTTATAAGTAGTAATAAAGCAAGCATTCTTTCATAAAAAATCACTTTATTAGCACAATACATTTTGTTCTGTACAACTGCTCACATATATTCGTATCATACAAGATAATAGAAAAATTATATATTACAACTTGAAATTTTTTAGTCTAAATCGTAAAAATTTGACGAATCTATGCTAGGTGCCCATTCGCTGTTTCAGTTTCCTAAGGAATTCTTTCGCCTGTTTGTCGCCTTGTCTGTACTCCAAGGCCTTTATGCTGTCTAAACACATACCTGAAAAAAATGGTTGTTAATAAGAAATCATCAATAGCACAATGAATAGGAATATGAAATAGAAACAAGACCGATCCCTGGGGAATACCCCTGTTGCACGTGAATGCCCGTTGAGCAACTAATATTAAAACATACAAAAACCGTTACTGGGGTCGTCGTGCATTTTTTATTTGGAGAAACAAGGAAGCATGAGCTGTTCTTACTTTTATCGGTCGGTCTCGCCAGTTGCAGATGTATTTGGGGCATCACGCCGATCGACTGTGACGTATCTTCAATGTCCTTGAAAGGAAGATACGCCTCTCCAATATACTGATTGTTGTATCCTAACAAATCTTTGTCTTTTACGCTGAACAATATCAGTGCGTCTTCGAGTTCTCTTTGTTCAGGCGTCAACTTTCTGAAATAAAAGAAACGCCTGTTGACAATTTCTATTTTTGTTGCAAACGAATGATACACTTGGGTGATTTGTGGAGCTGACTTCTGATTCTATCACGGTCAAGAAAAGTAGATTGTCTCTGTATTTCCCACGATTTTTTTTACGAGTAACGTGAAAGAATAAGACAACTAAGTAGTGTTTTACTTACAAGACGAATGTTTCATCAAAGAGCGGGAACTGAGTCCTATTGTGCGTCTTGGTTTTAGGTTTCTCTATATTGGTGAACTTAGCTTCTGGTAAGAGATGTATCCTGACAAAAGCATCACAAGTACCTAAAATATAATTACTTACGTCAGAATGCTGTTAATCAGCATAAACAACAAAAATCTGAAACTTTGTTGTATAAGAAAATCACTGTTTAGATGTAACTTTTAGGATTATCTGTTATTAAGAAAAATACCATTACTTTTTTGTTGTTTGTACTTGACTTATAGAATTACTTTTTTTTGTAAATTATGAAATACATTTTCAATATTTGATCAATGTGACTTACCGTTAGAGTCCATGGGCAACAAGTTTCTTGCATTCATAACCTCTATCGTTAACGTATTTTCCTCAAATTTTGTTTTGATCGAAATCTCACCTAATTGCGAATCTTTTACTTTTTCGAACTCCTTGGCTAACTCTAAATGTACCTGCAAAGAAGCGTTTCGAAATATATTATTTATCAGTTTAGTTAATAAAGTGGCGTCAAGTAGATTGACTCTAAGTGTGGGGAGCACCAAGCAAAGGAACACAAAACTAAGGGCCACTTTTACAGTTGACCCTTGAAGGCCGAGTGTCGATTGAGGGGGTTTTCAGGTCTTTCAAAATTTCTAAGAGCTTTGGATATATTGAAAAGCTTGAAAATTGAAAATTTTAATACTCGAGAAGGAAAAATTGAAAATTTTGAAATTCTTGATAATTGAGAAAATCTCAAAAATTCGGAAAATTTGAATTCTACTTAGCAAAAAAGATGAAAATTTTATGAAGTTTTATAAAAATTTTGAAAATTCTGAATAATTTGAAAATTGGAAATTTGGAAAAATTTGAGAGTTGAGAAAGTGTAGATAAAATTTTCGAAAATTGAACGTTTTTGAAATCTGAGAATTAAGAAAGAACTGAAAACTGAAAATCTTGATTATTGTGAAAATTGTGAAAATATTGATAAGAATTTTGTAAATTGAAAATTTTTAAAATCCGAGAATTGAGTATTGAAAACTTTGATGGTTGTGAAAATCTTTGAATTTCTGAAAATTTATATATGCAGGAATATTGAATTTTGCGAAAATATTCAACTTTATCTAGAAATTTGGAAATTTTGGAAAATTGGAATTTTTAAAAAAAATTTGAAAATTGTGAAAATCTCAAAAATTCTGAAAATTTGAATACTGAATTTTGAAAAATGTTGAAAATTCCATCAAAATTTTGAATATTGTGAAATTGTATATTTTTAAAAACTTGAGAGTATTGATAAAAATTCTGAAAATTGTAAAATTCGTGAATTAATCTCGGAAATTCTGAAAATTTGAATAATGAATTTTGCAAAAATGTTCATCTTTATCTAAAAATTTGGAATATTTTGAAAATTGGAAATTTTGAAAAATTCGCGAATCTAAGATACAAATTAAAAACGGAAAATCTTGATTATTGTAATAATTGTGAAAATCTCCAAAAGTCTGAAAATTCAAATATTGAATTTTGTGAAAATATTGAAAATTAAATGAAAATTTCGAAAATTCGGGAAATTTTGCAAAATTTGAGAAATATTCAAGAAAAAATTGAAAACTGAAAATCTTGACACATTATTGTGAAAATTGTGATAATCTCAAAAATTCTGAAAATTTGAATATTGAATTTTGCCAAAATGTTGAAAATTTTATCAAAATTTTGAATATTGTGAAATTGTAAATTTTGAAAAACTTGAGAGTATTGATAAAAATTCTGTAAATTGAAAAATTGTAAAATTCGTGAATTAATCTTGGAAATTCTGAAAATTTGAATAATGAATTTTGCAAAAATGTTCAACTTTACCTAAAAATTTGGAATATTTTGAAAATTGGAAATTTTGAAAAATTCGAGAACCAAGATAGAAATTAAATACTGAAAAATCTTGATTATTGTAATAATTGTGAAAATCTCCAAAATTCTGAAAATTCAAATATTGAACTTTGTGAAAATATTGAAAATTAAATGAAAATTTCGAAAATTCAGAAAATTTTGAAAAATTTGAGAGATATTCAAGAAAAAATGAAAACTGAAAATCGATACATAATTGTGAAAATCTCAAAAATTCTGAAAATTTGAATACTGAATTTTGAAAAATGTTGAAAATTCCATCAAAATTTTGAATATTGTGAAATTGTAAATTTTGAAAAACTTGAGAGTATTGATAAAAATTCTGAAAATTGAAAAATTGTAAAATTCGTGAATTAATCTCGGAAATTCTGAAAATTTGAATAATGAATTTTGCAAAAATGTTCAACTTTATCTAAAAATTTGGAATATTTTGAAAATTGGATATTTTGAAAAATTCGAGAAACGAAAATAGAAATTAAAAACTGAAAATCTTGATTATTGTAATAATTGTGAAAATCTCCAAAATTCTGAAAATTTGTATATTGAATTTTGTGAAAATATTGAAAATTAAATGAAAATTTCGAAAATTCAGAAAATTTTGAAAAATTTGAGAAATATTCAAGAAAAAATTGAAAACTGAAAATCTTGATACATAATTGTGAAAATTGTAAAAATCTCAAAAATTCTGAAAATTTGAATATTGAATTTTGCAAAAATTTTCAACTTTACTGGATCAATTTCAAAACCCTCAAATAGTAAAGACATCAACATGTAAAAAAAATACCCTGAAGTTGTTTTTTCGTGTGAAATTGTAAATTTTTTAAATTTGAGAACCAAAAAAATATTGAAAACTGAAAATCGTGATAATTGTGAGAATATCGAAAATACTGAAAATTTGAATACTGAATTTTGCAAAAATTTTCAACTTTACTGGATCAATTTCAAAACCCTCAAATAGTAAAGACATCAACATGTAAAAAAAATACCCTGAAGTTGTTTTTTCGTTTACCTCATGTATGAGCTCTGCAGTTTCCAGTCCGTTGAGCCTCAATATTTGTTCTGTTCTTCTCAGTTCATCACAGTCATTATCACAGTTTTGCGGGTTTTTGAAGGATCCAGTCATCAGTTTGAGGGTTTTTCGAAGATTTGCGAAAAACGCTGGAGGTCTCCGTTTCTACAAAATAAAAATATTACTAAATTAAGAGTAACCTACTCACTACAAGCGAAAACGTTTGTCTTAATTTCAAATCTTATCATTCATTTTTGGAATATTTTTTTTTTGATGATGATTCTACTCGAAACACCCTGTATCGTTTAGATTTTTTATTTTTCCCCCGTTTCTGTATCGCTTACCTCAATATTGGATTGTATGATTTCCCCCAAAGTTCCATTGAGCATCTCCCATACAACTTCCAATGTCCTGCTGAAGTTTTCCTCGTTCAACTCCCGATGCAAAGTGCCCAAATTGTTATCGACGTACATCATCAGACGATCGCAACTGTTGCTGTCTTGATCACCTAACTCGGCGCCCTCGATGAGCAGTCTTTTCATTGCTGGTGCCATCTGAAGAAAAAAAAATGTCGTCAAGTAGTGTGACTCACTTCCTGCGCCTTCGTCGGAGACGTCAAAGAAAAGGGAGGCATCAAGAGCCCTTAAGAAGAGTACCTTGATGAGAAGAGACTTGTTGAAAAAGAGTTGAGTGATTTTTTTTTGGAATTTGTATTTATCAAAAAAAAAAATCGAGTTTAGTTGATATTTGTGACGTACCTTATTGACAACAGTCTCCAATAATTCGATGATTTTGTTCCTAACTGTATCAATGGCGTTTGCTATCACGTTGTCCAAAGTATGTTGACATCTTTGGGCTTCCACAGGACTTTTCATTTCTCCTATTTTGTGTATAACACCATCCATCCCTGCAAAATAAAAAAATGTTTCAAATCTTAATCGCACCATTGAGATCTTGGAATGCTTAAGAGGTACAAAATTGGTTAAATATCCAGAGGTTTTCTGGGGGAAAAAAACTGGAGTTCTCCTGATTTTATATATATATTTTATATTGTATAATGACATACCCAGGTCTCTGGTGAACGGTTCCAAAGTCTCCCGAACATAATCAATATTATTGATCGCCAGACACCATTCAGCCGTGACTTCAAACTTTTTATCGTCCTGAGTATCGCCCATTCCCTCGACTCTAGCTGACATTTTGTCTGCATAGAAAACACAACATCTGCAGATGTCGTCGATTATTTTTGCTATGAAAGTGTAACAACTTTCAACGTCTGGCCAGTTTAGCTGCTCCCAGAATACTTTCACCTGAAAATTGAGAATAGACCTTTGTATATACAAGTAATTTGGATATTTGGAATTTTCGAAACTGCATAGGTTCTTGAATTTTCCAAAATTTTATAAAAATTTTCAACGTTCTCCAATTTTCTGAAGGTTTACAAGTTATCACAATTTTATATAATTCAAAGATTTTCAAATTTTTCACAATCTTCAAAACATTCTAAACATTTTCATAATATCCAAAACATCCAAAATTTGCAAGTTTTAAAAAATTTTCACAATCTTCAAATCGTCCAAAACTTTATCTATTTTTAAAATTTGCTAGGTTTTGAAAATTACCATGACATTTTTAAGGTTCTCAAAGTTTTCAAAACACAGTTTTTTGAAATGGCCAAAATATAAAAAATATTCAAAAACAAGTGAATGTCAGAAATGCTTCTTTACTTTTACATAAATTTGCAAAATTTTCGGAATTTTCAAAGTTCTCAAAATGTTCATGGAATTTTCAAAACTTTTTTAAGTTTTATGTTTCTTAAATTTCCGAAATTCTCAATTTTCTAAATTTCAGATTCGCCAAAACATCCAAGGTTCTCAAATTTTTCAAAACTCTCGGGTTTTTCAGAATGGCTGGAATAATCAGAATTTCATTAAAAACCTGAAGAATTTCGATGAAATAATCACAAAAAAAAATGTTTGAAATGCTTCTTTGTTTCAATGTAAAGTTTCCAAAATTTTGCTATTTTTGTAGTTCTCAAGGTGTTCATGGAATTTTCAAAACTTTCTATAGTTTCAATAGTTTAAGAATCTCTCACAACTTTTAAAATTCTTACACTCTTCAAAGCATCCACGATTTCCAAAATTTTCAAAATTTACAAGATTTTCCAAATTTTCACAATCTCTAAAACTTCCAAGATTTTCTGAATGTTTTAAATTCGCAGGATTTTTAAAGTTTCCTATCAAATTTTTAAGGTTCTCGAAGTTTTTAGGACCACCAAGGTTTTTCAAAATATTCAGAATTTTCTTAAAAACCTATATAATCAACAAAAAGTGAAAGTCTGTAACGCTTGTTTACTACGATATAAAGTTTTCAAAACTCGAAGTTTTGCAAATTTTCAAAAATTTCTAAACTCACAATTTCACATACTCCAAATTATCAAAGATTTCCAACATTGTCAAAATTTTCACAATATTCAAAACATCTTTGACTTTCAAAACTTCCAAGATATCCAGAATTTTCACAATCTTCGAAACCTTCAAGGTTTTTCTGAATTTTTAAACTTCAGAGCTTTCTAAGGTTCCGTCAATTTTTTTAGATTCTCAAAGTTTTCAGAACCCTCAAAATTTTTAAAAGGCCAAAGCTTTATCAAAGAATTTCAAAAAGGTGAATGTGGGAAATGATTCTTTTATTCAAATTTTCAGTTTCCATCGAATTTTTAAGGATCTCAGGATCAAGGTGATTTGCTTATATTTTTTATAAGAAGCACCCATTATAAACAAATAAAAATCAACTTGATCTATCTTATTTTTTACCTGGTAAAATATCGTCAAAGTATCAACAGCCGAAGAGCTATATTTGACATTACTGTCAACATGCACTAACTGATCCAATTCAACAGCCTTTTCTATCCTTTGCAACGCCTTGTAAACGGCAATATCCAACCATTGAGCAACTCCACCATGGAACCATTGATGGAAATTTTTTATGTGAAATGTATCGTAATCTGCTGGACAAAGCCCGATGCCTAAAGTAGCAAACCTATACAAAAAGAAAAATGATCTGTATACTCACGTATAGTTTGCGATTTATGGTTATCTTCTCATCAGAAAATTTGAGCAAAGCAAATACAGTGGAACCTATTTAAGTGGGCCCAGGATGTATGAGAATCGAGACGAGACGAATACCTCTGTTACTGGGAATTTTCATACCTCTCCCTTTAGACAAACTAACCTTTGAAGGGCAAGGTAGAGCTCAAACAGCGAAGTACCTTCAGCTAGTGGATCTGGAGAACCTTCTTGCTTCGTGAGATCATTGTACGAGGAATATTGCAGACTACGAAGGTTCTTGCAGATTTCTATGACGTCAGGTTCGCATAAGATGCAAATACGCGCTTGATAGAACACGTATAGGGCTTTGGCAAACTGGAAATTCACTATCCTGCAAAAAAGATTCGATTTATCCAATGCTGGACTGTTTTTGTGACCTTCTATTCTATTATCTGCTTCTGTAGTACACATTTAATGTCTATGGTTCAGCCTATGGCTAAAGCTAGGCTCTCAAGCTACGGTTCAAGCTATTGCTTAAGCTATGGTTCAAGCTATGGCTCAAGCTATAACTTAAGCTATGGTTCAGGCTATGGCTTAATCTATGGTTCAAACTAGGGCTTGAGATAGGCTCACAAGCTATGGTTCAAGCTGGACTCACAGCTATGCCTCAAGCTAAGGTTGAAGCTATGACTTAAGCTATGGCTTAAGATATGGTTTAGGCTGTGGCTTAAGCAATGGTTCAAGCTATGAATTGAGCTAGGCTCACAAGCTATGGTTCAAACTATGACTCAAGCTAGACTCACAAGCTATGGCTCAAGCTATGACTTGAATTGTGGCTCCAGCTATGACTTGAGCTATTGTTCAAGCTATGGCTTAAGCTATGATTCAGGCTATGGTTTAAAACATGTCTCAAGCTATCGCATATGCTATGGTTCAAGCTGTGGCTCAAGATATGGTTCAAGCTATGGCTTAAGCTATTTCTCAACCTATGGCTTAAACTATGGCTCAAGCTATGGTTTCAGGCTATGGCTTAATCTATGATTCAAACTATGGTTTGAGATAGGCTCACAAGCTATGGTTCAAGCTGGACTCACAGCTATGCCTTGAGGTATTGCTCAAGCTAAGGTTGAAGCTATGACTTAAGCTATGGCTTAAGATATGGTTTAGGCTGTGGCTTAAGCAATGGTTCAAGCTATGAATTGAGCTAGGCTCACAAGCTATGGTTCAAGCTATGGCTTAAGCTATGATTCAGGCTATGGTTTAAAAAATGTCTCAAGCTATCGCATATGCTATGGTTCAAGCTGTGGCTCAAGATATGTCTTAAGCTATGGTTCAAGCTATGGCTTAAGCTATTTCTCAACCTATGGCTTAAACTGTGGCTCAAGCTATGGCTTAAGGTATGGTTCAAACAATGGCTTGACCTAGACTCACAAGCTATGCATTAAGCTATCGCCCAAGCTATGGCTTAAGCTATGGTTCAAGCTATGGCTTGAGCTATGGTTTAGGTTATGGCTTAAGCAACGGTTCAAGCTATGACTTAAGCTAGTCTCACAAGCTATGGTTCAAGCTATGCTCACAAGCTATGGCTCAAGCTATAACTTAAGCTATGACTTCAGGTATGACTTAATCTATGGTTCAAGCTATGACTTAAGCTAGGTTTACAAGCTATGGCTCAAGCTAAGGCTTAAAAATGTCGCACGCTATGACTTAAGCTATCGTTCAAGCTATGGCTTAAGCTATTGCTCAAGCTATGGCTTGCTGTCGTATGAAATACTTCTGAAATATCTACAAGAAAACTAGAAGAAGAATAATTTAAATACTCACTCTTGGAAGAACTTATCGTAAAACTCAATCGCCTTTTGAAGATCGCTGCGTACCAGCTGTATGATCTGGATCATATTCTGCAGCTTGCCCACGTTGCTTTCCTCGGGCTTATTGTTGTTCTCCAAGATATGGTTGAGCCAATCGTTGGCACCTTGAGCTACAGCATCATTAAGTACAGTCGGTACAGTCCTGTCGTCTTGGTACGTCACCCAGGGGTACATAGTGTCTGGGAACAGGTCGATGTTGCTTCTTGGAGGTTCCAAAGAGTGGATGTGGTTCAAGATTTTCAGGACCTCCACAACCTAGAATGGATGAGACAAATATACAGGGTGTTTCCTAAAGGAATATCATTATTTGAGGGGACGATTTATATGAACCTATGTCTTAAACGGCTTAACTATTGAGATACAGGGTAGTAAAGTTTCCAACAATAAATTATTATCACTTTAGATGTAGACTGAAGTTTCCCCTATGCCTTACCTGTTTAACCATAGCTTTCTCAGTGACGCTCTTCCTCCTAATCTTCCTGATAATACTGAAACACGAAGGCAAAAGCTTCTTTGTAGCGTCCCAAAACAACTTAGTATCCTCGTCTGACACACCACCAACTTGCAGAGGCTTCACCAGCTTCTCCAGGAGGTTCGAGAACAGCGTCAAGTTCAAGGCGTGACTCTGATGTATCGAAGAGTAAACGTAGTACTGGCATAGAGCTACTTCTGCTGGGGTAAGCCCTGATTGGGCTATGTGTTGGGTGAGGAGCTGCTCGCCTTGAGGCGTGAAGGTGCCGCACCACCAGTTCGCGGCTACCTACAAAACAAGTTTATATCGAGACAAATAAACGAGAAACCCGCAGAAGAATGAAGCTGTTCACATTGTAACTCACCTTAGATGTTTCAAGTTCGTGTAATAATACTATCCTTAGAAGATGTCTATATTCTTGTTCAGCGACTTGGTTATTCTTCTCAGAGCTGAAGGTAACTCTTACTTTTAACACGCCTTGCCTGTTGATTTTGTTCTTTTTGTCTAGACTGTACCACATTGTCATTCCAGATGCTGGTATTGTCTGTAGGTGGAAAAAAAATCATGAATTCTTGAGATTTTGAACCGAATAGAATACAGGGTATATCAGACTATACGTGTGATCAGGACATTCTTAATCCTTATTTCAGTCTAAAAATACGTGGTATTTGGGACACCAGGTGTATACCACAAAAAAAGGGCACCACTGGAAGTGACTTTTCAGTGTGTTTATTAACCTGTGTTGCTGAAAAATCTTGTCTAATGTCTATAAAATGCGCTCAGAAACATGCAAAGCAGATGCAAGAAATTGTGATACAATACACATTAATAAGACTCACACTTAGAGGTATCTTTGCTCTTCCTATGAGTTCGTTTTCATGCTGTCCAGTCGTTGCGGTGACAGCGATTTCTTTAACTAACTTCCGCATGCCTTTTACACCTTTGACATCGAATATTTTCCCTAATTTTTCCTTTACCGACTCTGCAGGGTCGAAATCCCACACTTCTAGACATAGATTTTCGTCTGCTGTATTTTCTGTGATTGGCCTGGAATATTTTTAAAATTTTAGACTGCGACAAGTGTATGGAGCAAAAAGGAGACCATGTTGAGAAATAAATCGCCACATTTACAAGATTTTCGTTTGTCTTTTGTAGGCCAAGTACTTGTTGGAATACCCCCGTATAGGCAAAATCAGACTGTTACGTCATACCATGAATTGTATTGAAGTAATCAATGGACGTACGTCGATGATAAAATAAACAAGTTAAAAAGATAATGACAACAAATTTATATTATGATTTTGCGAAGTTGGGTTATTACACTGATTATTTTTATTTTCATTTTATTTCAGTACTTACAGTGCAAAGTGTTCTTCCCATACAGGATTCAATGTCATTGTTTTTACAGACGTATTATATCTATGGCTCATATTCGATGATAAGTATAACGTTACAAATGGATCGCTCATTCCATTCGAGTCTTTTGGTCTCAAGTCTTTAGCTTCTATCACCTACAAAGAAAATTTCGTGAAAAATTAGATGCCTTCAATTCGTAATTCAAAAGTGAATCACACCATGTTTTATTCTATACTTGTTCCTTCCAGCAATTGAGAACCAAGAAGTGTTACTCGTTCAGTGACCAGAAACAAAAATCATGTTGTTTATAAATAATATGACATAATGCCATAAAATTAGCATTCAGCGGTAGAACCAAAGACAAAAAAAATTTTCGACCCGGTTTTCGCGGTAAAAAAGGGTTGACCTTCAAATGACCTTAACAGTCATGACCAAGGTCATCATTGGATATCTAGGGAAAAATCATAAAAATATTGTTTATGTAGTTTCCCTATACGCCTACTGGCTTTCAAGCTATATCATCGTACCCGGGTTTGACCTTGACCTTGACTTCCCAAGGTCAGTATTTCAGAATGGTCAAGACTAAATTTGGACATTAAATTTTCCGTCCTTTTCATTTACGGGGTCAAAAATGTGGATCTCTATCTAAAAAAATCGACTTGACCTTCAAATGATAGCTGGGGAAAACTCCCATCAATCACGGGACTTCCTACCATTATTATTATCGTGAGGTTCCGGAACTTTTCAGGCACCCTATATATATGACAGTGTTGCCACAACACCTAAACGCAAATGTCTCCGTTTTCGCATCGATTTTCGCGGTAAAAAGTATAGGGTCCAATTAAAAACGGGCTGACCTTCAGATGACCTTGAGAGTCATGACCAAGGTCAGAGCCAAGGTCACCATTGGATATCCGGGAAAAAAATGAAAATATTGTTCCTGTACTTTCCCCTTACGACTGCTGGCTTTCAAGTGATATCATCGTATCTGGGTTTGACTTTGACCTTGACCTCCTAAGGTCAATAGTTAAGAATCTCACTCACTCTCACTCTTTTCATTTACGGGCTCAAAAATAAGGAATTTCATTTAAAAAATCGAATCAGTCGCGTGGCTTCGTTTTTCCTACCATTATTAATTCAAGAATTATCGTGTGGTTCTGGGAATTTTCAGACACCCTATATATATGACAGTGTTGCCACACCACCGAATCGTGAACCTCCCAGATTTTCGTATGGTGAAAAAATCTCAGCGTTGTCTTGTGAAACGATACAAACCTCGACATTGATCATTCGATCAGGAGCTTCTTTCTTCTCGGCTAGCTCTAGGAGATATCTGTGTTTGTCATTGGGTATTTTAAATGCGTCTTGAGCGTACGAGAACAAAGCTGTTTGGCCAACTTCGTAGCTGATGTCGCAGCCCACGTTGTGCAATATTTCGAACAGGATCTCGCAGTATAGTTCATCTATCTGCAAGGAAAAGTACCTAATTATTTACATAACGGTATTTTGGATCTCTATACTTTTGCTGAAAATGTAATCGTACGAACGATACTGAGAAAAATCTAACTAGCCTTGAAAAAAACGTTGTGACGCTATGTTAAAGCCAGCTTATTGCAATTTTCAAAATCTACGACTACGTAAGCGATGGAAGTATTAAACTCGAGATAATATTCGAACTTCGATCCACAAGTTTTCCGTTACTTAAAGACATGTCGGTTTCTCGTTTATGTCATAGTGTAAGAAGTCTAGAGTCACTCTACTTGATGCCACTTTTTTCGTACTACGTATACGTTCAACATAACCGAAATACTACAACGCAGCGATGTAAATCGCACAGCTATTGTGTCGATGAGCAATGATAAATGAGGTAATGGAACGATTCGTGATTTTGGAAAGATAAAAATACTAAAAATCGTCTTCTTCAAACAGCAGCAATATACGGAATACCCGATATTGAAAATAGTGAGTACTTTGCATAAATTCTACTCTGAACCGAGCAGATTCTAAGTATCCAATCAAGCAAGTAAATACGAATGAATGAAATATGAATGGACAGGGGATTAGAATTAATTAAGTATAAACCACCTCCCATTCAGAACGGTTAAATCGGTAAATATTGAGCAACAAATCCACCTTCAGCTTGACACAGACCTATGCGGGGCTAGGCATGCTAAAAATAATGCGTTTGAAAGCAACACAAGTGTGCTACTTTTACTTTCAAGATCATTACGAATAATCAAAATATAAAAATAGTGGCTGAAACAAGCATTTCTTATAAATAGAATTAATTATCTTCACAAGATCGTACGTTATCTCGCCTCGTCTAGGCCTGGAGCTTTTAGGAAATAAATCCGAATATGGTTTAAACGTTTGCAATACGATGAAAATAGGATGCTTTTAGAGTAATCTAATGGATTTTTGATCTCGATACAATTTTTACCGCGATTTTCAGCGCACTCGAAATAAACTGGCGTCAAGTAGGTGGACTCTGTACAAGTGAGACCCTAATGAAATAAAACACACCCGGAAATATATGGATATATTCTTGGATCAGTAGATGCAGGAACGCTTGTCAAAAACATTTTTGTATCGCTCTAAGTTTTAAGGGCAATCTATGATGTGTGAAATAGAATAGAAAGAATATTTTTACATTTGAATGGTAATATTTTTTGTTTCAGGTAGGGTGAAGATTGATTTTTTTTTGCAATACGATGAAAATAGGATGCTTTTAGAGTAATCTAATGGATTTTTGATCTCGATACAATTTTTACCGCGATTTTCAGCACACTGGAAATAATAAAATGCCGTCAAGTAGGTGGACTCTGTACAAGTGAGACCTTAATGAAATAAGACACATCTGGAAATATATGGATATATTCTTGGATCAGTAGATGCAGGAACGCTTGTCAAAAATATTTTTGTATCGCTCTAAGTTTTAAGGGCAATCTATGATGTGTGAAATAGAATAGAAAGAATATTTTTACATTTGAATGGTAATATTTTTTGTTTCAGGTAGGGTGAAGATTGATTTTTTTTTGCAATACGATGAAAATAGGATGCTTTTAGAGTAATTCAATGGATTTTTGATATCGATACAATTTTTACCGCGATTTTCAGCGCACTCGAAATAAACTGGCGTCAAGTAGGTGGACTCTGTACAAGTGAGACCTTAATGAAATAAGACACACCCGGAAATATATGGATATATTCTTGGATCAGTAGATGCAGGAACGCTTGTCAAAAACATTTTTATAGTTTTAATGACAATATAGAAATGATGTGTGAAATAGAATAGAAATACTTAAAGTACTACTCATATAGTAAATGAGAATATTTTTACATTTAAATGGTTATATTTTTTGTTTCATGTAGGGTGAGGATTGATTTTTTCCTAACACTATTAACTACCAAATTTCAGCTCAAACTATTTTTTTCTGAGGATTCAATGAATCATTCTCGCAGAGTACAGGACGAATTTTTGATGTCACTGTTTCTACTAACCGAACTAAGGCGATGTCCCCCCCTCATTTAAGCTTTAGAGCGACATAAATATTCCACCACTTCACTCAACTACTAACCGAAAACTGAGCTATTTTTCTTACGTGGTAGTATGAGAAAATATTTGCACTGCTGATCAAGTCTTATCTTAATTTACGACAAATTTTTTGTTTACTGAAAATGTGCGTTGATTTCAATGCAAGTAAAATGGGACGCTAAATCTGATGAGTGATTTTCTAATTCCTTCTAATACCTTCAGTGACAGTTTCGTTGATTTTGTGTTAGTTGTTAAGTGATATCATATACAGGGTGGTCCAGCTGACGAGTAGTGAATGGGATATTTCTAACACGTTTTTACTAGTTTGATTTGTATGAATCTTTTTTTACTAATTTGAAGAAGTACGATGGAAAAATTGCACAAAGGTCAAAGGACAATGGAAATCCAATAAGTTTGGATAACATTAGAATTTGAAGATTTTTAAGAAATTTGAATTTTGAAATTGGATGTGAAAATTTGGAAAATGAATGTAAATTTGGAAAATAATTTGGTCGTTTTGAAATTTTGAAAACGATTTAGCAATTTCCAGAATAAAAAAAAATCGAAATTTTGAAAAAAAAATTGAAATTTTAGAATTGGATCCAAAAATTGTAAAAAATGGAGTTTTGAAAATTTGAAATTTCGGATTTTGATTGAACTTTAAAATTTTGATTCAAAAATTAAGATTTGAAAAAAATTTAATTTCAAATTTAGAAAAAAATTTGAAAATTTTGAGAAAACCGATTAACCTGATAATATTCACAATATAATAATACAATAATCTTGGGAAAAAAATCCAAATTGAAATTTGGAAAAATTGGAATTGAAAATTTGGAGAATGAATGTAAAATTGGAAAATAATTTGGAGATTTTGAAAACGATTTAGCAATTTCCACATTTAAAAAAATTTTGAAATTTTGAAAAAAAATTGAAATTTTAGAATTGGATTCAAAAATTGGAAAAATGGATTTTTGAAAATTTGAAATTTTGAAAAAAAATTGTAAATTTTAAAATTGGGAATGTAATTTCGATTCAAAAATTGGAATTTGAAAAAATTGAATTTCAAATTTGGAAAAGAATTTGGAAATTTTGAGAAAATCGATTAACCTGAAAATATTCACAGAGGTCAAGGGACCACCATGACAATTCAATAATCTTGCAAAAAAAAATCCAAATTGAAATTTGGAAAAATTGGATTTGAAAATTTGGAGAATGAATGTAAAATTGGAAAATAATTTGGAGATTTTGAAACTTTGAAACCTATTTAGCAATTTCCGTATTTAAAAAAAAATGGAAATTTTGAAAAAATATTGAAATTTTAGAATAGGAAAAATGGAATGTTGAAAATTTGAAATTTCTAAATTTGAACTATGAAATTTTGAAAATGTAAATTTTAAAATTGGGAATGTAATTTTGATTCAAAAATTGGGATTTGAAAAGAATCGAATTTCAAATTTGGAAAAAAATGGAAATTTTGAGAATATTCACATGACTACAATAATCTTGGAAAAAACCAAATTGGAAATTTGAATTTTGAAATTTTTAAAAAGTGGATATGAAAATTTGGAAATTAGTTGTAAAATTAGAAAATAATTAAAGATTTGGAAATTTTGAAAAAACAGGAAATTCCGAAATCTGTAAATTTTGAAACAAAGTGAGACATTTGCACTTAACTGGAAAAATAGAATTTTTAAAAAGAATTGAATTTCAAATTTGGAAAAAAATGGAAATATTGAGAATATTCACATGACAATACAATAATCTTGAAAAAAACCAAATTGAAAATTTGAATTTTGAAATTTTTAAAAAGTGGATATGAAAATTTGGAAATTAGTTGTAAAATTAGAAAATAATTAAAGATTTGGAAATTTTGAAAAAACAGGAAATTCCGAAATCTGTAAATTTTGAAACAAAGTAAGACATTTGCATTTAAAAACTGGAAAAATAGGATTTTTAAAAAGAATTGAATTTCAAATTTGGAAAAAAATGGAAATTTTGAGAATATTCACATGACAATACAATAATCTTGGAAAAAACCAAATTGGAAATTTGAATTTTGAAATTTTTAAAAAGTGGATATGAAAATTTGGAAATTAGTTGTAAAATTGGAAAACAATTAATGATTTGAAAATTTTGAAAAAACAGGAAATTCCGAAATCTGTAAATTTTGAAACAAAGTAAGACATTTGCACTTCAAAACTGAAAAAATGGGATTTAAAAAAAATGAATTTTAAATTTGGAAAAAAGTTATTGTCAAATATGAGATATACCAAAAATTGAAGCAGTTGATTATAAGTACTTTGTTGTCGTCTTGACACTAACAATTCAAAACTCAAATGATAGTTTAAAAAGACTAAAAATGGAAATTTTGTAAAAGAAAATTGAAATTTTAGAATTCGATTGAAAAATTGTCAAAATGGAATTTTGAAAATTTGAAATTTCGAAATATGATTGAACTCTAAAATTTTGAAAAAAAATTGTAAATTTTAAAATTGGGAATGTAATTTTGATTTAAAAATTGGGATTTGAAAAAAACTGAATTTCAACTTTGTGGATATGAAAATTTGGAAATTAGTTGTAAAATTGAAAAATATTTAGAGATTTGGAAATTTTGGAAAAACAGGAAATTCCGAAATCCGTAAATTTTGAAATAAGGTAAGAAATTTACACTTAGAAAGTGGAAAAATGGGATTTTGAAAAAAATTAATTTTTAATTTGGAAAGAAATTTGTCAAAAATCGAAGCTGTTGACTGTAAGTACTTTGTTGTCGTTTTGACACTAAGAATTCAAAACACAAATGATAGTTTAAAAAACTAAACACGCTTTAAAAGCAAATAGAACTAAAAAGTAGAACATTTTCAAGTATAGGATGACTGGGGTGTAATCAACTATATATAATAGTATATATATATATAGGTGAAAAATTAAAGCTTCCGCCTTTTGTTGTGTACTTCGACAAAATTTAAGCAAAGAGGACTCTTTATACTTTTTTAATTCTCTCTAGCTTTCAATGGACTTTGCCATCATCATCAGGAGCTGCAATTACAATGATAACAGTAGGAACAATGGTGTAAAATGAATTTAAATTGACTTAACTTACAGTAGTATGTGAGGATGTTGCTAATTGTTGTTTACGTATAGGATGAGGGAAACGTCCAGTAACATGGTGAAAGCTGGATAGATGGTACAATGGTCAAAATTATATAAAATATGACAAGAACAAGTGGACGTTTCCCTCATCCTATACGTAAACAACAATTAGCAACATCCTCACATACTACTGTAAGTTACGTCAATTTAAATTCATTTTACACCATTGTCGCTACTGTTATCATTGTAATTGCAGCTCCTGATGATGATGGCAAAGTCCATTGAAAGCTAGAGAGAATTAAAAAAGTATAAAGAGTCTTCTTTGCTTAAATTTTGTCGAAGTACCCAACAAAAGGCGGAAGCTTTAATTTTTCACCTAACTGGTCTAGACGACAATGACCACGTCTCAATATATATATATATATATATATTTACATAATAACTCCAATTTTGTAAATAGCAACTAAAAAGTAATTTAATATCAACTAGTATCACAAGCTCTCCTATATTTGAAAATTATTTTCAGCTTTTTATTTTAATCTATTAAAGCATATTTTTTTAATTTTTTTAAACAATAATTTATTTTCGATGCATTATCAACATTTTGACGTCGAAAATTATGATATGTGTATTTTCATTTTTTCTTTCCTATAGTGAGAATTCCGAATTGTGAGAACAAACCATGCCTTTTTCGAAAAAATATCCCGACTTGGCAGAGTTTCTCAACTGCGGATTATTTTCGTTACTGCAACCAAACTGGTACATTTTTCCATATCTTTTTTATCTAATTCTGATATTCTCTGAAACATTTAATAATTTCTGCATTCCCATTTCAAAACTGAACACTATATTTAATTTTCAATATCGAGTTAAGCTACTTTCCATTCCACAATTCCTGGTCACAAAAGTAGGGTTAAGTAAACAAGAAAACACACAAGCAAAGTGGGCCGAAAGTCAAACGAAAATCAGTACTACTTGAAAGCTTCTACCATTCTGCTACTACTATAAAACGTCTACTTTTCCATCTAAAACTACCTGATGAATTACAAATTTAGGCATTGTACGCTACCCTTTCACACCAGCGCATCCACAAATAGGACTGAGTTAAGGGTAGTAGGCTTTCGTATCGACCGTATTCCGGAAGAAAATATCGATTGCAACCTCATTTCTACGCCAACGCTTCGTAAAAGAGACCAAACCGGACCAAACAAAAATAAAAATTACATCAGAGGGTGGACGGGTAATTTTTTACGCGAAGAGCTAATCGACTTTTCATAACTAGAGGGTAAGGGCTCCGTTCCTAATCGTGTCGAACTTCGTACATCCACAACTGGCCGATACGACCGCTCCATTGTCTCTAGGATATCGTGATTGTGGAAGAATCTGCCTGAGGAGGCTGTTTACAGTTCTATACCAATCTTAGACGTCTCCGGTATTTAGGCAAGGAACACGCCTTACCTATTTTGTAATAGAAAAATGCGTGAAAGAAATAAAGCTTTATTACTTGAAAAGTAACAAGTAACAGGATCATAGAAAATGGTAAAGTGTACATTTACATTTAATGTGTCATGTTGAAGTTTGTTACTAATTTTATTATACAGGGTATTTGAAAAGTAGATGGAGATATTTTGAGGGTGATTCCTTGTAACTCGAATATTTGTTGTTTGATTAAACGCATACTAATACAACTTCTTTGCTTCTTGTATTTTTTTCGTTTTTTTGAAAAAAAAAATGAAAACCGTTAATATCGAATGTCACTGGTTTATTAATTTTTAATAAGAATCGTTAACACTTGCGTGTCAGTTCAAATTTCAACAGAATCGAGTACATATTTTTTAAGATATCAATAAAAAAACCTGTTTTAAAATTGATCACCCTGTATTTTGGGAACTCTGCATTTCCGGACTCACGTTTATATTTTTTTAAAAGAATCACCCTCTAAAATATCTGCGTGTTTTTTCGAACACCCTGTAGAATACACTTATAAATATTTGACATATTTATTGTTACGTTTTTTTATCGACAAAGTTCATTTCTCTTGTTTATTTACGTTTAGTATCATTTTAAAAAATATAGATCAATAAATTGTGGTCAGGTGATATTTTTATATTTCTGTTTTTTAGACGTAGGTTTTTAAAACATTAATTGAAAAATTAATATAAATAAAATACAGTTTCTCTGGAAAACACGTTTCTAAACTTACCGTCATCGAGGCTAGATACATGCTAGTCCGCCTCTGCAACTCCTCCTTTTTGATGCCTCGAAAATTTAGTTTTGACAACGACTTCTTCCTTCTGAGCACTGCCTGAATCGGTGTCACATGACCATTGGTCAAATTGCATTCCGACACGCACGGTCTGATCATTTTCGACAATAATTTTCACTCTTTTTTTTTTGGAAAAAATCACTTCAATACATCATATCAACATCAGTCAAGAAATGACGGTGAAACCCATGACATTCTTCAATAAGAAATTCTGAAACGATTCTCCTGTTTCGTTAATTGTTTCCGTTAAAAATTGATCCCGCTTCTGACTTTTCTAATGTTTCATACAAAAGTAGGGATATGAAGATATGCGTGCATTTTTTTCTCTGAAAATTGCTAAGGAGTAATGCTTTAATTTTAATCTGCAGAGTTTGCATGCGTTAACGCTATTCGCGGTTAAATTTCCAGATAAATGAAAAATAATAAACTAGACCCCTGCACGCTCATGACAATCACGAAAACTCCACCTCCGATACAAATAAAGACCAACATACAGAACCTAATGAAAATCTGAATTTTTCATCACCCCACCGATTCATTGCACGCACTCTTGATTACTTCCGCGTTTTCCGGAGGCAAAAGAAGGTCGAGCCGCCATTTTGAACTTTCACTGAAAAGCAAGAAGCGTCGCGTCGGCGATTTGAACTTTCGCCAAAGGTCACCGAAGGTTTCGGAAAATTGACGAGTCTCCGACCAATTTCGTTCAGAAAAATAAGTGACGCGAATTTCTTATTGAAGCGTCCGTCATTTTGAACTCTCACTGAAAGGTTAACGTCGATTTCGGAAAATTGACGCGTCTCGGATGAGGCTCGGAGATAGACTACCTTGCAACGAGTTAAAAGATGATCCGAGTGATGTTTTTCGGTTGCTTGTGTGCCAAAATCTATTTTCGGGTGGTGTTTAACCTATGCCGCTTACGGCTCATCAGCTGATGTCGGTTTATTCGGGTTTTTTTCATTGTTTTCTTTAAGTGGTATGATTGATTGGTGTTGCGTAAACGCCCAATCTAATCAAATTTTAGATGCCAAGTAAAAATAGAAATACGTTTTTTTCTTTTTGGTAATTTACTGTTGATAATCGAGATTTGAACCACGTGACAACATTTGGTAGTTCTTATTCACTGTCTCATTTTAATTTATCCTTTATACTAATAAGACAAAAATACTGTAAACGATGTCCAAACAGAGATCTGAAAGACACCAGCGCCACCTAGAAGGCAATAGCAGAACACGGAAACGGATTCGGAAAGCTAAGTGGCATTGAAAAAAAGAACACCCAGTAATAATGCATTTATTATAATAGTGTTAGCGTTAAAAATAATAGGAATATCCTGAAAGCAGCTTTAGTCATATGCTAAAATTCTATCAGCGAGGTCAACCATCTAGGTCAGCTTCTATAAAAATAAGTCATTATTTTCTGTCTAAAAACCGCTGGATGTCTCATTTGTTGCCACTTTACTTGGCAGCTGACATGGAATGGATTTTTTTGTTTACGCTATTCTCATTTCTGAAGTATCTGTAAATAACTTTTTTTAATCAAGAAGCGAATAGTCGGAGCGAAAATTTCACGATGATTTTCACTACAAAAGCTTTTATTACTGCCATTAACAAGACCATTGCCAAGGTGAGAGATGTTATAATAGAGGCGTTTATTGAGCTATATAGCCCGTTTAAGTATTTTTAGATAGATGCGGTTGTATGCATTTATATTTATCCTAAATGCAGTCGGTATCGTCTTAATTCTTTAAGGAAATTGAATGTGAAATCGGAATCTCTGTAAGAAGACGAAGAACAGTAATGTCATAATTTGATTAGGAAGCTGTCATCGTAAACATGAGCTTGTAATGAAAGCGGATCACATGTTCCTTGCTTCCCTTCCAGCGTTGCCAGATCGAACGCTACGTTGCCAGTTTCATCACTTAATCTACAGACCTCGTATATGCAATATGATAACAAAGGGAAAGCAGCAAAGAGACAAATAAAGAATAGGATACTCAGTGATCATAAATATACACAATATTGACAAACATAGTGATTTCAAGTTAATTGACTTGATATTTACCACAGGATATAAAGTACTACTATCAATAACAGTAATCTTTATTTGCAAATACAAATGCAATACGACAGCTGTAAGCCACTTACGATACAAATAGTGTCAATATCCTGAAAGTCTTTCCTTTTTTCCAATATATTTGAACTTTCTCTTAGATTTTTTCTACAGTTTATATAAATATTGTGCTTCTATTTTAAGGCCGATTTTCAGTCTATACCGAAAACACGCTCTGTACTAGATAAACATCACTTATGGGTTTTATATAGGACATGTTTCTAGGCATTAATTACGAAAAAATTTTAACGGTCTTCATACTGCTATTAAAAACTCTCATTACGAGACATTAAAGAGGGTGACCTCGTATTTTTTTCTTCGTCTTGTTCTAAATACGTCGCGACTTTGCTTTACAAGGCGTATAGTGTTTTTTTCTAGTAACGTATACAGCAAAGTCTTATTGTTCGGCTCCGAAAAATCACTTCAACCTAAATGAAGCCTATTCCGGTCCTGCATCTGAATCAGATCAAACGTGAACACTGAACACGTACGGATCAGTACTCAATACAAACCCTGGCCGCGTTCGTGAACATAACTCTTTCAGCAGTATGGGAGCTGTCCATATTTTTTAATGTACGGTGAGTGCCTTCAAAATGCTACCGAGGCTTCCCGAATTTCTTTTGCAGTGCCTAAACCAGCGTTAATGGCCGGTTCAACACATCGATTAAGGCACATAAAACTTTCTGTATAAAAAGAATAAGTGATATACAAGCTGACTGCTTATCCGCTAAATAACTCTTCAGCTAGTAATGCCAGCGGAGAATGTTTATTATTGAGATTAGAAAGCATCCTAACATGAAACTAAGTACAACATTCATTGCTTTGAGACTAGACTCCATAGCAGTACTGTTTTATTAATGTTTCTTCCAATTTAGAATTCATATACAGGGTGTTTCAGTTTATTGTTGCATAACTTTAAGATTCGATAGAACTTTTAAAATTAATGCATAAAGTCTATATAAACATGGGTCGAAAAATGCGTGGCTTCCGAAATACAGGGTGTTTAAATTTACTTTCTAAAATAGTTTTTTTTAAATATTTCGAACAATATTTGATGTATAACAGTGAAAATTGGTATACAAAGGTTTTTTGGTACGACAAAACGAACAATGGGCATAGTTTTACTGTAGCCGCTAGAGGGCGCTCTCTACTGTACCTGTAGTGTATTAAAATGACCGAACAATTTTTCTTAGTGCAGTTTTTTGCTTTTTGAATAAAAAAACTGATTCTTCTGACAAAACTAACTGTCAACTAATTGACGTTTAACCTTATTCTGCTTTCAATTTCAAAAATATTTGCAGGCACAGCCTACTTTTAAAAATTATCGAGATACTGACTTTTTAACGTTATTTTATCATAAATAATTAAAAATGCATCGAACCTTAAAAATCGAAATATCTCAAAAACGGCTAACTATAACGAAAACCCACAAGAGAGCTTTTTTATGTTGAAAAGTGCGGAGAATCAGTTTTTTTATTCAAAAAGCAAAAAATTGCACTAAGAAAAAATTTTCGGTCATTTTAATCCACTACAGGTACAGTAGAGAGCGCCCTCTAGCGGCTACAGTAAAACTATGCCCATGGTTCGTTTTGTCGTACCAAAAAACCCTTGTATACCAATTTTCACTGTTATACATCAAATATTGTTTGAAATATTTAAAAAAAAACTATTGTAGTAAGTAGATTTAAACACCCTGTACTTCGGAAGCCACGCATTTTTCGACCCATGTTTATATAGACTTTATGCATTAATTTTAAAAGTTCTATCGAATCTTAAAGTTATGCAACAATAAACTGAAACACCCTGTATAGAACCCTTTCCATTTTTGAAATTTGTTTGATTGTTGAAGATTCATTTGGCATTTATGCTACAATGTCAATTTTGTATAACGACTCTTTTCGACATTTTTTAATTAATTTTATACCATTTTACGTTCTTGTTTATTAAAATTACATCACTATGCATTTTGGGTAGTCATACAGTGACTTTTTTGATTTGAACACTGTTTAATATTATTTCATTTATTAAAATAAAATACCCCCTTCAGATATACAGATTTGCTAGTTATTATACTATTACAATTTTGCAGATGAAAATCTGTACTGCCTCTAGTTTCGTAATTATGATAATGACTATTTAAGTTTTCTAAATGTGGTGATACTCGTAATAAATGATTTTTTTATTTGAATATGAAAATCAGAACTAAATAACGTATAATTTTTTTTTAGTTTTTACCACTGATGTTCTTAATCTAAGCATGTTTATCTCAACACTTGCTGCGAAAAAAATAGTTGAACAATACAAAAAATGGGGAAGAATTAGTTACTATATACACATTTTTTCGGACTAAATAAAAGTGATTCTTCGGGTTAGCAATGAAAAAATCAGTTTATTTGTCTTTAGTCTCATTAAGAGACCATCGGGTCCAGAGTAAGCTTGTTAAAACATAAAAAGCGAAAAGCGCAAAAAATAGCAAACAGTTTAAAAGGAATCGCTCCATTTTCAATTAAATATTTACCCAGTCGTCTAATTTCGAGGGAAGTGCCAGATAAAAATTTTAAACAGCCGAGTACACGGATTTACTCGAGAACGGGCTAATTAAGTCGGTTGTACCAGAGGCGTGCGCATAGCGGGGTGAGGCAAGGGATTTTTTTACACACAAGCCTAGATGCCAAAATTTTGTTGATCCGATTTTTGTACTGTCCAAGACGGGCTGTTCTGCATGTCTCCAGTAAAGCGGCTTTCTGAATTTTTTTGTAAACAATTCGGCCAAGGTCTAGTTTTTCAAGTTTCCCGAGGACCTCATCTGTGGCGCCAATAACACTATCGGTACAATTATAACTGTATCTATTTCCCACATCCGCCCTATTTTTCTGACAGCACTTGATACTTGTTGACTTTTTCGTTATTATTATTATCAGATCATAATCTACATACTTGAGGACACAACATACACAACAACCTGATGATTGCTGAAAAGCTCGAAACAGCGCTGTGTACAACTGCTTATTGAGAAACTGAAAGCAAACAGACGCTAGCTCAGCCTAAATAGATAACCGTTCGCGAATATTTATTTTGCGAGGAAAGCATTCGAGCAGCCAACGTATCGCAGATGGATCCTGCAATAACAATTTATTTGCGTTACGCCGCATATTTATTTCGGGCATTACGCGAGCGAATTCCAGCATTTTGCTCCTTTTTGCGGCACCAGACTGGAGTCTTCCTGCTGAAGTGGATTCCGACCACGTAACAGACACGTTACAGCATTGAGACGTGCAGCGATGCTCGTGTTGCCATGGCCAACGTTTATTTATATCCAGCCGGTTCAAGTGAACCTACCTGAACGGATAAAACTATAAATACGTTTCAAATGTCTATTCTGGCAGAGTGCATCGTCAATTCAGTCCGGAAATGCCCTATTTTAGAGATACTGGCAAAAGCACTACTCATCAAAAAACGACATATAAAAAATTTCCAAAAATTGTTGTGCGTCTTTGATCTCGACGTTTTCAGGAGAACCAAGTGCGTAGATTCCGAAATAGATGTCAATTTAGTGATATGATCCACGGGTGTCCCCTGGTGACTGGCTTCTTAACAAATTTTCACCTCTATTTCGACACCATGACCATTTAAGGTATTTTTCACGATGATATTCAAATTTCAGTAAAGAAATTTGGTTTGTACTCACTTTTGCAGAAAGTATCACTTTCCGCACTTGTTAGGTAAAGAACTACCTTGCATATGCAATAATGAATACACAAAACTACTACTAACTCTTCCAAAATACTCACATTGAAAGCCGCCGCAATCAACTCGGCGGCGTCGTCTTTCTCTGCAACAACTTCGCTGTCGGAATCCGATGACGCAAGCGACGTTTCATCCCCTTCTGCGCCATCTTCAGTCTTCTTCTCCGCCTGCGGTGCTGCGCAAGTGTCTTCTTCCTCTTTCTTTGGAGCCGCCTCAGCGGCTGCCAGAGCGACCCGCTCCCGCTCTATCTGGTCCTGAGTTTGCGCGTATTCGGCTTGCTCGCGGAACAGAGAGCCGAACTTTTCGAAGAAGCCGCCGTCGACTTGTTGCAGGCTGCAAAAAAGAAAAAGGAAGGTGGACATTTGTATGGTGCTCTTTGCGGGATTGGTTTCAGGAAACTTTGTAATATCTCGGGAACCCTGGGCCTTAACGTCATTCCGATCCAAATGGATCCAATTCAAATTAGCATTTCTTTTAGCTTCTCTTGGTGCCGTTGGAACTTATGTAAAAAACGATTCGGTCGTCCAAAATTGAACATATCGGTAAATCGCCATCGTTTAACGATTTGGTCAACAACGATTGACGATATCGTGAGATTGCCAACGTCTTACGATTTGGTCTTCCGCGATTGAACATATCGTAAAATCAACTTTTTACGATTTGGTCATATAAATCGACGTTTTACGATTTGGTCAGCCAAGATTGACCATATCGGTAAATCGTCAACGTTTAACTATATGGTCAACAACGATTATCGATATCGTGAGATTGACAACGCCTTACGATTTGGTCTTCCGCGATTGACCATATCGTAAAATTACCGTTTTACGATTTGGTCATCCACGAATGTACATATCGCAACATTGTCAACGTTTAACAATTTGGTCATCCGTGCTTAACCAAGTCGTAGAATCGTCAACGTTCTACGAATTTGGCCATCCATGATTGACCATATCGATACGCTACAGGTTTTGTTTTAAAAATTTTTTCTAGGATGCATATTTTTTCAATATTTTGGTGAGGAGATTAAAATGGGAAACTCTGTATAATAAATTATAAATTACTATGAACTTCTGGCGATTCATTTAGTTACCCAAATTACAAATTAGATTCTGTAATCATGTGTAAGATCAATTATGCATCTCGATCAAGTTTTACTAAAAATACCATTTTCGGTACGTCACTGCATATTGACCATATATCAAAATCGATCTTCTACGATTTGGACTCCCAAGATTGACCATATCGGTAAGTCGCCATCGTTTAACGATTTGGTCAACAACGATTGGCGATATCGTGAGATTAATAACGCCTTACGATTTAGTCTTCCACGATTGACCATATCGTAAAATCAACGTTTTACGATTTGGTCATCCACGAATGTACATATCGCAACATTGTCAACGTTTAACGATTTGGTCATCCGTGCTTAACCAAGTCGTAGAATCGTCAACGTTCTACGAATTTGGCCATCCACGATTGACCATATCGATACGCTACAGGTTTTGTTTTAAACTTTTTTTTCTAGGATCCATATTTTTTTAAATATTTTGGTGTGGAGATTAAAATGGGAGACCCTGTATAATAAATTATAGATTACTATGAACTTCCGACGATTCAGTTAGTTACCCAAATTACAAATTAGTTTCGGTAATCACGTGTGAGATCAATTATGCATCTCGGTCAAGTTTTCCTAAAAATACCATTTTCGGTACGTCACTGCATATTGACTATATATCAAAATCGATGTTCCACGATTTGGACACCCAAGATTGACCATATCGGTAAGTCGCCATCGTTTAACGATTTGGTCAACAACGATTGGCGATATCGGGAGACTGACAACGCTTTACGATTTGGTCTTCCGCGATTGACCATATCGTAAAATTACCGTTTTACGATTTGGTCATCCACGAATGTACATATCGCAAAATTGTCAACGGTCAACGATTTGGACATCATTGCTTAACCAAGTGGTAGAATCGTCAACTTTTTACGATTTTGGCCATTCACGACTGACCATATCGAAACGCTACAGGTTTTGTTTTAAACTTTTTTTTCTAGGATGCATATTTTTTTTAATATTTTGGTAGGGAGATTAAAATGGGAGACCCTGTATAATAAATTATAAATTACTATGAACTTCTGGCAATTCAGTTAGTTACCCAAATTACAAATTAGTTTCTGTAATCACGTGTAAGATCAATTATGCATCTCGATCAAGTTTTACTAAAAATACCATTTTCGGTACGTCACTGCATCTTTGTTGACTATATATCAAAATCGATGTTCCACGATTTGGACACCCAAGATTTGCCATATCGGTAAGTCGCCATCGTTTAGCGATTTGGTCAACAACGATTGACGATATCGTGAGATTGACAACGTCTTACGATTTGGTCTTCCGCGATTGACCATATCGTAAAATTACCGTTTTACGATTTGGTCATCCACGAATGTACATATCGCAAAATTGTCAACGTTCAACGATTTGGACATCCGCGCTTAACCAAGTCGTAGAATCGTCAACGTTTTACGAATTTTGCCATCCACGATTGACCATATCGAAACGCTACAGGTTTTGTTTTAAACTTTTTTTTCTGGTATGCATTTTTTTAAATATTTTGCTGGGGAGATTAAAATGGGAAACTGTAAAATAGATTATAGATTACTATGAACTTCTGACGATTCAGTTAGTTATCCAAATTACAAATTAGTTTCGCTAATCACGTGTAAGATCAATTATGCATCACTGTCAAGTTTTACTAAAAATACCATTTTGCATATTGACCATATATCAAAATCGATGTTCTACGATTCGGACACCCAAGAATAACCATATCGGTAAATCGCCAGCGTTTAACGATTTAGTCAATCAGGATTGATCATATCGCAAGATTGCCAATGTTTTACGATTTGGTCATCCAAGATTGACCATATCGGTAAATCGCCGGTGTTTAACGATTTTGTCAACCACAATTGACCATATAATAAGATCGCCAACGTTTCACGATTTGGTCTTCTGCGATTGACCATATCGTAAAATCAACGTGTTACGATTTGGTCAACCACGAATGTACATATCGCAACATTGTCAACGTTTAACGATTTGTTCATCCGCGCTTAACCAAGTCGTAGAATCGTCAACGTTCTACGAATATGGCCATCCACGATTGACCATATCGGTACGCTACAGGTTTTGTTTTAAACTTCTTTTTCTAGGATGCATATTTTTTTTAATATTTTGGTGGGGTGATTAAAATGGGAGACCCTGTATAATAAATTATAGATTACTATGAACTTCCGACGATTCAGTCAGTTACCCAAAATACAAATTAGTTTCGGTAATCACGTGTGAGATCAATTATGCATCTCGGTCAAGTTTTCCTAAAAATACCATTTTCGGTACGTCACTGCATATTGACATTATATCAAAATCGATGTTCTACGATTTGGACTCCCACGATTGACCACATCGTAAGATTGCCAACGTTTTACGATTTGGCCTTCTGCGACTGACCATATCGTAAAATCAACATTTTACGATTTGGTCGTGTAAAATTGATCACATCGCTAAATCGCCATCGTTTAGCGATTTGGTCGTCCCCGATTGACAATATCGGTAAATCGTCAACGTTTAACTATTTGGTTATCCGCGATTAACCAAGTCGTGAAATCATCAACGTTCTACGAATTTGGCCGCCCACGATTGACCATATCGAAACGCTACAGGTTTTGTTTTAAACTTTTTCTAAGATGCATATCTTTTTAAATCTTTTGGTGGGGAGATTAAAATGGGAGACCCTGAATAATAAATTATAGATTACTATGAACTTCTGACGATTCAGTTAGTTACCCAAATTACAAATTAGTTTCGGTAATCACGTGTAAGATCAATTATACATCTTGGTCAAGTTTTACTACAAATACCGTTTGGCATATTGACCATACATCAAAATAGACGTTGTACGATTTCTACTCCCAAGATTGACCATATCGGTAAATCGCCATCGTTTAACGATTTGGTCAACAACGATTGACGATATCGTAAGATTGCCAGCGTCTTACGATTTGGTCTTCCGCGATTGACCATATCGTAAAATCAACGTTTTACGATTTGGTCATCCAAGATTAACCATATCGGTAAATCGCCATCGTTTAACGATTTGGTCAACAACGATTGATGATATCGTAAGATTGCCAACGTCTTACGATTTGGTCTTCCGCGATTGACCATATCGTAAAATCAACGTTTTACGATTTGGTCATCCAAGATTGACCATATCGGTAAATCGTCAACGTTTAACTATTTGGTCATCCACGAATGTACATATTGCAAAATTCTCCACATTTAACGATTGACCATTTCGGAACCCTACAGGTTTTGTTTGAAACTTTTTTCTAGGATGCATTCTTTTCGAAATATTTGTAGGACTGGACAATGGAGATTGTGCAGGAAGACTGCACACGCAAGTCTGTATCAATTGTGTCTAAAAACTTCACAGACAAATCATAGGTCATCAGTCTCATATAGAAAAAAATGAACAATCAAATTTATACTTCATTTAGTTTTTCATGGTATCATTGGAAATTGCGTATACAAATTTCACAGAGAAATAGTATTAATTCACTCTCATACTGTTAGAAAAAAAATGAACAATCAAATTTGTCTATTTAGTTTTTCTTGTAATTATTGGAAATTGTGCACAAGCACATTACAGTATCATTGGAAATTATGTACAAAGACTGCGCATAAACATTGTCGTGATTATGTTTTCTCGCGTTGGTATGAATGTGGACAAAAAATGTTCGTAGTTAACTTTGTTACTCGGAAGGTCTGACTTAAACCGCACATAATCCTTTATATGAACTGTTGTAAGCATTGCCTGAGAATTACAGAGTCAACCTACTTGATTGATTTTTTTCTGCTATTGTAAACGTTACCCAGAAACACAGATCTAGAAGAACGGAAGCAAATTCAGGATGGACGGTTATAGAAAGCATGGGGGCTTTTTTATAAATTATGGTAGTTTCGATGGTATCTAAAACTTAGTAATAGCGAAGTCGTCCTTCGATGTATAGGCTTTTCATGTTTTAAATTTGATCAGTGATAGAACTTTAACAT
The DNA here is from genome assembly GCA_963669975.1 of Acanthoscelides obtectus. Classification (NCBI taxonomy): domain Eukaryota; kingdom Metazoa; phylum Arthropoda; class Insecta; order Coleoptera; family Chrysomelidae; genus Acanthoscelides; species Acanthoscelides obtectus. The sequence goes on from CAVLJG010000010.1 coordinate 7,360,114, forward strand.
CAACACTTACATTACGATTGGGATTAATATGTCTATTTTTTATTTTATCTACATCTTTTTTTCTAATCGCTTTTATGATGTAAACAAATTATAAATAACTACACCATTTATATTTAGCATTCATTATTTCGATGTATATTAGGTTATTCACAGGTTGCTATGAAAAAATACACCAGACGACATTTTAATTTTTTATTATTATTCTTTATTAAGTGTACTTATACAATGTTTTTCAACAGAAATATAACAATATTTACAAGATCAATAAAATAATTTTATACATAACAAGAAAAAATACCTAGCATTTTATAGATAACGTTTCGCACTACATCTACGTGAACATTTTGGAAGACTTTTTGGAAGACGGCGATATTTTGCTCACAATTTTGAACCATATTGCTATCGATACTTTGGAAGATACATTATTTTCATTGCTTACCTAGGAATATAATGGAAAGAAAGTCCATGTTTACTTACATGCATGCTTTGTTTTAAAACATAAATACAAACGGACTCGGTATGTCCAATATTTACACAGTGTGCATTGCATTGTTATAAATTCACAATTGATCAGACGACTGCAGTAAATATGTAAATAATGTGAACGTACCCAAGACCTTGCAATGTGTTTTTGTTACCAGCGGTCGCGTGTTTTCAAAATGATTTATTTTTATTTATTTTTAAGGCATCCATCAACAGAGTGTTACCGAATGCGTTGTCACGAAAAATTTAGGGCTGGTTTCAGCAAAAAGTTTTTACTAATATAACGCGGGGTAGTAAAACTTTTCCATCTTCGATAGTTGTACACTAGTGATGATAGATATTTCACGAACCGTCACTTCGTAACTGATATTTCTAAGTGTAAGGTCGAAAATCGTATACAACTGTAGGATTGCTAAATGACCTAAAGCAATCTCGGGCCTTAACTGTTTTGTTAGCGCGATTCATACGATTTTATCGCGGTATTTTGCTCAGAATATACAGGATGTCCCATTCTAATATTCCGAAAACTGTGCATTCTAGAAAAAGTTTAGGTCAAAAGTTGTAGGGTTCCGAGGAGGCAAAAACATGACGGTGACCTTGACAATGACCTTGCCCAAGACCTTCAAGCTCAAGCAAATATTTTCAAATGACCTCAAATTTCCTCCGATGCAAAAATTGCGGGTTCTATTTGAAAATGTTCACTTAACCTAGAAAGGTCCATATCCATATCGGTAAATCGCCAACGTTTAACGATTTGGTCATCCTCGATTGGCCATTATGGGTAAATCGTCATCGTTTAATGATTTTGTCAACCACGATTGACCATATCGTAAGGCTTCCAAAGTTTTACGATTTGGTCTTCCGCGAGTGACCATATAGTAAAATCGACGTTGTACGTTTGGTCATCCAAAAATGACCATATCGGTAAATAGCCAACCACGATTGACCACAGCGTAAGATTGCTAACGTTTTACGAGTCGATCTTCCGCGATTGACCGTATCGTACAATCGACGTTTTACGATTTGGTCATACAAGATTGAAAATATCGGTAAATTGTAATCATTTGACGATTTGATCTTCCGCGATTGACCATATCGTACAAACGTCTATTTACGATTTGGTCAACCACGATTGACCATATCGTAAGGTTGCCGACGATTTACGAGTTGGTCTTCCACGATTGACCAGAACGTAAAACCGACGATTTACGATTTGGTCATCCACAAATGTAACAACCGGTCAACCACGATTGACCAAATCGTAAGGTTGCCGACGTTTTACGATTAGGTCTTCCGCAATTGACCATATCGTACAATCGTCGATTTACGATTTGGTCAACCACGATTGACCATATCGTAAGGTTGCCGACGATTTACGATTTGGTCTTCCGCAATTGACCATATCGTACAATCGTCGATTTACGATTTGGTCAACTACGATTGACCATATCGTAAGATTGTCGACGTTTTACGATTTGGTCTTCCATGATTGACCAGAACGTAAAACCGACGATTTACGATTTGGTCATCCACAAATGTAACAACCGATCAACCACGATTGACCAAATCGTAAGGTTGCCGACGTTTTAGGATTTGGTCTTCCGCAATTGGCCATATCGTACAATCGTCGATTTACGATTTGGTCAACCACGACTGACCATATCGTAATATTAGCGACGTTTTACGATTTGGTCTTCCACGATTGACCAGAACGTAAAACCGACGATTTAGTCTTCCGCAATTGACCATATCGTACAATCGTTGATTTACGATTTGGTCAACCACGATTGACCATATCGTAACGTAGCCGACGTTTTACGATTTGGTCTTCCGCGATTAACCAAATCTTAAAATCGTTCTTCGAATATGGCCATTCACGTTTGACCATATCGAAACGCTACAGGTTTTGATTGAAACTTTATTTCTAAGATGCATAGTTTTCGAAATATTTTGGTGGGGAGATTAAAATGGGATACCCTGTATGACAAGTTAGAGATTACTATGAGCTATTGACGATTAAGTTAGTTGTCCAAATTACTTTCAATAAGAACGTGTTCAATTAGACATCTCGGTCAAGTTTCGCTAAAAATACCATTTTCGGTTCTAAACAAAAACTAACTGTATCAGACATGACAGATATTCAAACACAACAATATCGGCCATCTCTATACGCCACTGTTTCTTTTTGAGGAATAACGATTCCGGCTTTAATTTTTTTCTGACATACTGTAATTATTACTGCAGGGTTATTACATCAAGTGTTAAGCTGACAACTTAACATAATGTTAAAGAAAGCCGACATGTCACTTCTCAAAATACGTAATACTCCCGCAGCCCTTAACTGACACTTTGTAAAACATACAAAAGAAAAATTAATTTAAATTCCCTACACAAATATACTTGATATACGTGAAATCTTCCACCCCGTGATGCGACCCCTCTCTCCCTAACCCGGACTCTTTCACGCCTCCAAAAGGCGCTTCAGCCGTCGATATCAATCCTTCATTCACACCGACCATACCGACTTCAAGTTTCCTCGCTACCCTAAAAATTTGCGCGACGTCTTCGCTGAAGAAATACCCTGCTAGACCCCTTTCAGTGTTATTAGCTATCTGAAGACTTTGATCTTCAGTCTCGAACTTGATCACGTTGATAACCGGTCCGAAGACTTCTTCAGTGTAAACCAGCATGTTTTCTTTTATATTTGTGAGGATTGTAGGTTTATAAAAGAACTCTCCCAGCTCTGGAACTGGTTTGCCGCCAGTTTTGACCTCAGCGCCTTTTGAAACTGCGTCGTCAACTAATTCAGATACTTTCTTAAACTGAGCTTGATTTATAAGAGGTCCAAGATTAATACCAGGCTTACTTCCGTCGCCTATCTTCAATTTCTCGACTTCCTCTACTAATTTTGAAACAAACGCATCATAGATTTTATCTTGTACTAAAAATCTGTTAGAGGCGACACAAGTCTGACCGCAGTTTCTGAATTTTGACGCTAAAGCGCTGTGGACGGCGTTCTGCAGATTTGCCGAGTCGTAGACTATGAAAGGTGCATTGCCGCCTAGTTCTAATCCTAGTCGTTTTACTCCTGAGGCGCACTGTCTGTAAAGGATCTTGCCTACTTGCGTTGAACCTAAAAAACAATACATAATTAAAAAAAGTTGATGCCACAAGGTTTAAAAAACTCAATGTCAGGTTATTTGGTGTACCGAAAATCTTTATCCCTTCAGCAGGCACACGAATATTCATTTGATAGACATTTCAATCACTTTTTCTACCAATGAATGTATATGTCGGAGACATATCGTAGAATTGCCCATTTCATGAGAAGGCCAGATAAATTTGACCATATCGCAAAATCGTCAACGATTAGCGATTTGGTCATCCACGATTGGCCACATCGTAAAATCGACTTTTTACGATTTGGTCATCCAAGATTGACCATATCGGTAAATCGGCAACGTTTTACGATTTAATCATCAACGATTGACCATATCGTAAAATCGACGTTTTACGATTTGGTCATCCAAGATTGACCATATCTTAAAATCGACGTTTTAAGAGTTGGTCATCCAAGATTGATTTTGTCATTCACGATTCTACATATCGTAAAATTGATAACGTTTAACGATTTGATCGTACGCGATTGACCATATCGAAAAACATTCAACGTTTTACGTTTATGGTATCCACGATTGATCATAACGTGAAATCGTCAACGTTTTACGATTTGGTCATCCACGATTGAGCTTATTGTGAAATCGTCAACGTTTAGCGATTTGGTCATCCACGATTGGCCACATCGTAAAATCGACGTTTTACGATTTGGTCATCCAAGATTGATTATGTCATTCACGATTCTACATATCGTAAAATTGTTAACGTTTAACGATTTGATCGTACGCGATTGACCATATCGAAAAACAGTCAAGGTTTTACGTTTATGGTATCCACGATTGATCATAACGTGAAATTGTCAACGTTTTACGATTTGGTCATCTGCGATTGACCATCCCGTAAAGTCGTTACGTTTCACGATTTGGACATCCGTGATTGACCATACCATAACATCTACGTTTTACGATTTGGTCTTCCAAGATTGACCATATCGGTAAATCGGCAAGGTTTTACGATTTAATCATCAGCGATGGAACATTTCGTAAAATCGACGTTTTACGATTTGGTCATCCAAGATTGATTTTGTCATTCACGATTCTACATATCGTAAAATTGTTAACGTTTAACCATTTGATCGTACGCGATTGACCATATCGAAAAATAGTCAACGTTTTACGTTTATGGTATCCACGATTGATCACAACGTGAAATCGTCAACGTTTTACGATTTGGTCATCCGCGATTGACCATCCCGTAAAGTCGTTACGTTTCACGATTTGGCCATCCGTGATTGACCACACCGTAAAATCGTCCCCGTTTTATGACCATATCGTCAAATCATCAACGTTTCAGCAACTTGCCATCCGACCATATCGTAAAATAATCAGGGCATTACGATTTGGTCATTCGCGATTGACCAGAACGTAAAATCGTCAACGTTTCAGGAACGTCATCCGTGATTTGGTCATTCGAGATTGACCATATCGTACAATCGTTAATTTCACGATTTGAACACCCACGAGTGCCATATCGGTAAAGTGTCAACGTTAAACGATTTGGTCATTCGCGATTGACCATATCGTAAAATAGGATGCTAACGAAACCCTCTTAGTAATCGATGAACTTTTTGTTGTTATTAGGGTCTTTTAATTCACTTCCTTCCTCATTTCCTCTATTGGTAATTAATGTGATTATTTTACTATTAGATCTGCTAATGGGTAATAGCACATTTCATGACGTGCTCGATCATCTCATGAAATGGACAATTTTACGATGCGTCCGCGACAGAGTCATTTCCGAGCTTGGATATTTTTATTGCAAGCAATCCTTTACCTGTAAAGGATATCCCTGCAACTAAGGGACTCTCGCACAACAATTTCCCAATAGCAGGAGCTTGTTCTCTGCTACTTGTAACAACGTTGAGTACTCCTTTAGGTATCCCCGCTTCTTCCGCGAGTTTCATCAACGCTAAAGCTGTCAAAGGTGTGTCCTCGGCAGGTTTAATCACACAGGTACATCTAAAATATTTTTGTGGCTATAGTGAGTTTAGTCTCAATGGTGAAAAAAGTAGATTTTGCATTTTTGACCAATTTCAATTTCTAATTCAAAAACCCGGAAAATGGATGAATTAGGTTTAAATTGAGTGTTATAAAGATTGTATGGCCCAAAATTCAACTCTCCACCTGTCAAGATAGCAAGAGTGGAAGCTGTAAAACCTTCGTGTTTCTTAGATAAAATATTCAATCTTCTTCCTTAAAAGGATCTATCCGAATATACAATAATACAAATATGGCAAAAAGTTAACTTTTATATGCGGGTCAAATTTGGGACACCCTGTACAATGTATTTCATAAATGTGCCCCAGAGATCACATATAATAGCCTATAGTTATAAAATTTCAAATTTGAAATTCGCGCGTTTGCGTTTACCGGACGTTTGGTCGTTGACAGTTGAAACAATAAGAAGGAAACGGTCGCTAAACCCATACTAACCCAGCGCTAAGGGCAGCCCCAGCTTTCCTCGTGATCATTGCATGAGGGAAGTTCCAAGGTGTTATAAGAGCTGCGACCCCAATAGGATGGTGTTCAACAAACAGTTTTTTATTTGGTACTGGACTCTGTAGGATTTCACCCCGAACATTTCGTGCCAACTCCGAGAACCATTCTATGAACGAGTTGCCGTAGTTGACTTCACCTGAAGATGATTGAAGTTAACTGAAATTTTTCTAGCTACTTCCAAGGCTACAATAGGCGGGGGAAGTATTTAATAACTTTTTTAAAACACTGAAATCACAATTTTACACCCAGTTTGAGGGTTTATTGAAAATTCTTTGGACAGGGTAAAGATAACATGGCCACGTAAGACTGTTGAAATATACTCTACTAGGCTCTATGACTATCCGTAGCGAATTTTCGCGAAAATGCAAATAACAATCGGAACATTGACGCGTTGACGTTCGAACTGGCTCCGTCGGTACCCCGGGATAGGCATACGTTTACGTTTTGGCAGCTGACCTTGTTATTTTTGTCATCTGGATTGCGGTGTTGCCAGCTTACGCCGCGTTTTTGCTATCTTTGCTTATAAAGAAAGCTTTGAATAAAATATTTGTTACGTACTAGTTTAAATATAAAATTTTGTGTGACTTACTATATATATATAATATTACATTGTAGTAACAATAACTTGTACTGTAATAACTTTATTGATTGATAAATTGTAGATTACAAAAAGTATTGTGTGACAATGACAATTATCGTTAGGTATTATAAAATTATATGTATGTAACCTATAATAAATTTGAACACAAGAACAAAAAGTTAAGTTATTTATTAAATGCATTATTTTTATTATTATAAATAGAATTTTACTGTAATTTGAATATCAAAATATTATGCTACTCTTGATGAACTCCAAAATACCTAGGCACACACTATTTATACACATGGAAAATCTCAAATCAACAATATAAAAATAATTGTGTTATGTTTATGTGCAAATTATGGACATGATATAAGCGATTAAAAATTTGATAACAATTAGTAAAAACACAAATTGGCATAAACATAAACACCACCAGTCTTATTGTATTGTTTATTTTTCAATATTTTACTCGAAGCTTTTTTTTATAGCGTTCTAGCAAAATAGCAAAAACGTCCGATGAGCTGGCAACACCGCAATCCAGGTGACAAGATAACAAGCTATCAAAACGTATGTCTATCCTGGGGTACCGAAGGAGCCATTTGGAACGTCAAGGCGTCAATTTTCCAATTTTCATTTTTTCAAGTGTTGTGCAACGATTTCGGGGAAAATTTTGCTACGGATAGTCTTATAGAGCCTAGTAGAGTACATTTCAACAGTTGTCTTACGTGGCCATGTTATCTTTAGCTGGGCCGAATGTTTTCAAAAATCGGCGCACCTCTGCAATTTTTACCAAAATTTGTGACATAAAAATAAACGCACTTCGAAGAAATCATAACTACCTACCTAGGGCTTCAGCTAGAGGCTTTCCAGATTCCGCAGTCATGATCTTCGCAATGCTCTCTTGATTCTCAACCAACAAATTATACCATTTTCTCAGCAGTGTGGACCGCTCTTTAGCAGTAGTGAATTGCCATGTCTTGAAAGCCTCGGCAGCCGACTCTATGGCCTTCTGAGTGTCCTGGACGTCCATATCAGGGACTTTACCTACCACTTGTCCATTTGCGGGGTTTATAACCTCAAATTCCTTGTTTGTACTTGCCGAGATCCAACTGCCGTTTATGAAGGCTTTGTTGCTTATCAGATGCATATTTCGCTTGAAATAAACAGTGCTTGTGAGGAATCTTCGGGGAAACATCCTGTATATCTTGCAGAGATACGAAAAACGACATAAAAGAACTGCACTGCACTGTATACTGCCTGTGTGATTTGCTTACAGACACGACCGAGTTAGGCTGAATTTATTCATAATAAACGTTAATTAAATGATAAAACTGTTAAAGGAATGAATCGTTGACAACATAAGTGGAATTTTTATTAATAAATATGTAAGGTTATCTTGTTATTGATTTAAAAATGGGCCATGTAATGACAGTCAAACTTATGCAACCAGCGTAGCAGAGAGGTGTAAGTCGGGTTGCCTGGACGTGGAATGAAGATGTAGTATGAAGTTTAATTAGGTTTGTTCCCAGTGGTAAATTTCGAATTGTTGTAGACTTTTTCATAGCATGCACATTTTATTTTCATCATTATATGGAAACTTTGCTATTTCAACTTGTACGCAAAAAGCAAAACGACCAAATATTTTATAGAATCGTAAGCAACTCTCTGCATTGAGCTTATATCTTCAATATTGTTTTCTGTAAATCTTGCCGATCGTGATTTGCTTGCTAGAACAAATCTATTGTTTGCAATATGTAGGTCAAGACGAAAACGATGTGTGTTTGTACTGATAATATAATTTTAGAGAAAGTTCAGTTTGGTACAGCTAAAAATGGAGGTGACGCCAACAATTGTGTAATGTTTGTTTTTTAACGAAAATTAAGATACACATAATAAAAATATACGTACGTTACTCACGCAGACTGTCAAAAATAATTTTCAATGAGGTATAATAGAACACTGACCGCGTCCAGGCAATTTTTATAGCTTGTGTTCAATTTATACCGCTGTAGCACCATTCCAACTCCTCGGAGCTCTGAAATGATATTTTTATCTTTTTACTAAGTACGCCAAATCTGTCTAATCACGGACTCCCTAAAATAATTTAAGAGAAATTGAAAACTGACTAGTTATACCTTAAAAAGCTTACACGAACTTTTTTGTGATATCTAAGAACGTAATATACATAAAAAATGAAATTAAAACAATAAACGAACATCAGAACGCGTATAAAATTTCTTGAAATCAAAGGCACAATTGCGGTTTGATTATTTTCCTTTCCAAGAATGTAAGACAAAAAACGGCTCATAAAAAATGTAATTATGGACATAACTACGATTTCTATGTTTTCAGAGATTTCATATCCCAGCTAGTGTAGTGATTTTATACGGAATGAATTGAAGTGCGACTGTATGGAATGAATATAAATAAAAGTGCTGGTTTTCAAATGGAAGCCCTGATCACTCAATAACGAAATTAAACACATATTTTATAAATTTCAGATTCGACTGAACTGTGTCGATATCGTTTGTAAATGATGCCTACCAATTGCATCAGTAAATTGAATGATGTTAAAAAAACAATAGGATGGATATTGCATGTCCGCTGAACGCATACGGTTTTGTTTATGAACGGAACAATACAGAATGTATTAGCAAATTGGTATTATTATTTTCTAGTTTCATATCCTATTGCATAATGTGATATTAAGGCTGAAGTGTTATAGGGTCGAATTTTAGGCAGAACATTATATAAATAGATTTTCCCAAGAAATGGCCTAGTGAACAAGTCATACTGACGCATTTTAGTAATGTCACTCCAAATTGACGTCATTATATGACGTCATAGTATTTCGTATAAGAGACCAAATACAAAGTCGTTTGTAAGACGTGGATATGACGTCGATGTGACGTACAGTCGCTATCAAAACACTGGGGGGTTTCTTCTAAACACAGATACGCAAATTAAATTGACATATAATTCTCAACGAACAGAAATGTAACTACACAAATGATCAGCAATATTTTTCGTGGTACTTTACTGAGAAGAGAGATGGAAATGTAGCAGAATAACGACGGAAAATATGCCTGTGGTTATTTTTAGACGTGCTTTTACCTAAGATGAAAGATATGACTCACAAATTAGTGTTGCAATGTGTTATTAATAAACTTAATCAAATATGGTTTGTGTAATGTGTGTTACAGTAAAGTGCGCGGACTTGCATGTAAAATGTTAGTATTTTAAATCCTAATTTGTATGATCGTTGGGTACGCAAGGCACGTATATGTTGTCTATTGTTGTGTATTTATACAAGATGCTAATAGGTGTGTTATTTTTTAAATTGATCTATTGTGTTTTGCGCGAGAGAATGATTAGTTTGAAATGCTGCAAATATGCTATTACCTTCACTGTCAAGTGTAGGAGATGAAAAGATAATTAACACTTAGTGGATTTAATATAAGGATTTTTACGATTTGTGTATAAGCAGCGTCAAAGGCAAGGCTTATAAAGAGAGATCTTTCTCTTGTTAGAATATTTCAAGTCTATGGTTTCATATGGCCATCTTTGATCAAATCTTATCCTGGTTATAATAGTTTCTAGTATTAGCTTGCACATAGAAGTGATTTCTCCTAATAGATATTTCAAATGTCAATGGCAGAAATGTGTTTCAAGGCAACTTTATCGATATATTGGTTATTAAACGTCGGTTTGTATTTGAAATGCAGATTAATTATGGACATTTATTAATTACGCATTGTTATTAGAACTTCATTAGCGTGCAAACCGCTAATTGTAATCTGATTTCGGCCCTAAATATCTGTAATTATGAATATTTTGAACGAGACAACAATTACTATATACCTGTTAGAAAACAAGTAAAATTTTGACCATGGTAGTGAAAATCAGAACTCATTTTTTTTGCACTTTACTCAAATAAGCCCCTTATAGCCCACAAAACAATACTTTTAATGTACCTCGGGCGTTAAATGAGCATTTATGGCCCGCGATATGAAACTAGCGTCCAAGGCTCCTAAATTGTACGATCCTTAAAAGTACCACCTATTTCGCATAACCTTTGATCTGTGTTACTCCGCCTATGACGGTTCTTCGAATATTTCGTCGAGTAGATTGACTCAGTACTTATGACGAATTTATACACAACAGACACGACGTAGATGAGAAATACGCACTTGAGTGATGGAGATATCTTTAAGCAACAGAAAGTTCGAGTATTTTGGAAATTGTTTTTTAAAAATAATTACCTGATTTCATGATCACTTGGCGCATGATCCTGAGACTTGTGCGACTGCAGTCTGGTATAGATCGCCTTCCACATTAAATCTTCTGTTTCCATATCCATTTTGGCTAAGCGTTTTCTCACAAATAGATAACTACACTAAAAACGCGCTGAAACTCAAGTCAAGTTTGTTACCTGATATGGACGCCAAATCGTAACTCCGAACCATTTTGTCTGGTATTTTTATGAAGATTGAGGCTATTTATTAGCAAGAAATAAGTTATAGAACGATGTATTTATTATTATTGGCTTCAAGTTCTTCACATATCTTGTGTTTTGTTTATTTTCAAGGAAAAAACAAGTCTTAAAGACGGTCATGGACTCTTTTGGGACGACGACGGGGAGAGGACACTTAGTAGACACTCGGCGACGAGCAAAAAGGCGGCACGCACGGTTTGACCCGTCGGAGCTGCTTAACGATTAAAATTCCTGATAACTTTATTAATACACGCATTTTTTTCTGGGCGGAATCAAACTTTAAAGAAGTTTGTTTTGCGAGATTTCTGTCAGAAATGTTTTGTTTCGGCAGTAGGATATTTCGACGTTCCATATCAGGTAAGAAACAAGACTCACCCTGTATACCGGTTCTAACGAATTTGCACCAATTAGCCGGCACAATGCTCCGCGTTGTTTGTTGCAATCGAGCGTTGAATAATTGTTTAAACAAAGTCGTGCATACGGATCGCGTATTTAGCGGTAACTGAGTCATCGAGAGATCGAGACATTGAGAGGTCGCGAGGCGTGGTGTCAAAGTCTGGGGATTCAAGAATCACTGTTATAGAACAGTCAAAATAGATTTCCTTATGTATATCAATTAATGAATCACAAAAACGATAAACTGAAACAAACAACAGTAGCAAAATAAAAGGCGATAATAAGTATAAATCAAAAAATAACAGTATAAGCTAAAAAATGATAAATTATAAATAATTATAAAAAACAAAAAATAAAAACAATAGTAAAACGAAGAACAATTTAATTTCATACAAATTGCTTTTTTTCCTGTTTGTTATTTTTTGTTTTATACTTAGTAAGAATCACTTTTAATTTTACTACTGTTGTTTGTTTCAGTTTTTTGTTTTTGTGCTTCATTAATATAAATGTATGTAAATCTTCCACTTTTCATATTTTTCCCTAAATACGGAGCCCAATCCGGCAACACCGCAGGCAAGCGCCTCTCATATATGACATATCCACAGACTTCAGCGTCATATGGTAGATGGGTGAAATAACTGCTAAAAAATAGTGTTTTGGGAAAAACATTTCATGAAAAAAGACACTTCCTAGACACTTTTCTTGTTTTAAAATAATGTATCAGACCACCCTATATAAGTTTCAAGTGGGAAAACAGTGAAATAGTTCTACAAGACGCAACAGTACCAAATTTGTATATTCTTAAACAGCACATCAATCGTCCAAAGAAAGATTACGCCTCAATCTCCATAGAGACCGAGTTAGAATGAGCGGTGTAAGCCTGATGAGTTCGTCTAGCGTGCCTACAATGAAGCGATATCGTGGAAAAAAGTTGGAGTTCAAAAAGGATTCGTCTTCACATCAATGCAATGAATAAAAAGCTTGGAAATGTACAAATATCAAATTTTATCTAGAATATACAAATATTAATTTTTCTAATTCTATTAGGCAGCGAATGAATTTGGGGGACGTTTTGGAGATGAGGCCGGTCTGATTCCAAAGAAATGTCTCTGCTGCGGATAAATCCACAACTTCCCCGTACTTTCTCAGATTGGAGTGCACCTTGTAATTTGGGAGGTTAAGGTGATCGATCGGTGCAGACTCTGAGATTTTTGTCTCCGCCAAGAAAAGCAGGTTCGTGCAACAAATTTTATCATCGATATTGTTCCCTCGGATCCACCCTCCACCCGGGCATTCCTAGAGTGCGAACGATTCATCATCATTAATTTGTTGGGGAAGATAAGCGATGTACCGATTGTATTTATAATTTGACCGTATTATAAATTCGCAGCTGACCTTGTTTGGACGCGATGAAAAGAAGAGTTACGTCACTGTCTAGTTCCTTCCTAGTAGTCGTTTCAGATTTGAGGTTAGAGAGAACCGCAAACGACGTAATCGGGCAAAATATTCTTTCTCTAAGCAACAGTTTAGACGTTTTTACTTCGGTTTATGAAAGTAACATCACAAAAAAATCTCTGAATCCCTTGCGACCATACATTTTCCTTCCTACGCATAAGGTAATATATCTTTTCGGAATCGGATTCAACACGCATTCTTCCTATCAAGATTCCTATTTAGTATTCTGCTCGGTATCTTTCGGCTAATTATATTCACAGCACACTTCCGTGTTCTCATTAAAACAAACAGCCCGGTCTGAAGAATTCTTTCCTGAACTTTGCTCATTATCTATTGTAACGCAGACGGAAAGAAAGAAAAGACATAAAAAATGGCGTCAAGCAGATTAACTTCATACTCCCCAAAAAAAGAATGGAAATATATTAAGTAACTAGGTGCGACTACGAAACGAAACATCTATATCTCAGACTGTAGCAAGTAAGAGCTTTAGGGAAAGACTGAAATTGAAACGTGAAACAGTTTTATTGCGGGTTCATACAACTTTTTAACAGTCATAGGTCTGTAAATTAAGTAAAGAGACTGGCAACGTAGCATTCGATCTGGCAACACTGGGATTGCCGGGGTTGGAGGAGAGATAGGGGAACATGAGATCCGCCTTCAGTACAAGTATGAACTTGCGCGAGTTTTTAGTTCTCAGAAGCTATTTTTTGTGGAACAGTTTTTTCTGTTGTGTTCTCGAAATGACATCAATTTCAAACAATGGTGTCTATAGGGTGCTTCTTGAATTCTAATAAACATAGGTAGATGTTTACCTTTTCATTCAGTATATTTAAGATGATTAAGATTGTATTATGTCTAATTTTCCATGAGCCAGATAATGACACAGTTCTGGTTCTAGGCAAAATTTAAACTACAGTGGTTAATTCCATAACTACACCTAACTACCAGGTTCGATAACAAACTAACAAAAATTTCAATCGTAACATGAAGTAAATACCTACCAATTTGGAATCTTAATAGCATTAATAGTCAATTATGTATTAAACTAAGACCCATCAAACTGATAATTATTAGGTATTTGATACGTGTTTGGCTTTAAAAAGGTTAATCGCCTTTTGACCTGTTCGCAGCTTATCAAAGTTCACTAGGATAGTCAAGGTTTGGTCGCAATTTATAAAAAAGCTTAGATTTGCAATGTATTGCCTTGGGGAACATCCGCGTTCGCATTGATCATAAAAAACTAACAAAAGGAAATTGAACGGCTTAATCTATAAACAGTACCGGTGTCTTTGTTTTTCGATTTAAATGTTTTGTGTAACTGATGAATATTCCGATGAAGCTGTCATAATCGTAAATATAATATTTGCATATAACAATGCTTGTAAAATATATTTTTTGCATGTAATCTAGATGAATCATGATGCCCACAGTAGCGTGAAAAGTGATTAATACCTCTGTTTAAGGCTAAAATTGGTACTAAAGCTTTTAACACAGAACATGAATTTTTAGCTTTAGAAATATACTAAGTGACATATAAATCCAGGCAACCACCGACTCCTCTCGAAGTGCTTCTAGAGTCTGAGGAGGACGTTGCAAATTGAGCAATCTCCTACCCATCATATCTCACACGTGCTCAATTGGGGATAAGTCGGGAGATCTTGGTGGCCATGGTAACAATGTGACATCATTATGTTAAAAGAAGTCTATTGTGACTCTTGCAACATGTGGTCGGGCATTATCTTGTTGGAAAGTTGGATCTGCCAGGGGGTCAAGATAGGGTAAAAGATGGGGTTCTAGAACTTCGTGGATATAACGCTGCGCGTTCATGTTACCTCTGATGAAGATTAAAGGTCTCCTGGAACCATAAGCTATATCACCCCAAACCATAACTCCAACAGTGTGATGAACATGTCTTTCAACAAAAAACTGTGGATTCCTCCGGATTTATATGTCATTTAGTATATGTTAATATCCTATTTGGTTTGAATTATATCAAAATCAGTTCACATGGCCTGTAGATCAATGTAGATCATTTTACATAAGAATCATATTTCTAGATATATACTCGTATATATATATATATTTTGCTTCTTTTATCAAAGAAGAAAATTAAGTTCTCTCTAGATTCAGATCGTCTCCGGTTATATTCTGCTCTACAGGGTGTCTAGACCTTGAAGCTGTTAAAAACTACGTATCATTGGTTATGCAGTATCACTGATAAGTGCTTCAGTCTGAAACGGTATTCCAAACATTGTATGTATGTTATTTAATTAAGAAACATTATTTATAAGTGCCACGTTATCGCATTTTGCGAATCCATATCACATGACTTCACCATTTTACAGTGTTTTAGTGTCAAAGATGAGATCATGTTCGGCAAATATTTGATCGTAAAGATGAGCAAGTATTGAATTGGTGCAAACACATAACAGGAAATCTATTTTTAAGTTTTCACTTCCAAAGCAGGCTCGACGTCGAACATAAAATGTAAAGGTCTTTTGCTATTGTATCAATCGTTTCGGTTTTATTTTACCTGAAGTTTATGGTCTATCAAGTCCATTGCCAAGTCTGAGGTCGAAAATTAGACTACCGATCTGGTTGTAGATGGCGCTTTGTGCTGTTTTATTTCGGGTAACGGATCTGCCTTGGTTAGATGCGGTTTGATATTTTTCGAAGAAGCACATTTTTCATATCACAAAATGCTGTCGGAGACCAGGAGAACCGTAGAACCAGATCTGAACCTTGAGGCACACCAGCGAGGAAATTGTGAGATGTAGGAGGAAATATTACCAGAAGCATAATATTTGTTATAATAATAATAAAAGGCCGGATTCCATCAGCTAAAAAGAAAAGTAAATACAAATATATATAAGAGAACAACAAAAGTTAAAACCAAAAAAAGAAACGCGCATCAACAGAATGTACAACTAGATCAAAGATTATACTTAGAAATAACAATAAAAACAATAGCTGACTGAAGATATAGAAATTAAAAGCAACCGGACACACAAAAAATAAAAGAGGGTATTAAAACATGCAAAAATAAACGAATATAAAAATAGAATCAAGAGCTTTTCAAGCCTGAAGAACTTTGTTGTGCAAAAACGAAAAGCTTTTTCTAAATTGTCAGGGCAAGTCAAGGGTACTTCTCATGGCAAGCTTGTTTTTTAAATAAACTTTCATTTTATTGATCAAAATACTGTGGATCAATGACAATCAATGCAGTATCCGCCCTTGTCGCACAGTAAGTCATTGAATCTATCTGAATTGAAGCTCTCTTCTTCTTCTTTCTTTTTATACAAACAGTTATGTGTTTTTCAGCATATTCTCCACACACGCATATAAAATGCTGTTATATGTCATTGATGTATGACCAAAACAACGTTAGAACCAGAATCGAACCTTGGGGTGCACCATCGTGGATATTGTTGGATGAAGAAGGAAATATTCATATATCCGGGGGAGGAAATCTTGGAAATCTATGGATTGTAATAGTTTTTACAATAGAATGAATAATGAAATACAACCTCAATTGTTGTACCGGCCTCCAAAAATGAGGGATGGAAGAGATTTTTCACGAAAAAACGAATATAAGATTTTTTGCGTTGATTTATAAGCTCTGTTAAAAAGTCACACAAACATTACTAAAACTAATCATTTAACTCATCTCAGAAAAAAATCACAGCCCTAAGCCTAATGGTTCAGTTGTAATCGCGATTGAAAGTTCATTATCCAGTTTTTTTCCACACGATAGGTTTTGAGATCCTCATCTGACTTCCGTTGATTTACTACTTACTTCACAGCCTGTATACAAAAACCCATAGACGAAATAAAGACCTATTTAAACATCAAGCTTTCGTCGTGGTCTAGTAACTTCATCAGAAGTTTCGGCAAAAAACATGCTTGTTGTAAGCATCAACATTTGCAAAGGGAATTTGAAAAAACGTGAGGGTTGTTCACCGAGAAACAACTGGAACTTTTTCCACAAAGGAAAGAAACACGATTCAATACATCATCCAAAGTAATTAAACATAAACTGTCTAAAATTGGAAAAAATGAAACAGCTTCTCCACCATGGCGACACGATTTCTTTACACCGATCAGGAAAAAACACCAGAATCAAAGTAAAGATAACATTGGGGTTTAATTAATATATTTATCTCCACCCGAAGTGTGAGACTTTTCCGTACCTTCCCCTTTGCAAGTCCTGCGATGACTGTCTTTGGAGGAAAGACTTGTCTTGATTTACTACTTACTTCACACCCTGTATACAAAAACCCATAGACGAAATAAAGACCTATTTAAACATCAAGCTTTCGTCGTGGTCCGGTAACTTCATCAGAAGTTTCTGCAAAAAACATGCTTGTTGTAAGCATCAACATTTGCAAAGGGAATTTGA
The DNA here is from genome assembly GCA_963669975.1 of Acanthoscelides obtectus. Taxonomy (NCBI): domain Eukaryota; kingdom Metazoa; phylum Arthropoda; class Insecta; order Coleoptera; family Chrysomelidae; genus Acanthoscelides; species Acanthoscelides obtectus. Next base: position 7,377,600 of record CAVLJG010000010.1, read on the forward strand.
AAAAATGTGAGGGTTGTACATCGATAAGCAACTGGAACTTTTTCCACAAAGGAAAGAAACACGATTCAATACATCATCCAAAGTAATTAAACATAAACTGTCTAAAATTGGAAAAAATGAAACAGCTTCTCCATCACCGCGACACGATTTCTTTTCATCGATCAGGAAAAAACACCATGAACAAAGTAAAGGTAACATTGGGGTTTAATTAATATATTTATCTCCACCCGAAGTGTGAGACTTTTCCGTACCTTCCCCTTTGCAAGTCCTGCGATGACTGTCTTTGGAGGAAAGACATGGTGTTTCTCCAAACACTCATCCCGGCTGAAGTCATTTCGAACACTGTTTCACCAGCTTTTCACACAAACAAACTAGGCGCTCACTGACACACTTTCCAATGCTTCCGGCGCCTCGGCCGGCGTCCAGACGCTGTTTTCGATCGATCTGGAATTCGGGGATCGCAACAAGTCCCGACGTCGAGTTTTCCACGTTTACCGGACCCGCGATACTGTGTTTCGCGTTCTGGTTCTATAAATATAGACGCGGTCCACCGGATCGCATGTAAAATATCCGCAGAGCTGTGTTTACATATTACTATACGATACGAGAATAAATCTCGGTTGAAATAGCGATGGGGAAACAATAACCTCCTTACATATACATGATATAACGAAAAAAAGTAGATTGAAGTGCAACGATCCGGTTACGAAATTTGGTGCGTTAAAATAAGTACAATGAGTCGTATAAAAATATTTCAGGTATACTGAAGATGAACGTGTAGCTGAATTGGTTACGATGGGCTTCTAGCAAAAATAAAACGTACAAGATTGAGCTTGTTGCTCCATAGTTATACATTTATTTCCATCAGGAAAAAGCCCTTCATATTTTCAAATATAACAATGATGGTTCGTTGTCGGATGTGATACAATCAGGGATTTGTGTGTTCTTTATAAACAAAGATTAACAATTGCTTCCCGTATTTCTCAAAAAGCTTCAGAAGCGTTTCTCGACTCCCCAGAGTTTCTAGCAGAAATTGATATAATTATGTCACTTTTAAACCATCTAGAGCAAGGAGCAACGTTTTGGTCAAGTGACGTGTGGATATTAAGTGCAAAATGTCAACAGAGCTAGCTGTCATTGCGATATATTTATATATTTTATCTTCAAACTCTGTCTCTATAGACTATTAATTTATTTAATTCAACGTGACAAATTTATATATATATACATATATAAAGAGAAAGTGATCATGCGGAGAAAGGATGAAGCCAACCAGCAGAAATACGTATCGCTCGGGTTACCTATCCTATTTTTAATGCTCGAATCCACTGTCATTCTTTTTGCGGATTTTGCCCATTGTTTTCCTATTTTGTTATATATATATATATATATATATATATATATATATATATATATCCGTGTCAATGGGTGTATAAGAAATCGTGGATCCTCAACACATTATTTAACCACCTTCTGCAGTCAGTAGACGAATCAAGCTGGAAACTTAGTCATGTTACTAGTAAGGGACACTGAACATATATGCAAAAAATTATTAAAATCAGATAAACATACACAGGTGTTTACTTTTCTTGTCACTCACCATACAAGCCCCAAAACCGATGCTTGCGGAACATCAAACCAAATAATTTTGTATTCGCTGTTTTAATGAATAGTCAAGCGTTTGAAAGTAGCACATCTCTATCAATCCGAGTACGTTCACTATTAGACCGAATTATCGGGATTTACAAACAGTTGAAAACGTCAAGGGAGGGGGCAGGAGATTCCAACCAAGCTTCCGCGAAGGTCGGGTTTACTTTAGCATGTCAACAGCTGATAGTGATTATTCTCCAGTACGTTGGTTGCTGGTCATATGGTAATTAGATTGCTTTTATCTGGTACGGGGATCTTTGGGGTTATCGGAAACGTTAGTTGACATAATGGAATAATTGACCACGATGGAGCAAATACTAGACAAAGAGAATTTCTCATTTATGTATGGACATATAGCATATTTTATAATAATCATAAGTCCAATGACTCACATGATATTTTTTTATTGGTTTTTTATTAAGAAAATGTCTACTGTTGTAAATGATTTAGAGAACTGTGTGCTTTATTTACTAGAGTTTGAATTTGGATAGAGAAACGAAGGATCAATAGTTAAGCCGAAGTTACTAGCAGAATCACAGAAACAAAAAGTATATAAATATTTGTTATTTTTATTGCCAACTTTTGTCTTCTTAGAGTAGAGTTTCAATTTGTGCTATTCGGAAAACACATTGGTTGATTGAAGCTCTTCATTGAGAGTTCGTTCTGCTGCAGCTCTGCCTGTAGTCAGAGTACGCTTGCATTATCACATTTTGCATTTAACTTAAAATATCTGCAGTATATACTATGCATAACAAGGGCCCAAGTATAGACCCTTGTGGCATCCCTGACAGAATATCTATCCTTTCCGAACGAGAACCACCAATACGGATTTTCTGAGAGCGTCTAAGAAAGTAGCTCCAGCACAAAAACAGTGAGGAGTCAGTGAAACGATAGTACTTAAGTTTTGAAAAGAAGAATACATAGTGGTTAATATATACAACAATGGATTAACGTGTTCTCCCAATTGACATAGCGGTGGAAGATACCTAGAAAGGACATCGATCAGACGGAAAGCATCGAGGATGGATAATGTAGTCGGGACGGCAGCACGCCAAACATGTGAGCAGTACTTGGCTAGACTTTGTACAGAGTGAGGTTATGTAGAGGAACGTACTACCGAGCCCCAAAGCAAATAGCCTAGTTTTTTCCTGGTAGCCGCCGCTATCGACGAGATGTGTCATATTGCAAACTCGGATCGCAGAAATTGCCCTAACGTAAAGTTTAATGCTAAATCTCCATGTATTTATAGAAGCAAATTGCGCATTTCAGGAATCACAACAATAGCCAAAGATCTAAAAATAAAACCAGGGAATTACAACCAACATTGATGTACAAAGAGGTCATATCAACGGTTGATAATTGCACAGGATATCAAAAAGCAGGAAATGGGAATTTCGCTTTTGATTGTCTGTGCATCATGAAGTAATGGTATAGCGCATCGTTGTGACATATGTTTTTATATCGGTTTTTAAACGGTTTGTTTTGATATATGATTCGCACAGATGGAGAATACAAAACTACGTTCGTGTTCCAGATGGTCTCTAAGCAGTCACCGGCGAGTTCTATCTCCCTTTCCATCCTTATTTTCTTTCAGGTTCCGCCCAGACTCAAATATGATGGGCATAACGTGCGTCCTGACAGCTTTGGCACAACATTCACTTTATCATTCACGTTTACTGTTATTAGGATTTCTTTGTGTTATTCCTCGATGTACATTCTGTCTTAAAAATAATCTGTTTCGGCTTTCCTGTATACTTTTTTATTCTTGGCAAAACTTATTCCTTGCCCCCTTTTAAATTACCCCCTTTTCTGGCTTAAATAATACTTCGGGCCCAGCTCGTAGCAAGAAAGTTGTAACAGGAAAACCTAATTTACGTTTAATAAGCTCCTGGGAAGTCATCTTTTTATTTCCCGTTCCTGTTATATAAATCCTCGCTGCGAAATTAGAACTCGGACATCCGGGAAAGCTGAGCTTTTTTTAATCAGTTCCCAACTGATAAAATCCGTCCTCGGGACCCGGCGTCGTTTTTGAATAGTTAGGCACTATCGGAAGTGGATTAAAATAGTTCTGCCCGATCCGAGGATTAATCGGGAGTCTGAAATGTCAAAGATCGGTTAGGCCAGATCATATACGAGGGCTGGTCATTAAGTCGCACTCCTGAGTCCCTTACTGCTTATTTGTACAATCTTATTGACTTGATTAAATTTATTAAGTCTCGAGCGAGATCTGGACGAATTTTTGTGACAAAAAAATGTACGCCACTGACTCTTGTGCCATATTTATTATGCAAATAGGACTACAACTTTTTTGTCTCTGCATATCAATAAAAATAATAATTTTACATATAGTTATTTCGAATGTATATAGGAGCAATATATACTAAGTGACATATAAATCCGAACACCCAGTTTACATGGTTTTATTTTAATAAAATTTTGTATAAGTACTTAATGAAGCATAATAAGTAAATGATAAAAATTTCAAAATGATTGCACTGCTTTAAAGCCCTTTGACCTTTAATCATGTGTGGATGCACCCTGATGTGCTACGCATTCTCCAACGCGCCTAGGCATGCTTCTGATCATTTGCAATGGACCTGGTAGTGGAGAAACGGTCCCTTAAGGCCAATAATCTTAGGCGGCGATCTTCACGGTCTGTTGTTCTACGGCGGCGTCCAGTGCTCCTTGCTCTTTGCGTACGGCCTTCTCGAAGCCATGCCTGACAACACCTAACCACAGTGTCTACACTTCTTTGCACTCTAAATGCAATTGTCCGAAAAGAAAGTCCAGCTTCCCGAAGTCCCGCTATACGGCCCCTATCAAACTCACTAAGTTGACGAAATCGTACAGGTCTCCGTACTCTAGGAATCGTAAAGGATGTCAAGAACCAAAATCCGCCAACGTTGATTCTTTACTGCGGCTGAAATATTCCTTTTTGGAGCGTTAGTGAATTAAAAAAAAGCAGTATAAAAACCGGAATGTCCAACTGATAAGGCTGAACTTTTTTTCACTTGTTATTTACAGTAAGATAAATACATTCACCAACTTTTATTAAAATAAAACCATTTAAACTGGGTGTTCGGATTTATATGTCACTTAGTATATAAGTCAAAGGCATTATATAAAATAAACCTATTTTTAGTTGAAACAACCGTGAGCTCTTAGCTCAGAATTCTAAGCGAACAAGAAGGATCAGTTACGGAAACGCGCTATTAAATTATGCCATAGAGAAACTCGCATAGAGGCGCCAATGGGTTATTCAGCTATTCCAGTCCCACATATTTGCTCGTAAAATTTAACCGTAAGCTCATTTGGGCGGTACGAGGAGAGGTTCAATTTTATGTATAGCACAGTCATCATAGGCATTTTATGTACGAGTTCTTCCCACCCAAACAAATTATCACTACCTGTGTGTATGCAGTGAGACGACACCTACTAGCGTTAGTTGGGTACGGACCAAAATCGCCCAAGTATGATTATGGAGGTGGAAACCTTGCCTTGGAGTGTACGCGATGCGGTGTTGCCAAGCGAACCAATATAGAATATGTGTCAATCCTGACTTTTCATTTCTACCAAAAACGGAGCGCCGTAAGGAATAAACTAACGCAAATATGATTAGCAAAATTCAATAAATAATTATGGGTGTTGCATTTTATGTCAGTATATATTGATTTGATCATTACTGAGGCATGGTATACCACGTATTGTTTGTCTATGTTTCCTGGTCTATTAAGTGGTTGGTTCGCAACGTGGGTATCCATTTACGATGATAATTATCTGTTTTTCGAACAGGCTAGGGGATTTATGCAAATGCATTTAATGAAATCATAATTCAAATAACAATTAGATTTCGGTCCCCGGTTTATTGTTTGCCAGAAATCTAATATTTACCAGCGAGAAAACAGTTATTTCAGAGATATATGAAACTCTACAGTAGTGTTGATTGTTTATGATTCTGATCTGTTTACCTACCGATCTGTTCATCTATAAATGGTAAATTGTTTTGAACGAGAAATATTGCCTGAACTCCTTGTTATTATTGAGATATCCACGTCCTTAAATTTAAATCCTCTCACAAAAAAAGTAATGTTAATTACGTAGCTAATCAAGCTTTGATTTCACTTGAGTTCTTTGGGTAATGTCCTAATTTGAAAAAACATGGGGGTCTAGGCGATTCGTCTAAGAAATCAGTATCATATATTTCTGGCCTTCCCGAGGCAATCACAAAACAAGGTTCAGTGCAAGTTGATTTTTATATGTACTTTATTGCATTTAGCGACCTACAAAGATTATCGATTGAATACAAAGCTTAGGTTGTACTTAAAATATCTACATTGCAAAAATCCAGATTACAAACGATTCCTTTTGGAATGGTCCTTTGTTGCAAAACTTTTCTAGAAAATGTCTAGATTCTCCGATGATAATTCTGAAGGGGGAGACGTACTTAAATGCAGGTTACCTTGATGCCACTGTATTGTTAGACCAGTTGGGTATAAACTGGAAAATTCCTCCGTCTTTTTCTGGGAGGAAATCAATGGCAGATATCCACAGAGTTGGCCAATGAATCTCGTTTAGTTACCGAGGCAAGATGGGTAGTTCGGAAGTCACTGAAATACTGCATGTGCCAAATCAAGAACCTCTATAAAATAGCTCAGTGCTCTTATTGATAGGTAACATCCTCCGATTATTATGGAAGGTAGTAGAAAGCGTATCTTATTTTTATCAAAAAGTTTATGAAACTAACGAGGATTTAATGTAGATGTAAATCTGGTGTCCGATCCCAGACGTATGTGGTATTTAGAGATACGAGATACGAGGATTTGGCTATTCCTCGAAAAAGTTGGCTCACACTATTCGTTATGTCGAAAGCAGACCAAAACAAGGAAACTCAAAATAATAGTCAATAAAATACAACACCTCGATGGTTCATTTACTTTTTCTTCTACCTTCAGTATCAACATGACCTTAATTTGACCTTGTACACGCGAAAATCAACTTGCCTTGTACCTCACCTTGTGAGGATCATCGACACGATCTACATGACACCTTCCAACACCTTCCTACAAGATGTTTTAACGAAATATTTCTTTTAATATACGAATTCTCCGAGGTTTGGTCGCATAGGCACTTTTGTCCGGGAAGGTAAGAAATATATCATACTAAATTTTTAGATAAATCAACTGGGACCAATTTTCCATGTGTTTCACGCCTGGTTCTTTGTCAATTCGAAAAAACGCGTGACGAGGGTATAGGCAGTATAGACAACTTACTAGACGACGTTTTTAAAGGCAGCCTTGTCGTTGAATGCCATCAGCTTTACTCCATTGACGCTCATACGTTTTTTATGAATAAAATACTCGACATTTACCGGCGTGTTGGAAAGATATTCATCAAATGTCGTGTTCTATGGTAGTACAACTGGTGACAGCAAGCCAAACACAAAACATCGTACACCGCGCGACGATATAATTTTAATCCCATTGAAAGAATAATGAAAAATGAAAATGCGTTTTAGTGTTGCGAGCGTTTTAACAGAAAACTTTATGAAGTACAACTGCTATTGGGTTTTCCAGAAAGCAGACTGTACGATTCTTCCACATCTGGAATTGGAAGACTAACTTGAATTGATGTTCGGGGAAAGGATCACTGCTGACAATTTTGAGAAATATATAAATTGAAAGAATTGTTTAACTATTTGTTTCTGTTGTAATTATGCGTTTTAACTTGCTGAGACTAAAAAGGGTGGAGTGCTTGATATATTAAGTGTTATGAAAATGTGTGTTTTTTTAGTTTTTTAAACTATTATTTGTTACAAATTTGTTACTATTACACTGGACAACAAATTTTAGTTTTTTAATTGTATCTTGTTGGAGAAGTGCACTTCTTTGTTAATTTTGGGGCGCTGAATCAAAAAAAGACAATGAAATAAAAAAATTAGTTGCGGTTTAGAAAAAAAACTTTTTATTTTTAAGGATATATTAAAAAAGTAACAAGATTCATATACTTATAAGAATCACTATATGCGCTGTCTTTTTGCTGTTCTTTTATGGATCGTTTCTGGAGCATCTCTACCAAGAGTCCAACAGTAGTCTGCAAGCATGGAAGGATTCCACTTTCCCTGGTACCTTTTTCCATTGTTGAAATATCCTGATGAAAACGTTCGCCGTGCTCATCACTTACGGCTCCGCAATTGTCAGGAAAAAAGTCCAGGTGTGAGTGTAGGAAATGTATCTTAAGAGACATATTACAGCCCATCTTTTGATACGATAACAGCATTTTTTTGACAAGGGTTTTATAGTTGTCAGCTTTTCTATTTCCCAAGAAATTAGTGACCACCAGACGGAAATCATTCCAAGCAGTTTTTTCAATACCTGTTAAAGTGTTTTCAAACTGTGTATCTTTCAAAATATTTCGAATCTATGGCCCAACAAAAATACCTTCTTTAACCTTTGCCTCACTTAGTCTTGGAAATTTCTGATGCAGGTATTGAAAAGCTGACCCATCTCTATTTAATGCCTTGACAAAGTTTTTCATTAGGCCCAACTTGATATGCAGTGGTGGTAATAAAATTTTTTTCGAATCTACTAATGGCATATGCTGTATATTTTTTTGACGTGGCTCTAGGAATTGACGAACAGGCCACTTTTGTCTGGTGTAATGAAGTGCCTTTGCGCGACTGTCCCATTCACACAAAAAACAGCAAAACTTTGTGTAGCCTAGCTGCAGCCCAAGTAAAAGTGCAACAACTTTCAAATCGCCACAAATATGCCATTGGTGCTCATCGTATTTTATGCATGTCAATAGGTACTTCATATTGTCATATGATTCTTTCATGTGAACTGCATACCCTACAGGAAGAGATGGTAAAATATTTCCAATATGCAATAACACTGCCTTTAAACTCAATGTTGGACTGTCTATAAACAATCTCCATACTTCTGGGTTATAGTTTATATTTAAAGCCGCCAGTAAGCCGTTAATGTTACTGCAGAAAACCAAGTTATTCTCCATATTGAAAAATGGTTCTAAGTCTTTGTGGCGTTTACGAAAAACACATACCGAAACATCGTCTTCTAACAAGTTCCACTGCTGCAGTCTTGATCCAAGTAACTCTGCCTTACATTTTGGAAGTTCTAAAGCTCTTACAAGATCATTTAATTCTGACTGTGTTATTTGGTGCGGTTGGTGGCATGACGTGCTCGGTATAAAATCAGGATCTCTTGACGTTGATGGCATATCTTCTTCCTGACGAATCACTCGATCGCCATGATCTGATTCGTTTTCTGATTCGCAAGTGTAGGATTCTGGGGGTTTTGGAATAGGATTTTCGTTACTGTGAGGCACAGGTCTCATCGCAGATGGTATGTTTGGGTAGTTAATAACCGATTTTTTTTTCTTGGACATACCTGTGGCTTGTCCAACGCAAGCTACCATGCAAAAGTAACAATCATTAATATGATTTGTAGGCTCTCTGCAAACCATTAGGACAGCAAAGCGCATAGACCGTTTTTTGCCATTTAACCAGCTCCTCAGACTTGAAGCACATGTATTACAGCAGATGTGGGGTGCCCACTATTTGTCTTGATCACCTAGTTTACAACCGAAATAAAGCTGATATGCCTTTGTTATTAGTGGAGTAATAGACCGTCTCTGAGACGCAAAAGTCATCACCACACACGTAACAAAACTGATCTGGATTGTTTACACACTTTCGAGACGTCTTGCATGAACGCTGTCAGCCAACTGAGGAAAAAATGGCTAATATAAAACAATATAATGTACACGTATGTATAACGTAACACAATCATGCCGATTACATCATCTTTCCTTGCCGAATATAAAAATGTAGCACGTGCATTCTTGTGAATTACAGTATATTAACACTGTCACAGCAGGAACACACATAATTACCATATCTCTAAAACTTGAACTAATATTGAAAAAATAAGTTTCATTCTGGTTTTAGCACATTAAAAATAGTAATATTTTGTTGATTTTATTTAGGATATTTTTTGGCTGCTGATCAGTGATTATTAACTTTCTGGTAGACCATATAATATTCCTAAACGTCACCTCGCCATATCCAATCGATGGAACGATTACAAATTGCATGTGTATATATCCGACAAAAATTCTATCCGACAGGTTAGGATGAAAAATGAGTTAATTTTTTGCTGGTCTACTCGCCACTGGAAAGTGGCGAAAGCTGCTTTCAAAACAATCGACGCGTTGGGTTATAAATATCTCACCTGAAATCCTGGGATAGTGCCGAAAAAGCTCCCGGGCGCCCTCCAAATGAATGAGGGTCGATATAATTGAATTAACTATGGCAGCTTCTTTCACTGTGTGGGTTCAAATGTCGAGAATATATCTGTCTTTGATACAGTGTTGCCGTGGTCACAATACAGAGCTAAGTTTTCTGTCACCTTAAAATATGTTACTGCTTTGCATTGATTCTATCTAGTCTATCTGAAGATATACATGAATGAGTCAGTATCCGAGTATATCAGAAGTGAACCAAAAAAAATTTCGTCAAGTTGGTTCACTTTGCACTTTCCATGCAACGTTTTTATCAGTTCATAAAAGGATTATGTTAAGTTAAACAGATTAAGGGTAAATTTCACCAGGATTGCTAAATCAACAAGTTGTTATTTTCCACCTGTAGGGTAACAGTCAAATATAGCGAATGACCTTCAAGATACATTCAACAAATTTTAGCAACCAATAGCTGTGAAATATTGAAAACAACATATTGTCAAAGTATGGGATGACAGGTTGTCATTGAAACATCACCAGCTTATTGAATATTAAGAAATTAAGTAAAAAAAAACGTGCGATTTTCGAATAAAATTTTAGGAATGCAGAATGTGCTGTTTGTTTACATTTGGTATGGAATCGATAATAAGTTGTTTTTGATGTCACAAAAGATGATGAACCAGCTGGAATACGTTTTATATACTTTTTTGCACAATAAAAAAATCGCTACATTTCTACAGGTACGTATCATGTACCCTGTGTCTGATATAGAGACAAAAACTAGGTTGTCATGTATGGACAGTCATCAAAAACAGTGGAAGCATCCCATTAATAATAGCTAGAAAATCGACCTACTATTTATTGCATTTTCATTGGTCCATTCAAATAAGTCTCCGTCTTTTATGAAATAATAGAAATTGGCGAATCTTTGAAAGTTATCCTCATTCTAAAGCTCAAAGTAATGATATTACAGCTAGACTGTAAAGTTATTTATAAAACAACCGCTTTTTCACTATTGAGCCTTGACTGCTTCCGTCAAATTGCACTTCAATGAGCTGTCAACCTTTCGAAATGATTTGCCATTTAATAATAAAATAATTCCGTCCTAATCGAACCTGATCAGTCCAGTTTTTTATTCGTCGACCATGTGTTCCCTTCACTGTTGTTTAAAAACAATTTCAGCAACAATCTTGCCGACTTAGTAAATAATGTTTCCAGCTCCAGACGATGAAGACGCAGATCTTCGAAAGCTTGAGCTCAAGTTATAAGAGTGTACTTTTGCAATAATTTGCCTTCTACCCAAAGAAATTCAAGGATATATGTTGTTATTGCATTAATTGACCTTGACTCCAAGTCACGACGAACATCTGGTACACGCACCGCTCCCTCTCAGCGCGACAAAGAACCGAATTCCAGCAAACTTCGTCCCCATCTGCAGCATCACCCCGGAGAAGGCAGTCGCTACAGACAGGACCGAGCTCAGAAGTAGGGCGATGCGAAAATAAATACCCCCCAGGGGATTGAATCAATCTAAGTTGCATTACAATCTTATCACAAGGTTGCTTCTTGGCGTATGCTCCAGCTCGCGCTCTTACCGCGGATTCAGTATAAACTGAATTTTATCGATGGCCATGTTTGCATCGGGGCTAACTGAAACTTTAGACGAAGAATGAGGAATGAGGCAACAATCAACTATCCTCTATTCAACGCATGAGGTCTATCGAAACAAGACACAGAGCACCATCTATTATCAGAATTGACCACGTCATGAAATTAAACCAGTATGACAAGATTGTAAGAAACATCAACGGTATAAATAGTCAGGAAAGGAGCATGTACACAAGTTCACCTGATGACGATTGAAGATCACACCAGCCTAAACGTCCTTGGAATCCATAGACAATGATAGTCCGAGAAACATCTCGATCCGGATTCATACCACATTGTCTACAAGTTCCCCGCGTAATGCTACTCTAATGAAATTAAGCGACATTCCGGTGTATCCCCACAAAACGCACATTATATTGCGCCTCGCCTTCATAAATAAGGATAAGTGTAGTAGTCAAATCTGTGAGATTTGACTGCAAGCAGAGCTACTACACTTATCCTTATTTATTCCGGCGAGGCTCATATAATTAGGATTACACTTCACTTAGGTAAGTTTGTTTCATCTCTCAATTATATGTGCCAATATCACGAACAAACTAGGGAATATACTCGTATTCAGTGTTGCAATAGCGCAGATCACATTAAAGCGTGTATAATGCATATTTGTGCTAATTTTGGAAACATTAGCAAGCGCCATTAACTATGTTGAAGGTAACCATGCACGCCACTCTAAAGGGTTTCCCAATCATGATGTTACTGATACTGCAATTCTTTATGTCAAAACGCGATCTCTTATGTCAGATTGCGAATTAAAAAAGTGCGATTTCATACTTATTTCTGAAATGGAGCAAAATTCATTGACTTTAATTTTAACAAACACCTGATATCAAGTTGCCTTAGGAAACAAAAGTTTGTTTACTTAATTTACTGTCAGCTGACATTGATTTATTTTGGAGTTTTCGCTTTCAGATGTGGAATAAATTGAAGAGTACCGGTAATTAAGGTTTACGTACTTGTTGGAAAGTAAAATTGATGATAAATAAGCCGTAAAGGATATCATTACTAAACAGTGTGTTTATTGGTAAAATAGATTTTACAAAATGAACTTTTACTCAAAACTAGTAACGTAACAAACAAAGGATGATGTTCAACTCTGGAGTCGTGCCACTTTTCCGCTGTTTTTAGCGTCTATTCGCGGATCATCGACATATTCAACACTGCTGTCTTCTGGATGATCAAGAGATATTGAGTGTTGATAAAATGCCTCGCTAGAAACTTGGTCAGATCCTGCAGATCCTTCCATTTCTTACCTTTAATTGGGATTGGGCGCTGGTAAAGTTTTCTTAATGTTTCTTCTTCTCGTTTTTGTTTATCTTTTTTAGATTCTTCCAAATTACCTTATCAAATTTAGAAGTAGAATATAGGCCCATGTATGCCGATTTGTGAAAAACTACGCGAGGATTCTGTTTATAAAACTTGAGCATCCTGACTGGTCGGTTTGGAAAGGGGCACTTCATTGGATAAAACGGCGATTAAAATATACTCCAATCTTGAAAATCAAATTTTTTGCCACAAGAAATCATCTCTCCAGTCATCCGGTACCTCTTTGGTTCACGAGACTCATATCTCTATCACACTCGAGGTATGAATGCCCCCTGATCGGGAATATTACTTTCACAGTAGTAAAACGATTTTTCTTGGTAACCAAGCTCAATTTAGTGCCAAAACATACGTTATTGTTACTAACAGCAAGTTGGAAAATGCATGAAGACTCACCGATTAGAAGTGACATCGCTGCCCTGGCTCGTCTTCCTGCGAATCTTCAACCTTGTAATCCATCCGAACTCAACGACAGCCTTCTTAGCCTTCTCTTTCTCCGTCGCTTTGCCTGCAATTTTCCTGTTTTCCTCGCTGGGTTTTCTCCTTTCTGGTCGGAAGTTTCCGTATCGGATCACCTGTTTGAGTCGCACTTCTTTCATCTTCAACCTTCGCAGGCATTTTGTGTATCTGAGGCGAGACAAAGGAACGTTAGAGGAATATGGTTGAATCTTTACGGTGATATACGTGGGGAGTATGATACACACTCCAACGGAAGACTTCGTTCAGAGGACGTTATCTACAATTTAGGTGATATACTAAAGTGACATTAGAAGATAAAATTATTTATTCAATTTTTTGGCAACATATTGACTATATTTGAAGCATTTTGTGGCAACAATATCAACGTTTTATCTTTGTTACTATTTACCCTTGTTGAACTGTTATAAGTTCTTGTGAAGAAAGCAGTTTCTGAAAGCTGAGTAGTACCAGTATTTTCTGTTATTGCCCTTTCATTCACTGTTCTTAAGCATAAGAAAATGAATCTAGTTCTAAGACGTCCAAATTACCACCATGTTAGCGATTTTGAGTAGACTTATTGTCTACCGAGACTTTTTTCATACTGTCCACGGTTAGTGCTACCTCTGACTGCGGACCACTGTCGTCAACGTTTGAACTGGAGCAGAGAACGGCAACATTGGGGTCGCAATATGACTGCAGAAGACGAGAATATAGCCAAGAAAAATAATAAAATCTCGTAGTTTTTGTGAAGAAAGCAGTTTTTGAAAGCTGAGCAGTACAGATATTTTCAGTCATTGCCCTATCATTCACTGTTCTTAAGCATAAGAAAATGTCTCTAGTTCTGAGACGTCCAAATTACCACATTGTTAGCGATTCTGATAGGAGTAGACTTATTGTTTATCGAGACTTTTTTCATACTGTCCACGGTTAGTGCTACCTCTGACTGCGGACCACTGTCGTCAACGTTTGAACTGGAGCAGAGAACGGCAACATTGGGGTCGCAATATGACTGCAGAAGACGAGAATATAGCCAAGAAAAATAATAAAATCTCGTAGTTTTTGTGAAGAAAGCAGTTTCTGAAAGCTGAGTAGTACAGGTATTTTCAGTTATTGCCCTTTCGTTCACTGTTCTTAAGCATAAGAAAATGTCTCTAGTTCTAGGACGTTCAAATTACCACCATGTTAGCGATTTTGACAGGAGTAGACTTATTGTCTATCGAGACTTTTTTCAAACTGTCCACGGTTAGTGCTACCTCTGACTGCGGACCACTGTCGTCAACGTTTGAACTGGAGCAGAGAACGGCAACATTGTGGTCGCAATATGACTGCAGAAGACGAGAATATAGCCAAGAAAAATAATAAAATCTCGTAGTTTTTGTGAAGAAAGCAGTTTCTGAAAGCTGAGCAGTACATGTATTTTCAGTTATTGCCCTTTCATTCACTGTTCTTAAGCATAAGAAAATGTCTCTAGTTCTAGGACGTTCAAATTACCACCATGTTAGCGATTTTGACAGGAGTAGACTTATTGTCTATCGAGACTTTTTTCAGACTGTCCACGGTTAGTGCTACCTCTGACTGCGCACCACTGTCGTCAGCATTTGAACTGGAGCAGAGAACGGCAACGTTGGAGTCGCAATATGACTGCAGAAGACGAGAATATAGCCAAGAAAAATAATAAAATCTCGTAGTTTTTGTGAAGAAAGCAGTTTCTGAAAGCTGAGTAGTACAGGTATTTTCAGTCATTGCCCTTTCATTCACTGTTCTTAAGCATAAGAAAATGTCTCTAGTTCTGAGACGTCCAAATTACCACCTTGTTAGCGATTTTGACAGGAGTAGACTTATTGTCTATCGAGACTTTTTTCAGACTGTCCACGGTTAGTGCTAGCTCTGACTGCGGACCACTGTCGTCAACGTTTGAACTGGAGCAGAGAACGGCAACATTGGGGTCGCAATATGACTGCAGAAGACGAGAATATAGCCAAGAAAAATAATAAAATCTCGTAGTTTTTGTGAAGAAAGCAGTTTCTGGAAGCTGAGTAGTACAGGTATTTTCAGTTATTGCCCTTTCGTTCACTGTTCTTAAGCATAAGAAAATGCCTCTAGTTCTAGGACGTTCAAATGACCACCATGTTAGCGATTTTGACAGGAGTAGACTTATTGTCTATCGAGATTTTTTTCAGACTGTCCACGGTTCGTGCTACCTCTGACTGCGGACCACTGTCGTCAACGTTTGAACTGGAGCAGAGAACGGCAACATTGGGGTCGCAATATGACTGCAGAAGACGAGAATATAGCTACCAAAAATAATTTTTATCATTTACTTAATATGCTTCATTAAGTACTTATACAAAATTTTATTAAAATAAAACCATTTAAACTGGGTGTTCGGATTTATATGTCACTTAGTATATTTGTAACAGCTTGTACGTTAGATTGGTATTATTTGATCTCCCCTCGTAATACGAATAATTATACTCTTCCTTCGTCGCATATGCTTTGTTACCAAATGCAGGAAATTGGGCTCTTAATTACACAATGGCTTACGCATTTCACGGAGACTATAAACTGAATTATAGTTCATTTATGGTAGGTATATGGTTGCAGTCTGATTACCCCCATTTTCTATGATAATGATATGCACATAAAGTCGAGCCAGGAAAGCGTTTTCCCTCTGAAGAATAAACCTTTAGGATGTCAATTTTCGAAAAGGTGTTATTAGGATTCTTCCTCCAAACAAAGTGGTTCTTTAAAGATCTGTTCAGTGAACTTTTATATTTTTAAAAACCGTATGGGGACCACTGAAGCGTTGATAACAATTGACGACGGGCTTCCCATCTGCATTCGTGTATCCTGCGCTTTGATTGGCTGGTTCAAAAAGTCCTGCGTTCTGACCGGTTGCTTGACATACGGTTCAAATGCGGTGTTGCCGGGTTGTGTAAAAAGTCTTTGAAAACTGATAATTTAAAAAATATACTTCTAGTTTTTAATATGAAACGGCGAATACGCTATTCGCCATGGTGTGACGTCATACAAATTGTAAACAAAATCTTCTTCAAATATTTCTCAACAACTCCCAGTAACGTAGAAAGTTATCCTGCTGTCGAATGTCACATCCAAGTTACGAACCGTGGTAATACCTTTCCTCCAAAGTTATAGGGATAAAGTTTTTGTTGCTTTCAATAGAACGTTATTACTTTTATATCCAGATGCAGTTTATTCAACAAACAACAATTTTACAAATTTGATAATTGACACTGCAGATCAGTAAAGAAGTAGTAGCAAGTGATTAAGCAAAAATTACTGCGGAATTGACGTGGCAGAGTTGCAGGCTTGGACCTTGACAAAACTTTCGAGCAGTTAATATCGTGCTATTTATATCCGAAAACTTTGTAGATGCGTACTTTCCCTGCTGTAACGACAAAAGCCAGAGGCCGTCTTGGTATAAACACGTGCAGCATCAGAAATGTCTAACTTTGAGCATATTTTTCCTTTTAATGCTTCACGTCTCACTGCCTGACATTATAGCTCATTCAAGTTATATGTACGCGTAATAACAAGGTCCTTAGTGTGGACCGTGTGCTTGTTTATTACTTTCTATGCCAAAACTGGCAAAAAAATTCGAGAATGATTTAAATGATGAAAGCCCGACGTTTTCGGTCAGACCGGTGATCATTTTTGCGATCCAAATGGCCTTTGACCGATTATGAATTTCGACTGCAACATTCGAAAACTGCCCACCACGGATTTATCAAAAATCATTGATTAGATGAAAAAACGACGAGTTACGTCGAAAGATTTTTCAAGGGACAGGTTGATCACCTTAAAAAAATTTAATGGCGAGGGGTAGCGAGTAATAGCTTGTTTGGAAGGTATTTCGTGGTCCTTTATTTTGGCGGGCAGCATTTTGAACACTTATTGAAATAACAAAGTGATACTTTCGTGTATTTTGTTTTCTATATGAACAAATTAGGATAAACGAGAGATTTTTCTAATTTTCTCGAAAACGAATGGAGCGATTTTAAAAAATCAAACGTCAAAAGAAAGGATTTAGAAAGACCTTTTAAACAAGCTATACTTCGTGTGATTTGAATTTTTTGAGGGAACGACCCTGGGGCCCGAAAGTGAAAAGGGGAGAAGTAGTTTTTGGTTAGAAGGTTGACGCATTGATAAATCTTTTGACGTGCGTCGATGTTTTTTCTTTTATAGAGAGGTTTTTGATGAATCCGTAACGGGCAGTTTTCAAATGAACGTTATATACAGGGTGTCCGCAAAGTTGGGGTTTTCCCTCTACACGACGTGTAGATCTTGAAAACATAAGCAATTCTTCTTAGTACCATATACACCAATGTCTTAAGGGAACCGAGATAAAGGGCTCTGCAACATCAAAAATATCTGAATACCGTCCTGTAGCCGCGACCCGCCGCGATATCCCCGACTGGTACAAGGTCTCAACCCGACGGCAGAACTGGGTCGGGGTCAGTGTGTCAGGTTAGTATGCAACCTTCAACCGACGGTTACGGTCACGCGTGTAGAGGTAAACGAACTCGTATAATCGATTGCGTTTCAAAAAACAACAAGCACTAGAGACGTGGCTAGAGAAGTGCAAGTATCAAAAACTAAAGTGTGGCAAACGCTGCGTGAAGAGGTTTCATTCACGGGGTATATGAAAAAAATAATATCAGATGTCTGTTACATGGAACGGAAGTCATCATGAAGTGAGTATGTTAAAAAAACCTAAAGTCTACGAAACTAGTGACAGGTACGTGACTTCGTCTTCCGCACAAAATACGTGAACATGAGTGGTCGCTCTGCGGATTTGCAAGTAAAATCCTCGCAATAAACCGCTCGCAATCGGTTCTCCTAATCGCAACAGCGTTTAATTAATATGTTAATTAGTTTTTCACCGAAAATTACCGCCGTTTAAAATCTAGCCTCGGCTAGAGCGCTGAATCATACGCCGTTTTATCAGAAAATCACCGGTCGTGTCCGACACTTACCCGTTCTTTTACAATTTCATTAAAGCTGAAAGAGTCATTTCAGCCTGCGAGCTGATCCGAACGGAAATAGTTAAATGTTCGCTGAATCGAGACTGTTTGTTTTCCGTCTTTGTGATGTATACGATGTTGTAGGCGTAAGCCTGAATACCGGAGCAAAAAATCGGTCAGTTTGGAAGGTGCTATAAACCACCCTTATGATACGTTTCAGTCCGAAAATACCTCGTGTTCGAGATACTGGCAAGAACTCTAATAATAAAAAAAAAGACTTGATAAAAAAAAAATCGGGTATCTATGATCTAGATGGAAGCTTGTTTTCTAGGTAAATCGCGTGCGTCGATTCCGAATGATTTCTTTTCATTGAAAATATGCTTCAGCCGTATTTTCTTTTCAGCATTTAAAATTTCATCATATGACACATTGTAATTGCAGCCACATAAAAGTCTATAATTGCCAAATCGTTTTTCTAAATTATCAGTGGTGAATTTTCCAGGCAATACATACTCAATGTCAAATTGATTAAATGAATATTCAATTATATCAAGTAGAGTCAGCGTGCTTTGATATAGAGCTGTATACGTTTCTGGTGTCAGGTGTCCATTATTATTCTCTAGATTATGCCATTTTTCTAACCATATCAGAAATTTTTTTAAAAATTGTACTCTATAATCATATTTATTGGTAATAGGCTTACAAAATTCGTTTCGCTTCAATTCTCCTTTTATTACACTTGTATTACTGACAATATCCCACCAATTCCTGATTATTTCCAAAAGTGTGCAGCATCATTTAACTTTAATTCTTTCATAGCAGCTATTGTTGAGTGATGGAATAAATTAACTACAAAATTTACATTTTGCCTTTCAAATGAATTTGGATGCAATGTTTTATAATTTAATTTGTATGCTTTCTTAACTACAGCTTCTTTTTCCAATTGATGTATTTAGCATACTGAATAATATCATTATTGTCAAAATTAGGATATACAAAAGTTTTGTCTAGGTTTTTTAAATTAATCCAATTATTTCTGATACTCTTGAAAATATGCAAAACATCATAAGTTAAATATATGTTCTTATCAGGATTATGTGGAGTTGGAATA
Source organism: Acanthoscelides obtectus (assembly GCA_963669975.1). Classification (NCBI taxonomy): domain Eukaryota; kingdom Metazoa; phylum Arthropoda; class Insecta; order Coleoptera; family Chrysomelidae; genus Acanthoscelides; species Acanthoscelides obtectus. The sequence goes on from CAVLJG010000010.1 coordinate 7,397,049, forward strand.
GAATAATTTTCTGATGAATCCTTTGCTAATTTCCTGAACATTGCTCTATTAATTCGGTGATTATCAGTAACAACACAAATAATTTCAAATCCACATTTTTGAACTAAATTTATCTTTGATCTTATCCATATCATCGAAATTCTGGATAGCTTTTTCATGTTTCTCAATTAATTTTTGTTTTCTTTGCATCGGGTCAGTTCTTTTGGGTGCTTCAGATATGATGGCAAGTTTGGGAAAATGGAGGGAACAGCATTTTCTTTCAATTTTGGATATTTCAAAGGTATATGATTTTGGACTGTTCCATCCGCCAAAACTATATTTTCTGTCCTGATGATATCCGATTCTCTAAAATGACGACTGCACACAGCTGAATATTTTGAAGGTGTCCAATTTTTTCTGGGAATTGCCATAAGCCATTTGTTTTTCAGACTTTCGGTACTTGGGAAGCGAAAAGTTGAAACATAGCTTTCTGTTTTCGAAGCAGAATTATAGTTTGCATTGCATAAAGGAACACAGCAACAACGAGGCATATTGTCTGCGTCAAATACTTGATAAATGAAAAAAGAAAAATACAACCTGAATTTGCACGTTTTCAATAGTTGAAATCCTTAGCTTCCTGAGGCGCAAACAGCCACAGTCACACTTCTTAGTTTATTTTTAAAGCACAGAAGCACTACAACTGGAGTCTATTTCTCATATATTATAGTCACCGATCACTTTGAACACATACACACTTTGAAGCTTAGAAAACAAGCTTATCTCTTAATTACAGCCTCTGGGATTGCCAAATCACAAATTGAAAAGGTTATGTTTTCTCAGCGTTTTGAGCACGAGTTGCGTCGATGCAGCAAGCAGCGGCGGGAGTAACACTACCATCTACGTTGCCAGATTTCTCTGTTCACGGCTCGTAGTTGACGTCGGCTGTGCTTATATTAAGTTGTTTTGGGTCGCTAAAACCAAATCCAGGATCGATTCAGACAGGAAATGCCTCGTTTTCGACATATTGACAAGAATACTTCGTCAGAAAACGACTAATAAAAAATCTCTAAGAACTGTTGCGGGAATATGATCTAGATGGAAGCTTGTTTTCTAGGTAAATCGGGTGCGTAGATTCCGAATTCGATGTCAATTCAGTGCTAGGATTTGCGAGTAGCCCCAGATAACTAGATTTTACCAATTTTTCCCCCCAAATATAAGATTTTTTCAGGGTTATATTCAAATCAATTATTGTAATTTGTTTATGGAAAAATCTTCCAGGCCTAGCACTATGCAGGTTCCTTTTGAAGACATACAAAAGTGCTCCGTCAAATACACACTTTAGTGGTATTTCTGTTTCTTAAATTCCAGTAAACATCATAAGCACTGAATAACTTTTAATAATTTCGCGGCCATTATCTCTAATTGAGACTCGATTACAATATTACAATATTATGTAATAAATTTTCTTCTATACTCATCATCACTTAAGCGAATTATCGCGATTATAAGTTCATCTGTGCCTGCATTTTGCAGATTGCCGATAGTTCCAGGTATATAATAAATAGCCGTCCAATTTTCTTATCATGCTGGAGTAATTTCGATAATTGATGTAAATAATATACAATATAGCACGACACAACTTCCACGATTTTCGTCACCTTGAAAAGTCTGGTGTTTACCGGTAGATGAACTCGTAGATAACAGGTATGGCTTCCTGTGTCAGCAATACTGTTGTTTTTACGTACATACTTAATAAGTAAATGCTTTTCTTCACTACGCCCATGGTTTGTTTATCATTTTGTTGATGAACATTTTCTATTCAACACTTGCTTTTCCGACGAATGTTCCTTTTTCTTAAATGACGTGTCGACAATATTTAGATCAGACGTTTCCAGATCGATGGATTGGTAGAAGAGGTGCCATTGAATGGCCCCCAAGATCGCCAGATTTATCACCTTTGGATTTCTTTATGTGGGGTCATTTAAAAAGCAAAATCTATGCTACTCGGCCAACATCATTAGAAGACCTGCGACAAAGAATTGTGAATGAATGCCTTCAAATTACTCCTTAAATATTGCAAAATGTGCGGCAAAGTTTTGAGCAAAATCTTTATTATTGCATGGAGAGTCATGGGGGCCATTTTCAACATTTGCTTTGATCTCCACTAATGATGATGTGTTATTATTTAAGCTTTAAATCAATATACCTTCAAAACTAGTAAACTGAAGTAAATTAATTTTATATCATTATAAAAGGAATGGAAAGACCTTTAAATTAAGGTATCACTCGACCCCCGTTTCCATTTAAGATTTTGGGGTGGTGTCACCCCCGCTTAGGGGGCTGCATGTGCTAGCGTGATTTTTCGACAAAATTGTGTCCCCCTCGAGACAAAATCGACGGGTCTGAGGGTTTAAAAAAAACTGAGCTGTCAGTAAATGCGTCTGTTTCATCAAACGTTGTTCACAAAAAGTATCACACCAGAGCTCCTTCTTCCCTGACAAGCCCAAACAGTGCACTAACGATTCCAACAAAATGTGCGTCTTTTAGAGATGTTACACTACGAGTATATGGAAAATTTTACTCGAAGTTGTTTCGAAGACGTCGCATACAGTCGACGTCATTTTTTCCAAAAGTCGCATTTGCATAATTCAATCATCTTCGTTTCCGCGCGTTCGGAATTTCCATCAGCTCTTCGTCTGATCGACAGGCTATTCGTGCCTGTCTGATTCCCCGTAGCGCGACGCCGAAATAAACTTTTCATCACCCTTTCGCAAAAAGCGCTGACTAGCCTGCGCCACGTGTACGTTGAGTCCCTCCTCTTGAAATATGATTAATGTATCGCCCGTCGCACCTTTTTCCCTCTTCTACATTTTGTTAATTGAGCGGTCTGTTTCAGCCACGGCCGGATGCTAATCGCTGCTCCTCCCCGTCTCGACGCAACACTTAGCCTTTAGTTTTTTTTGTCAGTCCCCGATGGCACCGCAGCCTTTTGTACTTTTTTTCCTCCGATTTACAGTACCCGATGCAGCAGTCTAGTGGTCTGTGCCAGCAGGTACGGTTTCCCTGCCGGTACTGCTAAAAGCTCCCTCTATTCTAATTTTTGTTCCGTGATCCAGCGTCTCATTTTGATTCTGTTTCTTTCCCACATTGTCTGCAGCTAAGGTCTCCATCGTACAACCCTATTTTGCACGGGTCGTATTTGGATTTGTTTGAAAAATTCAGAGATGGTAGTAGCAGCAGCAGCAGCAGTAGTATACTAAGTAACATATAAATCCGAACACCCAGTTTAAATGGTTTTATTTTAATAAAATTTGGTATAAGTACTTAATGAAGCATAATGAGTAAATGATAAAAATTTCAAAGCTCCCCGTTGTTATCGAGTACAGCAAAACACAAATTCCCTGCAGTTGACGTAACTTCCAAATTCGAAACAACCCCCGGTTGGAAATTTACGAGGCTTCCACGTGGAAAAAATGAAGAATTCGGGGAGCGCCAAGGTTATCTTGACTGGAAGATTTCATAAATGACCGAAACTGAATTACTCGGCCAGAAGCGAAGTGTTCCGAAACACTTCGGAAGTTTTGGAAGTTTGCGGATGGAGGGGAGTTGATACACGTTCGCCGTCCTGTAAATTCGATGGCATGAAAACGAAAGTATGGCTTTTCGATAACGGCTTCTCAATTTTATGGAGTTCAAGGTGTAGCGATTTTCAGGAAATTGCGTTAGGATCCTCCCGAGTCACGAAAGTTGGATATGAAGCTCAAAATATTTTTATACAGGGTGGCCCATCCATGTGTGGACGGAATATAAACAAATACATTTTGGGAAATTCTATTTATGGGATGATTTGAGGGCACATAAAATTTTGGCCATTATACAGGGTGTCCCAATTTTGACTTACATATGAAAATTGTGACTTTTCAAATGAAATGCCTCAGATTTTATTGCATATTTAGATAAACCAATTCAAAAGAAGAAAATTGATATAGCATACTATGGGGTTTTGGTAATTAGCTACTGAGATATAAGGTGTTTTGTCTAGAAAAACCGCCCACTTCGGCAACCCCTCAGTCCGCCATTTTGAAATTTGGAGTACTGAATTTTGCATAAAAAAAACCTTGCACACCTCAGCTTTTATCTTGGTTGTTACTTTTTCGAATTTTCATTTTTGCCCATACAGGGTGGCCCAAAACGCAAATTGTACTTTTTCTCGAAAATTTCAAACGCATCACCCTGTATATTTGTGCTAGTTTGGATGTAATTTTTTATAAGCTTTTTTTTGATACTAGCTACACAAGGGTTTTTACGGCATACGTCTTTTATGGAACGGCTTGCTTCCCTAAACAAATAAATTGTTGATTAATTACAAACTGTCAAAATAAGCTTTGTGAGCATTATGATAAAGACGTGTTTGAAAATTTTTCTAAAGAAGAAATGGAGAATATGGTGTTCGTTTTGGGCGTAGTTTCCTAGTATCTCGCATTTATGAGGAACCGTACTATGCGACATCCAAGGCCGGAAACATTTTCCACACTACGAGAACGTTTTGAATCAAGAGAAGCAGTGGAATATAGTAAAAAATGTATAAATAATCCAAGTGTCATCAATCAGGACAATCAGTTGGAGGTTCTATTAAAGTTGCAGGAAAATCTCCATTCAAGTGCACGGAAAATTGGAGCAGAAACTGATATCCAAAGACTCCGGCTGTGTATTCAACAAGGTGGAGATATTTTCGAGCAGTTTTGTAGATTAGGTCTTGATTAGTGATAGTTGTTTAAGTTGTTGTTACAGTTGTTTTTCTCTATTACGCTTCATACTGTTTTGATTGTTATTAGTTTTTACGTCAAATCTGTACTCTTAGTGGCAATATGGAACTAGCCCACCATTTGTCTTTTGTTTCCATGGTTGCTGTGATTTTTTTCTTTAATTTTAGTGTGTTGTTCTATTAAAAGCTTAATAACTCAAGATCTAGCGATTTTATATGAATCAAACGTCGCACCAAAAAAAAGCTTATAAAAAATTAAATCCAAACTTACACAAATATACACGGTGATGCATTTGAAATTTTCGAGAAAAAGTACAATTTGCGTTTTTGACCACGCTGTATGAGCAAAAATAAAAATTCGAAAAAGTAACAAATAAGATATAAGCTGTGAGGGTGTCAGTTTGTTTTGATACAAAATTCAGCATTCCAGATTTCAAATGGCGGATTGAGGGGTTGTCGTTTTTTTGGACAAAACACCTTACATCTCAGTAGCTAATTAGCAGAACCACATAGTATGCTATATCAATCTTTTTCTTTTTAATTGGTTTATCTAAATATGCAATAAAATTTGAGGCATTCCATTTGAGAAATCACAACTTTGATATGTAGGTCAAAATTGGGACACCCTATATAATTGTTAATACATTAGAAATGTGTCCTCAGAAGTCATGTATAACATGCCATTAATAGATTTTCTCAAAATGTATTTGTTTATGAGTACAGAGAATTAAAAAAGTGTTCGACCCGCATAACTCAAACCTTCAAGGTCGTTTCAGTATCAACTTGGAAAGTTCTAATGGAACCGTTTTTTCACCCCACCGATGGATAGAGCGAAGAATTTCACGTTCAAAGATCATGACCTGAATGTGGTCAAAACGTCAGGTAGACTGACTCTATACTTCCTACGCCGCCTAAAAAAATGAAATTTTCAGAATTTTCAAAGGTACACAACTTCGATTTTTTATATTTTTCTGATAACAATTATGACTAGTCTTATCCAGCTTGATGTTCACATACTGCATGTGTATTTTATTTTATATTATTGATACCTTTTGATATCGAATGTTTTAGAACTTTCTCTAGCTCTTTCCAAAGTAGATTTCAAAATTCGTCTTTGAATCTGTCTCATACACATAACTATAAATTGCCAGCCTATTACTTCCCAGTCAACGTAACATCACGCAATCACCACGCGCTATCGGCACGATATGGGTGTAAACACACCTTAACGATACTATAAAAACGGCAGTCAACAAAGGGAAATAAATTTACACATCGTCGCATAAAGATACACCTTTCCTCGTCCAGCGGCTTTTGCATTTTTCAACCCGCGACGAAGTTGTGCCGTTCGTGATACCGATACTTTTATCAATGGGGGTCGGATCTGGCCGTAAAAAAACGTGCGCGGCCTTAAATTTCGTCTGATTTTGCCGGATTTATGGGTCAAGATAAAAATTTTACGCGGCAGATATTGCATACGTTTTCCGGTTTTTTAATAGAGGCAGTTCTGAACCATGCAGTTTGAACCATCCATTACCGGGGGTCTTCAATACAAAATTCAGTATGAGCATTTCGAAAACGAAGTGGTTTTATGGGGAAAAAAATTGTGCGTTCGGCTGATTGAGAAAATAGCACTTGGCACAATATTTTGGATGTAATAAATTTTGTCGGAAAAAAGAACGGAATTCACCGAAAATCGTTTTTAAGTATACGAGGGATGTCTTTCAAGTTTTGCATATGGAAATAAAACCTTGGAACACCCATATAGCCGACTGTCGTATATTTTCTGGTTCATAACAATAAATCCACGATTCGTCACCACTAACAACGCTGTACACATTTTGTGAGTTTCCGGAATTAAAACGGTCAAGCGTTTTTTTGACACCAATTAAAACTGGCTGCTTTCTGCTTTTCAGTCATCCAACGAGAAGCTAATTTTCTTACTCCTCATTCTTCATTTAAAAATTTTTGAATCGAGGTCTTTTAGATCTTCAAGGAAGCCTCAATCTCGCGATATGTCACATGTCTATCTTCAACGATGAGTTTGCGCCCAAAAAAAACCAGACAGTAACTCAGCAAGGTATTCTTGTTGCGACAATTGTCTCTGAAAGTTGTAATAAATTATGGTGCGAAAATGTTCTCGGTTGAGTTCCATTTTTCTTATGACTTGGTGACACTCAAAAATTCACTGTTGTGAGAACACTGCACGTATTGTTGTGAAACTTTGAATTTAAGTTTACTAAAGAGTGAGGTTAAGATTCAGTACTGACGTTCGATCCGCGTGGACTACTAACTCAAGAGACATCCCTCGTATTGCGCATTAGAAACAGCATGTTGAGATAATATGTCCGATAGTTTATAATGAAGTAATTAAGTTCTCGATATTATGTGTGCATCGTTTTAGATATGATGGAAGTAGAATGTGCTTAGCAGCCTGCAACATCGTCTAGGCTTTTACTTGCTCCAAGATAGTGGTCACCAACCCTAAAATCGCGAGCTAAGTCTGGTGACTCGCAACATACTTTGAAAGGGTGTAAAAATCATAGAAGCTTCCGGAAATTTTGTAAATTCAGCGGCAATACTGCGATGAGCGATCTGTTCGAGAACGATCTCGATTACCTTTAAACGGATTAAATACGCAAATTATCAAAGTAGCTCAACACACTGAATAGGTTTCAATATAATTGCCCCAATAATAAAAAGCGCCATCTATCACCAGAATCGATAAGTTTTTTAGTCATTCGAAGCTTGATTCCATTCCAGTAGTGTGGGCAGAATTCTACACACCCGGTTTACGTTACATTTTCCTCAGAGAAGTTATGACGTATATTACAAGACAATGGCGGGCATTTGCTCTATATACTGAATAATTCACAACTGTGAGATGTGGAAAACTTGTATCATTTTTATTCAAATGAAGGAAAATGTGGGTTAACCATGCAGGACGTTGTAAATACTCGGGAAATATGAGGCGGCGAGCTGAAAATAAAAACCTGGGAAATTGCTAGATTTTCTAGCAGAGCGACGAGCGTTTAGCTGAAATGAAAATGTAAAGAGGCCAAATTGCACCGAATAAACGTTGATTTAGAGATCAGACAGCGACATTTTTGTAAAACGCCTTCGCGTTACATAGCATTTATTACTAGAAATCACGGACGTACGCATATGACAAAGATGGACAAACTTTTGACAAAGAATGACTACAACAACCTCTGATTCAGGTTTATGCATAATATTATTAAAAAAGGAGTCATTTTATTTAAAAAACAAAAACGATTTTTACCTTTTCGCCTCAAACAAAGAACCTAGCTATTACAATATCACCTGAAAATTCGCCCATAATTTCACCAGGGTCCTATACCGTTAAGGCAGAGGTGGAACATCTGTCCTATCTGTTAAATACACCCCTAAACAAATTATTTTACCAACCTGAATTTGTTGTTCTGCAATTTCAAATCACACCTAACAACCTTCTGCTCACCCTGTCCGCGCTGCACTGTCCCACCGAGCTGTCCACCATTTTGCATCTGATCTACCTTCCTAACACTCTGCACCGTCTGAATCGCGGCTAACCTAGGAGGCAGTTCCTTCCTGCGGATGGCTTTGCTCCTGCGGAACGTATAGAAACCTTCGGTCTGCAAATCCTCAGAAGGATTCGCTTGACGATCTTCAGATTGCTGGGAGGCGCGGATTGTCTCTATCCCACGGGATATGAACACGATATCTTCATACATTTTCGATTTTTTTTGCAAACGAAATGTCCTCTGAGATCAAGGTGGTACCCTCGTAGAACATCACTGTCACTTCACTGTAGTTCAATCACAAACTCCACCGATAACGATGCTCTAGTTTTAAGTCCTCTTTAGCACCTTTCAAGGCAGTACCAAATTTCAATCACGTAGTACATATGAAACGATAGTTGCACCGTTGCCCTGCACTCCATTTTTTCACATATTTAGCAGTTCTCTACTACTACTCAAGTTACGTACAGCTGATCACCACTTTAACCGAAGAAAGGCGAAAAGGTGGTACCGAATATGACTTCCTCTAATAATATAAAGAACTACTATTTTTGCTTAGCTTTCCATACGTTCTTAGCAGTTTCAATCTCCTCTATCCTCTAGAGGCAGTACCGAGTTCATATTACGCGATTTGTATCAAATACGAGGTAGTACCGATACCAAACTGCCGATTTGTCTGAATTTTTATACTATTTTTGGCAGTTAATGGTCTAATATCCGTATGAGGCAGTACTGATTTTGAATCGCGCGGTACCGCGTTCGAATACAGGTGGTACCGTTTAGTGACTAGATTGCGTTGAAAATGCGCGGATAGGTGAGGCCATTGTTGCGTGTGGATAGGGAAGAGGCGGTGAAGAGTTCTGCAATCCAGACAATTTACAGTGGCGGCGTTAAATAATATTTTATTAAAGGAAAGTACTTATAACCAGAACCCCATTTTATTATCGATAAAAAAAATTGAAGACAGCTTTTGTAGTGGTTCACATAATTTACTCTACATGTTACAATTGTAGTTGAAATGGAAAGAGCAGCAGTGCGTAGATACTTAAGGTACTACTATTTGTCAATGACGAAGTTTCAGATAATGCAGCGCCAATGAATCATCTTGAAATACATCAGAATCAATGATAAAAAAAACAACTCATTACATCATTATTATGAAGCTATGTGGTACGCCCTATAGGACTATTATGGTACCTTCCACGTCATATGATGCTGTCACAATGAGAATCCATAACATCTGATGGGAGTTATTGGTTGGTATCAATATAAAAGATTATCCATCTGTCGAATTTCTAGTCTGCTATGTGGTACTTATTCGTTAAAGTACCGGCCTTAGTACTGTCTTGACTATCTACTATCGGTACACGTTTTCGGTGCTATCCGATATAATATACGTACTACCTTATGGCTTCTCTCGTGAGTTTATGATATTCATTGAAGAAATAAGAATGCTGCTGTAATCTTGTACTATTTTACCTCTTGCACCTATGTGGTACGTTCTTTGAGTTTTGTATCGGTACTGCTCCCACCTTCCACTTTTTATGATGCTGCACCATGAAAATTCCTAAAATTTACTAGGAGTTAAAGCTTACAATTAATATAAAAGCTTATCCATCCGTCTAATTGCTGGCCTATAATTTTTTTTACGATCCGCCATAGTACTGCCCTCAGTACTGCTACTGCTCACTTCCATTACACCTTTTGGTACTGCCCGATTCGATAGGTACTACCCTCTTGATTGTATACTTATTCTTCATCTGTGGTACCTGTCTAGTATATCCTTTAAGTTTCATAACGGTACTGCCCGCACCTTCCACTTTCTAAGATGAGAACCCACAGAATTCGATTGTTATTAATATAAAAGCTTATTCATCTTTGGCATTGCTTTCTGATACTATCCCTCACGGTACTGCCCTTAGCACTGATCGTACCACTATGTGTGGTACTATCCGATGCGATATACGTACCACCCTCTTGGGCTTATGATATTTATCGAAGAGGTATGAAATATATCGCAGCCTTGAACTATTCCACCTGTTGTACCTATGTGATACGCCCTTTAGCGCCGTCACGGTACTGCCCGTACCTTCTATTTCCGGTGAGTCATCGCGGCGGCGCTTCGCGAGCCGCCGTACCGCATTCGTTTCCTAAACAATGAAAATGAAAATAGAGCACCGTCGATAATGGCGGTACAAGTCGTACCTGCGAGCGCTGAGCAGTGACCTGCTGGAGACACGAATAGCGGGAAACATGCTCACGTATTCTTACTACGATCGTGTGCGTTAAATAGGTTGCTTAGAACGCGTGACTTAGAGTTTAGATGTAATTAGCGGATTTTTATGTACTTTCAAATGCAAATAAGGCTTGTGGCATCGAATGAAGTAGTTAATCAAGATTTGATTTTGGCTTTGAAATGATTTGGAGCAACTTGTTCAACCTGGTTTCTATTTGGGTCAACCAAATACAGTTTTATCTTTCACGATAAATATAAGGATACGTCCAATGTCAGCAAGCAGATGCATTGCATTCTGAAATTGCAGCATAAATTTCACGATAACATAACTTTTGCTGTTCATTTCCGACCGGTATAATGAGAAGCAGGAGCATATGGTAGATAAGTTCAAAAAGTTCATTTATATATCAAACAGATAATATAAACAAGCTCTCCTCTCCCACACCAATAAAACCAGGAATTACTTCCAGCATTTCAGTAACCGCAATAAAACTTCGGTTTTCTGTATTGGATGAAGGGTAATACTGCAACTGGCTGTGACGCTGCACGCGATACGTTATGTGCTGCTTCATAAGTTTGAAAGTTTTGAAACGTTTGAAAATTAAAAAAAAGGAAATTTGAAAATTGACAGATGACAGGTAACAGATGACGAATGACATATAACAGATGTCATATAACAGATGGCAGATGACAGATGACATATAACAGATGACAGATGACATAACAGATACAGATAACAGATGAGAGATAACAGATGACAGATAACAGATAAAAGATTAAAAACAAACAATAGTTGTAAGATCAAAGATGATAAGGATAAAAAATGATTAAAGCTAGGGATGCCGTTTGGAGCATTGCATTAGCGTGTCAGCAACAGTATATAGCATAGCGTTAGCATGGAAGTAAACGGATTTTTCACTTCTATCTCACGTATCGTATCGATCATGCTTTACAAGCAATACATCATGAAGACAACTTTGCAAGCACTCGCCATTGAAAGAACCAGCTTAGATTCCAATAAATCACACTTTTAATTAAACCTTTTCTCTCCCATATGTGCCTCCTTCCGTTCCCGTTTGGAGATCATCCTACCTCCCCGGCCTCCTAGATTAGATTCCAATTTTCAGTCGTACCAACCGCCAAGGAAATAAGATCGATCCCCCAGAGAGTCGACTCTGGAGTAGAGATGATGAAACTTGAGGTATTTTTTGAAATTTATTTACTTATTCGTATAGACAGATAACATGCTGTAAGGTTTTGGTGATCAGTTGTTTAGTTATAAGCGACTCATTGTACCGGACGGAAATTATTTTCAGCTTTCTAAAATGACCGCTAGGGGGCGTATTTTCGATTAACAAAATCCAAATTTAATATCCCTATTTTGTTGATTGCTCGTTTTTCTCAGTGTCATTTTTTCATATTTTGTTCCGTTTGGGATGGGGAAAGGGTCAAACGTCATTTCAGAAAAAGTAATATAACTTCTATTTTTCTGCTCCGATTTTCATGATGTCGGTTTCTTTCGAAATAGTTTGCTCCTAGTTAAGGGTCTATCTGGTAAGGTTTGTATAGTGAAACTAGTTTCTGGAACCGTAGTTCCCATCTCTAGTCTCAAAAATGTCGCAAAAAGAGCATTCCGTGCCGTTGAAATTGAAACGCTGTTTATTATGACTTTACGTCAGGAGCGGCTGTGATATTGTCGCGAGGAGGTTCACCTAGAGACCCTCTGGCTGTGTTTCGTATAAACAACATGTTATGCTTCTCGTGCAAAATTCCGACGACGAAAGTTTTATTAAAGTGTTTGTTGTCTTTGCAAATGGTTTGGTTTGGCGTCACTTGCCTGGCTTATATTTGGGCTGTATATATTAAAGTGAAGTGCTTAAATATATACAGTATGTTGTTAACATTATAACGCAGGCTACCCTTAAATGATATAAGTAAGTTGGCACACTACTTTTTTAGACAGAAGTCTCGTAATACAATTCACGTCGTGACACGTATATCATCATTCTAATGGAATTCTTATTCTCAGTCTGAAAATGGGTAGTTTTAGTACATACTTTTGACCCATTTGTCTACCAATGCCTACCAAAGTTACAGCGTTGTATCAGTATAATAATACTTACCGGTCGAAGTATTTACCTTCATTAGGCTTGTGCAGCTCTTCGCAATTATGCATGCCTTTCTACCGTCTAACACCAAAATTATCTGCAAATACTCTCAGAAATAACACTAAATGTACTAATTTAATAACACAGCTGTCAACAAATGACTTATTTCAAGCGCTCTTTGATCCACCCTACAAACTATGAGCATTATGAGACAAATAAATCCGAGAGTGAGAGCTGATGAATTCAAGTTTATGATTCAAGATTCAAGATTCAAGTTTCAAGATTTGGGATTCGAGATTCGGAATTCGAGGTTCGAGTTTTGAGATTCGAGATTCAGGATTCGAGATTCGAGATTCAAGATTCCACATTCGAGATTCAAGATTCGAGATTCGAGATTCGAGATCCGAGTTTCGAGATTCGAGATTCCACATTCGAGATTAGTGATTCGTGATTCAAGATACAAGACTCAAGACTCAAGACTCAAGATTCAAGAATCAAGAATCAAGAATCGAGAATCGAGAATCGAGAATAGAGAATCGAGAATCGAGAACGAGATTCAAGAATCGATAATCGAGATTCAAGAATCAAGATTCGAGACTCAGGATTCAAGACTCAGGAATCAAGATTCAAGATTCAAGATTCCAGATTAAAGATTCCAGAATCGTTATTCGAGAGTCCACATTCTAGATTCGTGATTCCACATTCTAGATTCGTGATTCCACATTCTAGATTCGTGATTCGACATTCTAGATTCGTGATTTATGATTCGAGATTCGAGATTCAAGATTCAAGGTTCCACATTCGAGATTCGATATTCGAGATTTGAGATTCTCTGATGTCTATGTACTCCGTGTTTGTCATTACACGTAATACTTTTCTTTGAAAACAAAAAAACACGCGTTAAAAAAATGGAGAGATTAGTGATTCGAGATTCGTGATTCGTGATTAGTGATTCGAGATTCAAGATACAAGACTCAAGATTCAGGATTCAAGATTCAAAATTCAAGATTCAAGAATCGAGATTCAAGAATCGAGAATCGAGAATCGAGATTCAAGAATCGATATTCAAGAATCTAGATTCGAGACTCAAGATTCAAGATTCAAGATTCAAGATTCTAGATTCTAGATTCCACATTCGAGATTCGAGATTCGAAATTCAAGATTCCACATTTGAGATTCGAGATTCGAAATTCAAGATTCCACATTCGAGATTAGTGATTCGAGATTCGTGATTCGTGATTCGAGATTCAAGATACAAGACTCAAGATTCAGGATTCAAGATTCAAAATTCAAGATTCAAGATTCAAGATTCCAGATTAGAGATTCCAGATTCCAGAATGGAGATTCGAGATTCCACATTCTAGATTCGTGTTTCCACATTCTAGATTCGTGATTCCACATTCTAGATTCGTGATTCCACATTCTCAATTCGTGATGCCACATTCTAGATTCGTGATTTATGATTTGAGATTCGAGATTCGAGATTCGAGATTCAAGATTCAAGGTTCTATATTCGAGATTTGAGATTCTCTGATGTCTATGTACTCCGTGTTTGTCATTATACGTAATACTTTTCTTTGAAAACCAAAAACACGCGTTAAAAAAATGGAGAGATTAGTGATTCGAGATTCAAGATACAAGACTCAAGATTCAGGATTCAAGATTCAAAATTCAAGATTCAAGAATCGAGAATCTAGAATCGAGAATCGAGATTTAAGAATCGAGATTCAAGAATCAAGATTCGAGATTCAAGATTCAAGATTCAAGATTCAGGATTCAAGATTCAAGATTCAAGATTCAACATTCAAGATTCCAGATTAGAGATTCCAGATTCCAGAATGGAGATTCGAGATTCCACATTCTAGATTCGTGTTTCCACATTCTAGATTCGTGATTCCACATTCTAGATTCGTGATTCCACATTCTCAATTCGTGATGCCACATTCTAGATTCGTGATTTATGATTTGAGATTCGAGATTCGAGATTCGAGATTCAAGATTCAAGGTTCTATATTCGAGATTCGATATTCGAGATTTGAGATTCTCTGATGTCTATGTACTCCGTGTTTGTCATTATACGTAATACTTTTCTTTGAAAACCAAAAACACGCGTTAAAAAAATGGAGAGATTAGTGATTCGAGATTCAAGATACAAGACTCAAGATTCAGGATTCAAGATTCAAAATTCAAGATTCAAGAATCGAGAATCTAGAATCGAGAATCGAGATTTAAGAATCAAGATTCAAGAATCAAGATTCGAGATTCAAGATTCAAGATTCAAGATTCAAGATTCAAGATTCAGGATTCAAGATTCAAGATTCAAGATTCCAGATTAGAGATTCCAGATTCCAGAATGGAGATTCGAGATTCCACATTCTAGATTCGTGTTTCCACATTCTAGATTCGTGATTCCACATTCTAGATTCGTGATTCCACATTCTCGATTCGTGATGCCACATTCTAGATTCGTGATTCATGATTCGAGATTCGAGATTCGAGATTCGAGATTCGAGATTCAAGGTTCCACATTCGAGATTCGATATTCGAGATTTGAAATTCTCTGATGTCTATCTACTCCGTGTTTGTCATTATACGTAATACTTTTCTTTGAAAACCAAAAACACGGTTTAAAAAAATGAAGCGGCTTCAGCATATCAGACCATAGGTCATCACCGAGTTAAATAGGGAATAATAGGTGATCAGTAGAGTATCAGACACTTACTAGAGGACGAATAATAAAGATGGTTTATAATGCAGATTATAGCTACAAGCCTAGAAGTTTTTCCTGGGTTGACACTTTATTTACCGCAAGATGTCTTTGGGAGAAGAAAGGTATATTGTCTACGCTGTATTCTGATCTACCCCCGGAAGGAATTGATGTCCTTGAAAATACGGAATCGTCAGTTCAGTTGTGCATGACCCTTAGAATATCGGAGAGGCCTAAAGCAAAACGTCCTGCGAGCATATCGCATTCGAACGTTTGGATCCTTCCTCATTTTTCGAAGGAAAAAGCAGAGATAAGCCTCGCGATATCCAGAATATTAACCACATTATCGCCCACGACTCCCTGTAACCTGTAGACCAGGCATGCTCGCCGCACGCACCTCGCGAGAGACAAGAACAGACGGGCCTCCGCGCCGTGCGCTAGACAAGGACAACTGCGGAGTGGCGTCTCGTCAACTCCCGATTCTCCAGTTGCTCGTCGACTTTACCGGGACGCGCTGCTTTGACTACGCGAAGCGGGAGTTTTTCCTTACGGGGCAGCTCCGGAAAAGCTCCGATCGACGGGACGCGGAGAGTGTGAGACTCTTTCGTTGCGGGAAACTTGTGACGTTTTTTCGGTGAACAGTGAAGGAAGTTTTGCGAGTCGCGCGGAGTTTTCGGAAGGTGAGTTGTTGTTTTTAAGCAGATGATTCGGAAGTCAAGGTCAGTGGTGGACGCTTTGCGAGCCTCCTTTAACTTTCCAGTCAATAGGAAACATCAGTGCAAGAACATTCAGATTCCGAGATAGTGTAAAGTAAAAACATTAACGGTCCCAGTACTGAGCCATGTGGTGTACCTGACTGAGAGTATTTTGATGTTGAATTTGGTTATTGATATTTAATTTTTGCCTCCGTTCCCTTAAATATGACCTAATAAAGTTGCCTGCTCCTTCAACGAAGCCATAGTGGTGTCACTTGGCGATAAGTAGTCGATGGTTAATTAATGGTATGCTTCTACGCTACTGATTGAGGATAATTCACGTATTTTAACCAATGAGTGTTAATGTAATGAGGTGCTATAGTTTCCTTCACATGTCATACAGTGTGTTCAATATCAAGCCTCGCTCTATTTCCGGAATAGCATTAGAGTATTTTGCGATTTTACCTCAAATATTCAATCCTGAATATCTCCCAAACGAGTGATCTGACAAAAAACCGTTAAGTAACTAAATTTATGGAAAATTAAATGGTATTTCATGAAATGCCGGAAAGACCAGTGGCGTAGAAAATATATCCTACTAGGGCACCAGGTGCCCCAGTTTCTACGTTTCTGGTTTAGTTTTTGGAAACACCGTGTGTTTATTGCTGCTGATATGCTCACTAAAATTCGTATCTCGGTAGGAGGGGCAAGCTTAAACATATTTTTAGTAACTTTTTTTATTATTTTTAGTCTAGAAATATTGGCACATCACCCTGTTTTAACACAGTGCTACCATTAATAATCCCTTTCGGGTCCATCTATGCCCATTGCGACTTTCAATAACTCAATCGAGCTGGACAGGCATTGTAAATTCTGCATCGGACTTGTTGATTACGTAGTCGCGTGTGAAGGACCGCGGCGGCATGCACATGGAAATTTCTGTAGAATAAACAACCGCATAATTGATACTGCGACGTTTTGACGTCTCAGCAAATAATTGGTAGTTGGAAAACACTCGATCGGCTCGCTCAAACATGCAAGCGGTGATTAATTTTTTTTTTCATTTTTTACACATGTTCAAACGTGTTTGCGATGCCGATTTTTGAACGGCGAAACATACAGCGCTTTTCAAAAAGTTCGCCCTGTAACTTATTTTTTTAACAGGCCGATTGATATCAAATTTATGAATGAATACTATACTAAGTGACATATAAATCCGAACACCCAGTTTAAATGATTTTATTTTAATAAAAGTTGGTGAATGTATTTATCTTACTGTAAATAACAAGTGAAAAAATTTTCAGCCTTATCAGTTGGACATTCCGGTTTTTATACTGATTTTTTTTAATTCACTAACGCGCTAAAAATGAATATCTCAGCCGCAGTAAAGAATCAACGTTGGCGGATTTTGGTTCTTGACATCCTTTACGATCGGTTACGATGCCTAGAGTATGGAGACCTGTACGATTTCGTCAACTTAGTGAGTTTGATAGGGGCCGTATAGTGGGACTTCGGGAAGCTGGACTTTCTTTTCGGGCAATTGCAGTTAGAGTGCAAAGAAGTGTAGACACTGTGGTTAGGTGTTGTCAGGCATGGCTTCGAGAAGGCCGTACGCAAAGAGCAAGGGGCACTGGACGCCGCCGTAGAACAACAGACCGTGAAAATCGCCGCCTAAGATTATTGGCCTTAAGGGACCGTTTCTCCACTACCAGGTCCATTGCAAATGAATGGTTTGCAGAACACGGAAGACCTATTGGCATGCGAAGTGTTTACCGACGAATGAGAAGTTTTGGCTTGTTTTCATACCGACCACACTGGGTCCTCCCTTTAACTCGAGAACACCGACGTAATCGCCTTGAGTGGTGCAGACAACGGTCACTCTGGGATCAGGAATGGAACAGTATTGTCTTTAGTGACGAGTCTCGATTTTGTTTAGGCATGCACGATGGTCGTGCCAGGGTTAGAAGGCGACGTGGTGAAAGGAGGAAACCACAGTTTTTTGCTGAAAGACATGTTCATCACACTGTTGGAGTTATGGTTTGGGTAAGAGTCACACTAGACTTCTTTCAACATAATGATGTCACATTGTTACCATGGCCACCAAGATCTCCCGACTTATCCCCAATTGAGCACGTGTGGGATACGATGGGTAGGAGATTGCTCAATTTGCAACGTCCTCCTTAGACTCTAGAAGCATTTCGAGAGGAGTTGGTGGTTGCCTGGAATGAGATACCACAGGAGGACATTGACCACCTGATCAGAAGCATGCCTAGGCGCGTTGGAGAATGCGTAGCACATCAGGGTGCATCCACACATTATTAAAGGTCAAGGGGCTTTAAAGCGGTGCAATCATTTTGAAATTTTTATCATTTACTTATTATGCTTCATTAAGGACTTGTACAAAATTTTATTAAAATAAAACCATTTAAACTGGGTGTTCGGATTTATATGTCACTTAGTATATATTCCATACGTACATTTGATACAACTGATTGTATGTTTTTGCAGGTATTCAACGTTTCAATTTAGAGCTGATTAAAATTTGGGGAACGTGTTGTTGCAAGAAAATGTAATAAAATATGTTTTGTTGAAACTGACAATATCCTTTCCTGGAAAAAATGCATAACCTTTTAAAAATCTAATACAATTTTGTTTTCAAAAGAAGTCAACCTTTGAGTAAATAATTGCCGTATCGCCTGAGAAATCAATAATTTCTCCATCGTTTCTTAACTTAAAATGTCATTAATATACAAATTAAACAGCATTGGTCCCGACATGGTTCCTTGTGGAACTCCGCATCTAACTGCCATATTTTCACTTAGTTTCCTATTATGTCTCAGGGCCGTATCGTCATCCTACAATTGTAGGAAGCCTTTATAGTCTCCTACATTTTCATAGTTTTCTACTGCTCCGTGTCAGCGCTCTATTTTGAGGTTATGTTACAAATATCTACTTACATCAAATCGGTTTATATCAGCATGAAATCCCCTACGATTCAAAAAGAAAACATAGCCTCACAATAGGAGAACGCTGACGCTGACAGGCAACAGTGGAAATCTAGAAATACCGCAGCTTTTCTGAAAAGGAAAAAAAACTATGAGAATCAAGGAGGCCGTAAAGGCGTTCTACAATTGTACTGGAATGACTGACATACTTTTTCGTGATGTAAATGTCACATAAAATCCAAAAAACATAATATTCTACCTTCGAATATTTATTATCAATAAGCACTTGACACTGACACGGAAACTCATAACTCGGAGGTAACTGAGACTTGTTCGACTTTTGTTTTATATAACGCGTCATCTTCAACTATGAACGCAGTGCGATAATTGTACGTCCTATATATTTTATTTTGCCGCATTTCATCAGCTTAATAAAATTTAATTAACATATTGGTACCGTGCCAAAAACCCTTCAACCCAACCGGGGAATGTGTCGAGCTTTCAACAAGTAGCTATTGATTTTATATTAGCAGCCTGTAATTTTTTCTGTCGCAACGTGTCAACACAAGTGTTGCTATTATGCGGCGGTGCATTTTGCAATTCATTTTGCATTAATTCTCAAGTTGTAGGGTTTCTAACGTTGTAATGATGGAGCTTTGAATGTTCAGGTCTGATATTGCATTTATTGTACGATTAACGACGAATAGGTATATCAAAAAAAATTATACAGTGCCTTTCAGAAAGGTCCCAGGTACTTCTTTTTTGAATGGATAAAATTTGCAAGCCGAGATTTGGAACAATAACAATGCTTGGTGTGTCGGTGTCCAGGTTGCCTGTTTTACTCGATCTAAATAAATTTCACCAAACATGATTGTTGTGAAAATTGTGCACTCCATTTCCTGTAAATGTGGCTTCGCCTGTACACAAAATGAATTTTGTAAAATCTTCATTTCTGTTGAACTGTTATAAAAACCACTGGCAACATGCAGCTCTTCTAGTATGATCTTCAGATTGTAATGCTTGTACCCGTTGATAATGTTAATAAAACTCCAACTTGAGCTGCTATGGCTCTAGTACTCATTGTTGGACCGTGATCGAGCATTTCTAAAATGTCTTTCTCAATTTGTAACATTTCAGATTGAGTAGGGGTCCAGCCTTACCTCCACAGCGCGAGGGGTGAGAGGAACCTTCTTAAAAAGCATACGTAACTGGTGATAAATTAAAAAGACTACTTATATCAGTACTTGAAATATATATTAGTATAAGTAAAATAAACACAGGTATGTGTATAATTTCATTTAAGCTGGCTTACATTGCTTACGGCTAGGCAGCTCACCGCTTATTCCAAAATTATCAAAGTAGCTCGACACATCGAAAAAGTTGACGACCGCTGCGTTAGTGTAACGAAAAATGATGGCAGGTTCGCGCGCAATACCCGGATCGGTAGGTGTTATAATAAGACATACATCATCCAGAAGGATGCACGCACCGTATTTCAACACCGCGAAAAAAAATCTAGTTAATCTTTGTTAGGGGAAAGGTGGATCGGGAGGTGGGACAGGGCCGTACCTTTCCGCCTTATCGGTTCATCGCATCGGAAACAAAAAAGCGAAAGAATTTGGAACGATGTTTTTACAATTATTTTATTCAGTTGTATACAGTCAGTGTCAGTCGGTAACGCGTGAGTGAATAGTGGTGTCTGTTGCGCGGCTCAAACGAAATAAAAAATGGCACATGTTTATGCGGATCGGTTTCCCAATCGAGTGCAACCAACCCCTCGTGCCTTTGTTAATGTATTACAAAGGGCTCGTGAATCGGGTGACTTTTTTTTATTTTTACACACATATTTTGGTTTATCTTCCTTTTACAATCATTATCTGAAAATTAATGACTCAACTTCAAAGTCACCCTGTAGGTGAAATAATTATATACAGGGCTTTTATTACGTAAATACGCAAACCAAATGCCGCTTAAAAAGTTTCGGTATTTAAAGTACTTCCGGAAAAGGACCGAATTTTCCCAAATTCGTTTTAATTATTCCCTGACTTTGTTTGTAGTGGGATTCGAAAATAAATTGCACATTAACACTGCCACTTTTTCTCTTCTACAAGATAGCATCGTCAGAATTTCAATATGATGTTTCGTCTCTTGTCTATTAGCATCAACTCTATTTTTTCTTATGGACGCCATATTCGATTTTTGCACAGATTGAGATGAATAGCGTTTTAAATTCTGATTCCAAAAATGTATAATACGTCCTTTATTTTCATTGCCAAACCTTAGTTATTCAAAAAAATCAGAACTTCCTAGGTAGGCCTTGACATTACCAGATAGTCATTTGTTTTGCATCCGAAAATTACTCTTATCTTCGCGAGATGGCATAGTCAAATTTTCAATTCGACTTTTCTTCTATCGAGTTCCATCACCAACTTTGTTTTATCATATAGACGCTATTTGGGAATCTTTAATACGACTTTTCAGTCCTGAATTCACTGATTTATTTCCTATTATTTAAAATTGTCGCACAAGAAAATGTTTAAATTATAACCCTGCTGATTGCTTACCACTGAGTGACATATAAAATGCAACACGCAGAATTGTTTATTGAATTTTGATATAAATTTCTTTTTTTACGTTTTGCAACAAATGAACTGTTATTTCGGACGTAGTTGTTGAAGAAAACTAAAGTCCAAACTTTAAAGGTATTGTTTTATTTCCGAGAACGACCCTGCGCGGAAACTCGGAAACGCACGAAAAAAATTAATCACGATAAGTAAAGAGAGAACAGACATAATACTTTTCCAGTCTCCTCGGGCTGAAAAAAAGTCGAAATATCTGCTGGCGGATATTAAATGAAAGCCTTGTGAGCAAAGGCTTTAGAAATTACCGAGGTAACTTGTTGATTTCGTTACATTCGAATTTAAAATTCAGACGAGAGAATCTTTTATGCTCTAGGACATGACTGGAAGCCTTATTAGAAGCTAGACTTTTTTTGGCAGCACGAATTTCGTTTTATTTTCCGCGCAACTTTCAAGTCACGGCCTCGACGTATATGAAAAAAATGTTCTCATATCCTCAAAAAAAGTCGACAATTCTGAAATGTATTCTGTTGAAAAAAGAAATAACCCGTTGCTTTACTTCTATTCTTTCAGCTGTTCTTCCGTCCCATATAGGCCAGGCATTTTAGACTATGACCTTATCAGATATTATTTCATTCTACCTTTTCAGATGACTTAAGCCAAGTGCTGAACCTGCTAGATCTAATGGTCAAGCTTTTGATTCACATTTAAGCACTACATATCGTAACATGCCCATTCTGGTTCTAAGAAACCGATCTGACATTTCTTACAAGGCAGCTGGTGGTTATCGTTTGTTAATTCATGGCGATCTCGAAATTTTAAATTCAATATACTGTGTGTATATTATGAGATCATTATAGCTACACATACCTGTTGAATTGTGCGGATTTGCAAGAAAATAGAATATAAAATGTATTCCAACCAATTCCGCATCTCTCTTTACATCATAATAGTAATCATTTGTTATAAATTCATGGGTTAATGAATTTCTTCAAAGCAATCAAAACAGTATGTCGTCCCCATCCTAAAACACCGATATGTGTAAAACATGTTAATCCCTACATCTCCGAGGTGCATAATGCATTTACTGTAGACATAAACCTAAAATTATTAGTTATTACTGAAAAATAATGTCGGGCTCATGCACGATTTAACGTAACCGAATTTAAGGATCAGCTGTTTTTACACCAGTTTACACGTTAAATCTGTACGAACCCCTAAATACGTGGTTATGTTGAATGCACCATCACCGATGGTGCGACTGATTATACACTGAAATTAAAATAAAAAACTGCAACCGCAATTGTATGTATGATCGTTGAAACTGTTGAACAGTTTCGGACCAGTGGGGTTAAAATATCGTTGAGGAACTGGAAAGAAGTGTATGAATGTGTTGAAATGCAACACCTAACAAAAATTTGAGTGAAAAGGCTTTTTCGTGTAAGGATTTGGAAGTGCAAGTTTGCAAATGTAGGATAAACTATAAGCACACAGTAGGTGATATAATCACATATGAATTACAAAAGTTGCAGTAAACATGGAAAAACCTTCAGCTAATCTGAAAAAATAGATTTCAATGGCAAGCTGTCTCTTCATATTTTACAGTGTTTTGTTTTGAATACTTTGATGCTATTTGCTGCCAAAAATTTGACGGAGAGATCTTGAGGCTGATTGGGTATATTTAACGGACTGTTTGGTACTCGTACCCTATTGGTGCAGAATAATGGTTTGTTAAATTGTAAAATCCACCCTTAGTATTGTAAAATACTTCGTTCTCGAACTAGTTCCTATAACTAGTTCTGTTTAGCGAGCGAGACCTATTGAACTAGTTCACCGAAATGAACTAGAAAGCAAATCAATATTTATTTAGCAAAGTAGGGACATGAAACGGAGGAAATCTCCAAAATAGATATCTATAGTAAATATGATCGACATATATGAAACTACAATGGCATTATATTTAATTCAGTAACGTGGAACGTGAAACAAGAAATGGGAACGTTTTTCATCAAGTATTCAAACTTTAACATTTCTCAAGCAAAAATATCTGTAAATTCACCATAGTGGTTCAGATTCCTTTGCTTTCGTACTAGTGGAGAGTTTAAATCAATATTAGTGCTACAAAACGGAATGTTGAGGTATGTTCAGTGTCTAGGATTCGCTCTTAGCAGTACATTTACATTGATCTTTGATGAAAGGTAAAAACAGTCAGTTTTATTTTGTGAAGAAAACATAAATCAGACAATATCCATCTTACGGACAATGATATCCTGTGGAACCAGTACAGAAAAATCACAATCATATTGTTCGGATCCTGATACGACAAACATTTTTATCTGCACATACTTCCATGGTAGCAAACAAGTTAACAAGTTTTTAACAAAATTCGATAAATAATTCTGGTTGTTGCATTTTATATGTCACTTAGTACAGTTATTAGTGTTCCATTGCAAATACGACCATATGCTACTTTTCCGGTCGATCCTCACTACTTTGACTGGTCTATAACCAGACAAGGATGTCGTACAGCCTACACCGGAAAGCCCCGTCGAATTTTTTTCGCATATCCCGGCTTCCCGTCGGCTTAAAATTCGTCAGGGGAGATTGAATTAATTTGAAAACTCTGGAAAAAGTTTGCCGAAGAGCCGGCTTGTCAACGGACGCCGGCTGAAATGCAGATTTGATAATTGGGGATATCCACGGTTCCGACTTCCCGGTCTCGGGCCGGAACGACTGAATTTTTTATTGGATAAATAAAGAAAATTAAGACGTCATCTTGATGTAACCAGTATAGGTTAGGTTTCTTGTGAGTGCATCAATAACGATCCTCCACTGCGACTCTTTGGTTTATTGTGGCTCACACCTATTTATATTTCCCCCAGTAACCACGATCACAATAAAATTTTGGTAGAAACAGTTTCAATCGGGGTTTCAAAAAGTGGAAGACTGTACCATTAGTATTCAATTAACTTTATCAGAATAGCCATCTTGAACGACAATTTGAGTATGACAAAGGTGACATCCAGGTGGATTCAACGTCCGCCAACCTTGATTAATCAATTGACACCCGATTGGCACATACCTGGGTCTTCTTGTCACTTTCCCTGGAGGAGCTACTCTCTTATCACTGCTTCTTCTTACATCATCACACTCAGCAATAGATTAGAGTTTTCAGCTGCCGTTGCCTTGCCAATCTACACTTGACTTCCTTTTTCTCCTTTCACGCATCTCTTGTATGCGCAAGTGCCAAAAAATTTGACCTTTTCAAATAGATTATCTTAAATATACATGAACTGAACGAATCAAAGTTCCTTACCTGAAACGAGTGCGCAGGTCTCGAATTCTAAGTCTCTTTGTTCCGATGGCTTTCTGCATTTTCCTTTTTTTCATCCTGCATCGTGCTGTTTACCGTCAAACACCAAAAGCGGATAGAATCGGACAACAATCGGCATTGAAACAGAATATTTTCCATTGCCAGCCAGGCACGCGGAAACTTTTTTCATTCTACGACACAGACAAACTTTCCATCGTTCATTTTATTTAATCAACAGCCACCAGTCAGGCTTTGCATTTCACGAATACGAGGGTTGATTCCCATGCTCCACCCCTAAACACCTTCCATTTGAGCTACGTTTGATTTATATTATTTTTAATACCTACCAACATCAACACGCTAAGTCTCTCTATTCTCATTCTTTAGGAGAATTTTTCACATTGTCTCAGCTATGTCTTGATACCAGGTTCTTTTTGGCCTCACAATTTTCCTTTTCCTTTTTTGGAAGGTATGTTTTTAGATAACCACGAAACTGTGGCATGGTTCCTTCTTAAGCAAACTTCCATTCTATGGCCTTCCAGAGAAGCTTTGCAGATGGGTTCTCCTTTTAACTTACAATGTCAACACATGTGTTCCCCATGGATCGTTCTTAGGATTGTTTCTGATACGTATCAACGACTTCGTGTCCTCTACAATCAAACCGATCCACAAGTTTGCCGATGACAGTGCAGAACTTCAAAGTGTCAAGGCGATCTCTGTCGTTCAGCTGGTATGAAGGAGCCTAGCAGAGACTTCCTCTCGGAGGAGAGACCTAGCTTGGGGACGCAATGCTTCCAGAACACAGTACTGTACCTTGACGAACATTTTTTTTTGTAATTGTTAAACTCTAACACCTATGAACATTTTGTCTTGAAACTGCTCATACAATCTTATGGTCAATTTATGGTACATACTTTACTAACGCCCTGTATAATGTACATACAGGGAAAGCACAGATATATGTAGATACTTCGCTTGCATCGCATATTTTATTTTCAACAAAATTTATTAAATAGGTATATACAAAGAAGTTCGTGGCAAACATATAGATCAGCCCTCGTATTTGATCAACAGCTACCCGCTAGGCTTTGAATTTCACGTTTAATCTGGCCTATCGGTGACATGAAATAACGCGTCGCTAAAGCTCGTTTTGCTTCTGTGTTTATTGCTAGTATCCAGTTCGTTTCACCTCTTCCGCTTTTCAGAACACGTTAAACAAAATTTAGAGCCTTTCAACGACAGGCTTCAATCCGAATTTGAAGGAAAACGCATTTATATTGTGAAAACGTGGCGTCAAGTAGATTAACTAATACGTTGCAGGTTTCAAAGAAAAGGTCAAATCGTTTCAAAAGAGGAAATCGAATCGTGACACGTATGACATTTTGATGACTAATTGTTGGATTATTACCTAATTCAAATTTTAAAGATATTCAGGATTTTATTGATATTAAAAATTTCCAAAATTTTCAGAATTTTAAAAATTTAAAAATTTACAAAATTTACAAAATTTACAAAATTAACAAAATTTACAAAATTTACAAAATTTACAAATTTTACAAAATTTACAAAATTTACAAAATTTACAAAATTTACAAAATTTACAAAATTTACAAAATTTACAAAATTTACAAAATTTACAAAATTTACAAAATTTACAAAATTTACAATATTTACAAAATTTACAAAATTTACAAAATTTACAAAATTTACAAAATTTACAAAATTTACAAAATTTACAAATTTACAAAATTTACAAATTTACAAATTTACAAAATTTACAAATTTACAAAATTTACAAATTTACAAAATTTACAAAATTTACAAAATTTACAAATTTACAAAATTTACAAAATTTACAAAATTTACAAAATTTACAAATTTACAAAATTTACAAATTTACAAATTAAATTTACAAAATTTACAAAATTTACAAAATTTACAAAATTTACAAATTTACAAAATTTACAAAATTTACAAAATTTACAAAATTTACAAAATTTACAAAATTTACAAAATTTACAAAATTTACAAATTTACAAAATTTACAAAATTTACAAAATTTACAAAATTTACAAAATTTACAAAATTTACAAAATTTACAAAATTTACAAAAGTTACAAATTTACAAAATTTACAAAATTTACAAAATTTACAAAATTTACAAAATTTACAAAATTTACAAAATTTACAAAATTTACAAAATTTACAAAATTTACAAAATTTACAAAATTTACAAAATTTACAAAATTTACAAAATTTACAAAATTTACAAAATTTACAAAATTTACAAAATTTACAAAATTTACAAAATTTACAAAATTTACAAATTTACAAAATTTACAAAATTTACAAAATTTACAAAATTTACAAATTTACAAAATTTACAAAATTTACAAAATTTACAAAATTTACAAAATTACAAAATTTACAAAATTTACAAAATTTACAAAATTACAAAATTTACAAAATTTACAAAATTTACAAAATTTACAAAATTTACAAAATTTACAAAATTACAAAATTTACAAATTTACAAAATTTACAAAATTTACAAAATTTACAAAATTTACAAAATTTACAAAATTTACAAAATTTACAAAATTTACAAAATTTACAAAATTTACAAAATTTACAAAATTTACAAAATTTACAAAATTTACAAAATTTACAAAATTTACAAAATTTACAAAATTTACAATATTTACAATAATTTACAAAATTTACAAAATTTACAAAATTTACAAAATTTACAAAATTTACAAAATTTACAAAATTTACAAAATTTACAAATTTACAAAATTTACAAAATTTACAAAATTTACAAAATTTACAAAATTTACAAATTTACAAAATTTACAAAATTTACAAAATTTACAATAATTTACAAAATTTACAAAATTTACAAAATTTACAAAATTACAAAATTTACAAAATTTACAAAATTTACAAAATTTAACAAAATTTACAAAATTTACAAAATTTACAAAATTTACAAAATTTACAAAATTTACAAAATTTACAAATTAAAATTTACAAAATTTACAAATTTACAAAATTTACAAAATTTACAAAATTACAAATTTACAAAATTTCAAAATTACAAAATTTACAAAATTTACAAAATTTACAAAATTTACAAAATTTACAAAATTTACAAAATTTACAAAATTTACAAAATTTACAAAATTTACAAAATTTACAAAATTTACAAAATTTACAAAATTTACAAAATTTACAAAATTTACAAAATTTACAAATTTACAAAATTTACAAAATTTACAAAATTTACAAAATTTACAAAATTTACAAAATTTACAAAATTTACAAAATTTACAAAATTTACAAATTTACAAAATTTACAAAATTTACAAAATTTACAAATTTACAAAATTTACAAAATTTACAAAATTTACAAAATTTACAAAATTTACAAAATTTACAAAATTTACAAAATTTACAAAATTTACAAAATTTACAAAATTTACAAAATTTACAAAATTTACAAAATTTACAAATTTACAAAATTTACAAAATTTACAAAATTTACAAAATTTACAAAATTTACAAAATTTACAAAATTTACAAAATTTACAAAATTTACAAATTTACAAAATTTACAAAATTTACAAAATTTACAAAATTTACAAAATTTACAAAATTTACAAAATTTACAAAATTTACAAATTTACAAAATTTACAAAAAAAAATTTACAAAATTTACAAAATTTACAAAATTTACAAAATTTACAAATTTACAAAATTTACAAAATTTACAAAATTTACAAAATTTACAAAATTTACAAAATTTACAAAATTTACAAAATTTACAAAATTTACAAAATTTACAAAATTTACAAAATTTACAAATTTACAAAATTTACAAAATTTACAAAATTTACAAAATTTACAAAATTTACAAAATTTACAAAATTTACAAATTTACAAAATTTACAAAATTTACAAAATTTACAAAATTTACAAAATTTACAAAATTTACAAAATTTACAAAATTTACAAAATTTACAAAATTTACAAAATTTACAAATTTACAAAATTTACAAAATTTACAAAATTTACAAAATTTACAAAATTTACAAAATTTACAAAATTTACAAAATTTACAAAATTTACAAAATTTACAAAATTTACAAAATTTACAAAATTTACAAAATTTACAAAATTTACAAATTTACAAATTTACAAAATTTACAAAATTTACAAAATTACAAAATTTACAAAATTTACAAAATTTACAAAATTTACAAATTTACAAAATTTACAAAATTTACAAAATTTACAAAATTTACAAAATTACAAAATTTACAAAATTTACAAATTTACAAAATTTACAAAATTTACAAAAATTTACAAAATTACAAATTTACAAAATTTACAAAATTTACAAAATTTACAAAATTTACAAAATTTCAAAATTTACAAAATTTACAAATTTACAAAATTACAAAATTTACAAAAATTACAAAATTTACAAATTTACAAAATTTACAAATTTAACAAAATTTATTACAAAATTTACAAAATTGACAAAATTTAACAAATTTACAAAATTTACAAATTTACAAATTTACAAAATTTACAAAATTTACAAAATTTACAAAATTTACAAAATTTACAAAATTTACAAAGTTACAAAATTTACAAAATTTACAAATTTACAAAATTACAAAATTACAAAATTTACAAATTTACAAAATTTACAAAATTACAAAATTTACAAAATTTACAAAATTTACAAAATTTACAAAATTTACAAAATTTACAAAATTTACAAAATTTAACAAATTTACAAAATTTACAAAATTTACAAAATTTACAAAATTTACAAAATTTACAAATTACAAAATTTACAAAATTTACAAAATTTACAAATTTACAAAATTTACAAAATTTACAAAATTTACAAAATTTACAAAATTTACAAAATTTACAAAATTTACAAAATTTACAAAATTTACAAAAGTTACAAAATTTACAAAATTTGACAAAATTTTACAAAATTTCAAAATTTACAAAATTTACAAAATTTTACAAAATTTACAAAAATTTACAAAATTTACAAAATTTACAAAATTTACAAATTTACAAAATTTACAAAATTTACAAAATTTACAAAATTTACAAAATTTACAAAATTTACAAAATTTACAAAATTTACAAAATTTACAAAATTTACAAAATTTACAAAATTTACAAAATTTACAAAATTTACAAAATTTACAAAATTTACATAAATTTACAAAATTTACAAAATTTACAAAATTTACAAAATTTACAAAATTTACAACAAAATTTACAAAATTTACAAAATTTACAAAATTTACAAAATTTACAAAATTTAACAAAATTTACAAAATTTACAAAATTTACAAAATTTACAAAATTTACAAAATTTACAAAATTTACAAAATTTACAAAATTTACAAAATTTACAAAATTTACAAATTGAAAAATTTACAAAATTTACAAAATTTACAAAATTTACAAAATTTAACAAAATTTACAAAATTTACAAATTAACAAAATTTACAAAATTTACAAAATTTACAAAATTTACAAAATTTTACAAAATTTACAAAATTTACAAAATTTACAAAATTTACAAAATTTACAAAATTTTACAAAATTTACAAAATTTACAAAATTTACAAAATTTACAAAATTACAAAATTTACAAAATTTACAAAATTTACAAAATTTACAAATTTACAAAATTTACAAAATTTACAAAATTTACAAAGTTACAAAATTTACAAAATTTACAAAATTTACAAAATTTACAAAATTTACAAAATTTACAAAATTTACAAAATTTACAAAATTTACAAAATTTACAAAATTTACAAATTACAAAATTTACAAATTTACAAAATTTACAAAATTTACAAAATTTACAAAATTTACAAAATTTACAAAATTTACAAAATTACAAAAATTACAAAATTTACAAAATTTACAAAATTTACAAAATTTACAAAATTTACAAATTTACAAAATTTACAAAATTTACAAATTTACAAAATTTACAAAATTACAAAATTTACAAAATTTACAAAATTTACAAATTCAAATTTACAAAATTTACAAAATTTACAAAATTTACAAAATTTACAAATTTACAAAATTTACAAATTTACAAAATTTACAAAATTTACAAAATTTACAAAATTTACAAAATTTACAAAATTACAAAATTACAAAATTTACAAAATTTACAAAATTTACAAAATTTACAAAATTTACAAAATTTACAAAATTTACAAAATTTACAAAATTTACAAAATTTACAAAATTTACAAAATTTACAAAATTTACAAAATTTACAAAATTTACAAAATTTACAAAATTTACAAAATTTACAAAATTTACAAAATTTACAAAATTTACAAAATTTACAAAATTTACAAAAATTTACAAAATTTACAAAATTTACAAAATTTACAAAATTTACAAAATTTACAAAATTTACAAAATTTACAAAATTTACAAAATTTACAAAATTACAAATTTACAAAATTTACAAAATTTACAAAATTTACAAAATTTACAAAATTTACAAAATTTACAAATTTACAAATTTACAAAATTTACAAAATTTACAAAATTTACAAAATTTACAAATTACAAAATTTACAAAATTTACAAAATTTACAAAATTTACAAAATTTACAAAATTTACAAAATTACAAAATTTACAAATTTACAAAATTTACAAAATTTACAAAATTTACAAAATTTACAAAATTTACAAAATTTACAAAATTTACAAAATTTACAAAATTTACAAAATTTACAAATTTACAAAATTTACAAAATTTACAAAATTTACAAAATTTACAAAATTTACAAATTACAAATTTACAAAATTACAAAATTTACAAAATTTACAAAATTTACAAAATTTACAAAATTTACAAAATTTACAAAATTACAAAATTTACAAAATTTACAAAATTTACAAATTTACAAAATTTACAAAATTTACAAAATTTACAAATTTACAAAATTTACAAAATTTACAAAATTTACAAAATTTACAAAATTTACAAAATTTACAAAATTTACAAAATTTACAAAATTTACAAAATTTACAAAATTTACAAAATTTACAAAATTTACAAAATTTACAAAATTTACAAAATTTACAAAATTTACAAAATTTACAAAATTTACAAAATTTACAAAATTTACAAAAATTACAAAATTTACAAAATTTACAAATTTACAAAATTTACAAAATTTACAAAATTTACAAAATTACAAATTTACAAAATTTACAAAATTTACAAAATTTACAAAATTTACAAAATTTACAAAATTTACAAATTTACAAAATTTACAAAATTTAACAAAATTTACAAAATTTACAAAATTTACAAAATTTACAAAATTTACAAAATTTACAAAATTTACAAAATTTACAAAATTTACAAAATTTAACAAAATTTACAAAATTTACAAAATTTACAAAATTTACAAAATTTACAAATTTACAAAATTTACAAAATTTACAAAATTTACAAAATTTACAAAATTTACAAAATTTACAAAATTTACATATGTACAAAATTTACAAAATTTACAAAATTTCCAAAATTTACAAAATTTACAAAATTTACAAAATTACAAAATTTACAAAAATTTACAAAATTTACAAAATTTACAAAATTACAAAATTTACAAAATTTACAAAATTACAAAATTTACAAAATTTACAAAAATTTACAAAATTTACAAAAATTACAAAAATTACAAAATTTACAAAAGTTTACAAAATTTACAAATTACAAATTTACAAAATTTACAAAAATTTACAAAATTACAAAATTTACAAAATTTACAAAATTACAAAATTTACAAAATTTACAAAATTTACAAAATTTTACAAAATTTACAAAATTTACAAAAAATTTACAAAATTTACAAAAATACAAAATTACAAAATTTACAAAATTTACAAAATTTACAAAAAACAAATTTACAAAATTTACAAAATTTACAAAATTTACAAAATTTACAAAATTTACAAAATTACAAAATTTACAAAATTTACAAAATTACAAAATTTACAAATTTACAAAATTTACAAAATTTACAAAATTTACAAAATTTACAAAATTTACAAAATTTATAGAATTTACAAAATTTACAAAATTACAAAATTTACAAAATTTACAAAATTTACAAAATTTACAAAATTTACAAAATTTACAAAATTTACAAAATTTACAAAATTTACAAATTTACAAAATTTACAAAATTTACAAAATTTACAAAATTTACAAAATTTACAAAATTTACAAAATTTACAAAATTTACAAAATTACAAAATTTACAAAATTTACAAAATTTACAAAATTTACAAAATTTACAAAATTTACAAAACAAAATTTACAAAATTACAAAATTTACAAAATTTACAAAAATTACAAAATTACAAAATTTACAAATTACAAAATTACAAAATTTACAAAAATTACAAAATTTACAAAATTTACAAAATTACAAAATTTACAAAATTTACAAAATTTACAAAATTACAAAATTTACAAAATTTACAAAATTTACAAAATTTACAAAATTTACAAAATTTACAAAATTTACAAAATTTACAAATTTACAAAATTTACAAAATTTACAAAATTTACAAAATTTACAAAATTACAAAATTTACAAAATTTACAAAATTTTACAAAATTTACAAATTTACAAAATTTACAAAATTTACAAAATTTACAAAATTTACAAAAGTTTACAAAATTTACAAAATCTCAAAATTTGTGAAAACATGGCGTCAAGTAGATTGACATTTTGATGATTAGTTTTTGAATTATTACCTAATTCAAAATTTTCAAAATACTCAAAATTTTCCATATTTCTGATACACCCTATATATAGATCCTCTCAACAGGAGGTTTGTTTTGACATAATCATCGCCGATTGTTTACGAAAGTATCCAGTTTATTTCACCCCTTCTGCCTTTTGTGTCCAATTAATACAACGTACCTTCGAAATAATCAATCATCGACCCTCGCTGATGTTTGAGCCGCATTGTTATTCCTGCCATTATGTTTGGGGGATATCGAGCACATTACCTGAAGTTCTATAAAAGTATGATTTATTAGTTGTAATCACGGAGGTATTCATTACGATTTCGTGATGGCTGTTTTTGTTTTTTTTTTGTGGCCAGAAGCATCTTTGGGCGGAGCTGGAGAGGGGAAAGGAAAGCCCTACAATATGATTTTTTTAAATGCCGGGCCGGACATTTATTTTTTCGGGATATTGCGGGTGTACCTGCGTTCGATCATCTGTGGCACGCTGCCCTTTTAAGCAAACTTCCATCGCAGAAAAGCTTTGCAAATGGATGACTGGCTTTACCTCTGACCGCAAGATATCCGTCGTAATTGACGGGTTCTCCTCTTCATCCCGCAAGGTCAACGCGGGTGTTCCCCAGCGATCGGTCCTGGCTCCTCTCACATATCAACGACCTCCTTTCCTGCACGACCAACTCAATCCACAGCTCCGCTGAAGACAGCACTCTACATGCAGGAATCCAGAGTGACAAGCCCATCTCTGCCGCTGAGCTGGAAAGTAGAAGCCTAGCGACGACTTCCTCTCTGACAAGAGACCTGGAGGCGACGCAACAATATCGTAGTTTATTGCTTAAAAAAAATATTTTAGCCTGGATGTAACCCACTAAACAACCGGGCAGTGGCTCTTGCAACGCTCCCATTTTGGTATTACAGTTTTGTTATTTCTACCCTTTCTTGAATTGAATACGTCATAGCTCAATATTTATTACAACTTAACAATTTGAAATGAAAGTCAAAGTTTTTCTATGACATACGATAACACTGACTAGATGTTCTTGCTGGTATCCATGATTATTACTTTTTGTCGTTCATTCCACTATTATCAGTATTATCACATTTACATGGAACATCCACAAAACATAACATCTCATTTTCCGCCAGTAGCGTGGGAAGTAATAAGTCTCTAAAGGTGATGTATTTCCCGGAAAAGAATAGGATAAATCGTTGTTGGTATCTACTTAATTTGTAACTCAATCGATCAGCAGACAACGACACGACTTTGATTAATCTGATCCATAAACTAAATTGCCTCCAGTGTTTCCTATACGGCGAATTTTGTGCTTCCCTTCGAGCGTCGATAGACATGCGATATGTATACAGGATGAGAAACCAACTGGTCCACCGAGGCGTACCACAGAGCGTCAAGATATGCTCTACGTCGTTGCTACTACTCGTCAGATCGCTGACCAAAGATATACCTGTTACTATGCGTAGATTCTATCGCCGCATTTAAGCCCAATGTTTTGCTGTGGCCATTCCGTTCACCGGATTTGAATCCCATCGAACATTTGTGGGATCTGATGGGGAGGAGAGACATTTCTGTTTCATATTCCCCATATTGCTCGTCGTACTTCGGAATTCAAGAAGCAGACGTTAATGTTTTGGCGTGGCCACCTCGTTCACCGGATTTGAATCCCATCGAACATTTGTGGGATCCATTTTGCACCGTCCGCCACATACTTTGCCACAACTGATCCACGACGTTCGAGTTGCTTAGAATGAGGTACCACAACCGGACATCGATCATCTCATTCTGTCGATGCCTAGACGAATGCAGGAGTGTATTCAGGTGCAACACATTAACTTTTTTCCTTATTACTTGTCAATAAAATTTCATGAGAATGTTATCGTTTCATTCTTGATGTAAGGCTACTTCATTTCCAAGAAATCAAGTTGAACAAATTATTTTTTCTGGGTGTAATACTTCCAATCTCACAGTATATTTGAATACAATTTCAGGATTCGTCCTTGACCAGAGATCGTCTTCTCACTCCGAAGCAAAGCTGTGGATGGGATTGATCGTACTTGGGAGGCCCTGTACAACTGCTCTTTCCATGTCTGATATCATTAGATGCGTGAAATATTTTCTCGTGTATTGCCTGCAGGTGCAATTTATCTTTCATATAACACATTTTTGATAATACTGATGGATCAGATTGGAAAAACGATGTTTCACGAGTAGTATACGATGATGATGGGAGTATTAGGAGAAATGTTAAGGGAAGTGACATTGATTGTATACAGGATGGTTGTTAAATATGCAGTTGGGTCGACATTCCTATGAGTTTTTGCAACAAAAAACAGTTTTTTCACCAATAAATGGAGAAAACAACAATGTTCTATGAGAAATAAACTCCCTCTCCCTGAATAAGAGATAATCAAACTCTTATCATCTGAATAATACTATAATAACGTCATCAAAATTGTAGCCTGCTACTACGCTGTTATTCATCACCTAAGCTTTTTATTGCGAAATATACTAAGTGATATATAAATCCGAACAACTAGTTTAAATGGTTTTATTTTAATAAAATTTTGTATAAGTACTTAATGAAGCATAATAAGTAAATGATAAAAATTTCAAAATGATTGCACTGCTTTAAAACCCTTTGACCTTTAATAATGTGTGGATGCACCCAACGAGCCTAGGCATGCTTCTGATCAGGTGGTCAATGTCCTCCTGTGGTATCTCATTCCAGGCAACCACCAACTCCTCTCGAAGTGCTTCTAGAGTCTGAGGAGGACGTTGCAAATTGAGCAATCTCCTACCCATCATATCCCACACGTGCTCAATTGGGGATAAGTCGGGAGATCTTGGTGGCCACGGTAACAATGTGACATCATTATGTTGAAAGAAGTCTATTGTGACTCTTGCAACATGTGGTCGGGCATTATCTTGTTGGAAAGTTGGATCTGCCAGGGTGTCAAGATAGGGTAAAAGATGGGGTTCTAGAACTTCGTGGATATAACGCTGCGCGTTCATGTTACCTCTGATGAAGATTAAAGGTGACCTGGAACCATAAGCTATAGCACCCCAAACCATAACTCCAACAGTGTGATGAACATGTCTTTCAACAAAAAACTGTGGATTCCTCCTTTCACCACGTCGCCTTCTAACCCTGGCACGACCATCGTGCATGCCTAAACAAAATCACAAACTAATTGGGAACGTATCGGATACTATCTTTTGATTCTAGCAAAATGAAAACACAACCAACCAACGTTAGCACTACTCCCCTCTAACCTGAAATTGGACAGATCTGCATTCATTTATCTTTATCAGTTTGACAGGACATATCAAGAAAGGTCTATCTGGTCTGAGCTTGTTCCAGTTCTTTCTACTCTCTTCCAGATATCTTATGAATCCGGTACTTTCCCAGAAAAGTGGAAATTGGCTCGTCCAAAAAGAAAAGTATCTAGCACCTACAGGGCTGCTTCCAGTTCTATTAACCTTAGGCAGTGTACGGATCGGATTAAGCAAGTTATTAACCTCCCCCGGTATTTAGGCGTCTGCCTAAGCGGTTGTTTAGGTATAAAAGATGATCGACATTTCTTCGTGAATAAGTGTCAATGAATCGTTTCAGATTTCAGACAGATGGTCAGCCGAGTGCTTGAAATGAAGGAATCTAGAACGCGATATTCTAAGTGTATATTTTAACGGATCGGAGCGAGGATGAATTTTAGGAGAAACATTTAAATTCGCTGTGTTTGTATATTAAAAATTGTGTTTCCAAAGTTCGCAATCTCGTTCCTGAATATTCAGAAGTTTTTAATTATTCTGATTCCTCCAGCTTGACGAGAGGCACTTAGCATTTAAACTGGTTAGTGTCGTCAGCAACAGCAACGTCAAAGCCTTCGTAAACATGTTTATTTTCCAAGCTAACTACCTATTACCTTGCAGCTTGTCGCATAAGCACATTTGAATACCTTTAATCATTGTCGCCAGAGGTGTCCGTTCAGAAATTTGGGTTCGTCAACGTTTTTATTGAAACAAGACAGCACAAAATGCCATCTGTTACCAGGATAGACTATTACATGTTGATGAGTTGCTAAAGAGCACGTGACAGTTGTTTACAAAAGCATCATGTCTAACTTTCTCATTATTTACCGTTGAAGACGAGTAACAGTACAAACATACATAACAGTAAAAATAGTATCCATATACGGCTGAAGCCTAATTGACGCACGCACGTAAATATTTTACAGAATTGTTGTTACACATGCAAATGAGTGATAGCATTTTTGAAATGATCCTCGTATATCTGATATTGTAATATATGCGATTGCATTATTGGTTGGTCGTTCATCATTTCTGTTTAATTACCAGCCAAAACTAGTTACCGTTGCAAACAAACGTGTTGTTTTCGGATTGGGCAGTGCCGTTTCCGTATTACATAGCCGCTTTATATACTGAGCGATAAAAAAAAGTAACCACCTACGTATGTTTATCCGATTTTAATGGCGTATATGTTCAGTGTCTCTTCGTAGTAATGTGATTGAAATTCGACCTCTTTCAAAGTCACTTAGCTGGGACACCAGGTGAATTCTACGCACTCTAGGCATTTTGAACAGTCACAAAAAGGCTACTCAATAAGCCACATGAAATTTAACATTTAACTGACGCCGTAAATGTACGAAAACTTAATGCTTTTTGATAACCAAACAGTACACGCAGACACCACAAAAACCTAACAGAAAAATCTGACTATTTTATCACTTGTTCATGGCAAGATAAATGCATATGTAAAAAATTGTTGAAGTCTAAACATACGATTTTGAAATGGGACATTTAGCTTTTTTGGAAAACACTAGGGAATTAGTAAAGCATGATAGCATTCTCAGATTGACATTGACATTATGTAGCATGCATACGCATACAAAACTAAAAGCCATCTCTCTGAGCCACGTCGAGCAAGATGATAAAAGGTAACGCCAGTCTATCCAGGAAGACGCAGTTTCTACAAACTGTCGGTTTGCTGGCGGAAACCTCTCCACTTTGGGATCAATTAGGCGGTGAAGTAGACGGAGACAGAGCTGTGACGTGATGAAAATACTGTCCGGGCACGAAAGCAAACAGTGTGCGGAGCACTTTGATATGATGCCACGACACGACGGCGACGATTTTACGATTATTACTTTGCTCAGGCCATGGCGGGGTCGACGACATGACGTGATGTTGATACTGTTGAAAGCGTACTCGGACTGATAAAGGCCTGACAGGTGGAAGGTGATTTCAAGGACAATATTTTCCAGAGCCCTGACGAACAATATAATGGACTATACAATAAGTGAAATATAAAATGCAACACCTAGAATTATTTGCTAAATTTTGCTAGTGGCCATTTTCAACATTTACTTGCCTAACGGGTCAGTTCATTCTTAATTTTTAAATTACTTTGTTGCCAAATGTATTGATCTCCACTAATGATGATGTATTAGTTTTATTTAAAGTTTAAATCAATAAATCTTCAAAACTACTGAACTGAAGTACATTAATTTTACATCATTATAAAGAGAATCGAAAGACCTTTAAAATAAGGTATCACTCGACCCCCCTTTCCACTTGAGATTTTAGGGTTGGTGTCACCCCCGCCCAGGGGGCTGCAAGTGTTAACGTGTTTTTTTGCCAAACTTGTGTCCCCCTCGAAAAAGAGGCTGAATTCCCTAATAGATGACGCTTAGTTAAGACAGAGTTCAAAATATACAATCAATTTCTTCTCATATACACTGATTATCTTATATACAGTGATACAGATTCACTATTATATTCGCATTTTCTTACTCGAACACAAGCATATCTTGATGGCCATATTCAAAATCACCGAGCTTTTTTTCTTGTAAGAGACGAACACGCAGCGCGGTAGCTTGATGGTAGAGATGTAAGTCTACTAACCTAGTCGCCGTGAGATGCAAGGGTTTGAGTGCTATCCAAAGATATGGGTATTGTGTTCGTTTGTAGGTGGTAGACCGTCTCCGATCATCGAGCGTGAAGGTACCACCCAACGGATGTCTAAAGTGTGTCACACACACGATGACGTCCTTTTCTTTCTCTTGTGTCGATGTCTCATGCTTGGTGACCCAAGTAGGAATGAATGTGAATTTTGCATTGGGAAACTTGAAACATCTATCGATGAACATTATCAAAATCAGCAATTTCTACCGCATTATGTTGTTCGACTATACCTGGTGCGTAGATGACGAATCTGGTATCAGCTTTCCACAAGAGATCCCAGAATCTCATGTTCCAAGTGGAACTTTTTCATGTTATGAGAGCCAACGAAATGCGAAAGATGCACCATTCCTCTCGAAATTGTATCTGCAAGTTTATTGATGGCCCAATAACGTTTAATAACTTTATTTCGGTTCAATCACCGGTACCGTCATATCTTTATCATCATCAGCGTCATCATTAAGCGAAAATGGCCTCTCGTTAAATCGATAAAGCGAGAGAGCGCAAAATGCCTATGCCATCACTTTGCCATAAAGATTTTTGCGAGCGCTTAAACTGTCGCGTCGGCAGTTGATGCTATCAAAGACACGCTATGCAGTTATTCTCGTTTTTTAAGCGACATTTTTCATGCTTGATAAGGTAAAAGTCAAGGTGTATATTCTTGGGTAGTTGACGAGTGATTATTGGTGGTAGACGTAGTAGCTGAAAACAGAAAGACGACAGTAGAAGTTTGCTGGGACACCCGGAGGATTCTACACACTCTAGGCAATTTGAGCAATCACAAAAATCACAATAAGCTAAACGAAATTTAACATTCAACTGACACCGTAAATGTACCAAGGCTGAATGCTTCTTTATCACCAAACAATACACACAGACATCACAAAGCTTAACAGAAAAACCGGACCATTTTATCACTTGTTTTCCATGGCAAGATAAAATGATACGTAAAAAAATTTGTTTGCGATATCAAAAACGTGGCTATCATGCGCGTAAAAAACTCAAAATCGTAATCCTGCGTATGTCTTCGGATTATTCCACAAACTGCTGTCTTGATTCGGGTCTAAATTCCGTCATCGGTTGGAATTTCTTCCCAACGTTTCGCTAGCACGAATGGCAAGCTTCTTCGGAGGTCCTTCCATTTCCGATAGTAGATAGGGTTTGTATGTTCTGGAACGCCCTTGAGCGCCGACCTTCGGTGCCAAACGACCTTGAGAGCTGACCTTCGGTGCAAACCTTGAAATGGGACTTTGAAGTGTGACCTTGAAACGTGACCTTGAGTTTCCGAGTGACCTTGAAGTGTGACCTTGAGTTTTCGAGTGACCTTGAGGTGTGACCTTGAGTTTTCCGGTATAAATCGTCAGTCTACATCCAGTATCGGAAATGGAAGGACCTCTGAAGAAGCTTGCCACTCGTGCTAGCGAAACATTAGGAAGAAATTCCAACCGACGATGGCCTTTAGACCCGAATCAAGACAGCAGTTTATCAACTGGCCGCGAAAGCCTTAACCAATCTGTTACTCCACAAAGTTGTTTTCCGATTTAGAAGTAAATCGTTGATGTGAGTCACTAAATCATGTTTCCGGAAGGTCTATTAAACTAGGGGCCAAAGCAGTGTGAATTTCGATCGGTCCTTTTAAGAATTTTACATTCAATTGTGGGAAAAACAAATAAATGTTGAAGCACCTCTGAAACGAAACATTTTGCATTCAATGCGACCCAAGCATAGCGAACCTCCTACATAGAAGCTGTCGCCAGCAGCAGGTCAATCTATTGCAATAAATCACAATCAAACGGCTCGTTACAGCTATCAAGAACAGAGCTGCCTTATCGCCATTAAGATTTCCCTTGCTAACCTGATAGACGAGGCGAAATCTTCGCTTTTGTAAGAGAAATATTCCAACTCGATTTCTTTCATTATCACATTTACTGCACACACACTCTCTTTCTATTTTTGAAGTTGCCAAGAGGTTCAAAATTTTCCTTCTAGCATACGGAATATTTTCTCAGGAATTAAGAAAGTCTGGTCTGATGTACCAGTTTTTAATTGTGTCACCGTTCGGCGTCAAAAAAGAGGCTTGACAAAAACTTATCAGCGACGATCGTTTATAAAATCTGAAGTTTGTTGGTTTCCGTAAGACGAGCTTGCGCAGTAAAAGTTATACAGTTTTTGTATCTCAATAATCACTCGCTGGTGTAGTTGTCGTAGCGTTTTTCGTAATTATGAGTATTTTATAAGATTTTAGGTGGTTGAAATTCAACCTAACCCCACTCATTAAAAGAATAAATTTAATTTTATGTATGTAATATCCGCAAGAAAACCAAAATCTCCAAGCCGTCGCCGCGCCTTGCATATTTATTCCGTTCGAAGTAATCGAGATCGTTCTCGAACAGATCGCTCACCGCAGTGTTGCCGTTGCTTGTGTTTATAATGAGAATTTACAAAATTTACGAAAGCATCTATGACTTTTACACCTTCTTAAGATATCTATCTAATATCATAACTTGTTAAGGTTATATGTATTTTGTCTTACCCGCGTTCCTGATTTATGATCTCTATGTATCAGGTTAGCTAAAACGTTTAATAAGTGAATGATAAAAATTTCAAAATGATTGCACTGCTTTAAAGCTCTTTGACCTTTAATAATGTGTGGATGCACCCTGATGTGCTACGCATTCTCCAACGCGCCTAGGCATGCTTCTGATCAGGTGGTCAATGTCCTCCTGTGGTATCTCATTCCAGGCAACCACCAACTCCTCTCGAAGTGCTTCTAGAGTCTGAGGAGGACGTTGCAAATTGAGCAATCTCCTACCCATCATATCGCACACGTGCTCAATTGGGGATAAGTCGGGAGATCTTGGTGGCCATGGTAACAATGTGACATCATTATGTTGAAAGAAGTCTATTGTGACTCTTGCAACATGTGGTCGGGCATTATCTTGTTGGAAAGTTGGATCTGCTAGGGTGTCAAGATAGGGTAAAGGATGGGGTTCTAGAACTTCGTGGATATAACGCTGCGCGTTCATGTTACCTCTGATGAAGATTAAAGGTGACCTGGAACCATAAGCTATAGCACCCCAAACCATAACTCCAACAGTGTGATGAACATGTCTTTCAACAAAAAACTGTGGATTCCTCCTTTCACCACGTCGCCTTCTAACCCTGGCACGACCATCGTGCATGCCTAAACAAAATCGAGACTCGTCACTAAAGACAATACTGTTCCATTCCTGATCCCAGGGTGACCGTTGTCTGCACCACTCAAGGCGATTACGTCGGTGTTCTCTAGTTAAAGGGAGGACCCAGTGTGGCCGGTATGAAAACAAGCCAAAACTTCTCATTCGTCGGTAAACACTTCGCATGCCAATAGGTCTTCCGTGTTCTGCAAACCATTCATTTGCAATGGACCTGGCAGTGGAGAAACGGTCCCTTAAGGCCAATAATCTTAGGCGACGATCTTCACGGTCTGTTGTTCTACGGCGGCGTCCAGTGCCCCTTGCTCTTTGCGTACGGCCTTCTCGAAGCCATGCCTGACAACACCTAACCACAGTGTCTACACTTCTTTGCACTCTAACTGCAATTGCCCGAAAAGAAAGTCCAGCTTCCCGAAGTCCCACTATACGGCCCCTATCAAACTCACTAAGTTGACGAAATCGTACAGGTCTCCGTACTCTAGGCATCGTTGATTCTTTACTGCGGCTGAAATATTCATTTTTAGAGCGTTAGTGAATTGAAAAAAAGCAGTATAAAAACCGGAATGTCCAACTGATAAGGCTGAAAATGTTTTCACTTGTTATTTACAGTAAGATAAATACATTCACTAACTTTTATTAAAATAAAACCATTTAAACTAGGTGTTCGGATTTATATGTCACTTAGTATCTAATGCTTTTTGGTGAGGTATAAACTGCATGGTACGACTTGTCGATTCGTTTCGATCAATTGTATCGACTGTTTTGATCTTACTTCAAATTATTATTCAATTCAAGTAAGTTCTTGATTAAGTAACAAAGATTAAAATAGAGCAAGCTCAAAATAGCGTTCGGGGTCTGGTAGGGGAAGGTTTGAACTTTAGATAGGGAGTTGACCGAGGTTTCAAACATGTTTTGGGGTTACAAGACTTCAAATCGCTTATAACAGTCCAGTTTTGAACTGACTAACAAGGATCTTTTCGCGTTAAAAGTAATCAAAAAATCTCAAGCAAAAAACAATTCCTCAAATGACCTCAACA
Source organism: Acanthoscelides obtectus (assembly GCA_963669975.1). Taxonomy (NCBI): domain Eukaryota; kingdom Metazoa; phylum Arthropoda; class Insecta; order Coleoptera; family Chrysomelidae; genus Acanthoscelides; species Acanthoscelides obtectus. The sequence continues at coordinate 7,440,969 of CAVLJG010000010.1, forward strand.
TCCAACAAACGTTGTTATAAAAAAATGGATTTATTAAATTCCTCCCACGCAATCGAGGTTTTCGCCTTGTCTAGAAACCTGATGCGATACTTGATCGACTTGTTGCTCGATCCTTTCCTGCAGGCATTGCGGAATCGATTATGACCTACCGTATAAACGGATTGTGGGGTTAAGTCGGATTGAGCTATTAATCCTTCAGGTCTATGTCAACGTTGAAAATGTCAGCATATATGATATATCATGCACACAGTATATTGACTATGATATTCACTAGTAGCGGAGGAAGGTGCCGAAAATCGAACATCCATTTTGTCAAGCTCTATTATTTGGAAAAAATGTTTGAAAAAATATGTTTCAAGGGCGTGTGGCGTTTACTTGGCAATGATAACAATATCGCTAACCTTGAAGCTTGAATAAATTATAGATGAAATCTTTATTACGAAAAACCTCAGCCATCCCTTATAGGTGCTTAAATCGAACCGTGAATTTTGATATCAATTGATACTCCAGGCTACAGAATATATTTAAAATAGATACAACGCTCTCAAATTTCTTCACGACTACTATACTGACGACTTATTTTTGTCATACCTTAGAAAAACCAATTAAATCTGCCTAACGATGTGATAGTGAGTCTGTATCATTGTATTCAGGGTATTCGTTTGAAGATTTCCTATGACGGATTTATCGGAAATAACTGATTAAAAGAAAAAACACCGACACCTTTCGTAGGTATCGAGTTTGAAGGTCTTTCGTTTTGACGTTTGATTTTTTAAGATCGCTCGATTCATTTTCACGAAAATTATAAAAATCTAACCTTTGAAACAAGCTATCCCCGATACCGCTTGTCACTTAAAATTTTAAAGGGGATGACCCTGGGGGACAGAGGGTGAAATGTGTTGAAGTAATTCTTGATTAAAAGTTAAATCTTTAGACGTGTCTAGGTGTTTTTCTTTTATTCACTGGTTTTTGATAAATCCGTGGTGAGTAGTTTTCAAATGAACACCCTGTATACGTGAGTCTTCTGCTGTAACTAAGCTAATATTTACACTCGGTAAACATGGAGTTTCAAAGAGTTCAGACAAATGAAACCAATAAAAGATATTGTCTATTTGCTTTTCGACTTGCCATAGAAGACTCATTCAAATCAGTCTAGCAATATAACAGTGAGTCTGTATCGGTATAAATAAGAGAGTCTTGTACGCAAGCTGAGCTCGTATTTGCACTTGGCAATGATGGGGTTCCAGAGGAAACACAGCCAAACAAATCGTATGACGATTTCATTTTCGACTTACCATAGAAAAACCGTTCTAACAGATACAACAGTATAATGGCGTATATGAGAAAATCTTGACTCAGCACCTGTTTTACTACCAAGATATAACCGACGCTGGCATGGTAGTGGCTTAACCCATCAACCCCCATCTATCCCAATAGTAATTATTCCGATCAAGATAGCATAGAACATCGAACAGGCGAATCCTCGGTGTCTAAAGCGCAAAGCACTGGAAGCCGTCATTGTTACCGAGCAAGATGACTGCGGTGCTCCTTGCTGATAAAGCTGCCAAAGCCGCCGAAGCTGCGGTGCATCTCGAAAGCTGAGCAAATTAAATCTGCGTGGAGACGCATCGGAATGTAAAGCCGAAGCGCCGCGCATTGTGTGTCGGGGTTTCTCGATGATTTGCATTTAGATTTGGACCGGAAGATGGTCTTTTTAGGTTTGCGGTGGTATCGTATATGGATTTTATCAGTTCCGGGTTCGTACGAAGATTTATATAGAAAAAGTTCCATCTTGTTCTTTGGTGGAGACTAATCTGCTTGCTATTCGTCTCTGTAACCACAACGTTGACACCTATCAGTCGAACAGGTCTCCTTGTACAGATTGAGGATGTGATGTATGGAAAAGCACTTCGTAGCTATAAACAAATAGCCTTGCTTTTTGACAGCATCTGCCACTATTGACAATGAATGAAACCCTTTGAGCACCAGGGGGATTCTTGTTAGTCAGGCTACAGTCCTGAACCAGACAGTTTCTGTTCATAAGCAATGCTAACCTCAAGATCTCTTGTCAGAGATGGAGTCACACTTTTCTCTGGATCACCGGAACAGGAAGGCTTGTGTCTCTGTCATCAGTAAAGCTCTGGATCTGATTGATCGTAAAGGAAAGGAGGTCGTTGATGTACGAGGGACAATGTGGGAGCCAAGACCGATCCCTGGGGAATACCCGGGTTGACATTATGGGGTGAAGAGGAGAACCCATCAATTACGACCTATAGCCAGAGAGAGAGAGAGAGGTTTGCACGAGATTGCGAGACTATAAACTGTTGTTTGTTGGTTGAAACTATTTTTAGATAAAATAATATAGTTTCTTTAAGATCCTTGAGCATTTCATTCACATATTTGTATAGATAATATCCATCGCATCTTCCTGGTGATGTTTGTTGGAATCAGTCTGGCAATATGGACGTATAATCGCTTTATCGTGATTTTTCCGGCGTTCAGCTAGCAAGAAGCCGTATAAAGATAGCGGGGGCGCGTTAGTCTGCTCATAATAGAAATATCAGCGTACCGCTTTAGAGGCATTGTCAGCACCTGCCCCCTCATTTTACGCTCGCCAGACCGGAAAATTTCCGCCAAGGGTAGGCAGATTCTGAAGACTTTATTGAAAAATCAATTGCTAGCAGTTTACGACGAAGCCGAGGAGCTAGGAGCTATAGAAGCTAGCTGCCTGCACCACATACCATCAAGGTAATGATTGTCTATGTTTGTTCACCTTCGTGTAAAATGGGTATGTAGATAAGGAAGGAGCACCGTTGTATGCAATGACGACTTTAACGACTGACAATATAATGAGGGATAAAAAAAGGTTAAACACCTATCTGATTTTAATATTTTTTTTTAATTAACAAAGGCACGAGGGGTTGGTTGCACTCGATTGGGAAACCGATCCGCATAAACATGTGCCATTTTTTATTTCGTTTGAGCCACGCAACAGACACTACTATTCACTGACACTGACTGTATACAAATGAATAAAATAATTGTAAAAACATCGTTCCAAATTCTTTCGCTTTTTTGTTTCCGATGCGATGAACCGATACGGCGGATTATATCCGTTGTCGCCAAACACGAGCACATAATATTATTGAGACAGGGCGGTACTCAAACCCCAAAGGGCTATAACTTTGTTACTTTAATTTTACCAGAAAAATGGTAAAGGAGAAAACATTTCTCATACTAGTAAAATGACTAAATTTTCAGCTTGATTCGTCAACTGACTGCAGAAGCTGGTTCAATAGTGTGTTGAGGATCCACGATTTTTTATACACTCATTGACACGCCTGGGTATCGTGGTGGATATCCTGTTGGGGTATCTCATCCCAGGCTACAGCAACTTCATGAGTAACAGCTGGTAAAGTCTGAGGAGGATGTCGCACCTACCATGTCCCAGACAGGCTCAATTGAAGATAGGTCAGGCGATCGTGAAGGCCCAGGTAGGTTGATTCATGAAGGCTGACGATGCTCGGGCAACATGCTGTCTGGGCTTTCGATGGTGTTTGGGTAAGGAATGGGATGAGGCTCCACTACTTCCTGAATATAGCGTCGGGCTCTCATATTGCCTCTGATGAAAGTTAGTGGTGATCTGCTACCATAAGGAATAGCACCCCATACCCTTGCTCGACCGTCGTGCATCCCCAGAATGGGCCACTCCACATAATTTGATAGTATAGTTTAGTTTAGTTGCAATTTATAATAACTAGTTGATGTTTGAATAAATTTCTTCATTAAAAAAATCCGGCAAATATTTTGTGCCACAACTTTTAGGACATATGTTATATGCCTTGTCAAGAATATTTGTGTAGGTTTGAACAGAATTGTTTTTATAACCTAAATCTCAATAGGTGCCATCCGTAGCCCCTGTATGGGTATTTTGATATTTGCAAAACAACTTCAATATGACCTCAGCTGTCTATCCAAATAAGATCAGTTCATGTTATAACAGTGCATAGAGAAACTTCTCGAAACTTGCTTTTATGTACTCTCGTCGGATATATTGAATATCATATATCTACAGGGTGTAAACGTTATAGTGGTCATTACTGAAATGGGTAATAGGGCGGGTCAAGACAAGATTACTTTAAGCGCTTTATATCGACCATAATTACCACAATCTTAATTTTTATAATCTAATCTAAAACGTTTTTAAATTGGGTAATTAACAAATAAATGGCATTAAGTTTTTCTAAGTTAAGCCTCTTATCGAACCGGCAATCGATCGCAAACGGTAACAGTGGTTAGTTATCGTTTTGCATAGATAAATTACTTTATCGTTTTGTCGAGTAGAGAATCGCGCGTGTTGTTTTGTTTTTGTTCGCGTACGTCGTCGTGTTTATTTACAATGTTCTCGAATCAAGAGTTCGCCGACATGTTGTTAGTTTACGGTGAAGCTCGTCAGAATTCAAATCTTGCAGCTCAAATTTATCGCGACTTTTAACGTTTACACCCTGTATAGATCACATTTGAGCTGTAAAATACATTTATACCGGTCGAACATATTAAACCTAGATAAAGTTTTTACAGTTCTGTCTTAAGAGGACGTCGCATTTTATTGTTTCTCCCAACAACTATAACCTGTAATTGAACATTTTCGTACTCGATAGATTCCAAAAAACCTCTCGGCAAGCGAAAAAAGAAAAGGTGCAAATAACGAACGGAATTGGAGCGACAAGTGATTACTATTAAATTTTAACGACTTGTTAAAGTTAACGACTTTCCAGATGTCAATTTGCCTTAATAGAACAGTTCCACTTCGGAAAGGTCACATTGGGCGGGGTGACATTGATGAACTTGACAACGGTCTAGTGAAACGACTTGTTATACAAAGCCTTGAACTTTCAAACTCTATACTAACAAGATATCCTCGCAATAAAATGTCGCAGAAAAATTATTGGAAGCGTCATATTGTGAAATATTATATGGGAATCAATGCTACTATATAAAAATCATAAATATACAGGCTGTTGCCTTTCATCTAAAATATCAATCTTGCGATGCCTTCAACAGAGGCGCTACTCGCTATATAGGTAAAACGACCTGTTTGTTTATATATCGGAATTGGAAAAACAAAAATATGCCTTATTCCTATAGCAACTAGCTCTTGTCGTATTGATGTTAGGTTTCTGAGAAAGAAAGTTCCAATTTTCAGAACTGCTGGATACGTGATCATCAACTTGCAATGTTGCACTTATTAGTCGATATCATGAATGGAGTCAGAGGCCGGTTTCATCAAGAAAGCAAGGAATGGTTTCAGATTCAAGTAACTGTAATGCTATAGTTATGTAACCTCATATGACAAGGATATTTGACCCCATTCCATACGAAAACTACTATATTCGCGACTGCTGCCTTTATTCTCTGCGTTCTCCAGCTTTCCTGAAATCCTTGACATTTGTATTAACGCGAAAGAAAGGAAATTTCGTTGAGCCAAAGGCGACAAGTCCAATAAAAAGTAAATAACATATCCTTTGCAAATGGAACAAGCAACGCCGACTTGGATGATTTACGATATGAAGTGGCATTGCTAGCGCCCAATCGCAAGGCACCGCTCCAAGCAACAGTTTAAAACGCCATTTTTCATTCAAATTACCTTCGTTAGCTACGCCTTTCGCTCGTTTTAATATTTCTTCCTCTTCCGCAGCTTTCAGTTTCCTGCGTTGATGTCTGTGTTCTCAAATTGACCAGGCTTGTAACACCTAGACAAGAGTGAGCTTTTGCTAATATACCTCTATAGTCCAAGATCCCAGAGACTTTACACGTTACTTATGCAATGTCTAGCAGCTCTGGGATCTTGCTTGTATATGCTTGGCGAAAAATAAAATACCTTTTTTAAGGTTTACGGTGTTCTCGCCAAATAAAACCACAAGATTGAGCACCTCCCTTTGTTTTTTTTGTTTTACTTTTCGATGCTCTTTCTGGTCCAGTTTATCAATCGTAAGTCAATTGCTGACCGAAAGCTAAACCTAAAAAAGCGTTTATCCATGTCAGTTTTGCCCTGAATGATAGTTGACTGGGTATCGATCGTCGCGAAACGCACAGAACACGATGTTCAGACGCTTAGGCGGTGTTGCCATCGTCGGCCAGAAGTTCACCAGAACTTGGAAAACGAATTTTCGAGCAAATTACAGTTAACGTCCTAGTGATTGTTACTCAACTTGAAATATTTCTTACGATTAAAAAACGAGCCTTAGTGCACATTAGTTTTGTTATCTTGAGCGTTGTTGTTTCTGAAAATAGAGGTATCAACTTTCAGGACACTTTGTATAGTACCTCGAATGAGTGAGTCTGAAGCAGAATATAACAATCATTTTTCATCAATAACTCGAGAAATCGCAAGTATTGACCGGATTTCTCTAAGGACAAGTTAGAGTTACAGTTAAGTAATGAATGTCACAGAATTAATAATAATAATAATAATATTTATTTACTCTAAAATACAGGGAACATGAAACGAGTAAATAAATATAATATATCCATAGGAGGACAACGCCTGTGCATGGATCATATGTATGTTGAATTGCAAAATATAATAAAATAGAGAGAAAAAAGAAATTATTGGTAAGAATGGTAGAGCATTTATTGTGTAATATTTGAGATTATTTTATTAATTTGATTTCTCCCAATCGTGTTAATAAATTTTTTTAATTTTTTTTAAGCCTAATGTATTGCGTAATTGTTTTAAATTATTTGGTAAATGTTCGTACAATTTTGGAGCTATATACAGGTGACATCGTTTCATTAGGGATTTGTTTGGTTTAGGAACATTTTTTGCGCGTAATTTATATCTGGTTTTATGATTATGTTTAATTATGTCGTGTTCACTAATAGTTTTGTGATAATGAGTGATGGTATGTAAGAAGTAAATTTGTTTAGTATCATATATTTGTGCATCATTATATAAGTCATTAGTTGGGTATAATTTTGATTTGCCTAACATTGATTTTAAAATTCTTCTTTGAAGTACATCTAAATCGTTAAAGTATGTCGTGCATGCAGCACCCCACACTACTATACCATATGTTATGTGTGGCTCGACTAAAGCTTGATATATTATTCGTAGATAATATTCAGTTATTATACCGGTTAGAAATTTTATTTTATATGCTATGAATCTAATTTTCTTTAGTATGTGAGAAATATGTACATCCCATCTCAAGTGGGGATCTAGATAAATTCCTAAATATTTTGTATCATTAACTCTATTGATTTTTATATTTTTATCATTTACCTTAAACCGAAGGTGGTTATATTTTGGTAGATGATTAGATAGTGATGAAAATGGTAAAAAATGAGTTTTAGTAAAGTTAATTGTTAATTTTCGGTTATTAAACCACTGAATAATTTTGCAAAAGTCATTTTCGATAATATCTTTTAAGTCGTTCCAATCCTTACCTTTATAGAGTATAGCAGTATCGTCTGCAAAACTGACTATTTTACCAGTACTGTTAATTTTGAATATATCGTTTAAATAAATATTGAATAACAGAGGACCCAAAATTGTACCTTGTGGAACACCACATTTAACAAACATTTCTTTACTATACGAGCTTAATAATTTTACTGATTGCGGTCTATTTGATAAATAATTTTCTATTAAAGTATACATCTTTCCACGAAAACCTATTCTTTCTAAGATTTCCAAAAGTATATTGTGGTTAACTGTGTCAAACGCTTTTTGTAAGTCCACAAATACGCATATCGATGGTACTTTTCCATCTATATTTTGGGTTATTTCATCTACTATACTTAATATCCCATCTGTTGTAGATTTGCCCGCTATAAACCCATATTGATTTGAATTTAGAATTTTGAATTTATTAAGAAAATTAATCATTTTATTAAGGAGTAATTTCTCAAAAACTTTAGCTAAACTTGATATAAGTGAAATAGGTCGATAGTTAGTGACGTCCGTATTATCATTAGATTTATAGATAGGTATGATGATTGCTGTCTTGAAAGCTGATGGAAATACTCCAGATTGGAAGGATTTGTTAATGATATAAGCAAGTGGTTCTGTTATTTGTTTGGCCAGTATCTTTAGATGTTCAGCTCTAATTTCGTCAACTCCAGGGCTTTTTTTATTTTTTAGAGTCATAATGGCATTGAAAACATCCTGATAGTCTACTTCAGTTAATACAAATGAATTATTCAGTCTTGTTTCATGCAAATGAATATCAGCATTTTGTTTGATATTATTTGCTAAGTTTCCTCCTATATTCGTGAAAAATTCTATGAACTCATCACATATTTGCTGAATATTGTCTGTTTTCTGTCCTGTTTTTGTTTTTATTTCATTAATATTGTTTTTTGAATAGGATGACTTATTGAATATATCATTGACAGTAGACCATAGGTGTCTAGAGTCATGTGAATTATTATTCAATTGTTTTATATAGTAATTTTTTTTTGCTTTTCTCAAAAGTTCTATAAATTTGTTTTTATACTGATTATAATGATCTATATTTTCTTTCGTGGGTAAATATTTCATGATTTTATACAGTCTTTCTTTTTCGTTTGCAGATTTTATTAGTCCTTTGGTCATCCAATCATTTCTGCTTTTTTCCTTGTGACTTATTTTAACCTTATTAGTACTAACTTCAATTACTTTTTGAATTTTGTGTATTAATAAATTTGTAGCTTCGTCTAAAGAATTTGTTAAAAAAATTTCATCCCACGATTCCGTTTGTGCGTTAAATATTAATTTTGAGTTGTCAGTGAAATATTTGTATTCAAGGTTTCTTTCATTCTTTGCCCTTGGGCAGTTCTGGTTTTTATTTTGTGAAGGTATCAATAATACAGTGGAATAATGATCTGTAATATCGGTTTCATAGATAATAGGCATGTAAGAAAAAATATTGGAAATATCCTTTATAAAGCAGTGATCAATGCAGGTTTTACTGGTGGGTCGTGTTACTTTATTTATGTATGATAAAAAACCATTACTTGATAAAATGTTTAAATATTCTTTCACCATAGAATTTTCCTCTAAAATGTTTATATTGATGTCGCCTATAAATATTTGATTATGAAGGTGATTGTTTTCATTGTTTTTTAATAGTTCATCTATATCTCTTATAAATGTATGAGGATCTGAAGATGGTGGTCGGTAAACACAAGTAATTTTGACTCTACGATTTTCAATTGCCACTGCTTTTTATCCATTTTTTATAAAATACTTATAACATAATTATTCGTTAATGCTGGTAGATACAGACTCTATCTAATGACTGAAATTATTGTTGTTGATTGTATTAATTTATTCAATTATTCTGACAGGCTACTTGATAATTTATAATATCTAAAACTGGGAAGAGAAAACTTCAAAAAGTAATCTTCCTATGGTTGGATTATCTCAATGTCAACTTTATGATATTACTCAAGGGTAGTACTGAAATTATTGAAAAAGAAAAAGAGCATCGACGATATTGCAGGTTGCCGAACACATTTCGTACTCGCCATATCTAAACCGATGCACACATCTTGTATTTAGTAAATACGCTACGGCTGAGGTTTCATGTATTAGCAGGTCCATAGTGATAAAAGGGCTTGTAATACGCGATGTAAATTGAATAAATAACTGAACCTGACATGTCATGTACAAGGCCAACTATATAAAAACTATTTTGTGTCACCATATTGGAACTCTAATTATGCAGCGTCACAGAGGAGAAAAATATTTTCTCCTTATATCTCCGGAAATATTGCAAAACAATGCCAGTTACCCGAACGCACAACTTAGTCCTCATTTATCCTAAGTATCTCTTATCGCTTCTAATATCCCGGTGGTGAGAATCGAATTTGAAACACGCGGTATTTCCATCAAATATTCAAAATATGAGAACCCTTCTTTTCCCTTGACAGAGCACATTCCATTACCAGAAACCCACTGTTATACTTAACATAATTATACCTCGAATGATATCGCATTCTGTCTTTACCCTGGATAATTTATTCATCAACAGGGAAACACGGCGTCGCCCCCGTCGCCTAATCTATATTTAGTGCCGGAGTATGTGAAAAATTCATATGGCCGAAAACTGACGATCGATACGGAATATTAGGAGCATTGCTGTAGTCCTGGGGAGCTGGAGAGTTTTATTGTGACAAGCTCACATGGTTGGTAACACTGATCCAGTAGATAAAAGTCGCCTAAAGTGGACCACCTACTCTTAAGCGTACCACTGGTCTCAGTGCCAAACTGGCTTTTAAAAATTATCTTTTAATAACAATTTATAATCCATAAAGTTCAATGTAGTAAGTGACATTAGAATGTAAATGTCACTGGCTCTTAAAATATATTTTCAGTTAATTTCCTTTAAAATTAGATAGTTTAGAACATTTTCTTTTACGCTTGACTTGTGATATAATATTTCATATAAAATTGTGTCAGGTATTCTCACATATACAAATCACTGTATAATTTATGAATATGTACCGTGTACTTATATAGATTAGATACAAGTTTTGAAAAATTCATGTCTCTTCAATAAGTGTATAAAAGCATAAAGACGAAATCAATACCTGCGGTTACGTCTATGTCGGCGCACCTTTTCTAGTTATGAAATGCCCCAGACGACCTTCCGTTATATATACAAGTCTGAACGAGTCCTTTATTGAATCATAATGCATTGGGCTTTGTGTATTTGGAAGCTAGATACAGGGATATTATCAGGTATGTAACTTATAAAGGTGATAGATCCTTTATACGTACAACGAACTTCAAGGTCACGTAAGGGTTATGATATGACTTTCACCTTGAAACCTTGGTTATTGTGTTTGATATCTTCATTCGGAGTCTAGAAAGGTAGTCGAATATGCAGTGTAATTCCACATTTATCTAAGAAAGCTTCTGGTCCACACTTGATTGCTGCTGTCGCACTGAAGAGATGTGCAACGGGTCTCTTCCAGATATTTTATGAATCCGGTATTTCTTCAGAAAACTGCAAAACTGCTAATGACCAGCCCGACAGAGAGAAAGGATCTATAGCTCTGTTTTCTGTTGCTGCTCCATTAAATTTCACAGAGTCTTTGTCAACAATTCTGGCCCTGCCCTCTGTTGGTAAATCAGACGAAAGCAGTATTATAGTATATGAACATCTGCCTCGATTTGCCCGATTTAACTTAGCCGAGGGTCACAAATTCACCCAATGAGAGTGAGTAATGGATTCTATGAATACGATCGAATTTTTGAGAAACGTCGATCAAACTAGAGCATAATTTAGAGATCTATGAAATAGGGGCAGCACTATCTCTAATTTCTGTTTTTGTTATATGTGAACGATTTAGATGAACACATAATCGATAATAACAGTGTCTCCTGGTTACCTCTCTTGATGACCCAACTATAAAGGTAACAGCAAGGTCGTTAGAGGATCTTCAAAGGAAGGATAGCATCATAATGCAGAGTTATCAAAAGTGGGTAGTATTAAATAGGTGACTAATTAATACAAATAAAACCAAATAATACATATCTTGTATTACAAACGAAGGCCCCTGAACAACATCACAGTTAGAATAAACAGAATAAAAATTTTTAAAAATTACATATTTATCTATTTTATTGATCATTTTACTTATTATACATTTTTGTTGCATACTTTTTATATTCTTTTATTCAACTACTTATACATCTAAACAAACATACCGTTTTTGTTGCTTATTTTATAACTTGTTATCATCTATTTCATTTTAATGTATGTACAGGGTGACTTTGAAGTTGAGTCATTAATTTTCAGATAATGATTGTAGAAGGAAAATAAACCAAAATATGTGTGTAAAAATAAAAAAAAAATTACCTTGTTTTATAAAGTATCCTCCCGAGAAGTATTTCAGTGCGGACCTGTATTTGATCGTGAGGTCTTGGAGCACCGGCATGCCGTCTCCATGTGAGGTCTTAAGTCACCTGATTCACGAGCCCGTTGTACTACATTAACAAAGGCACGAGGGGTTGGTTGCACTCGATTGGGAAACCGATCCGCATAAACATGTGCCATTTTTTATTTCGTTTGAGCCACGCAACAGACACCACTATTCACTCACGCGTTACCGACTGACACAGACTGTATACAACCGAATGAAATAATTGTAAAAACATCGTTCCAAATTCTTTCGCTTTTGTTTCCGATGCGATGAACCGATAAGGCGGATTATATCCGTTGTCGCCAAACACGAGCACATAATATTATTATTGAGACAGGGCGGTACTCAAACTTCCAAAGGGCTATAACTTTGTTACTTTAATTCTACCAGAAAAATGGTAAAGGAAAAAAACATTTCTTTTGATCAGATCTACTCACTGTTAAAATAAATGACTCAACTTCGAAGTCACCCTGTATATCTTTCTTTTGCTTAGTAAAATCTGACCTTTTCCTGTTAACGTTTCATATCCGCAGAGCAATTTGAATATGAATTGCCGTGTTAATATTCACTTTACATGACTGCCGTGCGAGAAGCCCTGTCCCTTAATCCGGCCCTGCTGACAGCGAGCTCAGGCGCCATCTACTGGACGGTAGTAGAACTATATCTAACCACCGTCACCGCAACGGCGTGCGCGACTACTCCCCGTTGATTAAAGAATATGCATTCTGTAATTTGATCAATATCCTCAAAGTATATGTTGAGCAGAATTCTGCACAGCAACAGTGTGACACTGGTATCAAAAATGCTTAGAATTGGCAGTCTATTGTATCAGGTTCGATTCATGTTCCGAGTAGGCCACAAATCCTATTTTTATTGGTGAAATTTACGTCACCTTCAATGACCGGACACATATAAAAAGAAGGCTTAATATATGAAGTGTTTTTTGATTTATTATGAGAGTTAAAATCTAGTTTACACGAATTCGACCAAATTCAAAGACACCTTCTTATTGATCCAGTGTTTGGAAAATTTTGGTAAATTGGGCTTTAAAACACAAAAATATACCACCAATCGCTTCTTCTCGCGGAAGGTCCCTTTCCGAGCAGCTTAGCTTTCCAATATACACCCCTTAATCCAGAGAGCTTCGTCAAATAAACTCCCGAGTTGCCTCTCGTCGCATACGAAGTCGGATCGGTTTCCTGCCCGGGTCCTTAAAACTCCGGAACTTACTAGGTCGACTATGCAACTCGTGATGGAGGACGTTTTATCGTTATAAAATGAGTTCGCGCGAGGAACAGTCTGTGACGTTAGGCTCGTAAAGTTGCCGTTTAAGTCTTTGAACAGAATTTTCTCGTGAATGAGAGAAGGATAACTTTGAAAGTAGGAAGCCGTTAACATGGAGGAGCGCTAGATCGCCAATTCACTGGTCTACATATAATACAAAGCTCGTTATCTTCAGCATACAAATGTATCTGACAATTTCGGAGCCATTAGAAAAAGTTGGAGGTGTAAATACAAAAATTCAGAGGACCTAAAATGGAGCCTTGTACACCCGATGGGATGACATCTTTGGAGGAATTTCCTGTACCTGTCTCTACAGATTGTGTTCTGTTAGTTAAATAGTTGCAAATTAGCGTATAGTATAAGATACCAGTCAACATTTCATGATTTAATTTGTCAAACACCTTGGAGCAGTCCAAGAGCACGAGAGGGGTGGTTTTTCTGGAATCTTCCTAAATCCTGATTGATAGTCTGGTAACAAATCGTTCTGCTAAAATACCTATAGGACAAAGATCATTGTAGTCACTAATTTCAGACTTCTTTGATATTGGAATAATTTTGGCAATTTTTCATGAATCTAAATGCTATCGATCTAAAATACAGGAGTTTATTATATCAGTGATGTAAGGGATGATTTTAGGGCAACATAATGAGATCATTTCAAGTTGTATACCCTCAGCACCCAAGGTATGCGATTTAATCCTGAAAAGTTTTGACCTTCATACTCGTATTGCTATAATAGTAATGCAAAGTATCATAGTCTATTAATGAGCTTGCCCGAGAGATCTAAAGAAAATGGTTATTTATACCATCCGGATTATTTAGCTGACCGGGAATACAACTTGTTTTTGTTGCTAATATTCAAACTTCTTAATTTTTTCCACTTTAGCCTTATTGATATTTCTATCGACACACGATTTCGAATAACTTTCCTTTTCATTACATGTGGCATTATTCGTTTGACTTTTCGCTCTGTACTATTTCGTGCTACTCCATCAGGCAAATAGCGTCAAAAAGCCGCTAACCACGTTTCATCGTATACTTCTCGGCAAGTACGTGAGCAGTAAGATAATTCTGCAGGTCCCCGATAGCTAGGAACGACATAGCGACGTTGTTTCTCCATGCCGGCGACAAAAGCAGCAAAAAGTGCGAACCGTGTTCGGTTTGTACGACTTAAACTTTCGCCCCGATAGGGTCGCCGCGACAAAAAACGCACGATTTAAATTGGCTCGACTTCATCAGTTTTATTCGGTCCGCGGATTGGGTTTTGTTGGAATTGCAGCTGGTTTTTGTGGCAAGGAACGTTTCTGTAAAGCCGATGATGACGACGATGATGACGACGTCGATGGTGATGCCGATGACGACGATGATGACGACGTCGACGATGATGGCAATGACGACGATGGCAATGACGACGATGGCAATGACGACGATGACGACGACGGTGATGACGATGATGACGACGATTATGACGACGATGAGGACGGCAATGATGACGACGTCGACGATGATGGCAATGACGACGATGACGACGACGGTGATGACGATGATGATGACGACGATAATGACGACGATGACGACGACGATGATGACGATGATGACGATGATGACGACGACGATGATAACAATGAGGACGATGATGATGACGATGATGACGACAATGATGACGACGTCGACGATGATAACGAAGCTGATAACGACGATAATAACAACGATGATGACGATGTCGATGATGATGACAATGACGACGACGATGATGACGACGATCATGATGTTATTAGAAATTTCAATCTTCTCGAACTGAGATACTAGATTAAGCAGAAAAAAGTAGCCTGAAACGAGTTCTCCTCTTCATCCCACAACGTCAACGCGGGTATGGCCCAAGGATCTGTGCTCAGACACTGTTTCAATGACCTACCTCTTTGCTGATCACAGTACTCTACATGCAGGAATGCAGAGTTTCAATCCGATCTCTGCTGGCAAGCTGGAGAAAAGAAGACCTGCAACGACTTCAAATTAACAAGATGCCTCTAAACAGTTTATATCAGTCACAGTGTACCAGCTGTTGTATGTGGAAACAACTGATACAGCCACTGAAACCTCCTTGTTCTTGAAAACTGTTCCGTTCTGTTAGCTGAATTTCGTTTGTTTCATCAACCGCTAATTAAATAATAAAGCAGTCAGACTCCGTGAATATTTCACCCTCTAAAAGTATGGAGATATGAACTTGAATACCGCCATTTCGTTAAACATTATTAAAAATGCAAACACAGCTACAATATAACTGAGTTACCCGCTATTTTCTTTGAACAGCATACTAAATATTTGATGTGTTTCTTGCAGGGCGGAAAATGAAAACGACAACCGCATCTGTTGTGAGGGATGTTCTGGCTTGTATTTTCTACATCGCAGGTAAGGAGATTCGATTATACGCTCTCGAAGTTTATTTACTCTTTCAGGAAGTTGCAGGAAAATAGACAACGTTGCAGGAACATCTCGCGAGGAAAACCGTCGTTAGATTGTTCGAAAGGAAGTCAAACACTATACTAGGTTGTGCGGGCAATGGAAGGTTCTAGAATACAACGGAGCCGTTTTATACGTACTACGTAGTGCATGAAATTTTATATCCATCTAACCTTGTTTCTTCTGTTCTTCTATCAATAAATACAAAAAGTATCTAGGAAGAAAGGTAATTACGGTTTTACGTCGCAATAACCTTACAATGTTTCCAAAAGTTTTTATGACATTTTCCCAAATTGTTCATCCTTCAGTGTTTTTGATTTCTGAGAGCTGAGTAGTACAGATATTTTTAGTTATTACCCACGTCCCCATACTGTTCGTCGCGCAGCACATTATCAATTTTTTTATTACTTGTCAATAAAATTTCGTGTCTCATTCTTGATGTAAGGCTACCTCATTGCCAAAAATTAAGTTGACGAAATTACTTTTTCTGGGTGTAACACTTCTAGTGTGCTGAGCATAGACAACAAAACAATCAATCCTCCCGTTATAACAGCTAAGAATGCCAATAATACCCACACAACTAAAAGTAAATACCCTAAACTACCTGAAATGCTATGAGTCGAAGCCGTATAACAGAGCCTTCAACTTTATGGACCTGTTGGTAACATTTTTATCGAATATAATCTCCTATGTCGTTACAAAGTTTAGTTTATGTCGATTACTTCTCAGCGTTCATGGCGCCGTAAAATATTTTATCACCGAGAAACAAAGGGGAGCTGTCAACGCAACCCTAAAAAGTCTACGATGGTCTTCCAGACTCATTTCCATCCCTAAAAATAATTATATCGGATGAATGCTAAGCAGCTTCGTAATAAAGACGAGCCTCACCTTATGCTGGCGGTAACGGTAATAATCTCTAATGGTTACGTTTGGATCCAGGGTCGTCGCTGAACATTTTCGCTGGAAGCGTGTTTTCCCAAGAGATTGGAAGTTTGCTTATATTGAAGCTGTCTATCAATATATCTATCAAGTATACAAGTAAGTCATCGATCAGCGGTGGCACGCTGTCTTCTAATGCAAACCTCCATCCCATTGCTTCCCAGAGAAGCTTTGCAGGTGGGTGACTGACAAGATACCCGTCGTTATTGACGGGTTCTCCTAGCTTACGTCACGGAACTGTGGAGTAAGCTCATCCAGTCTTATGAAGCTCGATGACGATAACCCAGACAATGATGATGATGACTATGATGACGATGATGATGACGATAATGACGACGATGATGACGACGACGATGACGACGACGATGACGACGACGATGATGATGACAATGATGATGTCGACGACGATGATGACGACAATGATGACGACGATGAAGACGATGATAACGACGTTGATGAGGTTATCAGAAATTTCTATCTTCTAGAGCTTAGATACTAGTTTAAGCAGAAAAAAAGTAGCCTGTAAAGGGATCTCCTTTTCATCCCACAATGTGAACGCGGGTGTTCCCCAGGCATCTTGGCATCTTGGCCCCGCCATTGTTTCTGTTGCATATTAACGACCACGTTCGCAGTACGATCCACATTTTTGCTGATACTGAATATTTGAAGGGTAGGTGCCTTTTGGTATTATCAACTTTTTTGTCGAGTCAAAGCTGTTAAAATAAATGACTCAACTTTGAAAACACTCTGCACATGAGGATTCGTCTTCCCAATACGATCAATCTGTACTGAGTTACATTTGCCATTTCTTAGACCACAACTCGATGGCGGCATGTCCTTTTTTATTTCGACCTGTTGTAATGCAGGGTTTCAGAATAATTTGCTGTCATCTGCATATAATGAAATGTTTGTTTTACATGACTCTTTTCTAACAAACAGGTTTGGAACCCTTTGTACTTCCAGAACTGGCCGATACGACCACTTCTTTGTCTCGAGATTGTAGAATAATCTACCTGCTTCGCTATAAAATTACTGAGACCGCGCTTACTGTTCAAAATGAGCACTTCACCCTATGAGCCCCGCCGTTGACTTTTCGCAAATAGCCTCCGGCAGCAAATTGCTAACGGAGGAGGGCGAAGATTTAGTAAAGGCGATATTGGTCGGACACTCTGCGGCAATAATGGCTCCCTTAAGGGCATCAGGGCGGCCTTCCATTGCGCCCGCGGTCATCATAATAGATTTTTCTTCTAAGGGTTACAAGGGATGAGCAGCCAGACATCGGCGAAGCAGTTTGCGATGTCTTTCCGATTGAATTTTTTATCAGCGATGTCCCGCGTTTGTTTATTATTGATCGGGTTAATGGAGTACGAGCTGTTATTCGGAGAGCTGTGAAATGTTTATAGAATTTGTTACCGGAATAGTCTCGTTTTTGGATGTAAGTCTATAATAAATAGAATGAAAAAAATAAAAAACAACCTGTTTTGCGATTTGTTTTGCCACAAGGAAAATTTTACCGAAATTCAAAGCACGATATTTTCGAATCGGAAAGAGGTATCGGATTGTGGTAATCCGGAGGTTTTTGACTAACTTTTCAAGAACACGTACAGGTATCAATAGACTTTTAGGTTCTCTAAAGGTTTGCAAATAATTTGCACAAGCCAGCTTGTCCAAATTATTTGAGCGATTAGACATATCTTTACAGCACCTAAAAATTTATAGATACCAATGATAAGTCAAAAGCAATGATTATTTAGTCACTATAGACTCCGTTGCAGAGGTCGGTATGTATTTTATGTTTCTCATTTATTTGCATTTTGCAGCTGTATTTTGCAAACGATGATCGTACTGCTTCTGTGTGGCTAATTATTTCTGCACATATTCTTTTAGATCCGTCGATTTTTAATTTGACGTAACAATCTTATGCCTGCTTTCAAGGTAAATTGATGGGGAAATGACAGTGCTGCCACATGGCGGTACATACACATCTTCTATTGTTCATCATTCATCCCAGTTCATAACTAAGACAGGACAAAGTATGTCGGGTCAGCTAGTAATAAATAAATGGATGACACGTGACACCCCATGCAAAATGTAAACGTGTCTCTTCTTCATCTGCAACAACTATTGCTAAACGTATGAACGGGTGTTCTATAATTGACGTCTGGTTCGGCGCTAGGAGGACAATTTGTATTCCTGCGAGTCTGCTAGACGAGAGCACGCCAGTGAACTAGCGCGTCACACAGTTAATCAATTCTTTTCTAAAAATACGAGCTGGCTGAGCCGAGCAAGCTACGTCCTGTTCTCTGTAATATCTCTTCTGTAGTAGAGTAGAGAACACGGAATGCAATTGGAGTGGGCTTAAAATGTGCTAGATGAATGATATACAGGGTAGACGGGACACACCGATTCGAACACCTCCAAATCTGTAACCACATGGGCCTTGGATGTTCTTGGAATCTCGGTCTGTACGCGGCTTAACAGTTTTTTCAAGATATATCGATTTACAATATTTGGTAGAGTGACAGCAGGTTTCGGCAATAGTCAAAAATGGAATATTATAAATTACGGAACATCGCATCACAGAACGGCGTACTTGTTAGGGAACAGCTGGTTGAATCGCCGATCGGTTGACAAGTCGCCGCAGCAGCTGGCGCGCTGTCGCCATGATTAGATTGACGTCAGGGTTGGTATGAAATTTCGCCATAAAAGGTACCACGTGTAATTGCAGCGACCGATTGCTCAAGAAGTTGACGGGAGACCCCGCACAAAACGTATCAAAATTGCATCCCAATCGATTTATCTAAAAAATGAACAAAAATTTTCATGTAACCGTTAGCAATCCTATGATTAGCTGCGGATGTTCTCTTTGATATTCCTCTTCTGATATATGGTGAATGTTCCAGTCAAACGATATACACACTTTCACCATTTTTATCAACATATTTTAAAATTAAGGCGAATGCGATAGCTTAAAACTGTGAATAAAGAAATTATTTTTTCTCCAAATTGGCCGTCGACATCCTTACCTCTAATCCAGGATTTCTATGTAATAGTTGAGGCATATCAATAAAAGAAAACTCCTCATTCATTGGCGACCCTGGGGGGCCTGACCGATAGGACAGTCCGTTTGTCAAAGGCACAGAAGGTCACGATTGTTCTCTTGGCTTTGATTTTAATTTTCATAAGATCAGATCAAGGTCATGGTCACTTTGAAGATGAAAGAGAAAGCAAAAAGCTGTGAAATTGCTTCAAGATGTTGCAACTTATAATTCTACTCTACACTGGCCAATAAATGAAACCACAGATGTCGAGTGACGCTTCGGCTGCCCAAAATACAAATAAATCAATGACATATAACCAATTATGCAGTCACTTTTCCTCACTTTTATCTGCCTACCAGCCGATGTAGACTTTGAGTACAAACGCTGGGTTTGCATTTTTCATGATTTCACCTCCTAAGGATCATGGTCACCTCTCAAGAATTTCCTACAAGGTTTAAATGCTCCTAATTGGTGTTTTTTCAAAAGTTGTACCTTACCTCTGCAAATAAGCTACGGATGTTCTCAATATCCCTCTTCTGATATATGGTGAATGTACCAGTTAAATGATATACACACCTTCACCATTTTATCGACATGGTTTCAAATTATGGTGAATGTGATAGCCGGAAACGACGGATAAGGAAATTGTTTTTCCAAATTGAAGGTAGGTCTCGTCTCTTCTGAAATAGTATTTCAGAAAATATACACTAGCTGACAGCTGGGTCAGCATTCATCATTTCTGACAATTTCTCAGATCTCGCCTATTCGGTGATTCCAGTTGAATTGTCCTGGTTTGTCGCGCTATTGATTCTTTTTCAAATAAATCGTACGTAGAAAGTCCATGGTAATATTTGACGAATATTATTAAAAGAAGACTCCCCATTCGTGAGCGGCCCTAGGGGGGCCTGACCAATATTACAGTTCGTTTGTCAAGGGCATAGAAAGGTCACGATTGTTCCCACATCAAGGTCATGTGCACTTTGAAGATGAAAGGGAGAGCAAAAAGGTGTGAAATTGCTTCAGGTTGTTGCAACTTATAATTCTACTCTACACTGGCCGGTAAATGAAACCACAGATGTCGAATGACGCTTCGGCTGCCCAAAATACAAATAAATCAATGACATATAACCAACTATGCAGTCACTTTTCCTCACTTTTATCTGCCTACCAGCCGATGTAGACTTTGAGTACAAACGCTGGGTTTGCATTTTTCATGATTTCACTTCCTAAGGATCATGGTCACCTCTCAAGAATTTCCTACAAGGTTTAAATGTTCGTAGTTGGTGTTTTTTCAAAAGCTGTACCTTACATCTGCAAATAAGCTACGGATGTTCTTGATATCCCTCTTCTGATATATGGTGAATGTACCAGTTAAATGATATACATACCTTCACCATTTTTATCAACATGATTTCAAATTATGGTGAATGTGATAGCCGGAAACGAAAGATAAAGAAATTGTTTTTCCAAATTGAAGGTAGGTCTCGTCACTTCTGAAATAGTATTTCAGAAAATATACACTAGCTGACAGCTGGGTCAGCATTCATCATTTCTGACAATTTCTCCGATCTCGCCTATTCGGTGATTCCAGTTGAATTGTCCTGGTTTGTCGCGCTATTGATTCTTTTTCAAATAAATCGTACGTAGAAAGTCCATGGTAATATTCGACGAATATTATCAAAAAAAGACTCCCCATTCGTGAGCGGCCCTAGGGGGGCCTGACCATTAGGACAGTTCGTTTGTCAAGGGCATAGAAAGGTCACGATCGTTCCCACATCAAGGTCATGTTCACTTTTAAGATGAAAGGGAAAGCAAAATGGTGTGACATTGCTTCAGGTTGTTGCAACTTATAATTCTACTCTACACTGGCCAGTAAATGAAACCACAGATGTCGAGTGACGCTTCGGCTGCCCAAAATACAAATAAATCAATGACATATAACCAACTATGCAGTCACTTTTCCTCACTTTTATCTGCCTACCAGCCGATGTAGACTTTGAGTACAAACACTGGGTTTGCATTTTTCATGATTCCACTTCCTAAGAATCATGGTCACCTCTCAAGAATTTCCTACAAGGTTTAAATGCTCCTAGTTGGTGTTTTTTCAAAAGCTGTACCTTACATCTGCAAATAAGCTACGGATGTTCTTGATATCCCTCTTCTGATATATGGTGAATGTACCAGTTAAATGATATACACACCTTCACCATTTTTATCAACATGATTTCAAATTATGGTGAATGTGATAACTGGAAATTATGAACAAAAAAATGTTTTTCCTAATTAAGAGGTAGAACTCGTCACTTCTGAAATAGTATTTTAGAAAATATACACTAGCTGACAGCTGGGTCAGCATTCATCATTTCTGACAATTTCTCAGATCTCGCCTATTCGGTGATTCCAGTTGAATTACCCTGGTTTGTCGCGCTATTGATTCTTTTTCAAATAAATCGTACGTAGAAAGTGCATGGTAATATTTGACGAATATTATCAAAAGAAGACTCCCCATTCGTGAGCGGCCCTAGGGGGGCCTGACCAATAGGACAGTTTATTTGTCAAGGGCATAGAAAGATCACGATTGTTCCCACATCAAGGTCATGTTCACTTTGAAAATGAAAGGGAAAGCAAAAAGGTGTTACATTGCTTCAGGTTGTTGCAGCTTATAATTCTACTCTACACTGGCCAGTAAATGAAACTACAGATGTCGAATGACGCTTCGGCTGCCCAAAATACAAATAAATCAATGACATATAACCAACTATGCAGTCACTTTTCCTCACTTTTATCTGCCTACCAGCCGATGTAGACTTTGAGTACAAACGCTGTGTTTGCATTTTTCATGATTTCACCTCCTAAGGATCATGGTCACCTCTCAAGAATTTCCTACAAGGTTCAAATGCTCCTAGTTGGTGTTTGTTCAAAAGCTGTACCTTACATCTGCAAATAAGCTACGGATGTTCTTAATATCCCTCTTCCGATATATGGTGAATGTGCCGGTTAAATGATATACACACCTTCACCATTTTATCAACATGGTTTCAAATTATGGTGAATGTGATAGCCGGAAACGAGGGATAAAGAAATTGTTTTTCCAAATTGGAGGTAGGTCTCGTCACATCTGAAATAGTATTTCAGAAAATATACGCTAGTTGACAGCTGGGTCAGCATTCATCGTTTCTGACAATTTCTCAGATCCCACCTATTCGGTGATTCCAGTTGAAATGTCCTGGTTTGTCGCGCTATTGATTCTTTTTCAAATAAATCGTACGTAGAATGTCCATGGTAGTATTTGATGAATATTATCAAAAGAAGACTCCCCATTCGTGAGTGGCCCTAGGGGGGCCTGACCAATAGGACAGTTCGTTTGTCAAGGGCATAGAAAGGTCACGATTGTTCCCACATCAAGGTCATGTTCACTTTGAAGATGAAAGGGAAAGCAAGAAGGTGTACACTGGCCAATAAATGAAACCACAGTTGTCGAGTTCGCTTCGGTTGCCCCGGCAGATTTTTCCAAAGTACAAATAAATCAATGACGTATAACCAATTAGGCAGCCACTTTTTCTCATTTACATCTGGCTTCCAAGCGACCCCTCAATAATTTCCTACAAGGTTCAAATGCTCCTAATTGGTGTTTTTTTCAAAAGTTGTACGTTACATCTGCAAATAAGCTACGGATGTTCTTAATATCCCTCTTCCGATATATGGTGAATGTGCAAATTAAATGATACGCACACATTCACCATTTTTATCAACATGATTTCAAATTATGGTGGATGTTATATCTGGAAACTGAATACAAAAATTGGAGGTAGGTCTCGTCACTTCTAATATAAGATTTAAAAAAATGGATGATATGCTAGTTGACGGCTATATGATCATTCATGATTTCTTACAATCTCTCAGATCCCACGTAATCGGTGATTTCGTCGCTATTGATTATCTTTCAAATAAAACGTACGAAGAACGTGCATGGTAATATAAATAAAAAATAAATAAAACTCGCCCTTCATGCGCGGCGATCATCGGCGAGAAATGATTTTTGTGAACGTATACCTGCTCCCATAACTTTTCAAGTGCGGGGGGTAGCATATACATAGTTTCGCAGGACCTCAAATCCTAAAAATTGACATCACGCAGATTATGCCTAACAGATGCATAGTATCACTGAGATCAGCAGCTCCTTGATAATACTGACACCAAACATGCCTCCTGCTGGCACCGATGTCCGCATTGTCAACCTCAACGACTCAAACCCCTATTTAGCTGATTACCGAACGATTAATATTTAACCATTTGCACAATCAATACCTCCAGAGATCCGGCGATTAACTATCAGCCGTAATCTAACGCAGTCGGCGAATTGGAATAATATGCCTAGTTATGCGCTAAAATGCGAATTTCGTTACCGACAACCTCATAATACACACGTGAAATTATGTAGAACGTCACAGCCATTCGACCTTCTCAGATAGCGATCTAGCTCGCGGATTACGATAATGCGCGTAATAATTTGCAGGGGGCGTTCAAGGGCGCACTTTGCTTTAAAACGCGACCGATAAGGGCTTATCTTGCCATAAAATTTCAGGGGTCGTAACTTCACGGCCATTATTAGATATGAAATTCAATTTTAGGGCTAATAAGGGTTGACATTGGATATTGCTGGAAACAAGGGGGTAGTACACGGCCTTGACGCCAGTTTTTTAATATATGATATATAAAACATTTTTTAACTTAGCATGATTAACAAAACCCTGTATACATTTGTTTATAAATATAATGCAACTCAAGGACAATAGAGGGAGCTAGTGTTACCGATCAGAATCCTGTAAGTAATCGTCGTTTCAGTTTCATTTGTTATGTGTTGACCTGTAGCAGAACTTATCTAGAATTTAGAAATCTACCTAGAAAAGAGTAGCTCCTGTAGGATAAAGGTACATCTCTGCATTTTCTAAGAAACAATTTGGTAATTGCATAATATAAAAGCCTAAATGGGCACTAACGATTCTCACAAAACCTACATCTTTTTGACTCCATTGCACCACATGGAAAATTGTACTACAAATTATTTTGAATGCGTGGAAAGTAAAGAGTCAATCCATTCGACGCCATTTTTATCATTTCGTTCTATCAAATTTCATATAAATGTCTGACTTTCCTCTTCTGCACCGCAAAACCCTTTGAAATAAACTTCACCGAATCTCTAATAATAATTTTCCACCGTCTGTTTACAAACTACGACCTTCCACTTTGCCGACGAGGCGGTCGGTTCATAAATGAAAAAACTAATTATTTTATATACCTGGCTGGCAAAGCGGGTCTTTTGTGAGAGCCGAACCACCTGTTGAAAGGCGAACGGAACATTGTTTTTTTGCTCAAGAACAAAGCGCTAGCTGCTGCCAAGATACGTACTTTGCTTCTATGCTGCGAATAAAATTAAACGTGGCATATACGGTCGTAATAAGCTGTCTGTTTTCGCTATGTTAAAAGTGCTGCCAAGCTTGATGATGGGCTTCGAACTCGAATTTCTCTAGAGTTGTTTCCTTCAAATCCCTAGAATGCTTTCTATGTCTGTAACCATGACCAACCGCAGACAGCGCTGTTTCTGGCTGGTTAGCAACTCATCCGAGCAGTATACGATTTGTCTTGGAGGCAGCAACGGATAACGAACAAGTCGGTATGGCTTTTTGAAAAGAAAGATCATGTGCGATGAAATGAGAAATACGGTACGGTATGATTGGTCGAATAATCAAGCATTCACGATGCTTACCAGCAAGGTATTATAGTGAGAAACTGTAGAAGCTTTCGTCTCCCAGAGTCACTGTTAGTTTTGTATTCTGCACAGATCAGATCGAAATTGGAATATGCATCGTTAATTTGGAACCCAATTTACAACTGCGACATTGATTAAAGTTGACGGTATATAAACTGAACGTGGTATATCTGAAAGTTTGTTATTGTCTAGGTTTTAAGTGCAGTCTTTAGAACTGAGAAGGAAGCGTGCATCAATTATGTTCTTGCATAAACTACTACACAATTAAATTGATGCTAATGGGATTGTGGCTCAAATAAACTTTAACGTTCCATCTATTCAAACTCGTACAGGTCTTTAGATGAAATCACCTGCTTTTTATGTGTTTTCCGTTCTTGTTACTTTGATTTATCGTAGGATTGTCCTGTAAATGGTTTGGACAATAAATGCTATTTATTTATGTATTTATTTATATGACGAATCCACCTGCCATCCTAACCGTACATCCAGAACTGGATGATACGACCGCTCCTTTGTTTAACCATCTGCCTGAAGAAGCTTTTCCCACTTCTATTAAAAAAAATAATTGCACATCCCAAGATATTTACCTTCAAGTATGAGTTGATAACATTTATCTGAGTTGATTTTCATGCTATTCAAACAAAATAATTCTTTGAGATGAAATGTAGCAATGAACCCTTCCAAAGCAGACGTCGAAAAAATGTAACGCTATATCCAAAACAAAAGAAATACTTTCGCAAGATGAAGAGATATATTTTTATACCTTCTCGAGTCTTTGTCTTTTTAAGGAGGACTAAGCAGGAAAAAAACCCGTATCTGGAGGAGGAGAAACAGATTTTATATTTCACTTGGGTGCCGCTTTTGATATTAGAGGTAGAGATAGCGCGGGTAATTAAATGATAAAAAAGGTAATTTGATATATACTGAGTGATAAAAAATAGTAAACACCTACGTATGTTTATCGAATTTTAACGATTTTTGGCATATACGTTCAGTATTCCTTACTAGTAAAATGATTCAATTTTCAGCCACATTTGTCAACTGACTGCAGAAGCTGGTTTAAGCCCTTACTAAAAAATAAATTACAAAGACAAAACAACATTTTCAAATGCAAAACAGAGATAATATATATATATATATATATATATATATATATATATATATATATATTGGGTACTTCGACAAAATTTAAGCAAAGAGGACTCTTTATACTTTTTTTAATTCTCTCTAGCTTTCAATGGACTTTGCCATCATCATCAGGAGCTGCAATTACAATGATAACAGTAGCAACAAAAATGTAAAATGAATTTAAATTGAATCAACTTACAGTAGTATGTGAGGATGTTGCTAATTGTTGTTTTCGTATAGGATGAGGGAAACGTCCAGTAACATGGTGAGAGTTGGATACATGGTACAATGGTTAAAATTATATAAAATATGACAAGACAACTTAAAGACAGATTAAAAATTATTTAGAAAACATTAGAGCATTAAGTCGTGAAGCCACTTGATGATTGCACAAAATGGTGGTCATGGAACAATGAATGAGATGAACCTTTGACAGAAGGCCGAAGGTTGTCAATGTCTGTGTTGAAAGATGGAACGAATTGTGGGCGTGTGCCAAAACGTTGCCAAATCACTTCAGATGATGTGATTTTCAGAATGTTATGTAAGAAATTGTTAAACCGACCAGAGGCAGTTGAATAAACTATATTTTAATTAATGGGAATTTAAATTAACAATTATTAATAAATCGTGAGAAGAGAATTATTAGATTTTGAGTGGAATGAAATTTACTGGTGGAATCGGCCAAAACACAGATTCTATCTATGGTTGTGAAGAGCCTCCCCAAATTTCGACTTTTATAAATCACATTTCTCATACTTTGGGTTGTTTGAGACATTGTAGAGGAATAAAACGTTACTCAAACGTCGCATATAGCTTAATTTGACCATTTTAAATTCATTCAATATATGAGATCATAAAAGGATATATATTATGCTTTTTAGAATACAAATATCTGAGAAATCTCTTTTGCACTCTCACAATCGTTTCGATACGGTTCATTGGTTGTGGTGGCCAAATAGTTGATGCATATTCTTAATCAGGTCTCACTAGAGTGTTCTACAAAGTTATTATTGTATTTATATCCTTGAAATGTCTTGTATGCGTAATTATGAATCCAAGGAGTTTATAAGGTTTATTCACAATGTTTTCATAATGCTGGACGAATCTTAAGTTTGTTTGTAAGTAGACGCCAAGAGCCTAGCTGTACATTTTACGTGTAAAAGTTAAAACATGGCATTTGTCGATATTTAACGACATCTTATTTTCGCGAAACCAATTGGATACCAATCTAAATCCTTTGCAGTTCATGACGATCCTTAGATGATGTTATAGGCTCAAATATTTTAAAGTCATCATCATAGACGAGGCATTCTGAATTGTTTATGCAGTTTGGTCAGTCGGTAATGAAAATACAGAATAGCAAAGTACCAAGGTTACTACCTTGCGCCACCCCCGTTGAAGCTATGTGTTTACCTGTTGTGGTCTCATGGTAAGATAAGACGCCATAAATTTACATGCAGTTGAAGAAAAACCAGATCTACCCGGTTCAGTTACCGACCAAACGATACATACAAGTAGATACGCTGTCTTTGACATTGCCTACAATTATAGCGTGTCGTTATTCTAATCCAGCTCTGAGAAGAACGTGAATCCGGTGCATATATCCGACCGTGAAAACAGAAGCGACTTGGCGCTGTTTTACGTGCACCCAGCAGCCGCTTCGAAAGTTTTATTTGTGAGGACATGCACGATAACTCAACCCGACTGAATGGAACCGGGATGTCGAGACACACCGTCGTTTGTTTTCGGTCTTCTATGGAACGCTGGGCACCAGACTAGACTCCAGTGCAGCGTTTTACAGGGAGGCCAATATTATAATTATCATAATAATTTATTTTCCTTTGACAAACAACGTTTGTACGAGAATCGTCAATAGAGCAGCTTTACAAAAACTGTTCAAAAGTGTCCGCATTTGTTCTATTATGTATATAACTTGAGACGTGGTCATTGTCGTCTAGACCAGTTAAGTGAAGAATAAAGCTTCCGCCTTTAGTTGGGTACTTCGACAAAATTCAAGCAATGAGGACTTTATTAGTCTCTAGCTTTCAATGGACTTTGCCATCATCATCAGGAGCTGCAATAACATTAAGAAGAAATAGCAACTACTGTGCGAAATGATTTTAAATTACTTACAATAATATGTGAGATTGTTGCTAAGTGTTATTAAAGGTTAAGTTGAGGGAAACATTTAGTAACCTGGTGAAAGCTGGGTACATGGTACATGAGGTTAAAATTAATATAAAATACACACAGCTGTATGTCAGGAACACATCAAAACGGATTAAAAATATTTGGAACGTAAGTTAACCTTATTACATGTTACATCGTTACACTTTCGTTCGAAATATTTTTAATCCGTTTTGATGTGTTCCTGACATACAGCTGTGCGTATTTTATACTAATTTTAACGAATGTACCAGGTTACTGAATGTGTCCCTCAACTTAACCTTTAATAACATTTAGCAACAATCTCATATACTATAAAGTCATTTTGCACAATATTTCTTCTTAATGTTATTGCAGCTCCTGATGATGATGCCAAAGTCCATTGAAAGCTAGAGACTAATAAAGTATAAAGAGTCCTCATTAATATAAAACAAGCTGTATAATAACATTATTATTATATATATCGATTATATTCTATTCTAAATCTCCGTTGTTGTGATATTTGCCAAGGATCCAACATTATATAGAAAGTCAAAGTCTCAAGCGCGTTCGAATTCGACCCTGTTCCCGATGATACCCCACATAACTCTCGTTCGGTTCCACCGAGCTGACCAATATTTCATCGTTTCTCTCCAGCTACCCTCCATGTCTTTTCGATCATGGGATCATGAATAATACGTTTTTCGATGCGGGTAGTGATTTTTTCTGGGTAGGCTGTGATCGATTAGTGCAATTATGGATGACGGAAGATACATGCTTAGTGCTGTCAAATAACTTGAAGTGGTCCAGAACTGAAGCAGTGTAGCGTGGAATAACAAAGTTCCTCCAAGGAGAGGGGGGGGGGTTGTCACGTGCCAAAATCAGGTAATCTTTTTTTTACTATCTTGATCACTTACTAGTAATTTGAATTCCTCTTGATTAATGGTAGAGTGCCCATTCCTAAGCCAAACCCTTATCAATGATTTTCTTTTGGTAAATTTCATAGCTTATTGCTTGTATAATTTAACACGTATTATATCTTTCTTTCTCAGTGATTCAGTATTGTATTGGGAAAAAAACTCTGTGGTTTTTCTCAGTTAATAGGTTTTCTATCGAACATATCTCCTTCAGGGCCACTCATTGAACCTTCTGAAATTAGGTGCCGAACACCAGGTTATGGAGTAGTACCCCTTCATAGAGTACCTTACGTTTAGTGTTTTTGGTTTGGGTGCTACCCGGTCCATTTTCTTATGGGATTTAAATCTTCAGCGGTAAGTCTTTTTATGCTAAGGGGAAGGGGTGGCTTCTAGCAATACAGCTACAAGCAAAGCTAGAGGAGTCTGTGGTGTTTCTCCGCAATTGCCTCCCGCTAAAAGGAAACAAATATTGAACAAACTTCTTCAGGACACGCATTAATGCACGTCGTTCACTTTTACAATATTTCCTCGCCTATAAGCGTGAGGGAGGATGCAAAACGCAAAACAATATACAGCCCAACACCTTCCAGCTCATTTCACTATGATGCGTACGTGCTAAAGCGAAACACCAACCACCACCTCTGTATGCGGGTCTTTATTTAAACTAAACGGGTCGGAAAACGCAGTGCAAAATGGAATTTTCAACCCACCAATATGCCGGTATGGCTCTGGAGGCAACAGGCTCATACTATACACTACAGCCGACCACGCAACATTCTGCATAACGAAATGCAAATGCTAGAGTGGGAGTGGCAGACTGGGGTTCAATACTCCGCAACAGTATAGGGCAGATCAACGTTCTTGTACAACAATAGGAGACAATATGTTAACTATGCATTTTTGCAAAGTGATGACGCTTGAATTGTTGTAATTGAATTGATGTTACCTAGCGACCATTTCTGAAAGCTGGAAATAATTTCCAGCAATTTCTCTTGACTACTTCTATCATAATTTTTTAAGCAATAGCCGTAAATTGAGCTGTTGCCGAGATACAGCCGGCGTCCTTTATTTATATATTCATTTATTCATTCGTTTATTTATTATTTATTTTATTTATTTTATTCATTTTATTTCATTTTATTCATTTTATTCATTTTATTCATTTTATTCATTTTTCATTTATTCATTTTATTCATTTTATTCATTTTTATTTTTATTCATTTTATTCATTTATTCATTTTATTCATTTTATTCATTTTATCATTTATTCATTTATCATTTATTTCATTTTATTCATTTATTCATTTATTCATTTTATTTTTCATTTTATTCATTTTATTCATTTTATTCATTTTATTCATTTTATTCATTTTTTATTCATTTATCATTTTATTCATTTTATCATTTTATTCATTTTATTCATTTTATTCATTTTATTCATTTATTCATTTATTCATTTAGTCATTTTATTCATTTTATTCATTTTATTCATTTTATTCATTTATTCATTTTTATTCATTTTATTCATTTATTTTTTATTTTTATTCATTTCATTTTATTCATTATTATTCATTTTTTCATTTTTATCATTTTATTCATTTTATTCATTTTATTCATTTTATTCATTTTATTCATTTTATTCATTTATTCATTTTATTCATTTTATTCATTTTATTCATTTTATTCATTTTATTCATTTTATTCATTTTATTCATTTTATTCATTTTATTCATTTTATTCATTTTATCATTTTATTCATTTATTCATTTTATTCATTTTATTCATTTTATTCATTTTATTCATTTTATTCATTTTTATTCATTTATTCATTTATTCATTTTATTCATTTTATTCATTTTATTCATTTATTCATTTTATTCATTTTATTCATTTTATTCATTTTATTCATTTTATTCATTTTATTCATTTTATTCATTTTATTCATTTCTTATTCATTTTATTCATTTTATTCATTTATTCATTTCATCATTTCATCATTTCATTCATTTCATTCATTTCATTCATTTCATTCATTCATTCATTTCATTCATTTCATTCATTTCATTCATTCATGCATTCATTCATTCATTCATTTATTCATTTTATTCATTTTATTCATTTTATTCATTTTATTCATTTTATTCATTTTATTCATTTTATTTATTGATTTATTCATTTAAACAGGTAACACCCTTGTTACTGATACAAAACGGGCTTAATTTAAAGAACTATATTGTAATATTCTTGACACTTTTACAGTATTATTGGCCCACCCGGTACATTTCTAGCAAAGCACATTCTGAATACAAGCGTCCTATTCGGTGCTCCACTAAAACCATCAAAGTTCGATAAAATCCGAACCGGTATGAATTTAATAGCTGTAAAACGTCTGCCGTATGTTATAAAAATATCGTCTATAAAGTTATGTGCCCTGTCCTCGTAACTTTTACATCCCCAATAAACCTGTTCTTCCGGCTTATTTCGCGTCAGCATCACGCTGAACTGCAACTTTCGGATTTCTCTAGAAGAACTTTGTTGGCTCGTGTAATGCATATCGTGCTCGAAATATTTAGCAAGGAATATCTTTCGGCGTGCTTCCGTGCTTAAAGTTTCTCACTGTAATGAGACCCTTCATGAACATTTTATACATTTTTTCTTGAAGAACCTTCTAACGCGTTCTCGTAAAAGTATTAAGTACATTCAAATCAACTTGCATAAAAGGCGTTCCCTTATTATTATATATATGAAAGACTTGTCTTTGGGGATATCGACAAATTAAGCAAAGTGTACCCTTCTGACTTGCAAGTACTCAAGCTTTCGACAGGCTATGCTGCCATCTTCAGGAGCTAAGAATAAAATTGAAAATAGTAAATAGCAAACCATGCTCAATTGATTATCATTTAATTATTTACTTCGCCAATGATATTGAAGTAACTATTTTCTCTCATTTTGAAGGCACAACAAATTATTCCTATGATGTGTAGTAAATGTAATAAGCCACAGAACTTTTATGAATACATCTAAGACCGAAAGGATGTATAGTTTTTCTGGTATGTAATTTTGAACTTCATTTAGTATTTTAACCAATCTTATCCTATATTACTCTCTGTTACCTTGGACGACAATACCAGACTATGGTCCAATCTCGGCCGCAACTCCTTCCTGGAATATTATTTATTCTTCGTACGCGGCTATATATCTAGCAGGAGTTGGCAGCCTTTCAGCCGACAGGACGAGCCACGCTCGAATTCTAAAGGGGTTGAGGTGCTTTTTTTGAACATATATTATGGTCTGCCCATCTAGGACGTATTCATGAGTCCACAAAGGCCTTTTTATTGACATTATTGCTGCAGGTTATAGTCAGGAAGAGTAATGTACACAAGTTTTTCTAATTCCGATACTCAGATGAACCAAATTCATGCAGAACAGTTAATATAAGCTCCGGCTTTAAAGATACAGGGTGTAAAAGTTTTTAAAAAAATGTATTGTTATTAACAGCTCAAAGATCGTTATGCCGATTTCATTGAATTTTGGCAGTGTTGTTGACACGCTAAGTTAGCACAAATTTGGAGATATATAATTATAATATTGACAAAAAATGTAAGCTACTGGCTTTTTTCATAGAGTACGGGTTTTTTTCAGATCAAACAACTAATGATACAACTTTTTTGTTTTCTGGTATCTCCGTATCGTATAAATGTCGAATAAATGTTAAAAAGTAAAATCAGTTCAGTTTCGTCGATGCACAATATTCATTTGTCATTGTTTAAATCTTAAGAATTGATAGTAATAACAATAAAATGTACAGATTAGCTAGTCTCATTCTCATCTGTAAGATTACGTTATTTCAATTTATAAGAGATTCAACTACAAACTCACAGCTAGATGTAGAAGTACAAGGTATTTGATATCTATTTAAATAATTGCAATATAAACATAAAGTAAGTGAGCTGTTACAGATTCAATAATGTTTATTTCAACTTTGCATTTTTTATGATGAGAACTTATGATAAGAAAATGAACGCCTCACATTTTGAATTTTTTAACATTTTTCAAATTTGTGAATGAATTCCTAACCACATTATTGTCCAAAACTTGAAATTTTGGAAAACTGAACAACGAAAATAAATGAGTGACCTTTGTTGTCTGTAATGTAAATTATCTGACACAATGAATATTGCTGTTGATGCAGATACAATCATAGGGTGAAACTGCAAATTTCTGATAACTGTGCTTTTAAAAGTTGTTGATGTTCTCCTAAAAAACGGAAATTGGGCATGAGAATATCAAATAGGGCATCGAGATTGTGGAAGAATCTACATGAGGTGGCTTTTCCCAGTTCTACTAACCTTAGGTATGTAAAAAACTTTCTCATTTCTCCTTTTTACGATTTTTGGCTGTTACGTCATCAGTGGTTTGGTTTGGTTGACTTGATCTATTTAATTATTCTGTTATACATGTTTGTAGCTAGTTCAGTGCGACTATCTAGCTCTGTAGTTGTTCATGAACAATTTTTTCAATATTACATAAGCAGCACTTCACTATAATGAGGAAATACAAGGTTCTCGAGACACAATTGCACAGCAATTCATTCCTAACCTCCAGAGGGCATTTTTAACGTTCTTCCTTGGAAAATAAAAGCTAATCCCTCTGGATATCTGAGTTGGATTTCTTTCCACGCAGAATAAGCGACTGTCTGTTCATAATCTTGTTTAGAAAGCCGTTTTATATGCACCCCTCATTGTAGGGATTTGAATTTTTCAGCCCTGCCTTGTTGGATATTTTTAGCATGAGGATTTTGTGTTTTTCAAGTCGGCGATGTAGAACGACGAATCCTACGCATCATGAAAATGTATTTCTGCAAGTTTAAGCGTCCATCGACACGTGATCTGCTGTATATTCATCACGAGACCCATCAGCTGTTAGATAAGGAAGACGCAAGATATCAGTTGCGTAGGGAACAGTGTTCAATGGCGACCATACCGCCAGGAGAGTCAGCCTCTTGCGGTCATAGAAATTCGGGCTGAGATCTTCTCAGTACCAATCAATCTCGTAGTGGTCGATTCTGGTGAAATAGATGGCGCCTTGCCTTCATTGGAAAGATCTTAGACGATGTCCAAGCAAGCTTTGTGTGTTTTTGACACAGCTAATGGAAAGAGAAGAACGTTTTACGTCGCAAATATCCTCAACTGTGGTTTTAACTTTAGGTTGACAATTTTAAATGGAACCATACAACTGGAAACAACGAAATTTGTCTTGACGTGACCTCGACTCCCAAATCATGTTGAGGTTATGAACGAGGTCATTTCAAAGAGATATGATTCCTTTCAAGCTGACTTCTAAACGACCTTTCGACCAATTTAGTTTGAGCAATATTTTTTGGTAAAACGAGGAGGTGCGGATACGAAACTTTTCTATCACATTGCATGCAAAACTTAAAAGCACTTGCTATCTGGGTAATTTCTAAACCTATCGCGATCGACTTAAATTTTAATCTCCAGTAAATTCCCGTGGGAGACGACCTACTTGCCCGTACCGCTTCCCGTCCGCACTCTTTTCCAACAGTGTCGCTGTACATTTTTTCCAGCGAACCGAAAAGACGAGGATACGAGTAGTGGCAGCAGCCAGTCGATTTGAGTTATCCTTAAATTGGCCAAGATCGAGTTATCTGCCTCTGGAGACTATCACACTGCTGCCTATTATAGATTGATGTGGGTTTGAGGAATGTACAGGGTAAGGCTGAATATAATCAGTTTGTTTTCCATCATTTCGCAGAGATATCTGCGATGTTAATGGTGACATAATGAGAAGAGATTCAGCAATACACCGACACCGACAGTGTACTATCTGCTTCCATCTTCCGGCCGCCGAGTTATGTTTAGTCCCAATTGCTGCTTCGAGAAAGGTCGGGTGAGCCACAAAGCGACATCTAGAATATTGGAGGTCACTTCGCGTCGATCTAGAAGGCGATCCGCTGTCACGGTCCTCTCAGGTGTGGATACGAAACTTTTCTATCACATTGCATGCAAAACTTCAAAGCACTTGGGTAATTTCTAAACCTATCGCGATCGACTTAAATTTTAATCTCCAGTAAATTCCCGTGGAAGTCCTGCGGGACACGACCTACTTGCCCGTTCCGCTTCCCGTCCGCACTCTTTTCCAACAGTGTCGCTGTACATTTTTTCCAGCGAACCGAGAAGACGCGGATACGAGTAGTGGCAGCAGCCAGTCGATTTGAGTTATCCTTAAATTGGCCGAGATCTAGCTATCTGCCTCTGGAGACTATCACACTGCTGCCTATTATAGTTTGATGTGGGTTTGAGGAATGTACAGGGTAACGCTGACTATAATCAGTTTGTTATCCATCACTTGGCAGAGATATCTCGCATGTTAATGGTGACATATTCAGAAGAGATTCAGCAATACACCGACACCGACAGTGTACTCTCTGTTTCCGTCTTCCGGCCGCCGAGTTATATTTAGTCCCAATTGCTGCTTCGAGAAAGGTCGGGTGAGCCACAAAGCGACATCTAGAATATTGGAAGTCACTTCGCGTCAATCTAGAAGGCGATCCGCGGTCACGGTCCTCACAGACGCCGCCAAGCGGCGTGTGCGGTCGACCACGGAGGAACCATCCTAGCTAAGTGACTTCGAGAGGGGTCGAATTGTCGGGTGGCGTGAAGCCGGTCTGTCTCTCAGAGCCAGATTCAGTAGAACTCGAGCCATCGCTAATCAATGGTTTGAAGAGCATGGAAGGATGGTTAATATGCGTACGGTACATCGCCGAATACGACAGTTTGTCCATTTTCATTATCGCCCAGATTGGGTGCTATCTATCACAGCTGAACATAGGGACCGGGAATGGAATCAGGTGGTCCTTAGTGTCCGCTTCTGTCTGGGGTGCTATTGCTTATGGTAGCAGATCACCACTAATTTTCATAAAAGGCAATATGAAAGCCCGACGCTATATTCAGGAAGTAGTCTTGTTCCATACCTAAACACCATGCAAAAGCCGATCTTTTAGTAAGGCCAGAGCATCGTTAGCCTTCATGGATCAATCGTTTACCTATGCCACCACGATCGCCTGTCCTATCTCCAATTGAACACGTCTGGGACATCATAAGTCGCTGGCTCTTCAATTTGCAAGACCCTCCACAGTTAGCAGCTCTTACTAACGAAGAATGAGATACCGCAACAGGATAACGACCACCTTATCAGCACGTCAATGGGCAGATATCCAGTGCATCAATAGCTAAATGATCCTTTCTTGGAACGGATGGATCACCTGGTAAGAAATAGTTCTGTATTATGTATAGAAGCTCAGAATTAAGGCCCCATTGAGCCTCTTTATTTTCTCAACCGAGGGCTGGATCGTCAACGACTCCAAGCTTTAGAATTCTTTGAAATGGAGGGCCCAGCCTTAGTAGCCTTGGGATAGAGCCGACCTAAGGTTGTTGGTGAGACTGCTGTCAGGTGTCACCTGCAAGTGATGAGCATAAACGCTGCGGGGTAGAGGAAGACTCCACGGCCATGTCCTGTGTCGCTCCGAGGCTCTGAGTCAGACCATCCTGGGGTCCAACACTTTGGATCCCCAGAATGTTATCTCGGACTCACTGCGATGCTCGACTTCGCTGGAAGGACGGAGCTTGAGGCTTGTAAGACAGACCCGTGTTGAACTTATAATCAGAACTGGAAGAAAATACTTCTGAACAAAAGTGAAGCCTCTAGTAGCCCGTTGGGCTGTAAATGTTCCGACAACAACAGCCTACACAGGCACACGCCTTCTCGTGCAACAGATCAATACCGGTCGGCAGGCAGCGTGCCCGTCCAACAGGTAGCTGCCGTATCTGGGTAAGGGGGGAGACGAAGCAGGGGGAAATAGGGGATCGGGAGGGACGTGCCTCGGCGTCTGGCGACCCCGTCGTCATGGGAGACAACTCGCGGCAACACTGTACGGTGAGTGTCCGACAAAAACTCGATCACATCCTGCCTTACCTGGATACATACTGCCTCATCGAGTAATTGGAATCGGGTTTCAAGGTCATATAGAGTCACTTAAAATCGGCTCGGGGCGGCTAGATGCATCTGAAGCAGGAATTTATAAACGTGTTCTGACTCATCGTCGAGCGACCACGGATACATCGCAGTGGTGTAGATTATATACAGAAAAGAGGTTAGCTTGCGAGGCTTATCGCCACTGGACACCATATGGACCTTTCGTCTTTTTTTCTTTCTCGCTGGCTGCAAGATGTCCTCGTCATCCCACAACGTCAACGCGGGTGCTCCCCAGGCTCCGACACTGTTCCACCTACATATTAATGACCTCATTTCCTGTACAACATGCAGGGATGCAACAATCTTGTGCAGTTTAACGCCTTCAAAACACATTTCTGTACCTTGACGAGCAAAAAGCGTTCTAGCGTTCATCCGGTTTCGATGAACGCCAAAGAGCCATTGATTTCGGCTGGTTGAAGTAACTGGCCGATACGCCCGCTCCTTTGATCATAGGGTGTCGAGGTTGTTGGACAGTCTACTAGAGGAACATTATCCGAATGCTATTAACCTTAGTTCAAATTAACAAAGTTTCCTTGAGGTCTTCATAGCAGCCGCGGTGCGCCGGCATTTAGGCTTCTGCCTGAGCGGCTGTTTAGATGTTGAAAAAAGCTGACTTATTTTGAATGGTTTCTCCTATCCAGACTCAGCAACCAGAAAAACCCAAATGGCCAGCAGTTGGGCTCAATTGCACGAATTCTTCAAAAAGTATCCTTGAAGTGACCTTCACCTGGCCTGATAGAGACAAATTAACCTTGCGTGCTAGGAAGATTATCTATAGTGTAGTTATTCTAAAGGATTTTGCAGGTACCTGCTCTAAAGTTGGAGCTTGACCTTTACATCGTTCTGATTTTTGGAATCGTCTTTCAGAAAACCAAACTCAGATTTTGAAAAGGCAGCCTACCTACAAAATGTTTGTTCATATTGTTCGCACTTACGAATCATAGTATCCTTCTGAGCACACGCGAAGGTATTTCCTGGACTAGTATATATCCTCTAAAAATAACTACATCCGAAGGTGGGTATAATCCCCTATACATGGTTCAGTCTTCCAAACGCAACGAAGTTTCCGTGCCGGGACTGAATGAGCATCAGCTCCACTTAAATTGTTTTCCGATGTGGCCTAATTATACCAGCCTAGCCATTCCGACACTTTCTAATAAAACTTTCCCTAGATGCCTTTATATTCAAGCTAAATTGACAGCTGATGTCGATTGGAAGTCTATAGGCTTTCAGGAAAATAACGCGGAAGGCGGCTTCTTGTTGAGAATAAAAGGGATGGGGCATTTTCCTACGGACAGGAATTGTTTGTGAAGAATGGAAGGAGAAACATTGGGATTTAAGACCTGAGGTCGCCCAAGTTGTTGGTTACTCATTTCTTCAAATTGAATATTAAGATATTTCGTTGTGGTTACGTTAAGTCATCTATGTGTTGCAAATTTAATGTATGTACACCAAAAACGTATCCACATTCATCTACAAATGACTAAAAAATTTGAATGACAAGTAATAGCTTGTTTGAAGGGTCTCCCAAAGCCCTTCATTTTGACGTTCAATTTTTCAAAACCAGTCGATTCGTTTTCGAGAAAGTTAGAAAAACCTTTACTTATCTTAATTATATAATTATATTTTCATGGATTTTTGTTTTCTACCTGAACAAATTAAGATACACGTTTTTCTAATTTTCATAAAAACGAACCGACCGATTTTTATGTATTGTGAATAGTTACATGGCCCATGCACAAGAAACTTGTATTCATTTCTATGGGATCGTTAATATTTATTTCAATGTTCTAATCAATCTACATTCTGTAGAAGATTAGATCATCATCATCATTATTATTACTATTATTATTAGCAACCGGAGGCACAGGTCATCCATACCATATTTCAAAGTCTGGCCCACGAAACCTTAAGACAATTTCACTATTTACCCTTTTCTTCGCAAATACTTGAATATAAAAAATAATAACCAACTACATCTAATGCATGCTTCACTTGAGAGTAAAATGTAGATGAATCATATTCCAGGCCGAGCCGTCTGAGAAATCTCCGCGTAAAAGGGAGATTTGTAGGCTGCCGTAACCTATTTTTTTCTTTGTGTAAAAAATCGAGTGTTTCGGCATTTCCTACAGAAGACATCGATCACCATCACATGCCATTCACCGACCTATACGACGAATTTGTACACATTTTCCTGCAACGTTGGGCAATTTTTTGCGGAGCAGCCGAATTTATCTTCATTTATTCGGCTTGAGTGCGACGCGAAAGGTAAAAACCGGTTGAGCTGCTTCAGAGACTATCCATTTTTAGGGTGCTGCTGTACCAATTACATTTTTTTATTTACCGAATCTTAAGACATTAAAATGTTGAATATCTAAAAAATACCCACTGTTATGTGAAATCTTTTTAAACTGCGCAAATTACAAGAGAAGAAGCGTTTCTTGTGCGCTCATAGTTGTTACATGTGTTGAAGAGAAAACGAACGCATTGGATCTAGCTATGCTTAAGTCAAAAGCATTTTGAATTAGATCGTCTTTTCTAGTCATCTGAAAATTTGGAAAACCAAACGACCAAGGGCAGACCCTTTTCATAAACACCTCTGTTGGTCTAATAATTTTATGGTAGAAAATCGTACTCTTCTCTCCACCTCGTTAAAGGTCATTTTTTACAACGTGTGTCGACCGTAAATTCGAGAGCTGAATGTGACTTGGGGCTAGTTTCGGTGCTCTCGTGTAGGACTTCAGCGGCCCACAACCCGCGGTAGTGAATTAATTTCACACCCAGTGCTGCGGTTTATCGGGTTGTGGAGATTTGATGGGGAAAAACTCCGTACATCCAGAACTGGCCGATAAGATCGCTCCTATATCCTTGGCTTTTGAAATTGTGGAACAAATGTTCCCTAAGCTCCTCGCAGAGTCTGCGATGCTCTGGTGTTCAGGCTTCTACCTACGTGCAGCTTAACAGAAGATTTCTAGAATATTTCGAGCACCAGTATTCCACCTTCGACTTTTCTGACTACTCTCGTATGGAAGATTCGCCCGTTCGAATATCGCTACCCTTAGCTTCCTCCCACCTGACGAAGCCAATATTCCCATACAGCAGAAACTTCGTCTTCCCGGTGCTTCGTCCCTTCTGCGGTTTTCGCAACTCCAGGAATCTACTACGAAGTTAACTCACTAATTATAAGATGAATATTCATTCAATTACTCCATAAAACGTAGGAGTTTCTCAAAGTAAGTTCCCTACCGGCGGCGCCTCTCTATCAAACAATACACGTTGAAATATATTATAATGGAGCTCGAACCTTTTGTTCCGCAGAAGAACTATCAAGAACGGCCCCGGCTGTTGGAAAACGATCTTGATTTTAATTTCTACCGCTGCTGAATTTGGAAGCAGTCGAATGCTCATATAGCCCAGACAAAATACAG
Source organism: Acanthoscelides obtectus (assembly GCA_963669975.1). NCBI lineage: Eukaryota > Metazoa > Arthropoda > Insecta > Coleoptera > Chrysomelidae > Acanthoscelides > Acanthoscelides obtectus. Next base: position 7,482,052 of record CAVLJG010000010.1, read on the forward strand.
CCAAAAATATTACGAGTTTGCAAGCATTCTCACAAAGCTGAAAATTGGTACTTACTTTAAATACAGCATTATGAATAATATAAAGTATCCTCAAATATTTTGTGCGTTGTCAAAAATATCACGTTTTATCATGTTCCTTTCAAAGGGAAAAGGTTACCACAAACATACCTCATACAAAAATTGTATAGGCTACAATAATCTAGAAAAGAACTTGCCTACAATTCCTGACAAGAAAACCGTATGGCTTCGGCCCTTTTGAAACTTGAGAGCATGTGTTATTCTTTTGTGATAACCTATCATTGCATCACATCTACCAAACAACGCACCATCAATATTGTAGTTGAAAATATGAAGGGGTTTTTCCTACTATAACTAACAACCTTGCACTAGTTGGTATTTAGATGTAAATTGTGACTTTTATTTATAGACGAATATATTTTCATGTCGTCAGCAAAACATAATTGCATGCATTTCAGAGAGGTAGTTAGTAAACAATAGAAATTAACAGTGGTCCCAAGTTGGACCCCTGGGGAACACCGGATGGTAGGCTTCGGACTGGAGCCTTTAATATGCTACGTATTGCTTCCGCATTGATAAATAGTATCTGAAAAACTTTATAGTACTTACTGTGAATCCAAGGTGTCCTAACAATACCAAGTAGTCATCAAGATTTCTCGTCAATTATTAAAAAAAGATGTATTTATTCTATTAGATCATTAGCTGTAAGGGTTTACATGTCCCGCCGGTAGTGAAGATACCAAAACGTTGACTCATATTCATAATTTACTTTTTTCCAAACCAGCAACTCTTTTTTTCATTTGTTTTCTGTCTGTCACCGTATATGATTTTGATAGCCAGCAAACGATAATGCGCACAGAATTTGACTCAGATGTTGCATATACAATATAGAATATAAAATCAATATCCTTAAAAATGGCGTACTGGCAGAATGTCATATACTCTTGCTAAAGTGTATCCGCTACTAAAGCTTTTTGAAGTCCTAAATATCCTCAATATTGTGCGCAAAACCAAGCTAAATGTACCACTTTTAAGAGCTAGCAAATGCCTTGACAATGCTGGAAAATGTCAGGTTGTTAAAACCTTGGAGGCAAGCAGGGAAATAATGAAGGCATGGTTGAGAAGAGACAAGAGGCTCATAGTCAACTCAGGCAAGCGCCAAAGATTCTGGCTATTGAACAATTTGAGTCGCTCAATCTCCTTCAAAGGTTTCTCACTGCATTCCATTTTTTTAAACGGATTGATGTGAATGGATAGGAAGTGCAGAGTCAATTTATTATATTTTTAATGAAAAATAGATAGTTAAGCAAGCCGCACTGTGTTTAAAAACAGCTCGTACAGCCAATAAATTTACGAGCGTTCTGAATCCGTCAGAAGTGTTTGCGGGCAACCACCCATTAAACACTTTATTTTCTTTATTGCCATCCTTCTAAATCTCTTCCCAACCAAAACAGATAAATCGTTTCCCGCATACTGTGAAAAATTGCCTCGGGATGTCCTGGTTACCTTTTTCAGAAGCGGGATAGAAACTTACTCTAATTGCGGCCTAGATAGGCGTCTCAGAAAGTAGACTGGTTTAGTAAATTCTCTAGGGATTCAAAAGCAAATCCATTCATTAAACATTTCTTGAAGACGAAAGACGAAGGCATTTTGTCAGAAAATTATTGAGAATCCAGGAGAGCTACACTTGATACAAGAGGTTGACAAGCAAGTTAATGGTGTACGAGTGACAATCAGACTTAGGAAATATGTTTGCATACCAGGTGTTATTGTCCACAGATTCTTAAATGTACATATATGTATTTATTTTGTTTTTTGGTGAACAAAATATGCTACAAATGACGATTTTATTTGAGAAATACGTTACTTATATTTACCTTTCAGAACCGAAACAACTTATTTCTACTGCCTTCTTTTCAGTAAGAACACATACAGGCAAATACTTTCTCCGCAACCTCGATGCGACACCCCTGTAGATTGATACATTCCTGATCTATTGAAATCAAATAAATAGTTTCACCAGTCGCCGAAAGACAAACAATTTGTGCAACCTTTCAAGCGAAATCGATCTTCCAATTGAAAGAACCGGCTTGTAAGAATGGACAGTGAACAACGATGAGACAATCCTATCACGTTCCGAAAGAAAGCCAATTTTTCATTCCGCCCATAGATCGGCCACTTGTCAGACGAGTAGCTTTTTACATCAGCCGACCAACTGAAGTGGGGTAGCATAAAAGTATTATCCCTCTCTTCTTTACATCCACTTTTTGAGGCAGCGAGAGTGATGATTGAATTTTACGGAAGCTACAAGGGTAAGTAGGCAGTTCGGTGTCTGCGCCGTTCTTTCAGGTTCGGTTTGTTTTGTTATACTCGGATACAGACTCACGCATTTTTTCTATACAAAGTTGAGATTCGTATTTATAATTTTAGTGAAGTGTTCCTTAAATCTAGAATGCCTCTCAATTTATACTGAAGTGTGGCTGTGACAGTTGTTGGCATTACTGCATACTGCGTCGCTTTAACCGATTTATTTTAATATACTCGGATACCGACTCACTCGTTCATTCTATACAGGATTTTTGATTTAATCGAGAGCTATACTTCAGTGTGACAATTGTCAAAACGTCTTGCGTATTATTCAATTTCGAACCTATTCCTAGAGTAAATTGACTTGATGACAGTCTGTCACTGAAGTCGACAGAAAGTCCTACGAGTGATATTCTAAATAGGCGTTTTATTATATTTTGGTGGCTATATTCAAACTTACCGTACTCTGCCGAGTTTTAATGTGATTGAATACAATGAAACACAGTTGCATATGTTGTCCCAAAAAGCGACTATATCAGTATTTCTATACCTTGTGCTATATTCCCGTTTCTAGTTTAGAACTCCATACATAATACCTTATTATATTTTCCGTAGCCTATCTCGGAGACGACTGCATTCTCATATCATATCCCCGGAGCTGCAACGAGTGGATAACAATCATAGCCGAGCATTTTTCATTTTCCGTTTAGTTGACGTTGAGCGAGCAAAGATTAAAATCTACATTTCTGGTGGAGAAACTCGCAGTCGGAGACTGAATGCAATCTCTTTCTTCCAGGACAGCAAATTGTCTCTTCTTAAGCTACATCACTGATTCAATAGCTTCCTATACAAAGTATAAAAGTTCCCGCAGGTTCTGTGGCGTAACGCTAAGTGTTATGAAGCTTTAGCACTGTACATGCAAGAATTCAGGAATTCACGTTTCGACCATACCTAATTCTGGACTGCGCTGTTGAGCGATAGAGGCGGACGGTGCGTGACCCCGGCAGCGAATTAAAAATAACATTCATATTTCCATATGCGCCTTGCTAAACGCTTTCGATCATGCGAACTGCCTTTCTATCTCGTAAATGCATCTTATCGTTCTTATCGCCCTTTCTGCGCGATCACCAGAATGACAAATTCGAACAGGAAATTTCCATACGGCCTACGATACGACGTAGCGTTATTACAATATATTTGATTGTTATTATGCTTGTTAGCGGACGACTTAATATATTTTACGTCACGAGATGTCATGTATCAGACTCGTTGACACGTTATCAAAGGCCGGAAGAGTAACAGATGTGAACATTTGAATGGTACAGTGCATGTTTTGCAGATGATACAGCGATACTTAATTCTGTTAAACAATTACTCAGATATATATATATATATATATATATCCTTTAATTTCTTTGGGTAGAAGACAAAGTATTGCAAAAGTACACTCTTATAACTTAAACTCTCAAGCTTTCGGAAATCTATGTCTTCATCGTCTGGAGCTGGAAACAATTATTAAGCTCCAGCTCCAGACGATGAAGACATAGATCTTCGAAAGCTTGAGAGTGTAAGTTATAAGAGTGTACTTTTGCAATACTTTGTCTTCTACCCAAAGAAATTGAGGATACCTTCTCCTAACAGTTAAGGCAATTAACTATTAGGAGAAAATATCCTTTGGGTAGAAGGCAAAGTTTTGCAAAAGTACACTGTTATAAGTTAAGCTCAAGCTTTCGAAGATCTATGTCTTCATCGTCTGGAGCTGGAAACAATTATTGACAATTGCAACAAATAACAATTAGGAGAAAAAAATATAGTTACCTACTAAGTCGCGATATATATATATATATATATATAGTAACTAATTTGAGACGATTATTACTCAAAGTTCAATGTTGTTTTCGATCTATTCAAAAAACAACCCTCATTTCATCGAGCCACAAGTATGAAACAAGAAGCGCATTTGAGGGTATCAAAATAACACCTTTTACACCAAAAAATGTTGGTCAAAGAAGCTTTCGCCACCGCTCAACTTAGAACATGTATCTAGAATAACTTAGTGAGCCGCCTCTGCGTCTCGCATCTATTTGAGTGCACACAAGCATCGGAATCCGGGGACTTAGACAGAGAGATACACTGTGACGCCCACAAAAGGCACTATGCATAATCGGGTGAATTTATTCCTGGAATAAGGAAGGAGACGGCAATGGAAGGGTATGGGCATTAAGGGATTGTCGCGCGTAGAAGACGGAAGCTCAGAAGCAGCTGGGCGCTTTAATAGGCAGCATTAATTGTGATTCCATACAATATGGGTTGTATGTATAGGTTATTGATAGATACAGAGGCGTATCGAAATATATGGTTACGATGAGAAAGCGTGTTTCGCGCTTTTTGGCGACTCATCAGCATGGTCTATGCTCGGTCTCCGGTTATCCTCCATTCGTATGCTGGTAAAAGGTCGTATTTCGAATGGATCTCTTACGTCGGGTTGAGGATAGTTGCTATGCTTTCGTTAGTTGTCACACCTGGTTGGACTGGTAAACGTTATTATTTATGTGATTGCCAAGTTACGTTCAAACCTTCTGATAAATCAACGAGCTGTGTTATAGTTACAGACGTGATTGCCTGAGAAGTTACTATACACTATATTATAGACTGTTAGAATTATCGACCAATATCGCTCCTACCGAAAGTATTAAGTTTGAAATTTCAAGTCTAAGTCAATATGGTTTTGTAACAGGAAATTATACTAATACAGATGGTATACTAAGTCTAGCGAATCACCCAGAATCTTGCTGAGAAAGCTTGTGTATTTGTCGATCTAAAGAAAGGCATTCTATACAGTCAATCACAATTTACTGTTGGAGATTTTAGACAAATTAGGTTTTCGCGTAAAAACATACTCTTTAGTGCAAAGTTATTTATCAAAAGGGTATCAAGTAGTGAAACTATGAACCTCAAACAGTAAGGAAATGTTTGTCAAATGTGGTGTACCTCAGGGCACAGTGTTGGGGTCTCTTTTATTTAATATACGTTTGATTAACATATTCAAAACTAACTGCGTGGATTTAGTATTCAGTTTTGCTGGTATGATGTAAAGACAACAAACGAGGATTACCCTTGTAAAATCATTTATTTTTTCAGCACAAAAAAATCAATCATGAACTTTGGAAAAACGCATTTTCTACCCTTCACATCACACTCAAGACATTTACCCGATTATTCAAATATTTCCTTCAAAATAAACAATACAAATTTAAAAATTGAGAAAGTGGACAATATGAAATATTTAGGAATTTTTTAGACCAACATTTGAGGTCGAAAATTTTGAAGAAAATGAAACTTGTTACTTACAAAATTAAATTCCTAACAGGCATATTGTCAGAAAATTATTTATATATACAGGGTGTCCGCAAAGTTGAAATAACAAAGGTAATGTGTAGTGAAACAAGGGCGACCAAGTAAAAAAAATAAAGGAAAAAGTACTCACTCTCCAGTTGACGATAAGGGCTAAGTACGTCTCTGCCCGAAATCATATCGCTCCAACAGAAAATGAAATCAGCTGATGCGCTACCGAGCAGACGCCGCGGTGGTGCAGACCACGAACAGAGGTAACAAATATGACGGCGTTGCCGTGTTTTCAGTTTTTAGGTAAACGTACTTTATAGGTATTGTTCGAAGTTATCGCCGTTTCATTCAAAAACACAGGTGCTTGCACGACGTAGCCAAGCATCGGTGCAGGCTTTGAGAATGGAGTCCCTCCCCCGCATGAAAGCACCAGCTTGTTCAATTCTGAGACGAAGTCGTCAACCGCATGCACTTCAGTTTTGTACACTAAGCGTTTCATTTCTCCCCAAAGAAAAAAATCACTTGGCGTTAAGTCTGGAGATCGCGGAGGCCACGCTACGGGTCCATTACGTCCGATCCACCTATTCGGAAATAATTCATTCAAAAACTCACGCACTTCACGTCTAAAATGAGGCGGTGCACCATCGTGCAGAAACCACATTGATTGTCTTACACTTAATGGCACATCTTCTAACAAGGAAGGCAAAATGTTGCGTAAAAAGTCTATCGTCCAATCGATTTGGGAGAATAAATGGTCCAATGAGCATACCGTTTACCATGCCAGCCCAAACATTCACCGAAAATGTTTGTTGAAAATATGCTCGACGGACAGCGTGCGGATTTTCTACTGACCAAACATGAGTGTTGCGAAAGTTATTCACCCCATTACGCGTGAACGTAGATTCGTCTGTCACCAATATGCACTTCAAAAAGTCCGGATTATTGTCATGTTGATGCAACAACCACTCACAAAACCGCACTATTGCTGGAAAATCGTCAGGTTGAAGGGCTTGTACACGTTGGACGTGAAACGGATACAGCCCCTCTTCACGCAGCGTTTGCCACACTTTAGTTTTTGATACTTCCACTTCTCTAGCCACGTCTTTAGTGCTTGTTGAGGGATTACCTCTACACGCGTGACCGTAACCGTCGGTTGAAGGTCGCATACTGACCTGACACACTGACCCCGACCCAGTTCTGTCGTCGGGTTGAGCCAGTGACCTTGTAGCACTCGGTAATGTCGCGGGTTGCGGCTACAGGACGGTATTCAGATATTTTTGATGTTGCAGAGCCCTTTATCTCGGTTCCCTTAAGACATTGGTGTATATGGTACTAAGAAAAATTGCTTACGTTTTCATGATCTACACGTCGTGTAAAGCAAAACCCCAACTTAGCGGACACCCTGTATAACTTATATAATTGAGCCGTAAGATGATAATTGACACGTACCCAAAGACTTAAAACAATTTTGGAATACCCATAATTTTAAAAAACAAATCATCAAAATTGAAGACAATATGGTATTGATCACATATCAAATATGCATTAAAACCTATCCCGTTATAAAAATGCACCTACTTGATATAAGTTTTCCTTTAAGTTACTTTTAAATTTCTTGTTTTGTCTTCTGAATGTCACACGTTTCAGCATACAATTGATTCATGTACAGGCATTGCCGATCTGTGGAGCACAACAATTTATATTGTCGTATTATGAAGTAAATACATATCTACTCCTACCAAGTATCTACTACCTCCAGGGGCGAAGAGATTGACCCGGCACATTTTGCATAAATACCGCCGCAAAGGTGACAATCACAGTTATCACTAAACAGTTCTAGAACGCATCATCTATTGTCGCTGAAATTCCTGCATATATGGCGCTGCATTCAGAGTTATAATTGCGACGAAAGTTTGATGTGTGCCAGTTGCCTCTGTGTGGCAGCTTTGAATATATGCATGTGTAGGTAATATGGCGAACGAGTTTTGGCAGTTGAGAAGTTGGCGTTTTGCGGTCGCGCCGGGACAAAGAACGACAACGGTGCCGCTGTCGGTTGAGAGGGAAATCATTATGATGTTGCGATGCAGAGATGCAGATAAAATCCCTTGCTATTTGTATGTGCGCAGTCAGTTAAAGAAAACGCTGTTGAGATTTCGTATTATGTCTACTAAATTCGGTAGCACATTTGTATGCTTGTACTGAACCTGGAAAAGATTCATACAGATCTGATAGTCACTGCTGCATCTGTGTTTACAACACATGGATAGGTAACGGTATATAAATATAATTCTGGCATTCGCAATTCGCATCGTGGTGGAATCTGTTCTGGCTATACAAAGGGCTGAAGCCGACGATCATATATTTGTATCATATATTTGCATGGCTTAGCTTTTATATACTGTACTCAGCAGCAGCAGCAAATAAAAACTTGTACTTCGGTAATGTGTCTTGGATTCACGACATACTAACCATTAAGATTGATTATTTCTTCGTATCTCTTGCAGTGCATCATCAGGACGCAATACACCATGATTAAAAATAAATAATTGATCACTTTGACATTATATCCTGATTTAAAATTCTCCACGCAAGACTTTAGGAACATGATAACTGGTCTGTAATCCGCCTAGTACTTGTACTAGGATCAACCAACGACAAACTAATCGCTTCCAGCTCCTCTTGAACAGTATGCCTTACACCATGGCTTCTAACTCCGGGAGGTTTGGCAATTCCATATTAGAAATGAACACTTGACAACCTTTGAGGTACGTTGGAAACTTTCCCTTACAGAACCCGTACGCAAAAATATCAGCGTACTCATCATTGCTAAATTCCATTTCACGTCATTCAAAAATGGAAAAAATAAACTTTCGACTTGGCTTTTACAAAAAAAAATGGTAGTAGTAGCAATAACAACCGTATAACAAGCTATATGTACCATAAAAATCTTGACTTGACCACGTGATTGAAGTCGTTATACTGTATCTTCTAGAAATGGCCCCTGATTGAAGATGCTGCAATTAAGCTAATTTTGCAACAAGCCCCAATGCCTTATATCCCGGACGTTTTGCACCAGTTCGAGCATTCTTTATATCTTTGGCAGCTCCAATGAGAAAAACAAAATTCGTGACCGACTGCGAGATAAAGAAACAACGCCGACATCAATGTTGCCGTTTTCGTTTATCTTTAACGTCGAGTATATACTTTCATGAGGTTTTTTGTATTCATCCCTTGTAGCAGTGCTCGTTACCTCCTTCATTATATCCCGTAACATGTATAACCTTTTTAATCCCATCTAGCGTTTAGACGGAAGCAGTTACTGTACAGAACGGCGTTAGCACTTTGATTGATGTACAGCTGTAAGGAACTTGGCAGTACGGTGAGAGCTATAATAGCGGCAGTATAAGAAAGAGATAAACGTTTCGTCCTTCCTCGATGTGCCCCATAAAGAAAGACCGAGTCTTTTATTCTCTGGCTGCGTTTCTCGTGTGAGTAGCAGTCGTGTGCCGGTTTTATACCCTCACGCAAGCTTAGTATTTACTGATACTGACTCCTTTATTCGTTTCATAAAGGCATATACAGGGTCCAGCACAAAGAACAAATGTTTTTGGAATGGCTGGTACTCTCCATATATTCGAGCGAGAGTGGTGGGGAGAGTGCCGTTCGACTCCTAGCATTTTTAGCAGTAGAAATTATGGAGCAGTGGACGTTTGAGTTCCTTCTCGGAAAACCATGCTTTGATGGGTTCAATCACTTCGCGCACGTGGTGTATTGATCAACAAAAGACCAGCAGGAGATCCACGAACAGTTCGAACCCCTGAATATGTGGAAAGCGTTCGACAAGCCCTTCTTCGCGGTTCGGTTCGATCTGCTCGGAAAGATGTTGTTGAATTTCGTTCGGTAAGGCGTATTTTGCATATTTGACTCCACTTTTACCCTACAAATTGGCCATTGTTACAGCCTGGAGATTACGCGCAACGAATAAACTTCGCACGTGTGATGGAAGCGCTTATCGAGCAAAATGAAAACCTAATTTTTTTCATGAGTGGTCTCTCTTCCATGGTCGCCTTATTTCCAGGTTTGGTGATGTTCATTGGCCTCCTCGGTCCACAGATTTATGCATCTGCGATTTTCTCCTCAAGGCTCGTGTATACGAGCACAAGCAACGAACTCTGGATGAGTTAAAGTAATTGTGACCTACGCTATTTCATTGTGAATCTGAATGACCGATTTTGTGATTTCTTAAAAACCGTCCGACCTTTGTGCAGGGCCTATGAGCTATTATCACTGAAGGCAGATACAGACTACATAGAAGGATATACCTTTAGAACAAGATATGGCAGAGAAAATATTGCCGGATGTGGAAAGCGTATTTAGCTGAATATGTGTCCAACAATGGGCAAGTGTATGGATTCAGTGGTATTTGATGACTTGCGAGAGGAAATGGTTTGATGGGCGTGTCAACCCTTGAGTCAATCTCAAATTAGGCAATATGGGCTCTGGTGTCGTAGTATCAGTCTGTAACAACTGCTAACCCAGACACCAGGAAACAAGGAAGAGGAACGATGGAAGGGAAGTGACATAGAGGAAGAATAGAAACTTTTGAACCAGGAAGGGATTAAGCATGGTTAAAGTCACTCTGCTACAGGTATACTAGGCAGTAAGCGAAAGTTATTGTTGGTTTTTTTACAATCCTCTACAGCTAAATTTTGTTGTTAAAACTTCTACATAGGCAACGTGTGTATCCAAGCACTAAGATAGTCACAGAGTACCGATAATTGCTGTTGATTTTTTTTAATATTTCTTCAAAGCTAACGCCCTACCCGCGTCTCTCGTTTCACATTTCTCATATTTTCCGAGGCGCGAGCATGGAATCCCATGGCGGTATAAAACAAAACGCTAACAGGAAATTCCGGAAAACTGGAGCCTCAGGCATTTTCTATTCATTGCAGTTGTTTGTCTTCATTCGCTAAAGGAAAAACCTACAATGTCGACTGATCCTGCAATTTTAATCTCTTCAAGCTTTTCGAATAACAAGTACACAGACTTCAACCGGAAGTCTACACGGATCAATTCCTATTTTGATTTAGTTTCTGCTCAAGGATAATGGTGTCTCACGTTTTCAAGAATTTGTGACGATGTGCCGAATGATTAGGATCTACCACAGGGTGTGAAGAAGACGAACATCTAAATAATGAGTTTCCGAATAGATGGATAGGGCACAATGGACCCATTTCTTGGCCTGCTCGCTCCCCGGATTTAACGCCTTGTGATTTTTTTCTGCGGGGCTATTTGAAAGAGTTGCTGTAGCAATTTTGAACAGTTTCTGTAAAAACGACATCCATTTTTTAAAATGTAAACTAATTCTCTTATTAAGCAACTTTTATATAGGCGATCTTTGGTTGGAGTTCCACAGCTGTTAAAAAAATAATTCACCTTTGGAATGAATTATGAATATAGCGTGTCAAACTGCTGACATGCTTCTGGCCAATAATGAACGGTTTAAAGTGCATAATACAAAACATTGATACCCACAACTCTCCATTAGTATATCAATTCCATATCACACCACATATGAGTCACATATCGAGCTCGTCATTGAATATTTGATGAACAATGTCGGACATAAAATCAATGCTCGCATACACGTCTACTATCCAACCAGTCGACTCAAAACTGATATTTTGCTCGTGATAGAGGTGTAATCGAATGTTACTTGATCGTTTAGTATTTTGGCAAAAAGATGAAGTGTGTTTTCTTATCTATTTTCTCATCGTCTATCGTGATCCCTCTGTTGCAGTGATTGCCAACCTTTTCAGTGTGTTGAGCTGCTTTGATAATTTTGGAATAAGCAGTGACCTACCTAGTCGTATGCAATGTAAGCCAACTTAAATTACTAATACTGATAGATTCTAATAAACAATGGCATGTCACATACGATTTAATGAAGGTAACTAAAAATAAAAAAGCAACGCACTATTTTAAACTAAAACACGTTCAAATAAAGACGCGTGTTCAATGAGAAGCCTGGCACTCAGACTCACTGACTCATCTGTAAGTCAATTACGGTATTGGTTTTTAATAAACTTCATATTTGAAAAAGAAGATTCACACAAATAGGTTGAACTAAATAAATCTGTCACTTTTAAGGCAACACGACATAAAACTGAATTCTGAGCAACAGAAGTTGCAAACTGTGGGATATCAATTTCGATGAAGCGTGAAACGACAAATTGCGCCGCCATAGCAATTTCGTTCAATCCTTAAAACGATTTTCGAAGTTATCCTCCAAGTTAGAGACTATCTCTACATGATACTGTCATATGGTCCTAATCGACTTTGAGATATCTTTTCTGGCAGAACAGGAAAATGCCTGGTATTTTATGACAAATTTGAATTCTAGCTACATGTGTCCTTATCCTTATCGACATTTTCTAGATGCTTCTTAAGGATTGTAAGCGTAAATCGTTGACGACGTTGAATCGGGTATCATCCGGTGAAATGTGAATAGTTTTAGCTGAGTTTTACCGGGCCATCACTTGCAGCTGATTCCTCAGCCACCGAGACATAAAAACGGATCAACTCGTTGGCAAAATTTCATTTAGCTCGGTTTCCGTAACGAAGCTCTCGGTTTCAATATTTGCGGGCGCAGCGTCGCAATTTGAACCGATTGCATTTTTAAATTCCGTTTTGAAATTTTCATATTCACGTCTATGCATATGCATGCGATGTAATCGATGGAAAAACCGGTAAACGAGTTGATATGCTAGTCTATCTGGACGAATAAAAACGATAACTTTTTTCGTCCGTGTATAGTCGAGTACCGACACGCAACACATGACAAAAAGTGAGAACTTCGCGTTACAAGATGGCAACACCAACTACATGCTGAGTTCACAATCAACCTGTAGCGCCTTAGGCAGAGTACAATTTCTCTTAAGTACTACATATCCCACAATAGACACAATACATTTCACGTACGAGTATACCATCAAAGTTACTGATAGTTTTATTACTTTCATCCGCGTTGAGAATCTAGATGTTAACCAAAACGACGCCATATTTGATATTCATGCATTTAGATAGAGCTGGAGAATCCATGCAAGACTCACGTTTCTCAATGTCGATACTGCCGGGAGGGGATGGCCTTGACGTTGCCAGTACGAACATAAGCCGTTTCACCTTCCCAGGTACCAAAATGGAAGGAGGTGGTATAATGTAGAAAGAAAATAAATGTTTCATACAGATATTGTAATTTTCTTTAATAGCTCAGCTTCCTTGTTTTCTGGATGATCAAATGCTGTGGAACGGTAGTGTATATACAAAGACAAACAGCTTTAACTATAGTTGACGAGTAGACTAGTAGAGATTTAGATATGCCAGTGAATCCGTGTCTGAATACAGTAGGAGCACTACGAAATTTTTAATACTGTTGCATCGTCTTATTCGACTGTTAGGGTTCAGCTGTCATGGGAACCATACTTGTTTCTACCTGCGGATGCGAATTCCCTTCCTATAGGCGAGAAATTCAATGCAGTAGCAATTTAGGTTGAAAGAGGTGTTTTGCTGATAAACAGTCCCACATTTCAGGATACTTTTAAAACACTAAGGTTCCTATCTCCACAATTATCGACGTTTATCAAAAATTCCAAACGTTTGAAAACAAATTACCATTTTACATATTCCTGTCTAGGAGCTGGAGGAGCTCAGAAAGGAAAAATCCGAAGTGCCGACATCCATGCGCGAATCCTCGAGGATAAAGCGATGTCAAGTCGTGTAATTCGAGGCACAGCGAAAGAGACAGCTAGGCTAAGAATGATGAAGCAGCCAAAAGCCAAGATGACACGTCGGTGCGACGTGACGTGCCGTTGCATATAACGTTGAAGTAATACGAATATACACATGACATCATGAGGCAGCCTTGAGCCTGCACGTAATATCAGGGTGGATAAATTGGGGGTCAGACTTATCATGCACTTCTCGCATATCACTGAGAACTACGAGGGGGAACGTTAAATATTCATGGTGTGATGAAGCATCTAACTAAGCTATGGACTCTTATAATGTTTTTCTTACAAGCTACAGGTGTTACAGGAATAGGTTCTCACTTCGGCGTTCATATCTTGGTTTGTGACAGCGTGTTGCAGTTTCTGATACAGTAAATTATTACAACGTTTTTCTTATTTAGAATAATAATTTCATAGCAGTTCTTGAAAGTCGTCCATCTTGTTAAAAGTCATTTGTCATAATTTCTAAATACGAAAGTTGAAGGTGACTTGGTATTATTTCCGATACTCTCGTGTAGGAGTTCTACGGCCCACAACCGGCGGTAGTGAATTAATTTCACACCCAGTGCTGGAAATTTATCGGGTTATGGAGATTTGCGATAGGATCGTCGGCATTACATTGGTAGGAAAACTAAGAATTTCAATTTGACTGTACTGCCTTGTTTATCTTCGGACTACGAGTACCATATGCAACTAACAAAGTGTCACGTCCCGTGGCCGTAACTCATTGCCTGTGACATCCTTCGTCATCCTCGGCTGTGTGTTGAATTACAGCTAGAAGACGTCGTGTCGTTCATATCTCTGCGGCTTTGTATCCGGATATGTTCACTTTTCTCCATTATGTTCCCTGGGTGAGATTTGTACGGATTAAGGACGTAATATCACGCTGTTTGCCACTGAAATCGTGTTTATTTCAGTTTCGGTCGGCAGTAGTTTTCAGAAGGTCGCTAACAGCGAGAAAGAGGTCGAAATCAGTAAAGTTAAATTCTAACCAGCGAATTGCTTTAACGTCATGATTACCCTTTTTTTAAAGTGGCTTAGGCTGGATTCTTTATACTCAGTTGACAAGAGGTTATATAGTTTGGGTGTCCAGCACGGGAAACTACGCGTAAACAGTGCTGTCGAATGCCGCGTTTATTCCTAGAGCGTCTTCGATGTTTCTGACATAGGAGATACAGCTTCGTATGAAGATAATAACGTATGTCTTGGGTATCTCTTGAGTAACGGTCAGGAAATACGTTATGGCACTAAGGAGAACGATCTTATCTACCATAGACAACATGCCTGGTTTCAGAATTTATGAACAAGCTATACAGGGTGACTTCGAAGTTGAGTACATCTGATCAAAAGAAATGTTTTTTTCCTTTAACATTTTTCGGGTAAAATTAAAGTAACGAAGTTATAGCGCTTTAGAAGCTTGAGTACCGCCCTGTCTCAATAATGATATTATACGTATGTGCTCGTGTTTGGCAACAACGGATATAATCCGCCTTATCGGTTCATCGCATCGGAAACAAAAAAGCGAAAGAATTTGAAACGCTTTTCACGATGTTTTTACTACAATTTCATTCAGTTGTATTCAGTGACTCAACTTCAAAGTCTATTTCTACTATAGCCCGAAATAACCAGAAACTAGAAAAACGTCAAAAAACGAATAACACGCCTGCGGTATTGTGACTTTCTGGCCGTGCACCGTAATAGAATCAACAAGCCGGAAAAGTATCGCATTCTCGCGGAATCAAAGGCGGAATGTTCCGCGCAACGGGAAGAATTTCGTTCTGTCTACGGCATTGAAGCGTCGCGTCTCCTTAAAGCGAGAAGACACCGTGGCGGGGAGCAGAACAGGGCAAATCGTCATATCCGGCGTGAAATCAAACCCGCGCTTTCCCGCTTTTCCATACCCTTCAAGCCCGCGGAAAATTCACGGCGAACTGTTTCTGGCAACTGACGCGGAAATATGCACCGCGCCTCGACTCGACGCTCGCTATGGAGAATTTGCATTCGGAATAAGCGCGGAAGTGGATATGGAGTAGCTGGTGTATCAGCTTACAAGGGATATTCGATAATTACTAAAAATACACGATATGATTCATTAGCCCGTTTTGATTTGTGAAATATTCTTGAATTCTAATAAACATACGTAGATGTTTACCTTTTTTTTGTCACGCAGTGTATATATTTAAAAAAATCGTCATAACTTCAATACTGTTGTAGATACTTTCATGAAATTTGATATGCATCTACTAGGCACCAAGAGGCATTTTGTGATGTAGAATATTTTTTAATATCTTTACCAGTGGCGTCCGTACAGGATGCATGCTGGGAATTTTTCAAAAAAATATGGATTTTTCAAAACATACAAATTAGAAAAACAAGTTTGCAACAAGTCCATCAGAACAAGCATTAAGGCACGCAGTCCGAAGGTATATAAAAAAGAACTTACGGCTGATGGTGAAAATCCCATAAAAAAAATGGAAGTCGTCGCACCCAAACCAAAATGACTAAACCTGAGTTACACAAAAAAAAGGTGCTAGTCGATGATTTGGCGCTTGGGGACTGCATCACGACCTCAACGGAAACAGAAAAGCGAATCACGCAGAACACATAACGTTCTAGAAGAAGGTATCTTGAGCGGCCTTGAAGAAGATATGTTTTATAGGAAACCGATTAACGGAGGAAAATTACAGAGATTTCCTGGATTTTTTAATTGCTGTCTTCGATCTGGACCACCCAAATGAGTTATATCTCCTGCTCATTGACGATTCGGTTTTCTTCAGCGACACCAGACAAGACCATCTGGAGTAGAGATATTGATGGACAAGACCGACTCAAAGAGCCTAAAAAAAAAATAAACAAATCTACTCCCGCGTAATCCCTCTCCGCATTTCCTTCATGGCCATTTTAATGACCGTGTCATCCTTGAGGCCCACTCGAATTTTTCTGCCGCGATGTGGACGGTAAATAAACGCGGCCGGCCAAATTGCGTTGAAAAATAACAGTGCTCGACGAAAAAAAGAGGGAAAGCTGTAGAGGCAGCCCAAATTAGGGTCAGTTGTCGTGGAAAGGTAAATTTAGCCGACATGGCACCAGCTGGGCGATCCTTCTTACCCTGTTGCGGCCTCAGAAACGACAGAGGTGATAAGGGGAAGGAAAGCTGCGTGTAAAAGGAATAGAACAGTCAAAGCGGTCACCATGCTGCTGTTCTCAGTGACAACGCACGTGAATGAGTGAGATCAGCAAGTTAACCTGAGCCACAAAGCTCTAGTAGGACTGTACACCGGTCATTGTAAACTACGTCACCACATGAGCAGGCTGGGCATGGCGGAAGACGCCGAGTGCAGACTGTGCATGGAGGGAGATGGAGCGGTCAGGCATGTACTGTAGTACTCCAAGCGAAAGACCTAAAGGATATTTCCCCAAACAAAAATATAGATAGGTGTGAGCCACAATAGACCAAAGACTCGCAATGGAGGAGCGTTTTTGATGCGCTCACAAGAAACCTAACCTACACTGATAGTCAGACGTCACTCATAGCGTTAAGAACTCCTAGAGTGGCATCTGTACCTATCTGGGAATGTCAGCAAGAACCGAACACACTGCTGGAACACAAGACAGTAACGTTTGTAACAGGAGATTCAGGAAAGGCAGGATGAACTCTCAAGGAAAGGATGATCCATACCCCGTACAGGCCCAGAACCTGACTTGGGCGTGGCGAAAAGCATAATAAGGAACAAGCACAATGGATATTGGATGCAGACATAAACAAACAAGGCTGCGGAACGAGTAGAAGCCGTTAAGACAGTTACAAGGCTTCTAGCAGCACACAATGACGTGAAAGAGCACCTGTATGATGGATATATTAGCTGCGGAAAATGCCCTACATGGCGCTAGGTCACAAAGGCCATCAACTGTTCGGGAAACCAAACCTAGAACCTAGTTTGGAACTGCAGCGACAGGGAAATTGTACCAACTGGTACAGACCACTAGACTGTTGGATTGGGTACTGTAGATTACAGGAGCAAGGTACTGTAAGCCAGCGAAGGCTCAAGGCAGAGGGTATTTCTGCCTGGCTTTATACGAGTACACCCTGTACGAATACCTGCTTGAATACCCTTTAAAGGGAAAAGGGTGTACGCCGATGTATTGGTTCGTCACTTTGGTAGACAATGGTAGGCAAATGAGTCAAATGCAAGCAATAAAACCACACAATTTTGGCTTGTGATTTTTTGCGTTGTAAGCGTGTCGCGTCCATTACTTGTTTTCTGATACTAACGCGACCGGAGCATAAAGTAGGTCGTATAAAACGTCCGAAAGCTTAGCTGACTTGACGTAATGCTATTTTTTTATTGCGGCGCCAACATATCGTGAGCAAGATATCAGTTGGCCTTTATCTCGTGACAGTAGCTTAGGAGGGACACTTGTTATATAAGATACTAAACCCGGGAAAACACAATAAGCGGAAATGGCAGTCCAAGGAACGGGCGTCCAATTTGCGAACACTAAATGACGCAGCTTATACGTTTTTTTACGTCCAGAGATACAAAGCACCGCGTTGTCCACATAATAACTACTTGGGAGGTGCTGGTTTTAGCACCAACTTGCTGGAGAAATTTAATTTGTTGATTTCCTTTCTTATTTCGTCTGTCCATATAATCGCGTAAATTCCCAAATGACCCAAATATTCCTATGATGATACCAGTTTCGAAATCAGGACACACAGAGACAATAAAAAATTATAGTCCTATAAGTCGCTTGAAACCCATGGTCATGGTCATAGTCAGGGTCATGGTCAGGAAAATTTTCAAAGTCATGGTCAGAATAATGTTCAGGGTCATGCTCAGGACAATGATCAAGGTCATGGTCAGGGTCATGATCAGAGTCAACCACAAACCTCACCTAGTGTGCAGTCCAACACTTGCTGCTTGAAGGTAGTGGTCAAAGTCACTGCTAAGGTCACCATCACTTGGCCCCTCCTACTCTTGTAAGTATTGATCAAAGTAATGGTCAAGTTTAATGCGACGACCATGGTCAATGTCATGGTCATGGTCAATGTCATGATCAAGGTCAAGGTCGTGGCCATGATCAAGGTCAAGGTCTTGGTCTTGGTCAAGGTTAACGTCAACGTGACGACAATAGTCAATGTCATTGTTAAGGTCAGGGTCAATGTCAAAGCCATGATCAAGGTCCCCTTTCGGTGATCCCCACAAACCTCACCGACTGTGTTGTCGAGCATTTTTGCATGCTGCTTGAAGGTAGTGGTCAAGGTCATTCATAAGGTCACCATCATCCTGCTACTGTTGCTTCGAACTTTTTTTCTGGAATGCGTAGTTTTCGATATATTCACGTAGGGTGATTAAAATGGGACTCCCTGTATACTTTCTTAATTGGCAGTTTCTAGTAGTGCTGTAATGTCAGTCGATTCATCCGTCGGTAAAAGAGTAAAAGTAAAATAACCGGCAACAGTGTGTTTTGCGATGTCTGATTTGGAATTCCGTACAACGCGGCATCGGGACGGTAACTTTAAGGGAAGGCTTTCGAGTCAGATTAGTAGGGTTCGAGCTTCGCCGGTAAATCGTACGTCGGAAATAGGTGGTGGTGATCGTATGGTTGCGCAGCATCCCAGGAAAACCCCCGGATCTCTGCACCGGATTACCCCTTTCCAGGGACAGAGAGAAACACTGAACAGGATACGTACAAGCTGCGCATCTAAAATATTCATATTGTAGCCCGAAAATTAGAATGTAAACTTAGGGAGGACATCTACAATTACAGTATAATACGACGAGCATTCAGTGTAAAAACTTAGCAAAAATTGGAAAACAAAGTATCGGAAATCAATGAAAATTGTTATCTATTTAGCAGGTTGGCCATGGAATCAGAACCTTTACGATGGCAGACTATTCAACTTGAAGTATGTGGTGTATCATACAATAGTACTTCGTCGACCGTTGTGTTGTATGTTGAAAATATTTCAACACCTGTATATGGATCATAATAAAGAGAGTACGAACTTTCAGAAATCTGTTGCAAGACGACATTGCTTTATGTGCAAGGCAATTGCATCCAATCACTTGTAGTTGCCCCCTGATACCTCGATTCAAATGAGCCAGGTTAGGCAACCTAAATTATTCCCTGACTCATTCCTAACCTATACATTTTTCTATAATTCGCTGTTCTCTCATCCCCCGCTTGACACGAATCGCTAGAAAGTTTTACCTGACCAAAGTCGGAAGTCACAGCAAGGATACTTCCATTATCGAAACCATAAGCAAATATTTGCATTGAGATGTCATGCTTGCCTTTGAAGCATTTCTGAGTATTTTTCACGGCAGTCGTGATATCATGATTTGGAAATATCAGTTACTAAATCACAGCTCTTGAAACATGTGCCATCACTATTCAGAACCGACCCAACTCTAGCTGGGCGTAGAATTGAACCAGAAATTGAATAATTCGTTTTTAGCGGCCCGATGGGAAGCAAGCAGCGTTTCAAAATTCAAGTGAGAGACTCTACAAATTAATCTTTTAAGCCGCCGTTACGCTTCGAAAATTATTTAGTGATTCAGTTAACGCCCGGCACCCGGTGAGGCGGATTTAGATTACACAGTGAGGTTGTAGGACGATAGTAATAATAATACACGTCTTTTTATTTGGGCGATAATAATATAACAAAAGTTTCATACACATTTAAAGTAATTAATCTCATAAATACAAAAATATTATTTTTATTAGTATGGGGGGAAAGTATTTTTAATTTTGGTACTGGAAAAGCAGATTCTTGATACGGTTTTTAAAGTTATCAAATGACAAAGATTTAATTTTAGGGGGTAATGAATTATACAGGGTGTACAAAAAATCAATAACACCCCTGCAGCATTGTACCCTTTCCTGTATATACATCACTTTCTCCAATAGTTTCGATAACATGTTGGTTGCATATGGGTCTTAAATCAGAATAAGGAGCTATCGAAACTAAGAGAATGATTTAATATCCGTAGTAGATGATCAAATCATCCTTTGAAATAGTTATTTTATCACCCGCCTGACCACAAATAGACCTTCCAATTAACCTTTTTCCATCATCACCCTTGGAAATCAATTGGGAAACCCAGCGAACAACTAACAGAAAAAACCGTTTCCCCCCTAATAAGGTGCTTTTACGTCTTTTGCACGAAGCTGTCATCAATTACGCGCCCATTAAGAGCCCCACGTATGCCCTCTGATGTGCCTTCCGCACTCCAACGGTGATATAGGGACACCGGATTTAGACAGCTTGAATTATTATGATGACTTCGTTCATTACGGGGTTAACCTTGGGTCCGGTGCGTTGCTTTACGGCGTTAAGAGCAGCGTTCAAATGCTGTATCTCATTCTGTGACTGTCGAAGACTTTATACAGGGTCCATACCATCCTTTCAAGTGGTGATAATATACCTCATACCTCAAAAAAATGCCATAAATGCACATATCGAAAAATTGATCACGACTACACATGAAAAACAATTGATCTATTTGTCGAAGTGAGACGTTGTTTAGCTATGAAAAGGAGGAACGCGCCCAATCTACTCGACTTCATTTTTTGTTTCTTTAGTGTTATGTCTGTACATTCCCCAACATAGCTTCCACATAAAAGTATATAGCCAATTTGTTGTGTAGCTGCAATTTTCTTTTGCCACTACGGGTATGTGTCCAGTTTCGCTCCACCTCAATCAATCTATTTCACTAGAAAGCAGCAGGAAGTGCTCCGCAAATGGCTAGTCCGCCATAAACTGGATATAGCTAGTGGAAAACAACGAGCTGTGGGTCCAGAGATGAAAGTCGCCGACTAGAATTGAAATATCTCTCCTTTGAGTAGCACAAATAACAAATTTTGCTCTACCGTTTAGTATTAAGCGCATGCTTTTAAGGATGGCGTTTAAATATGTCGCGTACGGACTTTTGCAAGTTTTTTATGAGTGGAAAATATAGAAGTGACATCATAAAAAATGGCGCCGAGTAGATTTACTCTATACTCCCTACGCCTTCATTAGATGTTTCAAAAAAAGGGATGAGTCTGATCGTTTAAACAGGCGATATTGAATCGATGAGACTTCGACCTCTGCATATCAAACTTATAAAGCAAATCTATCATATTTCTGTTTCCACTGCAGGTATAGGGAAAATATGTGTGACCTATTATGCGTATATATATTCCGTAGCGATGTATTTATTTTAGTTTTTTACCCATTGCACAGTAGACAGTGGCCACCATGACGATGTCAAAGACGTTATAACCCCTCACTCTCTACAGCCCCCAACCCCAAGCTTCAACGCTTGCTAAAAAATTTCACGAAAATGATCAGGATCCTTTTAAAACAGAAATGTTCATCAAGAGCATTTGGTACTTGAGCTGCCACCAGCTTGAGCCATAGCTTGTCCACAGCTTGAGCATATCTTGGGCATAGCTGAAGCATAGCTTGAGCATAGTACGATCATAACCTGAGCTTTGCTTGAACATAGCCTGAGCACAGCTTGATCATCCTTAAGAATAGCTGCAGTTATAGGTTGCGTCATAGCATGAGCCATAGCTTGAGCCATAGCTTGAGCCATAGCTTGAGCCATAGCTTGAGCCATTGTTTAAGCAATAGCTTGAGCCATTGTTTAAGCAATAGCTTGAGCCATAAATAAAGCAACAGCTTGAGCCATAACTTGAGCGATAGCTTGAGCATAGCTTGATCATATTTTGGGCATAGCTTGACCATAGCTTGAGCAATAGCTTGAACCATAGCTTGAGCCATAGCTTGAGTCATAACTTTAGCCATAGCTTGAGCCATAGCTTGAGCCATAGCTTGAGTCATAGCTTGAGTCATAGCTTGAGTCATAGCTTTAACCATAGCTTTAGCCATAGCTTGAGCCATAGCTTGAGCCATTGTTTAAGCAATAGCTTGAGCCATGAATAAAGCAACAGCTTGAGCCATAACTTGAGCGATAGCTTGAGCATAGCTTGATCATATTTTGGGCATAGCTTGACCATAGCTTGAGCAATAGCTTGAGCCATAGCTTGAGCCATAGCTTGAGTCATAACTTTAGCCATAGCTTGAGCCATAGCTTGAGCCATAGCTTGAGCCATAGCTTGAGTCATAGCTTTAACCATAGCTTTAGCCATAGCTTGAGTCATAGCTTGAGTCATAGCTTTAGCCATAGCTTGAGCCATAGCTTGAGCTATTGTTTAAGCAATAGCTTGAGCCATAACTTGAGCGATAGCTTGAGCATAGCTTGATCATATTTTGGACATAGCTTGACCATAGCTTGAGCAATAGCTTGAATCATAGCTTGAGCAATAGCTTCAACCATAGCTTAGCACAGCTTGAGCCAGGGCACCGCAGCTGCTATGGGAAGCCTAGAAAGACAATGCTGATCCGATTTTTGTAGTGACTAATGTTAGTAGAACTGGGAAAAGCCTCTTCAGGTAGATTGCTCCACAATCTCGATACTCTAGAAGCAGCCGTATCGGTCAATCCTAAATATACGAAGATCAGCACTGTTAAAAAGTCGGGCGAGTCTGTCTGCGGTCAAAAATATCGTCCACATTGTCCCTTGAAGCCTCTCGATCTCATCTGAAGACCGTGCATATGACATACGGAACCGTTCTTTGATGGCCCTTAATCCATAGCCGTCAGCACCGCACTGAAGACAGGCTGTTATATTGCCCCGAAATTGCTTCACGCTTCAGTCGACTGCCGTTCATAGCGAAGCACGAGCAGCAGTGTTTAGCCAGCCCTGTGGAAAAATGAAATTGGGCCTTTGGTGCAACGAACAGGACGAGAACGGAGGAGGAGCAAGAGCGTCCTGAAATTACAACGTACTTTGATAACGCTGCTGGATGAAGGATCGCCTTGCTACTTCAATTTTAGTAAGGGAGAAGATTGCATATTTCTCATCTTGCGCGAATTCTGACTGGGTCGATTTTTATTCGCATTTGAACACTGTTGAGGACGATGAGAGTTCACGTACAGGCAGCAGTCCTGAACAAATAGCCTAGCTTTTTCCAGCAACTGACGCAATTAATCGGATGTGGGAAGAGCATAGCTTGAGCGTAGCTACAGCATAGCTTCAGCATGGCTTGAAGATAGCTCGATCATGGCTTGGGCATAACTTGGAAATAACTTGTTAAGCATAGCTTGACCATAACTTGAGCATACCTTTCATAGCTTGGGAGCATAGCCTGAGAACATAGCTTGGGAGCATAGCTTAAGAGCAAAGCTTGAGAGCAAAGCTTGGGAGTATAGCTTGATAGCATAGCTTGAGGGCATAGCTTAAGAGCAAAGCTTGAGAGCAAAGCTTGGGAGTATAGCTTGATAGGATAGCTTTAGGGCATAGCTTGGGAGCATAGCTTGAGAGCAAAGCTTGGGAGCATAGGTTGGGAGTATAGCTTGAGAGCACAGCTTGAGAGCATAGTTTGATAGCATAGCTTGAGAGCACAGCTTGGGAGCATAGCCTGAGAACATAACTTGGGAGCATAGCTTAAGAGCAAAGCTTGAGAGCAAAGCTTGGGAGTATAGCTTGATAGCATAGCTTGAGGGCATAGCTTGGGAGCATAGCTTGAGAGCAAAGCTTGGGAGCATAGGTTGGGAGTATAGCTTGAGAGCACAGCTTGAGAGCATAGTTTGATAGCATAGCTTGAGAGCACAGCTTGGGAACATAGCCTGAGAACATAACTTGGGAGCATAGCTTAAGAGCAAAGCTTGAGAGCAAAGCTTGGGAGTATAGCTTGATAGCATAGCTTGAGGGCATAGCTTGGGAGCATAGCTTGAGAGCAAAGCTTGGGAGCATAGGTTGGGAGTATAGCTTGAGAGCACAGCTTGAGAGCATAGTTTGATAGCATAGCTTGGGAGCTTAGCTTGAGAGCATAGCTTTATTTATTATCTAGCTATACTTGAGAGCATAGCTTGAGAGTATAGCTTGATTATGATCTAGCTATACTTGAGCATAGCTTGAGTCACTAACAGTATGTAGATATGTGAACAACAGCTCTGCATACGGTCCCAAGTCTAACCAGTTTTAGATCCGACGCATTATTGCCAACGTTACAGACTAATGTTAAGATGTCACTTGCCGATTCAGCTGTTCACCTCAGTAGATGTCGAAAGGAAAATTATATTCGTGAAATAGGGTTTATTTTCCCTTCATTATTGCACCACTTTGGATAATTTTGATTTAGGGATGAAACGAACCTCAATCCGAGTAATCGAAATTACAATTTCCTTTGCATGTGGAACGAAGCGTTGCGAATTAACCGCTGATAAGGCTCAGGATTAGTTGGAACTGGAGCTACTCCCGTTTGCCTAAAACTGCTAATTCATCATAATAAATATTAAAGGCAGGGAGCGGAATTAGAGTTACACGACGACGAAATTGCGAAATGAACGAGCACTAGATAGCTAGCTAGCTCCTACCAAGCATATATAACGAAATTAGTTTTTTTTTCATTAGGTTGTTAAATCGTTATACCAGGTGAGCTAATAATAAAGGACGCCAGCTATATCCCAGCAACGGCTTAACCTAGAGCCATCCGTGAAAAAATGTGCTGAAAATTATTTTCAGCTTCTCAAACTGGCAGCAAGCAGTCATATTTGCGATTAGTCATGGATTGATTTTTGAATCACTCTGTATACGTCCAACAATCCCATTCATGTGACTCGAGTCTGTATTTAAATTAAACTGGGTTCACAAGGTCCCTCAAGACTTTCTTGGTAACATTTTCGACTACCTGTGATATTCCCGACTGAACGGGAACTCTGCCTAATCTAACTTCAGATCTACTTCCTAAAAAATTCCATCGGATTGAGGGTTGCGAAGAGCGTTTCAATTACCAACTTTTATTGCTCAATAGATTTGATTTCCTTCAGTTGGTGATTGAGTAAACAGAAGTTGATTTTTTATACAGGCGATCCCAAATCAACACTTAAACAAGAGTGATTGACGAAAATAACTGTTTTATCGGAATCAAACAAGAATGTTTTTTTTTTTCGGATAAAGGAAATGTATTGCATCTGAACCATTTTTATACAGGGTGTAAGTAAAATTAACAATATTGCGATCGTTTACAGACGTTCCTTGAGGGTTTTCAATATTTAGAATCGTTTCAAATTCTCAAAGTTTTCAAAAATCGGAATTTTAAAATTGTCCAATATTTTCAAATTATTCAAATTCATCTGAATTTTCAATTTTTTTTTACATTTCCAAAAGACTCAAAATTTTAGAATTTTTCAAAGATTTCGATATCTCTATATTTTAGAAATCCTCAAATCCTCAATATTCTCAACATTTCCCTGATTTTAAAAATCTTCGAGAATTTCAAAATTTCAAAAATTTTCAGTTTTCAAAATTTTCAGAATTTGCAAAATTTTCAATACTTTATCAATTCAAGATTAACAAAATATTCGAATGATCCAAGTTTCAAAATTTATAAAATTTTTCAATATTTTCAAAATTTTCACAATTTCCAAAATATTCGAAATCTTAAAGAATTTCAATATTTTCAATATCGTCATGTTTTCAACTTACAAAGTTTTCAAAACTTTCGTATTTTTCAACTCCCAAATTCTCCAAATTTTCAAAATCTTCGAATTATTAAAGATTTTCAAGAATTTCATAATTTTTAAGGTATCCAAACATTTTACGAAATCATCAAAAGATTCACGTTTCAAAATTTTCCGAATTTTTAAAATTTTCAGTTTTCCGAAATATTCAATACTTCATCAATTAAAAATTTTCAAAATTAGCAAAATTTTCGAATGATTCAAGTTTCAAAATTTATAAAATTTTTCAATATTTTCAAAATTTTCACAATTTCCAAAATATTCGAAATCTTAAAGAATTTCAATATTTTCAATATCGTCATGTTTTCAACTTACAAAGTTTTCAAAACTTTCGTATTTTTCAACTCCCAAATTCTCCAAATTTTCAAAATCTTCGAATTATTAAAGATTTTCAAGAATTTCATAATTTTTAAGGTATCCAAACATTTTACGAAATCATCAAAAGATTCACGTTTCAAAATTTTCCGTATTTTCAAAATTTTCAGTTTTCCGAAATTTTCAATACTTCATCAATAAAAATTTTCAAAATTAGCAAAATTTTCGAATGATCCAAGTTTCAAAATTTATAAAAGTTTTCAATGTTTTAAAAATTTTCACAATTTCCAAAATATTCGAAATCTTAAAGAATTTCAATATTTTCAATATCGTCATGTTTTCAACTTACAAAGTTTTCAAAACTTTCGTATTTTTCAACTCTCAAAATCTCCAAATTTTCAAAATCTTCGAAACATTAGAAATTTACAAGAATTTCATATTTTTTAAGGCATCCAAAAATTTTACGAAATCATCAAAAGATTCACGTTTCAAGATTTTCTGAATTTTCAAAATTTTCAGTTTCCTGAAATCTTCGAAATTTTAAAAATTTTCAAGAATTTAATAATTTTTAAAGTATCCAAACATTTCACGAAATCATCAAAATATTCACGTTTCAAAATTTTCCAAATTGATTTTCAAAATATGCAAAACTCAGATATTTTATAAATTTTAAAAATATCTTCCATAATTTGTCAAAATTCCCGGTTTTAAGGTTTTCAGAATCCTAAAAATATTTTCAAAATTTTCACAATTTCCAAAATTTTCGAAATCTTAAAGAATTTCAATATTTTCAATATCGACAATGTTTTGAATTTACAAAGTTTTCAAAACTTTCGTATTTTTCAAAACTTCGAAATTTTTAAAAATTTCAAGGATTTTATAATTTTTAGAGTATTCAAACATTTTACGGGATCATGAAAAGATTCACGTTTCAAAATTCTCAAAATTTATATCTGCCATAATTTGTCAAAATCGTCGGTTTTCAAGGTTTTCAGGATTTTAAAAATATTCAAGCCCTCAAAATTTTCGAGATTCCAAAGAAACTATACTAAAAAATAAAAAATTAGAAAATTTTGTCCTGCAAATTTCAAAAATTTTTAAAATCACCAAATTGTCTAAATGTCTTCTTTCATTGGTCTGATCAAAAAACTGATATCAAATCCGTCATCCACGCTTCCAATGTACCTAAATGCAAATGAAGTCAGATCAATCTGTCATATTTTCCTTGCGTTAAAGGCCCAATGGCCTGGTGTAAGAAAGCATTTGTAGAGAGGATCTAAAGCGGTTCCATGCGAACACAAAATGCCATAAAACAGGCGTAAATAAACTGGGCAGATAACAAAAAGAAGCCGTTATTTTCATACGGTACATTAAAAACAGGGCCGTTATCCGTCTTTACTGCTTCACGTTGCTTTGACAAAATGTTCGAAGAGTACGCAATAATGTTAGCGACCTATTTAGAGCTACCGCTTGTACCGTATACCTACGGTACAAAGTATTTACTTTCAAAAGATTTCATTTTAGTTTTCTAAAGAGTGCTTCACACTGACTACGCATCCACAGATGGCGCATTTCCCGTATTGTGGATTGTTCCATTGCTTTTGTTGCCACGAAATCTTTTCGAGCAACTGGTAAGCACTTTTTGCCTATCTGGATGTTCCTTAGCTGCCGTTCACGCACAGTAGATTGCAACTTGAAGCATAAAACTAGTCACCTGCAGCTAGTCTCTCGCAACCAGTTGCATGCGACTCGTTTTATCGAGTAAGTTGAAATCCGCTTCTAGTTTGGAATGCAACCATCGTTACGTGTAAGCCCATTCCTATACATGAAAACGATCTTTACTAGATTCTCGGTTGCACCGGTAACGTTTCGCATTTCGTATGTTCCATAAATATTTATTATGGATTCGGGCTGCCGGTAATGCGGGGGTAACTATAAGGATTGCCTCGCTTTACAACCACATCAGCGGGAATTATGAATAGTATTGCTGACCGTCTTACGGTGTAAAATTAAATTTTTCATGTTTAAGCCTGCGGACAGCCCGTGAAAGGCTGCTTGCGAGTAGATCGTATCGTAACAATCGGGAAGTTCAATTTTTCCATCAGGACAGAGAGTGTTGAAAGGAATGATGTCCAGTTATTTTAGAACACAGATTTTTATTTCACGAGTCAAAAATGTCTAGGGTACCATCTAAAAAAGCGATCCATACCGAGAGCAATACTGCTGATTGTAAAGAGCCATTGTGAAAAATACCAGGACAATTTTTTTGCACAAAAATAGAACATTTTGTAGCTATTTGGTATGTGTAAAAGTGTTTATTTACTATGTACTAAATTCCTATTTAAAAATTAGATATTTCCTTATCTGTCTTCAAGAAATAACTTTTTTGCCACGAAAAAACGCCCCAATAGCTATTTTCAACAACAAAATAATAAACAAACCATGGGCGTAGTGAAGAAAATAATTTACTTATTAAGTAAATTCTCTTAGTCAAATTTCTTCTGAAAGTAGTACAAACTAATCTGATGTACCTATTAAAGTCTACTTTAAGCTTCAAATCAATAAATCTTCAAAACTACTGAACTGAAGCTCATCTACTTTCCATCATAATAAAGGAAATTGAAAGATCTTTAAAATGAGGTATCACTCGACCCCCCTTTCCATTTAAGATTGAGGGTTGGTGTCACCCCCGCCCAGGGGGCTGCACGTGTTAACGTGATTTTTTGCCAAACTTGTGTCCGCCTCGAAAACAAAATCGACGGGTCTGAGCAATACCCTGTATAATGTTATTATCTAAAACTAACACTATTTCCTACAAAAATTCTCAATTGTCTTTTGAATTTGACAAAATTTGTAGATTTGACTTCAGCTGGTAAATTATTAAAATCTATAAGGCCTTTATGAAATAAACTATTTTGCGCAAAAGCAGACCCCACAGCAGGAACATAAAAATCAAACCTATTCCTTGTATTGTAACTACGAATATCACAGACAAATTGCAAACCTTCCAATATGTGTTCCGGATACATTTCATTCTTTATTTTGTATTGTAAAATATATTTTGTTTGATATTTAATAAGTTAACTACTTCTAATATGTCTTTAATTCTGTATCTATTACATCTTGATATACATCTATGAGCCTGATTTTGTTTTCTCTGTAGTGAATCTATATCACCTTTCTGAAACAGAAATAATAATAAAAAATACACATTTTACCTTGCAAATGTTGACTGCAACATTCCCCGACGTACGTCTGCCGACACATTTTATATGATATTAAATTAAATTACCCTTCCACGCTCAACTTACAAATTCAATCCTCTTATCGAGAATCCGATTTCCAATTTCCTCTCCAATTTTTTTTGTTTATTCTGTCCCGTTCCGGCTTTTCCCCCGATACAATATCTACAATGCCCGTGTCTACCAATAACTCAAAAGGGACAGTTATCCTTAAAGCTTAAACCTGTTCTTCGATTAAATTGATAGGCCGTTTTACCAGAGGGACTTAAGAGCGGCGTTCAGTCAGTCAGAAAAGGAACTTACAGTCTCAAATTTCAAAATGGTTTTTAAGATAGACAGAACAAACAGTATTTTTCGAGAATCGTTTTGATTTCTTCCTTCTATTATTTGAGACTTGATTCCAAAGCAATTGTAACTTCTACAAGCAACCCCTTTGGGTGTTTTATTATCTTCGAAGTTGAGTCATTTATTTTAACAGTGAGTAGATCTGATCAAAAGAAATGTTTTTCTCCTTTACCATTTTTCTGGTAAAATTAAAGTAACAAAGTTATAGCCCTTTGGAAGTTTGAGTACCGCCCTGTCTCAATAATAATATTATGTGCTCGTGTTTGGCAACAACGGATATGATCCGCCTTATCGGTTCATCGCATCGGAAACAGAAAAGCGAAAGAATTTGGAACGATGTTTTTACAATTATTTTATTCAGTTGTATACAGTCAGTGTCAGTCGGTAACGCGTGAGTGAATAGTGGTGTCTGTTGCGTGGCTCAAACGAAATAAAAAATGGCACATGTTTATGCGGATCGGTTTCCCAATCGAGTGCAACCAACCCCTCGTGCCTTTGTTAATGTAGTACAACGGGCTTGTGAATCAGGTGATTTAAGACCTCACAGGGGACGGCATGCCGGTGCTCCAAGACCTCACGATCAAATGCAGGTCCGCACTGAAATACTTGTCGGGAGGATACTTTATAAAACAAGGTAAACATTTTTTTTTATTTTTACACACATATTTTGGTTTATCTTCCTTCTACAATCATTATCTGAAAATTAATGACTCAACTTCAAAGTCACCTTGGATAAAATTTTCTTATAAAATGCCCCTCTTAAATTTGTTTCAGCGGCGAAATTGATAGACGCTACTCAAAGAGATTTAATAATGTAGTAAGATCAGAAAAAGTTTTGCTTTGCACGATTCGCTGGAAAAGTTTTGTTAGAGAGCGTCCAATCACTTTGAGTATCGGTTGATAATTTACAATGAAACGAGTTTGAGTCTCTTTGTGTCGGTGAGATTCGATTATGGAAGAAAGCGGTGTGCTGTTGAACAATGATTATTGGGTAATAACACCGATTTCCTCAAATCATATTATAATAGTTATTTTTTTTGAACCGAAGCAGTTGTGAAGGATGAATACGTAACATATTTTTGAAATCCGATTTATTTTTAGGACACTTATTGCTAATCTGGAACTCCTAGTACGTGAGTCTTCATATCTGCCTGTTTAAAGTTTCAAATATTGCAAAGGCCACAACATTTTTTCCATGAGATGCCGCGCTAACATTTATGAGAGGGTGATTTTTGAGGCCTATTTGATGTAATAGATTTAACTATTCCGGACTTTTGCACCCTTAGTAACTCAACTTGATTTCAGGATGATTCAAGTCCAACAATGTATATATTGATACTTACTTAGGTACTTCGATCACTCCTCTGGCTAGCGCAGCAATTCCGGTGAATTATATTACTTGCACTAACAAGTTTTTAATAAGACTAAGCCAGTCTCATGAATATGCCAATTTTTACACTAACATCCGGTATTGTCAGTTGATAGAAGTAGCTGATATTAACAATAGTATATTATGCATACGTTATTTTTTGTATGTTGACTACTCTATTATTTCAACCATCAATAATATGTTATTAACAGAGATATGATCGGAATACAAATATAAAGGCTAATTGTATTTGCATTAAAATTAAAGCCACACTTTATTGCAGTACTTTTCATGAATTCGATAACAGTTTCATTTCGTATACTGCTGGTTATTTTCATTATTATTGTCTATTTGATCAGCATTCAGGCAACCGATATACAGAGTGGTCCGTAGACGCTGGCAGGAACTGCTTATTACTGAACAGTTTTTCGTGAAGTCCGCCTTTGAAGGCGGTCATACATGTAAGACGATGATAATAATGCTAAACCAACAATCCCACCGTACATTCAATTTCTTCTGATTATTTTCAATTTCTTGATACAAAAACGAAAACGGACGCGCTATTTTCCCTTCTGCCTTTTTAGACTCCTTCATGTCACAATCTAATTTGCATTCATCAGCGGCCACCTTGGGTATACCAAGGGAATATTTTATACGCATTCAAACTCTGAAAAGTTAGCGCGACTTGTTTGCTTGGAAAATTTGATTTCCATGCAAAATACCACGGTTTGCGAATATGTGGAGGATGTCTTTCCATTTGGCCCTCAACAAAACGCCAGGTAAATTGCAATTTGTTTGTCGGAAACTTTTTGAATTGAGGATTAGGCAACTTGCGGCGTCTACGTTTTGAGATATACTTTTTTTTTCGGACTCCTATAAAAATTAACGTTTATGTACACGTTACTCGTATCTTTCTCTCTACTAAAACAAGATACTGCAATACAATTATCCAGCAAAAAGCAAACCTTTGTCACTTGAGAGGGAATGGAAATACACAAACAAACCTTTTTTATCAACTATGTTCGGTTGAAATTAACTCGTGAGCAAAAGGGAGCAGAACGGAGGTAGCCTAATCAAGTAAATTATTATTAATTTAGGCATGCTCGGGGCCATCTCAGCCTGCCTTGATGCCCACCAATTAAACAAGCCCTTCAGCAAATAGAATCCCCACGCTACCGAAGGATTTGCAAACCACAAATCAGGGGCGTTGGGTAATTTTCTCTCTGTTCCTACGTATGTTATAGTTCTAGAGGGTTAGCAATTACAATGGAAATTGAGGCAGGATGGGTCTTGATATGAGTCGATACGGTTTCATACTGATATCAAATGGAATGGTTTAATACAGTGAGAACTCGTCTATACGATGTCCATTTTAACATTTTAGAAAAAAATTCAAACAAAAGTTGTAGGGTTTCAAAACAGCAAAATTGGATGACCTCTACAGTGACCTTGACCACGACCTTCTAGGTCAATGCAAGGTCAAGAGAAGATCGAATGAAAAAGCAGCAACTTGCCCTGGCACAAATGTTTGACAGCACAAATGTGAAGTTTTTGCGGATCAGCCAAAGGTTAACTTAACCATGACCTTGACCCTGACCCCGACATTTACCTTGAACATGACCTTGATCATTACATTGAACATGACCTTGACCGTGACATCGACCATGGTACAAATATGACCTTGACTATGACGTTAACACTATATCGATCTTGACCTTTAAAATAACCTTGACCGTGTACTTGATGATTATCTTCACCATTACCCTGAGCAAGATCTTGTACATGGCATCCAAGGTCATTTCAAAGCCAAGTGAATATTTTCGAATAAAACTCCTTTTTGCACGTGGGAAATTAAAAGATTAGCAACCTTTACGTCTAAACATCCCATTGGGCATGAACTTGATCATTGTCTTTAGGACCATTCCAAAATCAAAACAGGACATCAAAAACAATTTGCTCAAGCACAAATGTTTGACAGCACAGTTCGTGGGGATCACCCAAAGGTGACCTTAACCATGACCTCGACAATTACCTTGACAATGACCTTGACCATTGCCTCAAACATTACACCGACCATGGTACAAATATGACCTTGTCCTCGACTATGACATTGACCTTGACCTCTAAAATAACCTTGATCATGACCTTGACAGCGTACTTAATGATTATCTTGACCTTTATCCTGAGCAAGGCCTTGTCCATGACCCTCAAGGTCATTTCAAAGCCAAGTGAATATTTTCGAATGTGAATTAAAAAGAGCAGCAATATTTACGTCCAAATATCACATTATGCATGTCCTTGGCCATTGTATACAAAGCCAGTCCAAGGTGGTCAAATCAAGACATCAATATCAATTCTTTATGGTAAAAATGTTCGACAGCATAGTTGTGAGGTTCGTGGGTATCACCCAAAGGTGACTTTGACATAACCTCAACCATGGCCTTGACTACGACCCTGACATTGGCTGAGACCATGACCTTGACAATGATCTTGATCACGACCTCGACCTTGACCTCGACCATGACTTTGTTCTTTACCTTGCCCATGGCCTTGGCTATTAGCCTGACTATGACCTTGACCAAGACCTTGCCCATAGCATATACTTTGACCACGACCTTAACCATGACCTTAACCGTATCCTTGAACATTACCTTGATAATGCCATTGGCCATGACCTTTATCAAGACAAGGAAGCATCTCGTGTTTGTACTGGAAATGGGAAAAGCATAAAATGTTACATCCGAAAGTGACCTTGGCCTCAAATAACATTCAAGCTTGACCCGGCGAAGTTTGTGATGAAACAATCAAGTCGATTTGTCGCCTTGACCCCCAAGATCTTTCACCCATTGAATACGCCTGGGATATTATGTGTCAAACGTTTGCAATCTTTGCATATGCATTGTTGAGAGAATTAATAAAAGCAGAAATCGTGCTAATTATTTATCTTAAGAGAATCCGTAAATGATCCAAGGCGGCTGAAGAATGATCTATATTTAGGGTTCAAGGTTAAATCATCAGATTTCAAGGATATCGTTTTGTCTTGCCTTGAACAGACTATTGAAAAAACTGGAAGACAATAGCTATTGAACTTCGCTACAATAGACAGATATCTTTAGGCTCACTCTTTCAATTGCCACCCTATCTGACTTTCATTCTATGCCCTGTTTCTGGAAGATGTTCATGATGCCGACTGTGATGCTTTCAACCTTCGCTGTCATTTGCTCTCACTTTTGACGCAGAGTGTACGAAAGACATTTACTTAATTTTTCCAAATCACTTTCAAGTCTTTGCTTTTAAGGCGATTAAACTACCACTTGATGCTCGATAAAGCTCGAGCGCACCGGAACGATTTGTGCAATATATAAAATTGGATTTTAATTGCGCACGTGCACGGAAGAGCAGGTAAATACAGGGACGTTCCTTTTAACGGCGTATTTATCTTGGAAAAATGAACAGTCTTTTCTAGTTATACGCCAAAGTCTTAAAAGTACGCAAAATCAATCAAGCCTAAACAAAGCCTAATCTAGACCTGCACGTGAACACGTACGATGGGCATCAGTACTTAATGCAGACGCTAACAAAACCTTTACTCATCGGTTCTAAAAAACAGAACAAAAAAGGCACACTCATATATACAGTCGCCCATATCATTTTAATTTACGGTGAGGGTCTTCGCAATGCTACCGAGGCTTCACGAGGGCATGCAGATCGTTTTTCAAGATCCTTCGTGATTTATTTTACTTTTGTTTGGGGCGAATTGAAATGTTTAGGTGAACACGTTTGACGAACAACGTGTCCGTTGGCGCCTCTGTTATTACAGCTTTTGGAAATTCGCGTAACTTACTTTCGTCTTACTGAACGATAAAGTGTGAATAGATACACTCGCAATTCAATTCCTATATCCGCGATATGTACTTCTCCGTGGAATAGAATACAAAAAAGAGGAAGATCGATCAACGTTTCTGTTTCCCCGGGCGGTTTTCCCAGCCAACTCCCAACGAACAAAGTTGGCATTAGCGTGACCAGATTTTCGAAAAAACCACCTCGCAACATCAGCCGACATCGTCGTCGCGTTTTTATCGAGTTTTCCGCAACTTCGACTGCTCCAAAGAAGAAGATTATTATTGTGTAGTTTCGTTAAAGTACCGCGCTTACGGCACTTATCCGCCATTGCTGGACAGTGGCGGAGCATTATTTTCATTTTTCATTCCTGATGTCATCATTGAGCTTATTAAAAATCTTACATCGCATATAAAGGCATCTTAGACCTAGTTAAATATTCATGATGATGTTTGATGCCAAATTCATTCACAATCATTTTTGAAAACATACACAGCCAACACATAAAAATAAATACTTATATCAGTCACCATCTTTAGTGTTCTAACAGAGTCTCTCCCAACCAAGGTCATCAATAATTCTAATGGCATATTTTTGAAGCAGCAGAAATATTTCAATTGGTGAGTTACTTCCAAAATCAAGAATACCATGACGAATAAAGTTATTAAAATGTATCATTCATTATCATTATTACTTGAATTAGACGATGGAGTAGCTTGGTTAGTATTATTAAAAATCTTGAAAACTACTTCATCTTAAAATGCCAATTTTACAATGCTTGTCTTCTTTGTGTTTAGTCTTCATACGACACAACCTCATATTTTAGACAACCTTCTGATATAAAGCCAGAGAAATCATTAACATACAACAGAAACAACAAAAGTCCTAGAATTGAACCCTGTGGCACACCAATGATTCTGTTAGTACTGTTGACACAAACAAGTTGCTCTCTTTGTGCAATAAACATCTGTAATGGCAAGCCAGGTATTCCACACTTGTGCAGTTTGAGAAGCTTATGGTGCACATAATCGAACGCACCCAAAAAACTATGAATGAACCGCACACTGTGCAATACAGTTTCAGTACATTGCATAGTTCCGATGGGATTCGAACGCAACGTCCACATGCTGAGGCAAAATGTTTTAAGCAGAAGCAGCAAGATAGACACAAGCCTGAATGCCAGGGTACCGCGGCTGGTATGAGGAGCTTGGGCTCAATTTTACTGAGAAAAAAGGCGAGTGGGTCACAAATTCAACCAATGATCAAACTTCTAATGAGTATGATCATTTGAGCCCGGACTATAAGCTAGCAACCATGATCATAAAATGCACCAATGAAAAAGAGGCATGGAGACAATTCTGATAGAGTGGTATGACAGCAATTAAATGAGCGTTTTATTGATGTCTCGCTGTTGCCGGCCAAAATCCCGCTTGATAAATACTTTGAATACATGAATAAAATTACATAATGCTTATTCTTTAACGAGCACCGAGCGATATTCAATTTACTAGACGGTCGAGCGACAAACTCTCGGTCTATAAATATGCATAATTAATTTCTAAAGTGGTATTGACAAACTCTCACTATAACTTTGATACGTCTATGTCTCCCCACCATTCAGTAAATTATTTAGCAGAAATACTGTTAGCGAGTTGTTTCAAAGTTTGAGACGTCGACGGGGAGATATAGAGCAGCTAGTGAAGTATTGAATCGTACAAGAAATCGTTATGTTGTTCTTTTAGTTTGTCCACGTCCCCGGCGCGGATGCCTAGATGTCTTTGTTTTCTAATGTCCAACGTCTTCAGGACTATATGTTCGTTTTGAAGAGTTTGTCTAATCTCGACCGAAGAAGTACGCATTTTTGACATCAGTCAAGCAGATAAGGTAACGTCTAGTACACAACATACCAAGGTATAAAATGAACTGTTCCATCATTAACGCCATCAATGTCAAAAGGAGCTCTTTACACACATTTCAATCATTTCTACGTAACCATAGATACGGTAACGTTTAGTACACATACCAAGGTATGTAATTTACTGTTTCGTCATTAACGCCATGAATGTCAAAGCGAGCTCTTCACACACTTCTATATAGCAATAGATAAACATCAGCCGCATCGCTGTTGGAGAGAAAAGCGTTGTTGAAAAACCGCACAACTAAAAGCAGCTGGATGGATGTGCGCGGAGCTGTCTGTTTGCGTTTGATTATAGCCGCGGACCGGATGAATTTCATTAGCTGCAGCTGAAGGTGAAGCTCGCAAATATGAGCTGCTGCATCTGGCAGCTGGATGAACAAACGTCGCTGTTAATCATTTCAAAGTGGATGAGATTATAATCATTCCGTCCGTTTTTGTAAATTAATGAGTGCGAAAACGTTGTGCGACAAATTAATAACAAGCTAAAATTCAGAAGCATTGACAATTTTCTCGTCAGAGTCTTCCACGTGTATGCTTGTCACTGACAATATGACAACTGCAACTACAGTGTTGAAAGTCGTTGGAAATATTTTGAGAAAGTGGGTAATAGCAACGATCCTGTGGAATACACAACACAGAAAATAAGTATATGTTCATATACCCTGAAACATTAACACGTCATCAAGAGACGCCCTGTAGAGTGAATTCATCAAATACAGGGTATATTTTAGCAGTGTTTGGGATAATGGGCGTGACGCTTACGGTTGGTCATTAAAAATAATTCTGTAGATAAACCGTAAAAGGAAGTGCTGTCATCACCACTTTCGCCAAGGTCGAAATGTCCCCTCCAGGGACACCGTGGAAAACGGCCATCTGCGCTTGAGTGTCCTCAATTATCGACTGACGGCTTTTTTCGCAAAAACGCCTGGCATTCTCACATCCGACTCTTTAACTATTCAAGCTAATTCCGGCAAATTGGTGCGATCTCGATGGAAAAGTTAGCTGGAGCGTCTCGGATGTATTGGATATGACATTTTTTATGCGAGAAAAGCTTTTTTAAGCGTCTTGCTTTCAAGATAAGCATGAAAACGCACATCCAGTAACATAACTTGTGTCCTAAAAGTTTTGGCACAGAATTCGTTCGCATTAATATTAAGAAACAAAAAATAATATCAAGTTGCCTTTGGAAACAAAAGTTTGTTTACGTACTTTAATTTAAGAGATTTCTTTGTGAGATTTTCTCATCGAGGACATTTATCACTGTCCTGAATAATTTAAGATCATGGGGTTAGATAATAAACCATCACACTTGACACACTGTGTTCGTCCTGACAGGTAGCTGCAAAACAAGAATAGCTGACTGATTGATACTCCCAAGCTTTCTAATGTATCCAAAATAGATCGCGATCTACCCTGTTAACTATACCTTGCAGAGGATCGCCCCGAGAACGTCACACCTTACACTATCAGTTCCTTTTCACCTATCAGGTCCTTTATAAGGCAACTCGACAGGAAGTGTTGACTAGACAAGCGACTAAACGCATGATTGGTGCCCTATTAACTACCTCTATTCTCATTGGCCGACACGAGGCATCTATTTTCGTGAAAGCAAACAAACCCGACCACAGGCGATGTGGTTTCACTTTGTAACCGGTTCATTAGCCAGGACGAATCGAGTCAGTCGATTTACGATGTTGCTCTGTATCAAATCGACAACTGGAAGGCTGTTAGCTTTATAATCGGATAATGTACGACGTGGAAAGTTGAGAAACTTAAGTAGAAGAAATCTAATGTAATATCAATCGTTCACTAGGTCATTGTAAAACGTCGTAGGATCTAACAGTTTTAATAAATGCGGCAACCATGTGCGTCACTGTCATTATTATGTCAAAATTACCGCTCGTATTTAAAATGTGTACGCTTATCACTGCAAATGGCCGAAATGGCCGTTCCTCATCAAACCAGTTGTGGCCAATCGACATCGATCGGATCCGTGCATAAACCGACGAACAAAGTTTATTACGTAAACAAGTCCTTCGAAATAGGAACGGTCATTACTTTGTGGGCGTATCCCGTGTCCTGTCGATTATCTTTTAATCCATTTTGCCGACCACGCGATAAACTACACTGCAAAATTGGTTCAGCAAGGCTATGATTCCGCGTATTGATCCCTTAATAGATGTCGGTGCATAGGTACATAATGCGATACGCTTCAGTTCACTTAATAACGCTGCGTTACCACGCTCTTACGTGTAATAAGAGTCTTACACTTCGGGTGGGATCGCTGATAGATATATTTTAGTTACAATTTTTAAGAAGCGCGCCCGAGGCAGTGATATGAAAAGATCCGGTGAGAAATTTGTCACTGCCATTTAGAAAAATAGTAGTAGGTATAACAGGAGCCAAGATCTCTCTATAGAGAAGCGACCACCGTCTTTAGGTGCCAGCGTTGTCACCTTTCGGACTACTGTCGCAAGTCATGGAATGCCCCTTTCCATCATCAGGAACTCTTAGGATATACATTCTTATAAATGATTACCAGGGAAATGGTGAGGTTGAGAGGTGATGTTGCCTTGAAGCAAATCGTCCTTAAGAATAAACAGTTTTTTCTCGAAATACGATGGAGACCGTTTTTATTACTTCTGAAGGGACTTGGAAATTGTAAGTAAACGCATATGGTTGTTTGAAGAATACGTTGATCGTCGGCTAAACTATCATCGTGCTAGCTGAACGACTTCCAATATCATAAATTTCCATAAAACAAAATTACCCCGCGTTACGCCTCTCTCTGATTTTTTATTCGCGCACTAAAACTTTTTCCGACGCTGTAATCTGATTTTAACCACGCCGTTTCTCCGCCGCCTAATTTATGCAGTGTACAGCGCTACGGCGTCATAGTGCGGAAAGCTTATTATATATTAATGACAACAATTTTTCATGGCCGCTAATGAAACTTCCGTTTTTATAGCGCGAATATTAGCCGAGCAAATTGATGTACGGATACTCGTTACAACCGAGTTCCTTAGGAAAACACAGCTGTTAAAAAATGTCTTAACGAAACGATTCGTTTGCAACCAAAATTACGTAGTCAGGGTCGAACGTTACTAGTAAGGGAC
Source organism: Acanthoscelides obtectus (assembly GCA_963669975.1). Lineage (NCBI taxonomy): Eukaryota > Metazoa > Arthropoda > Insecta > Coleoptera > Chrysomelidae > Acanthoscelides > Acanthoscelides obtectus. The sequence goes on from CAVLJG010000010.1 coordinate 7,522,234, forward strand.
ACTACATATATGCCAAAAATTATTAAAATCGGATACACATACGTAAGACTTTACCTATTTTATCACGCAGTATACCACACACCTACTCATGTTGAGCTTCGTTTTAGGGTATGGAGCTAAATGAGCATGGCGAGTTAATCTACTTCACTCGACTTTTTATCTTCATCTGACCCACAATAAAGAAAAATTGCAGCTTTCAGAGTTCGGGCTCATTAAGGAACAAGCAAACAAAGACCGTAAAATCGCCCAGCGGTATAATAGGGGTGGAGCACTGAAACATACACGACTTTGTGTGGGTGGACATTAAAAAGAAGCCCCTATCCCAGGGGAGACTCGGAACGAAGCTGTTTTATCCTTTAATTACCGAGGCAGGACGCTCTGCATTCTGCTCGCTAGCCAGCACAAAAGCGGATATAATTGTTTTCTAAACGGACATACCTGTGCTTCAAGGAGTAACTTCCGTGTAGCTTTTACAGAAGGTTTGGTTCTACTACCTGCCTATTATATAGTGATACCGATTCTTTTATACATGAATGTAGAGTGCATGGAGTACTGAGATCTTATTTTTTTTAATTGAAGGTATATATTCAAATCATACTATTCTACTACCTGCCTATTATATAGTGACACCGACTCATTTATATATGAGAGTATAGTGCATGGAGTACTGAGATCTTATTTTTTTAATTGAAGGTATATATTCAAATCATACTGTTCTACTACCTGCCTATTATATAGTGATACCGACTCTTTTATATATGAATGTATAGTGCATGGAGTACTGAGATCTTATTTTTTTTAATTGAAGGTATATATTCAAATCATACTGTTCTACTACCTGCCTATTATGTAGTGACACCGACTCATTTATACATGAGAGTATAATGCATAGAGTACTTAGATCTAATTTTTGTTTAATTCAAGGTATATATTCAAATCATACTGTTCTACTACCTGCCTATTATATAGTGACACCGACTCATTTATATATGAGAGTATAGTGCATGGAGTACTGAGATCTTATTTTTTAATTGAAGGTATATATTCAAATCATACTGTTCTACTACATGCCTATTATATAGTGACACCGACTCATTTATATATGAGAGTATAGTGCATGGAGTACTGAGATCTTATTTTTTTTAATTGAAGGTATATATTCAAATCATACTGTTCTACTACCTGCCTACTATATAGTGATACCGACTCATTTATATATGAGAGTATAGTGCATGGAGTACTGAGATCTTTTTTTGAGTAAAGCTCTATATTCGAATCATACTATTTTGTTGCAAAGAAGTTTTCAATATACTACGCCTTATAGTAATTTTAATCCTTTGTACCTAGCCGCTAACCCAAGTTTGAAAAAAGTATTTTTTTGCGACAATTTTAGTCGCATATGTTCAGAATAGCTTGGCCTTATATACAAGTTAAAAAGAACTCATTTTCAAGATCGATTTTAAATAAATGTTTGGGCTGGCGTGATAAATGTCATGCTTATTGGACCCTAGTTTTTTTCCAGTGAAATTTAATTACATTTTCTTTCACAGAATCTGCAACAATTATCATGGTGATTTCAAAATGTCAATATTGATCTTGGAAGTATTAGTGAAATTCTTGAATATTAATGAGCATACATAGGTGCTTACCATTTTTTATCACTCAGTATAGAATGGAATCACTAAATGACATTCTAATCCTACGTACTACAGAATGAATCGTATAATAAATAAAGCCATCAAAATCCCCATAGCACTCGACAAGCTTCCCATTCATCAATGTAGTAACAAAGGAACATTACAAACACCTTCCAGTCTTGAACTAACAACCTATTCTGTGATTGTTTGCTTTTACCTGATGCAAGTTTGACATGATAAAGGGTGTTTGTATACGCACCCTTCCATCTGTTTAAAGTATTGTTGCCTCACACAAGTACTCGCTGGATATTGGATTTTTATTTGTCTGTACTTCAGATGTTTTTTCAGGATGTTTGAAACTCTCCAAGTGACATAATCACTTCCTGATATTAAAAACCTCTTCTTTAAGGTCGAAATATTGATGATACTTGCCTTTCCAGAAAAGAAATACCACTGTCTGTATTTTAAATGCGCTTACCTGTTCCTGTAACTTATTTATTTTTTGTCATCGGTCCTGGTTACGTGTGCGAAGTTTCAAATTGGTCAAACTTCTGGAAGTTGCCGGAAATTATGCTCAAAGAAAAAAGAAAACAATAAATATCCCTCGAACCTCGTTGCCAAAAGATCATAAGTAAGTAGATACAATACACCTCTAGCGCCTGCCGTGTGTTTTAATTTCTACCCCAACGTTTCTCGAAGGCGATAAAATAAAGGCTTGCTATAAAGCAGACTGTTGGATACGTTTATCCAGGCTCCTATCTCTTTATTTCTACCTTCCGTATTTACTTTATCTGCCGATATCATAAAAAAATTCATGAAGTCTTAAATGAAGCCCATCACAACAACGTTAAGCGTCGGTGAAAGATACGGAGACGTAGAAAAAATAACACTGGATTTAAACTATTTGAAATGAGGATAAACAGCGTGTGACATAGGAATCATTTCAAGTCTCGAATAAGTATGCTTTATTAGGGCATATATTTGTTTTGAGGTAGGAGAATTTTTCAGTGACAGCAATTCCTTAAGGGCTCTGTGTTAGGTCCTCTGTTATTCCTTATATAAACTTTCGACTCAAGCAAATGTCGCAGGCTATCTTTTGCGGACGATACGAAGTTACTGTATCATTTTGATGCAAAAATTGTCAATAATACTGCCTAACCTTTACAAACCGATGTTAATAAATTGATTCGGTGCTCTTCAGGTCATAATCTACTCATTAATCCACAGAATGCTGACATTTTTTAAGCTCAAATGGAGAAAGACATTGTAACACATATACTGAGTGACATATAAATCCGAACACCCAGTTTAAATGGTTTTATTTTAATAAAATTTTGTATAAGTACTTAATGAAGCATAATAAGTAAATGATAAAAATTTCAAAATGATTGCACTGCTTTAAAGCCCTTTGACCTTTACCTGATCAGGTGGTCAATGTCCTCCTGTGGTATCTCATTCCAGGCAACCACCAACTCCTCTCGAAGTGCTTCTAGAGTCTGAGGAGGACGTTGCAAATTGAGCAATCTCCTACCCAACATATCCCACACGTGCTCAATTGGGGATAAGTCGGGAGATCTTGGTGGCCATGGTAACAATGTGACATCATTATGTTGAAAGAAGTCTATTGTGACTCTTGCAACATGTGGTCGGGCATTATCTTGTTGGAAAGTTGGATCTGTCAGGGTGTCAAGATAGGGTAAAAGATGAGGTTCTAGAACTTCGTGGATATAACGCTGCTCGTTCATGTTACCTCTGATGAAGATTAAAGGTGACCTGGAACCATAAGCTATAGCACCCCAAACCATAACTCCAACAGTGTGATGAACATGTCTTTCAACAAAAAACTATGGATTCCTCCTTTCACCACGTCGCCTTCTAACCCTGGCACGACCATCGTGCATGCCTAAACAAAATCGAGACTCGTCACTGAAGACAATACTGTTCCATTCCTGATCCCAGAGTGACCGTTGTCTGCACCACTCAAGGCGATTACGTCGGTGCTCTCGAGTTAAAGGGAGGACCCAGTGTGGCCGGTATGAAATCAAGCCAAAACTTCTCATTCGTCGGTAAACACTTCGCATGCCAATAGGTCTTCCGTGTTCTGCAAACCATTCATTTGCAATGGACCTGGTAGTGGAGAAACGGTCCCTTAAGGCCAATAATCTTAGGCGGCGATCTTCACGGTCTGTTGTTCTACGGCGGCGTCCAGTGCCCCTTGCTCTTTGCGTACGGCCTTCTCGAAGCCATGCCTAACCACAGTGTCTACACTTCTTTGCACTCTAACAGCAATTGCCCGAAAAGAAAGTCCAGCTTCACGAAGTCCCACTATACGGCCCCTATCATTTTTAGAGCGTTAGTGAATTAAAAAAAAGCAGTATAAAAACCGGATTGTCCAACTGATAAGGCTAAAAATTTTTTCACTTATTATTTACAGTAAGATAGATACATTCACCAACTTTTATTAAAATAAAACCATTTAAACTGGGTGTTCGGATTTATATGTCACTTAGTATATATTGAACATTCAAATCTTGCAGCTTTCAGGTTCTGTAAATATTCTTAGTGTTTTCGTTGACACAAAATCAACGTTGATTGATCATACCAAAAGTCTTTCACAGAAAACTTAATCTAAGGCCACGTGGGTGACTAATTTATTACGAATATCTGCTAGCGTCTATAAGGTCAAGGTTTTCCATTCGCTGGTTATTTTTCAAGTTGTGCAGATGTCAAATATCAGCGGCGTGTGAATTCGTTCTCAAGTTCTGGCCAACACTCTATAAATGATTAATTTGGCAACGCTGCTTTTATGCCCGAATTATCTTGTTCTATGCGATATTTGTGTATCTTGTGATCCATGACAGCTGACGTCACTGTCAATAACATATACTAGCTTAACGACAACTTCATAGTTATCTCATACAGTGTCCTCTGATTGAAGTTATCTACTGTTTTAGGGCAGAAGTGTCACTGAAAAACGTTTTTTGAAGGTTAACTTTCCGGTTAACAGTCAATTTGCGATTGTACAACCGAACCTAAATGTGACAGTGACGTCTACTGTCATTTATCATTATATTTGACAAAATATTCATATACATTTTGTAATATGTACGCTGAAGTGTACAGAAGACCCCAACATACTCGACCATAACAATGGCCTGGACTAACAGGTGTATTTCCAAACTTAAGGACTGAAATCCGGGAGACAGACATTGTGAGCACGCATATACATATCTTATCATACATTTTGCAAAGAAGGCTCTGCAAGATATCTCCTTAACAACCATCCCGACTCACAGAAGCCACATCCATACGTATGGATTTGTCATTTAGATTCATACGAGGTCGCCGGGGATATACGAGTATAGATGGAATTTCTCGGTCTGCTTCTGCCCCGGACAAAATATCGATTTTGAGACACGTGCGTGTATGTGTACGGTTTTTTCAAAAGGATCTATAAAAGAATTGATCAATCCTGTAATAAGAATACAGGGAAAATTCTGGATGTTAGGAATTTTTTTTAAACACCTATTGCACCTTTAGAAAAGACATTCAACATAAATTGTTAAACTGTATTAGTTTATTATTTTGTAGGACTTTTATTGCGTTTGTTTGAGAAATCAACTTCTTTCGTAACAGTGCATACAGGGTTTGTCCGATAAGTTGTGAAACACCCTGTACAGGTCCAGTAACCAACTCACAGACGTATTGCAAGTCAGTGATATGTAGTATGTAGTACGAATTTTGCGAAAACCAAAATCTGACATCAAAAATTGCAGTGCGGCAATTGAGTCACGTCATCAGGGTGTCGGAGGAAAACTTTTAACTAACTACGCCTCTGAAAGGAAGCGTTTTCCTTTAAAATATTATCCCGCTAATTTCGAGGGAAACTTCAAACACACAAACTGAGCGGGGATCTCGTGGTCGCTATCGTCGAGGTCGGTTTTAGAAAAAAGAAACGAGAAGGGGGGGAAGGGCGACCTCGCAGTTGATTTATAGCACTTGTTGAAAAATTGCTTCGACTGAAAACCGAACTAATTTACAGTTCTGTGTTCGTTTCGTGCGCGTACAGCGGAAAGAACGTTTTTCCCCTTTCACACGGAACGCTAGTTTATAATGGAAGTATGAATGGAAAAAGGTAGCCAGGCTCCTTGCAAGGTTAGCTGCGGTATTTTAATGTCTTACGAATCATTTCGTAATTAAAGCTTCACTGTTGCATAGAGTTTTTTGTGATAACTTAGAGCAATCAAGTTTTTCAATCCGAATATGGTCTAAAGGTCTGACACGACTAAGTGCTACATGAGCTTGTCCAGCAGCGATAGCAACATTCGCAATGAATAAGGTGAGAATGCACTACCTTGAAAAAGTAGGATCTATAAAAGAATTTATCAATCCTGTCATCGGTCCTTGGTTCGTGTGCGAAGGATCAAATTAATCAAACATCTGGAAATTGGTTAAAATACAAACGTACAGGCCAAGCGTGTTAAAAAGATCTATAGACAGATATAGCGGGTGTTTTAAATTCAACCCTTACCATCGGGATCTCTGTGAGGGATACGAAGATTTAACTCCTATTTTTGAAGTGTTGAAAATGTTTTATAGGAAGTTGTAAAGCTTTGAGAGATACTGAGACCAAGCTGACATAAAACGTTATAGCAAAAAACTATGGAGAGAATTATTGGAAGAGGACTTTGGTGACATAGTGGTGGACCCTGAAGTGTTCTTGATCTGGCCGCCGTGAGTTGCACGAGTTGGAATCCCTTTCCAAAAGAATTTTTCTCTTGACTATGGATGTCGAACTTATCCAAGATGGTAGACGGCAAACGTGGAAGTACCACCTGGCGGATCTCTCAGAATGTGGGCATGCACCATGCAACGTACCCCCCTTTTCCTTTCTGCTGAAGTAGGTTATAAATATGCACGCAAAATACTATATTTAACAGATGACGAACTGGTCACATTCCTTCACAAGTATATATATAACCAAGGCCAGAACAAGGAATTGAAAAGTGCAAACCTGGGCATCTCTACATATGAGCTCATCGTCAAAGCGGTGCCGGAATTAACACGAATCCTCGTTTACTACTCATCTCTTCCACAGTTACCTATGTTTGTAAAAGCGTTATAGCGCTCATACAGTTTCGATGGACGGTCGAGTTCTACCAAAGAGCCATTCATTTCGGCTGGTCGGAGTCCAGATCACCGAGGACCTGATCTGGCACGAACACATCTCTTCAATAGCTGCAGCTGCTGGGAAAAAGCTAGTCTATTTGTTTAGGGCTAAGAGGTACTTTTCTCCACATGACCTTCTCACTCTATACAAGGCCCAGATAAGGCCTAGCCTCGAGTATTGCTCACACATTTGGGGTGCTGCCGCCCCGACTACATTGTCCATGCTCGATGCTGTCCAGAGGAGGGCGGTCCGACTGATCGATGACTCTTCTCTAACAGACAGTCTCGGGACTCTTTCGCACCGGCGGGCCGTCGGCGATCTAGCTCTTTTCTATCGCTACACCAACGGGCTTTGCTCCTCAGAGCTCTCTTCCATGATGCCGCCGCGCGATGTGCCTGCCAGACAGACCCGCCTGACTTCGGCGTCCCATCCTAACCGTGTCAAACTTCGTACGTCCAGAACTGACCGATACGACCGCTCCTTTGTCCCGAGGGTGTCTAGATTGTGGAACAAACTACGGGAGGAAGCTTTTCCCAGTTCTACTAACCTTAGGCAGTTCAAAAATCGTATTAACAAAATTTCTTTGGGATTATCATAGCAGCCGCGGTGTTCCGGCATTTAGGCTTCTGCCTGCGCGGCTGTTTCGATATAAAAAAAAAAAATGTTTGTATGGACGTCCTAAAAGTTTTAAAAGAACAATTAACAATTAAAAAACTTGGTAAATATGTTGTGCCAAAACTCGTAGGACATACGTTATGAATAATACGGAGTGAAACATGTTTCATACCCATTCTTTATGGGAGATTTCAAGCGACCACACAAGAAACGACTTTGCTCCCCGTATTTGTTACCTTGAAGAATTTCAATTTACACCGTCTGCGCCTGGGTGCACCCAGCCAGTAACACCATTAAAATTTATAGCAGGAAATGAGAGTAGCTTCTCGTCTAGAAGCGCAACCGTTTCGGTCGTTTTTACAGTTTCGCCTGGCTTGGTTTGTAAAGGCCCGCAATAGCCAGGTGCAACCACCGTGAATATACCTTGTGTGAGATGAAATCCACGTTTACGAAAGAGCTTGTTAATACCTTTCTCAGTAAGCGTGTGAAAAAGTTGGTTTAATTTTTTTGCCATCGTCTATGCAAAGTTGGTATGTACTCTACTTGTCATTTCGTCTTCATTTGCTGTTAGTTAAGGTGTGGTGTCCAGATAGATAGAAACACTATTTATACGAAATGACATAGAGAATGCAACACCGACTAGGGATGATGCGGTTTTGAGCATATTATTAGAAGCGTTAGATCTACTGATAAATAGAAAGCAGCTGAGATATGCCACCTTAATGCTGATAATGTATCGAAGCTCCTCTGTTCGCTACATATTCGTTAAGTAGTCGCGGCGTCGATTGGATTAGGTGTAAAATCATAGAGGCTTCCGTAAATTTTGCAAGCAGCGGCAACAGTGTGGTGAGAGATCTGTTCGAGAACGATCTCGATTACTTTGAACCAATGACGTCTTACAAGAATAGACCCTGCAAGTGATTCATAAGCCCGCCGTTTGTTATGTTCGCGAACTCAGTGGCGGGAAACACGAACTTTCATTCATAATTTTATGAAATTGGCCAAAGGCTTGGTGCAGCGCAACGCTCAAGGTCAGCGTCATGAGATTTGAGCAGTTTTGGCTGTAACTCTTGAAATAGATATTTCGAAGTTCTGTCCCGGGATAAAATGTAGCCTATGCACTATTCCAGGCTGTAATCTATCTGTGTGTCAAGTTTCATCCAGATCCGTTCATCCGTTCTGGCGTGATTGAGGAACAAACGTACATGCATCCATCCATACTTTCGCATTTATGTTATTAGTAGCAGGAAAAGAAGGAAAGAGGATTCGAGCAGAAAATAGGATAGGTAACTCGAGCGATACGTATTTCATTTCGGGGCTCATGAAGCCAACGAGCAGAAATACGTATCGCTCGGGTTATCTATCCTATTTTCTGCTCGAATCCGCTTTCCTTCTTTTTGCGGCTTTTGACTACTATTTTCCTATTTTTTGTTATATATACTTTGAAGTTGAGTCATTAATTTTCAGATAATGATTGTAGAAGGAAGATAAACCAAAATATGTGTGTAAAAATAAAAAAAAAATAAAAAAAAATGTTACCTTGTTTTATAAAATATCCTCCCGACAAGTATTTGATAGTGCGGTCTTGGAGCACCGGCATGCATTCCCCTGTGAGGTCTTAAGTCACCTGATTCACGAGCCCTTTGTACATGTGCCAATTTTGATTTGGTTTTAGCCACGCAACAGACACCACTATTCACTTACGCGTTACCGACTGACACTGACTGTATACAACTGAATAAAATAATTGTAAAAACATCGTTCCAAATTCTTTCGCTTTTTTGTTTCCGATGCGATGAACCGATAAGGCGGATTATATCCGTTGTTGCCAAACACGAGCACATAATATTATTATTGAGACAGGGCGGTACTCATACTTCCAAAGGGCTATAACTTTGTTACTTTAATTTTACCAGAAAAATGGTAAAGGAAAAAAACATTTCTTTTGATCAGATCTACTCACTGTTAAAATGAATGACTCAACTTCGAAGTCACCCTGTATATATATACATATAACTTGAGACGTGGTCATTGTCGTCTAGACCAGTTAGGTGAAAAATTATAGCTTCCGCCTTTTGTTGGGTACTTCGACAGAATTTAAGCAAGGAGGACTCTTTATACCTTTTTTATTCTCTCTAGCTTTCAATGGTCTCTGCCATCATCATCAGGAGCTGTAATTACATTGATAACAGTAGCAGCAATAGTGTAAAATGAATTTAAATTAACATACAGTAGTATGTGAGGATGTTATATATATATCAAAGTTACACAGAGTCCATGCAATGGATAATTAACTATGAATATACAAAGCCACAGAAAGCAATTTGCGAGTAGTAGTACAATTTCAACTTACAAAAAGTTGTTGACTAAAAACAGGAAAATATGTTGCCTACATTGTGAAAAGTTCTCAATTATTCTTATTTCTTTAACAAGATATAAGTGACATTAATTAGTTTATGCTTCAATGGTAATTCTTTAGGAAAAAGGAATCAATCTATAAGATCAGAAAACATAAACACAGCCAATGGGCATTTACCGTAAAATCATTTATGGGGTGTATTTCAAAAAGATCTTTATCAATTTTAAAATTAATCCGGTGATTGTAACTATTGGTCTTTGAATAAAACATTTTAAGCGTAAATGCTCCTTACTCTATACTTGGTTTCACTTTTTTTAGATGCTTCGTAATGAAGCCTAACCCGAAAATATTTTTTGAGTATTATTTTCACCAAAGTTATTGCATGGCCATCTAATGGGTCGTCCTCAAAAAGATGATATCCAAAATAATCAAAAACCTTAGTGGGTATCACTCTATACGTTCCATTAACTAAAAGTGTTATTAGATTTCTTATTGTTTTATTATGTATGCCTGTCGTTTTGCCAAAAGATCTAAAGTATTTTTTACCTTCTTTACACATGTAAAAAAATATAAAATAGGGAGTGGATCGGGAAAATAACGCACGCCACGCCAATGACTAGAATCGTAAACATAACCTTACCTAGGAAAATATATCCCTTCACTTGCTGCTTTGCCAGCCTCAACCTTACACAAAAAACACTTTTGTCTCACCATAATTTAATAAAAGTCTAAAGAACACTTAAAACACATGAGAATCAAATGCGAATTTCAAACAGAATAAAAATGACAGGTGTTGAGTCACTCTACTACAAGATTATTACAACCAAGTGCAGCGTTGCCGTATATAAACCTTAATCACAAATATGCAGAAAATACTCTGGTTTGTATTATACCTCGATTTGTATTAAAATTCGTGTATTATTCACTTCTTCTATAAATAATTATAGGTATATAAGAATATACATAAATTACTTCTAGAAGAATCTTTCTGCAACAGAAATAGGTCATTTGCATGTTGTGGATAACGTGCGGCCAATACCAAAACGACCGTGGGGCCAACTTATTTGGCGACATCGCAAAAAAGGGCGTTTGTAAACGTTCCAGGTCCATTTAGGTAAAATTCGATAAACAATTCCGGGTGTTGCATTTTATATGTCACTTAGTATATGTTGATAAAACTCGTTGATAGAAAACAACCTGCTCTGCATCTCCGTCAGGTTCGTCGCCGCATAAAGGGACCGCTCGCGGCGGTAATTCCGGACGAGGGAAGTGTCGGCGGTAGCTCGTAATTAGAGAAAATAGAAAAACAGGAAGGTAACAGCTTTGGAAAATACCCCGAAAGCCGCTAGGTGCCGGTAGGGAGCGCCCGGAACAGCCATTTTGCCTAGTTAGTGGTCGGAGGCCGTCAGTTGGAAATTACCGCTTCCATCCGATGATGAAACCACTGCTTAATTATCGCGCGAAGGAAGTTTGAAGTAGCGCCCGTCATTCCAGAGGCGTATCGAATACTTTTGTCCTCTCTGGTGTCGATAATTTTCGACAGGTCTTTTCTGTGACAGATTTTGCGGCAAATGTCGCACTGCAGAACGATGGAGCTAGGTGTCCCTCGAGGCAGTGCTAAAGAAACATTGTTAATCCGATTTTTGAACTATCCAGTCCACATGTTGTTTCGCCAAACCGTGGAATCCCGTTGAATAAGCGACTTCACCGAGATATTCGCTGGTCCAGAAATCCAGGTCTTTAGACTACAACATACGTATGTCCTAAAAGTTGGTGGCTTTAATTCAAACAAACACAAAATAATATTAAGTTGCCTTTGGAAACAAAAGTTTGTTGGTGTCGTTCACTTTGCCAACGGATAAATCATTATTTTAGATGCCAAACAGTATTTCGCTTTGGGTAATTATGACATGAAGGGAATCGAGGACAACATAGAGGAATGCCCCAACAACATCAAGCGAAATTTGCAGATAAAATCCTTGTCTAGTGCGCAATTTCCAACAGGGGCTTATTCCAACCTTTTGTGAGTAGAGTGAGTGATGAAGCTTTGGATAGTCAGAGCTATATTGTTAACTGCCTTTCCAAATTGCTTCAGCAGCAGTGATTAGGCCGTGGAAGTCTTGTATTAACTTGACTGCTATTTCTGCTGTATCGTTAACTGCTTGCGGCTTATTTTTAGCGTATTCGAAAGAATCATCATGTGACAACCAACAAACTAGCAGAACATTCCGATCGATGTTTCAGTACACTTGCTGTCTTTCATATTTCACTAAACGCAATTTCTGAATTCTATTCCGAGTAATGCGAGCCATAATCTGCATACCATGTCGATATTCGTTCATTTTCCCAAGTGGCAGCCACCGAATTCCCCTTAGAGATGAGTTATCGATATATGCACTTACAGGATTCATGCTGTTAGTCTAATGCATTTTACAGGGAAACGGGACGTCATAGATCTCATTTAAAAACCGCTTCGATCGGAAATTATTTCCTGTTAGGGAAAAATTACATTTACGTCGCGGAAATGATGCTATTTTTGGCTTGATAAATTATTACTGTGCGCCTAAATTTCAACACATGTTTATTGCGGTAGTAGTTTTATTAATAGTTGAATAATGACGAAGAGAATAAAAGACCTGTATACAAAATATTCGAGAATTCGAGAACATTGTAAATAAACACGACGACGTACGCGAACAATAACTAACCACTGTTACCGTTTGCGTTCGATTGCCGGTTCGATAAGAGTGATGAAAATCGACGCGCTGTTGTCATGTGCGTTTTAAATATTCAATTTAACGAAACTTACTTACTGACTACAAATGTTGGCTTAACTTAATGCCATTTATTTGTTAATTACCCAACTTAAAAACGTAGTTGTAAACTATAAAGCCATTTAGACAAGAATCTATTGACTTTTGGACCATGGCGCAATAACAATGAGGAGAGACTTGAATGGATTATGGAATGGAACTCAGTGCAAGTGCAAGACTAGGGAGGAGACGTGCTGGTAGAAGCATTGCAAGATCGACATTTTCAGCAGCACATGTCGCCCGTACTAGCATCCTGCTTCAATGGCCTCCTCGACCTCCAGACCCTTCCCCCATCGAACATGTAAAGGATATGATAGGTGTAAACAATACACCGCACCCTCCACAAACATTGGAGTCTCTATGAAACCAAATTCAGATTAAACTGTTACTGTTTGTCAATAGAAAAAGTAGTTCTCCAACATTAAAAGTAACAAGGCAAGACAAGAAAGCAGAACGAGAGAATACGAAAACAGCCGGTAGTGGAAACTGCATATAGGTATCGCAGCGACCATCTGCAGTTAGCCAAATCCGGGCTTAACTTTGGGAAATTAATTTTCTAAGAGCAATATCCAATGTGTATGTACGGTGATATAGTTTGGCAACATAAGCTATTAACTGAAATGATGACTGTGTGGTACATGCAAGTGATCTTTCCAATTAATTCTGGGAAACCGTTCGAGAATATCGAGAGCCGATACCGCACTATATGGTCACGTAACACTATCTCCCCACAATATACAGTTAGAGAGGTCGCCATGATTTTCGACCATACCTCGCATCGGAAAGACGCACAAAGCGCTATCTATTAATAGGACCTGAAGCTCTCACAACTTAAGACTAAGGACCGTATCGTCAGTCGTTCCTGCAATTGATTTATATAGTTTTCTACTGTTCCGTATCAGCGCTCTATTCTGAGGTTATGTTACAAATATCTATTTGCGTCAAATTGTTCATCCTTTTTATCAGCCTGAAATGTCTTACAACTTAAGAAGAAAACATAGCCACAATAGGAGAGATCTGATGCTGACAAGGAACAGTAGACATCCGGAAATACCCCAGCCTTTCTGGAGGCCGTGAAGGCGGATCAGGTTAAAAATAAAAAACGTCCCTTATGTAAAAACAATTTTGGACCTATGATAGTGGAACTTTATTTTCACAACCTCCACACTAACAAGTGATCGTATTGGCCACTTCCAGTTGTGAAAAGTAAGACAAAGACTATGCGATTGCGCGTTTTTCGATGCATGCCTTGAGTATATTGTCGAAAAAGGGTGCAACCTCTCTAACTAACAGCTCTGCTTCTATATACATACCGAGTTTCCCGAAACTTCGATGAATTATGGAAATTGACTTTGCGTCAAGCGACTCTCAGTTATGTGAGTGTGTGTCGGTTGCCTCATCGATATATTGAATACTACGGCGCTCATGATGGGATGCTAATAGTTTTAGTTGCATCAACTTGGAAACTTGCTTATTATTGAAGGTATGATGCAGATGACATGATGGCATCGTCAAATTCTCTATACAGTATTCGGTTGATTGTTTCAAAGGGGCGGTTCCCAGCAAAATCGGCTACAATCGGCGACAAGACAGCTACAACGCTGGAGAAGTACCTATCATCAATGCCTTCCTACGCTAAAAAGGTTAACATTCCATGAAAATGTACTTAAAGAAGCATGAAACAAACAATTAAATGTAAAGTAGGTACGAAATAGGGTGCTACTCCATGAACCGGTGATTGGGGTCCAACATCCCAAAAATTATAAACCAAATAAGGGCTCCATCTTAACCAATGCTTCAGCATGATACATCAGATTATGATGATAACGGTCCTATAAATGAACTGTGGGACTCCACAGGGTTCAGTTTAAGGGCCACTATTATTTTTAATATACATTAACGATCTGCCAAACTGTAATCAATCGAACAATTTGATTTTATTTGCACAATGCTTAACAGACATTCCTCTACTGACTCGTTACTAGCTGAGAATGTATAAATAAAATCTTCTAAATCAAATTGACGCTTAATGATTCCAAGACCCAGTCAATTTCCATCAGCTTACGTAACCAGATGTTATCCATAATTTGTAAAACGAAGTATTAGATAGCGATCATCTCTCAAGCATTGTATTGAACCATATAAATCAACATTTATTAACAAAAAAAAATAATGCTACATTACTTGTATACAACATAAATCATATCTCATGCATGCAAATACGAGTTGCTCAGTAATATTTTATCGTCTCCTATTACTTTTGTGTTTTCCTCATTTATTATGATTATATACGTACTTTTGCTTATATCGCAGTTTGTTCTACAACCCTGCTGTACGTAGTAACTGTGTAGGTAGCACGAATGTGCAGCGTGCGGAGTGATCAAATACGCGTCAGAGTACACTCGATGTCACCGCGTTGCGATGGAATCGATCGTATTTATGCACACTTGCACACTCATGTTTCCACTCGGTATGGTTGGAACTGAAATCGGAGCTGATATATAGTCGCAATCTATATCTGGAAGTGAAACATGGGATGCTTTATTTCACGGGCACTACCCACAAAAGTTTAAGGCCAATATCTAACTACATATAACTGTTTTATGTTAAGAATGGTATCTGATTTTTCTATTGGAACAAAATATTTCGCTGTTCTTCGCGATTGCAGTCTAAAATGACGGAATACCTGTGAAGGACTGGTAGTAACAAATCGCTTTCAAGCTTACCATGTAGAATAAAATAAAATTGAATAGAATAAAATAGAGAAGAAAATATAGAGATAGAATAGAATGGAATAGAAAGGAATGTAATGGAGTGGAGTGGACTAGAATGGAATAGAATGGAATAGAATGGAATAGAATGGAATAGAATGAATAGAATGGAATAGAATGGAATAGAATGGAATAGAATGGAATAAATGGAATAGAATGGAATAGAATGGAATAGAATGGAATAGAATGGAATAGAATGGAATAGAATGGAATAGAATGGAACAGAATGGAATAGAATGGAATAGAATGGAATAGAATGGGATAGAATGGAATAGAATGGGACAGAATGGAATAGAATGGAATAGAATGGAATGTAATGGAGTGGAATGGAATAGAATGAAATAGAATAGATTAAAATAGAATAGAATAGAATAGAATGGAAATGAATGGAATAGAATGGAATAGAATGGAATAGAATGGAATGGAGTGGAACGGAATAGAATAGAACGGAACAGAACAGAATAGAATAGAATAAAGACCAATAGGAGTTTGTACCTTATTCGAAGATCCTTTAAGGGATGTGACAGTTCTACTGCTGGGCTCCTGTACACGTCTTGTGTTAGGCCTATGAAATTCGCTTGACCTGTTTGGTATCTAACGTTAGAACGTGACCGATACATGTTGGAAAATATTGAGACGAGGGCTACACGTATCCCGTACGGTAGCCAACGACCTTGTCATGAGGAGAGGCTGAACCTCTTCAACCTAACTCACTTCTCCGATAGACGCTAACGAAGGGACTTGATAATTACGTACCGACCTGTACATTGTTTTTTCAGCACTAACATATCCTCACGTTACCATTACCATACTATTTCTTGATATGATATCAAGATATAGATGACACACCACTAAGCAATAAGACATTTTTGAAAATAATAAACATTCGCATAATTGATTTCTCGCAGATTTATGCAAATGAAACTCTGAGAACAGCGTAGCACTCCTTTTTGTTTTACTTGAGTATTCAACATATTTGTCTCAAAAGGATGCAAACGAAGATTACGACTACTTCTAGCTTTTCAATTTGGGCAAGATCTTGATTAATGTCATTATTCACTGTTTCTTAGTCATTACTTCTAAATGAATATGCAATCCAAGTATCGTCTGCAAAAGAATGTATGCTGTATGATTTCACGTCTGTTTCTCAATCTGAGATACATAATGAAAACAATAGAGGTCCTGAGACATATCCCTGTGGTACACCAGAACAAATTTTGTATACGGTAGAGTACTGTTGATTTAGACGAATTTTTCAAAACCGATTTTCAAGTTAAATAAAGCTGTTTCTTGTTTCAGGAGGAGTATTATGCAACATCGACCGTCTGGAGTTGGTGATGCCTCGATACGCTATCCGTGGTGGTGACGTCGCGCTGGTCTGTGACCACAGCGTGCCCCCAGAGCAGCTGTACAAGGTCGAATGGAGGAAAGGGGACACGAAGATTTTCCAGTATATCAAAGGCAGGAAACCGCCGTTCATTTACCACCCGATGAGTGGGGCTGAACTCAATGTAAGTTAACAGACAAAAGCACTATCAATTATATGAATACTTTCAAATGATAAAACTCTCCAACACTGGCAGAGCCAGCTGAACTATCTTAAGAAATGTTTGGTAATGGAACGTTATTTATCAATATAAATCGTACAACATTTTAATCTTTTCAGAAAACGAATAGCAACGAACGACAAGTCCAACTATCCCACTTGGACTTTTCTGCTTCCGGTTCCTATTCTTGCACGGTTTCCATGGAAACGCCCATCTTCTCCAAAGACTCGGACAGCAAGGACCTCACAGTTATCGGTAAGTCATAGTATTGCTCAAATCAAATTACTAGTTAGCAATGCATTCCTCAAATTTACGCACTTCCTATGACTGAGTTTGTCTGGTATCCGGGCAACCAGACCTGAGGCACCTACTGACTAACAAGACTTTAACCAAGAGCAAAGTAAGTAAGAGTAAAGACTGTCCGCATATTCTGAAACACCCTGTACACCAAACCGACTTGAGTTAATCAGAGTGTAAGCGTTATTAAATTCAAACGGTTTCTTGGGCGCGCACACACAACGTTGGAGGTGAAATGGCGCATGATTAAACCCCTGTTTGTGGGGCTGGAGGTGTTTGTGTGTAACTTGTACACGTCGCTTAAACATTTCCTTCAACATTAAACCTAGAACGTTTATGTTTGAATTTCAAATTCCAGTTCGAGGCGGGAATGGTACGCGTTGGAGATAGCTGCTGTTTATTTGCAATGGGCTTCGCAAAATGCTCTGATAAATGTCTGGATAGGAGTAACATACGGAGTCTGAGAATAAGGTGTTTTTTTTTTGTTTTTTCAAACATAATTACAATTTTATATTGTCTCCTTAAAAATAGCTTCATTCTGTTAAATTTAGTTGCCTCTACCTTAAGTGGTGTCCAAACTCTCGCCGATAAGTTACATGAACATCTGAGAAGAGTGAATGTGAAATAAGACCACAGATGCAGAAGTGAGAGGTTACTAACTTTTCGACTACATTTGTAGGCTTTTTCACATCACAATTCAAATTCTAAATATACTATACTTCAAGAGTGTAGGTTGGCTCTTGTTGGTGAATTCGTATGTTGTGCTGTTCCTCTCCATCTTCGTTTCATCAGGTTGCATCCATACTCTTATGAATGAGCATGAGTGTCTACTCTTATAGTCGCATATGTGCATTCATGAGATCATGTGGAGGTGTATATATTTGTTATATGTATACAAACTTAGGAAATAGCAACCATAAACAATTCTAAATTTGTTTTTAGCTCCTGATGATGACGGTATTGACCATCGAAAGCTTGAGTTTCAAAGTTAAAAGAGTCCATTTTGCAAAAATTATCGTCGAGAACCCAAAGCTACGACGAATAACTATCTCCACTATACATACGTATACTTTTTGCTCGATTCTCATGGAGTTCCAGGACTATAACAACGTCTGTCTCCCGGATCCGAAATTAGGCATTGTCACATAAGGTCAACGGGGACTTCGGCTATAAAAATAATTTGAGCAACCCATTGGAGTAAATTAGCAAAGTCCGGAGGATGTCCCGAAGATACCGAACAACAATTATCGTCCATTATTCTGGTAGAAGGGTCCCGAGGTCAGATTTCAGCAGGATAAGGCCGGAGTTTGTGTACAGATAAACATGTCTGGGTCTTAAGCCGGTCGGATATAATTTCATTGAAGATACGCCTATTAACAACTTGATCACTGTTTAGAATTAATTTTGCAAGCATCAAAATATCAGTTCAGGTTTCTAATGATGCTGCATGATATACAGGGTACGATGGAGAAATATGCTGATGAGTCACTCTCTAGACAGCTGTTCACCGCTGTATCTAAGTACTTTGAGGATTCTGTTCATATTTAAATCCACATAGCAAATTTTAGCTCATTCCAGTTGACGGTTTCGAAGATATTGAAAAGAATTTTTTCTAATTTTTAAACTTCAACACCTCTCATCTTTTTAATGAAAAATTGTTACATAGAAAACCTCCCTTAAAATGCGATCTTGTGTACGATGTTTCATTTTTGGTCACGACTTCTGAATGAGTATATAGCTTCTTTAACAACAGAGCTCTACAACTTGATACGTGTTTCGATAGAATCTTAAAGAAGAAATTACAACCATGACGCTGTTAAACGCTTCGAGATTTTTTTGATAATTATTTTGGGAAACTGACATTAGCATATACATTATTTTTTAAAAACTGATATTTCGAATGTCCGATTTAAAATGTGTGTAAACTTCTTTAAACATACGTTTGAATTATTTTCAGAACCACAAGACGATAATCCAACGATCGTATTCGACAAGGACACATACGAAATCGGTGACATCCTCCAAGCGAACTGCACCACTGCTCCATCTAAGCCTCCTCCACACATCACATGGCTCATCAATAACGAAAAGGTAAGTCTCTCTCAGTCATTAATAATTAATTAATAATAACAATAAGAAACAATAATAATTTGTTCAAATTCAATAGGATAAGCAAACGTTGATGTATAAGGTGTGACGTTGTTTGAGGTGCTGTCATTGCAACTGATTATTAAAGCTAAGCTGGTATTTGCACGCATGCAAAAAGTAGCACTCGAACCATCGCTAATCAGAGGTTTGAAGAGCATGGACAGTTTGGCCTTTTTTCTTATCGCCCACGTTGGGTGCTGCCTCTCACAGCTGGACATCGGCCGTTCGGTAATAGATAGCACTTTGTGGTCTGTGTTACCTTATTGCAATAATCAAGGTACATTTGCAACGACGCATTTTCGATATGAGTTTCTCTGATGATGGAAGGTATACCCGGAGCGTAAACGTTATAAGAATCCCCAAATGTAATATTACGCATATGTGCCACCTAAGCCCTTTCACGTTTATAGTCGAACATAAAGATTCGGAAGTATGACGGGTGATTTTTTTTCTTTCGCAACACTCACGGTCGGCAAGGGATCCTTCGTAAGGAAGGAGCGTGAGAGCGGCAAAAAAATAAATCAAGGCTTAAAGGACTTTTTCTCATAATACGATGTTCTGCTGAGGAAACGCTGATGAGTCTTTCTAGGTTTAGCTATGCACATACGGCAAAACTAGAATGAAGAAGGTAATCGTGCTGGAAAGATATATTTAGTAAAGATAGAGAATCCTTAAACTGGAATAATCAGAAATAAACAATATGAGAGTCTTCAAAATGCTACCGAGGCTTCACGAATGCATACAGATCGTTTTCATAAAATGATTACTGTGAACATGGTTGACGAATTACATGCGCGAGTTTAGGAATCTGCTGCAGTCATTCGGGAAAGGCAGTCGATTCCAAAAGCCTACACTGATGTGTATTTAAACATTTATAGGTAAACTGAGTTGGTCGAAAGCCTATTCAATCTACTTGGTCCCCGACCCAACTACCTTCGTAAACCTTAATGTTTTTTCATTCTAGCGGCAACAGAAATTGTTAGGAGAATTGTTATTATACAAATCCTATTACGAAGAAAGCGCAGAAAGTTTAATGAGAAGCCGGGCAACTGTTTGCATTCAGTCTGTTCAAGAACATGGAGTTTTCTGCAGATTGTTCAAATAAAATGGAAAAAACTACCACATAGAGTGTATGGATGAACATAAAAACTTCTGCGAGTGTTTTGTCTTACGTTGCGGCGGCTATTTAGGATTGCTATAGAAAAACTTTACGGTTAGCGTTTTATGCAGTTGAAGATATGCAAGAAAGGTAATACTCGTATAATGTACATACAAAAAGGAGACGCATTAGTAACAATAAATTAATTTTCACTATCCCAAGATTGTCACAAAGTAACTGACAGCTAATTAAATTATTTCTTTCTCTTAGCAACAAATAACTAAACAGGTATAACAATAAATACAGATCGCCAAGGATATCCGTGTTTGTGAAAGGAATGCGGAAAAAAAACGGGTTGTTATTTGGTTGTTGCCACGTTTACTCTTCCGAATTGCTTTTTATGTTGGTAGATATCTCGTTATTAATTATAAAAGAATCGTAGATTTGGCAAACCTTGACAGGCAACATTTTTAACAGTTGTTGAAATAAAAAGTGATAATTCCGTGTGGATTTGTTTTCTCTCTGAACGAATTGGGATAAATGAAGATTTTTCTAATTTTCTCGAAAACGAATCGGCTGATTTTAAAAAATCTAACCTCAAAATAAAGGACTTTGAGATACCTTTTAAGCAACAGGTATTTCATCGGGAAATCAATTGGCAAGCTGCTTAGTTTTCAATTTGTTAGGCAGCTCCCATCTAGCGGTTTTTCGCGAATACTTCTATGCGGTAGGCATCTACATACGTTTGTTGATTTTGTGTAGGCTGTGGTTAGTGGTGTAGGGTGTCGCGGTCGTGGTCGTGGTCGCGGTCGTGGTCGCGGTCGTGGTCGCGGTCGTGGTCGCGGTCGTGGTCGTGGTCGCGGTCGTGGTCGCGATCGTGGTCGTGGTCGCGGTCGTGGTCGCGATCGTGGTCGTAGTCGCGGTCGTGGTCTACAGTAGTAGATGGTCGAACAATCACTCATGATAAATGACCTCATAATAAAATTTAAATTTAAGTTATTAACAGGTTTTTTTACGTTACAAGAATGGCCAAAAATGGGTCAGTCGAGAACGTGAGCCCCACCATCCTCGTAATACTTCTTTTGGGGCCCCTCTAGTCCATAAATGCCGCAGATTATCCCGCTGGTAATACCATAACTAAGTAGAAAAGCACTAAATTTACCTCGAGCTTAAGGCTTGTCGAACAACAGCTTTGCTGGCGAGCTTTAGCTCTAGTCAAACCGCTGCCCGTCTATATTCGAGATTGGGGTCGGGTCAAACTTCCGATGATTATCTGTACAATGTTCCGCGGCAGTCTAATACAGGTTCGATACCCAATTAGCAGGGAGTTTCCCGGAGAAACCTCGGCACCGCGAAAATACGAATTTGCTCCTCAGATATATACCGGGGGCGTACGCGATAAACTTTGATTGATTAAGCTGTCTATAGTAGCTGTGGGTTAATGCCAAGATTGAGATGTTGAAGCCTGGAATAGGTTGTTTGAAAGCTTCCTATTATTAAGGTTTCTTCTTAGATGTATACCGGGGGCGTACGGAATAAATTTTGATTGATTAAGCTGACTATGGTAACTGTGAGGTGATGTCAAGATTGAGGTATTGAAGGCTGGAATAGGTTGTTTGAAAGCTTACTATTATTAAGGTTGCTTCTCAGATGTATACCGGGGGCGTACGGAATAAACTTTGATGATTAAGCTGTCTATAGTGGGTGTGAGTTGATGCAAATATTGAGATGTTGAAGCCTGGAATAGGTTGTTTGTAAGCTTCTTATTATTGAGGTTGCTTCTCAGATGTATACCGGGGGCGTACAGAATAAACTTTGATTGATTAAGCTGACTATGGTAACTGTGAGGTAATGTCAAGATTGAGATGTTGAAGGCTGGAATAGGTTGTTTGTAAGCTTGCTATTATTAAGGCTGCTTCTCAGATGTATACCGGGGGCGTACGGAATAAACTTTGATTGATTAAGCTGACTATGGTAACTGTGAGGTAATGTCAAGATTGAGATGTTGAAGGCTGGAATAGGTTGTTTGAAAGCTTCCTATTATTAAGGTTGCTTCTCAGATGTATACCGGGGGCGTACGGATTAAACTTTGATGATTAAACTGTCTATAGTGGGTGTGAGTTGATGCAAATATTGAGATGTTGAAGCCTGGAATAGGTTGTTTGTAAGCTTCTTATTATTGAGGTTGCTTCTCAGATGTATACCGGAGGCGTACGGAATAAACTTTGATTGATTTAGCTGACTATGGTAACTGTGAGGTAATGTCAAGATTGAGATGTTGAAGGCTGGAATAGGTTGTTTGTAAGCTTCCTATTATTAAGGTTGCTTCTCAGATGTATACTGGGGGCATACGGAATAAACTTTGATGATTAAGCTGTCTATAGTAGGTGTGAGTTGATGCAAATATTGAGATGTTGAAGCCGGGAATAGGTTGTTTGTAAGCTTCTTATTATTGAGGTTGCTTCTCAGAGGTATACCGGGGGCGTACGGAATAAACTTTGATTGATTAAGCTGTCCACGTGCTATATTTCCGTCTCTGTCTTTTGTCGATGTGGTGGCTAATATTGTGCCTTGTTCCTCTATCCTACAGTATTGTCATCCACTGACTATTGATAATCTAACAAACAAGTAATACTTGAGAATCATCTTATCGTTTCCTAACTTAACAGTGACCACGAGAAACATCTAGGTAAATCATCAGTGATATTCAAAATTGTATGTTGTTAACCTTATTGTACCAGTCTCACAACTAAACTATGTTAATAATTATTTTAGTACGAGTGCGAAACAACTGCCTGAAATCATTCTGAAACGCCGTGTATAATTTGTAGCGAAGAAATTAAAGAAAGGATGAGGCTTATATTTATTCAAAATATTTTTCTTTGCATTTGATTCATGTACATATTTGAACTTGAAATGAGTGACTTAGATTACGTCATGGACGTTATTAATTACGGAGCTCAGCAAGAAAAAACAAAAGTACGGACAAACAACCGTCGGTTCTCGGAGGGAAAACTAGAGAACAAAAAGACAACAGAGTCTGGAATTGGCTTTTTGTTTGCTTGTTGTTCACAGCTACCCAATATTTTTAATTAAAATTAAGTGCTGCTAAGTTTACGCTGCTACTTACAATACCACCTAACCAACTTTTTTTTCCTATTCTCGTCATTGACGTAGATTACACAGACTGTGACTGTACAAAGCCTTGAGATTCACAAAAAAGTCTTAAGAAGCATAATGTTCCGGACAAAAAATGTGTTTTTCCACGGCCGCCTTTCATTGTAGCGGGAGCATTATAAGTAAAGGGAAACTGCTCATCTTTAACTAGTTCCATTCTTGCTGAAATTATTATAGATCATATGCTAACAAATTGATGGAAAAAGAAAACCAATCGGCTCAGGTTTGAGCAGCTGACATTTATTATAAAGGGTTGTCCAATAGGGACGCAGGAAAGTAAACGTCAATTTGACATAGACGCCATCTTTGTTTTCTGTCACCGACATGTCATTTTGTTAGTCGAATGTTTACCATTGATCGCTATGGAGTCGTATTCGATTGAAGACCGCATTAAAGGTATTCAAGAGCACTACAAAAATGGTGCAAAACTAAAAAACACGTTTCGCGCGCTTCGTGAACATTTCGGTCGCAACAACCGCCCAAACGAAACAACCATCGGTCGTCTGGTGCGTAAATTCGAGGCAACAGGTTCTGTGGCAAATCTGCCAGGCTCTGGCCGGCCAAGGAGCGTTCGCACACCGGAAAATATTGCTGTTGTGAAGGAGAGTGTGAGAGATGATCCGAAACAATCAACAACGCGTCGATGGACCGGGGACGCCGTTACCGTCAATTCTGAGCGATATCACGTGATGATAGAGGACTATTTTTTGCCGCAACTTGAAGGAATGGATATGGACGATGTTTATTTCCAACAAGACGGTGCAACATGCCCCACAACCAATGTCAATATCCATCGATTGCAGTCCTTTTTCGGTGATCGCGTGATTTCGCGCAGAGGAAATGTGCCATGGCCACCAAGATCGTGCGATTTGACTCCCTTGGACTTCTTTTTATGGGGATATTTGAAATGCAAAGTCTACGTCAACAAACCAGCCACCCTCCAAGAACTCAAAAACAACATCATTGCCGAGATAAATGCCATAGAACCGACCATGTTGCAAAATGTCATTGAAAATTTCGACCATCGCGTGGACGTCTGTAAATCCAGTCGTGGTGAACATTTGAGCGATATTATTTTTCATACATAAATGGTATTAAATGAACCTTCAAAATAAAGTACCCAACTTGATTTGAATATCAATCTTTCTTGTTTTAATATGCGTTTACTTTCCTGCGTCCGTTTTGTCATTTTTATTTATAACTTCCAATAAAAGATCAAGACAAAAAATTAAATTTATTCCATTTTATTCTGAAGGAATATTGCTAAATGTTAATGTATCGTAGCTCATAATCAAATGTAAATTGAAGCCTTCAAAATATACATACGTGGTAATGTTACCTACCACAAGGCATATTTGCTGAAGAAGAAAAATGCTAATTCAAATTCCTTTATTACATGCGAACACTATACACAAGTATAGAGACGAACACGTCATCATCTAGTTTTATTAAAAACAGTACTATTTGAAAACAGAGCCTTACGCAATGTGTCTTTATTATATATATTTATTATTTGTCTTGGTTCCCAATACTAATTTCTTTTCCCCAGCACCAAGTAAACCTACAAACAACGAAACAGAAAACAAAGCAGTGTATGGCACTGTTTCCGGTAGAAAGTTTCCAGAACATTCCTTTCTTTGTAAAGTGCTGCAGGATAAGCGTCGTACACAATGCCAGATTATTCAGTTAGCCGCTTTAATCATTGAAACACGGAAAGGCTTCTTTGGAAGCAAATTACTCGACCGCACTTTATTTCTCAACCGGCTAAACTTGTTTGCCGTAAGCTCTTTCTTTTTCGCGCTGCTCCTGAAACTTATCCCGTGATTGTTTCTCGAATATATCCCGCTTTTGCTAGCCGCACTATTAGAACGCAACAACCCTATTGACGTTACGAGCTTAATCGATCATAATCGTCATAGTCTTACCGAAAACGCAGTCTTGGAAACGTGCGGATATGGGCAGCAGCAGATGTTAAATATTTGTTTGTTTCAGGTGCCCGACCACTTAACGAAATCGTTCAGCCCTAGCGGAGTGATTCACGGCCACGGTTATTTCGACACCCGTTCCTATTCCGTGAAACAATTGGCGATCGAAGTGTCAGAACTCCATGTCGGCGATGACGGCACGCTGACTCTCATGTGTCTCTCCACCATCCCTGGATACGTCAACAGCCAAGAAAGCTACGCGGACAGGAGGTCACAGTCAGTCCAAAGTGAGTAGTACCAATTTCTCTAGTCTTTTTTCGGTACATATCATCTTTCTTCCTCATTTTTTCTCTTCCTTCCTTTCCTTATAATTTTTCATCGTTTGTCTTTCTCTCTTTCTCTCTTTCTTTCTCTCTGTATCTCATCTCTCCTCTCCTTCTTTTCTTCCTTTCTTCCTATCTTCCTTTCGTCCTTCCTTCTTTTCTTCACTTCTTCATTTATTTATTCCTTCATTCCTTCATTCCTTCGTTCCTTCGTTTCTTCGTTTCTTCGTTTATTCGTTTATTCGTTTATTCGTTTATTCGTTTATTCGTTTATTCGTTTCTTCGTTTCTTCGTTCCTTCGTTCCTTCGTTTCTTCGTTTCTTAGTTTCTTCGTTTCTCAGTTTCTCAGTTTCTCAGTTTCTCAGTTTCTCAGTTTCTCAGTTTCTCAGTTTCTCAGTTTCTCAGTTTCTTAGATTCTCAGTTTCTCAGTTTCTCAGTTTCTCAGTTTCTCAGTTTCTCAGTTTCTCAGTTTCTCAGTTTCTCAGTTTCTCAGTTTCTCAGTTTCTCAGTTTCTCAGTTTCCTCAGTTTTCTCAGTTCTCAGTTTCTCAGTTTCTCAGTTTCTCAGTTTCTCAGTTTCTCAGTTTCTCAGTTCCAGTTCTCAGTTTCTCAGTTTCTCAGTTTCTCAGTTTCTCAGTTTCTCAGTTTCTCAGTTTCTCAGTTTCTCAGTTTCTCGTTTCTCAGTTCTCAGTTTCTCAGTTTCTCAGTTTCTCAGTTTCTCAGTTTCTCAGTTTCTCAGTTTCTCAGTTTCTCAGTTTCTCAGTTTCTCAGTTTCTCAGTTTCTCAGTTTCTCAGTTTCTCAGTTTCTCAGTTTCTCAGTTCTCAGTTTCTCAGTTCTCAGTTTCTCAGTTTCTCAGTTTCTCAGTTTCTCAGTTTCTCAGTTTCTCAGTTTCTCAGTTTCTCAGTTTCTCAGTTTCTCAGTTTCTCAGTTTCTCAGTTTCTCAGTTTCTCAGTTTCTCAGTTTCTCAGTTCTCAGTTTCTCAGTTTCTCAGTTCTCAGTTTCTCAGTTCTCAGTTTCTCAGTTTCTCAGTTTCTCAGTTTCTCAGTTTCTCAGTTTCTCAGTTTCTCAGTTTCTCAGTTTCTCAGTTTCTCAGTTTCTCAGTTTCTCAGTTCTCAGTTTCTCAGTTCTCAGTTTCTCAGTTTCTCAGTTTCTCAGTTCTCAGTTTCTCAGTTTCTCAGTTCTCAGTTCTCAGTTTCTCAGTTTCTCAGTTTCTCAGTTTCTCAGTTCTCAGTTTTCAGTTTCTCAGTTTCTCAGTTTCTCAGTTTCTCAGTTTCTCAGTTCTCAGTTTCTCAGTTCTTAGTTTCTAAGTTTCTTAGTTTCTTAGTTTCTTAGTTTCTTAGTTTTCTTAGTTTCCTTAGTTGCTCTTAGTATTCTTAGTTTCCTTTAGTTTCTAGTTTCTTAGTTTCTTAGTTTTCTGTAGTTCTAGTTTATTAGTTTCTTAGTTTCTTAGTTTCTTAGTTTCTTAGTTTCTTAGTTTCTTAGTTTCTTAGTTTCTTAGTTTCTTAGTTTCTTAGTTTCTTAGTTTCTTCGTTTCTTAGTTTCTTAGTTTTCTTAGTTTCTTAGTTTCTTAGTTTCTTAGTTTCTTAGTTCTTAGTTTCTTAGTTTCTTAGTTCTTAGTTTCTTAGTTTCTTAGTTTCTTAGTTTCTTAGTTTCTTAGTTTCTTAGTTTCTTAGTTTCTTAGTTCTTAGTTTCTTAGTTTCTAGTTTCTTAGTTTCTTAGTTTCTTAGTTTCTTAGTTTCTTAGTTTCTTAGTTTCTTAGTTTCTTAGTTCTTAGTTTCTTAGTTTCTTAGTTTCTTAGTTTCTTAGTTTCTTAGTTTCTTAGTTCTTAGTTTCTTAGTTTCTTAGTTTCTTAGTTTCTTAGTTTCTTAGTTCTTAGTTTCTTAGTTTCTTAGTTTCTTAGTTTCTTAGTTTCTTAGTTTCTAGTTTCTTAGTTTCTTAGTTTCTTAGTTTCTTAGTTTCTTAGTTTCTTAGTTTCTTAGTTTCTTAGTTTCTTAGTTCTTATTTCTTAGTTTCTTAGTTTCTTAGTTTCTTAGTTTCTTAGTTTCTTAGTTCTTAGTTTCTTAGTTTCTTAGTTTCTTAGTTTCTTAGTTTCTTAGTTTCTTAGTTTCTTAGTTTCTTAGTTTCTTAGTTCTTAGTTTCTTAGTTTCTTAGTTTCTTAGTTTCTTCGTTCTAGTTTCTTAGTTTCTTAGTTCTATTCTTAGTTTTATAGGTTCTTTAGTTCTTCGTTTCTTAGTTTCGTAGTTTCTTAGTTTCTTAGTTTCTTAGTCTCTTAGTTTCTTAGTTTCTTAGTTCTTAGTTCTTAGTTTTCTTAGGTTCTTAGTTTCTTTAGTTTTCTTAGTTTCTTAGTTCTAGTTCTTAGTTTCTTAGTTTCTTAGTTTCTTAGTTTCTTAGTTTCTTAGTTCTTAGTTTCTTAGTTTCTTAGTTTCTTAGTTTCTTAGTGTTCTTAGTTTCTTAGTTTCTTAGTTTCTTAGTTTCTTAGTTTCTTAGTTTCTTAGTTTCTTAGTTCTATTCGTTTATTAGTTTATTAGTTTCTTAGTTTCTTAGTTTCTTAGTTTCTTAGTTTCTTAGTTTCTTAGTTTCTTGTTTCTTAGTTTCTTAGTTTCTTAGTTCTTAGTTTCTTAGTTCTTAGTTTCTTAGTTTCTTCGTTTCTTAGTTTCTTAGTTTCTTAGTTTCTTAGTTTCTTAGTTTCTTAGTTTCTTAGTTCTTAGTTTCTTAGTTTCATAGTTCTTAGTTTCTTAGTTTCTTAGTTTCTTAGTTTCTTAGTTTCTTAGTTTCTTAGATTCTTAGTTCTTAGTTCTTAGTTTCTTAGTTTCTTAGTTTCTTAGTTTCTTAGTTTCTTAGTTTCTTAGTTCTTAGTTCTTAGTTTCTTAGTTTCTTAGTTTCTTAGTTTCTTAGTTTCTTAGTTTCTTAGTTTCTTAGTTTCTTAGTTTCTTCGTTTCTTCGTTTCTTCGTTTCTTCGTTTCTTCGTTCTTCGTTCTCGTTTCTTCGTTTCTTCGTTTCTCCTTTCTTCCTTTCTTCCTTTCTTCCTTTCTTCCTTTCTTCCTTTCTTCCTTTCTTCCTTCTCCTTTCTACCTTTCTTCCTTTCTACCTTTCTTCCTTTCTTCCTTTCTTCCTTTCTTCCTTTCTTCCTTTCTTTCTTTATCTCGTAATTTTTATCTTTTCTAGTTTCCTCTCTTTCTTGCATTTTCTCTTCAAATTGTTTTGATGATTAATTATCAACATCCTTTAAACTTGAATATACTCGTACATGCTTTACATGTCTTCGATTTTTGAGATAAGTTTTCAATATGAAATTTCCGGCAGTAAGTATCACTTACTTTCCAAATACCCATTTTTTTTCTAAACCCCAATTTTAAAGAAACCTTATAGCACCGCGTCCATATCAGCGATTCATTCTTTTTATTGATCGGTCATGTTCGGCATGCATCTCATACGGCAGAGAACGAACGAGTATTCAAAAGCGACATCCCGACCGATAAAAAAGTTTTTTGCTCGCCAAAAGATTGGCTGAAACTTCCATGCCTACTGATCGAGCATTCAAGATTGGAACGAGAAAGTAGACTGGATATGCCGGGGATTAGATTTAGATAAAACAGTCTTTTTGGCAGGGGTGGCAAAGTGATACAATTTTTTAACTGGGTGGGAAAAAAGGAATGTCAAAGCAAGCTGATATTGCGAGTAACGTTTATACGTGCCATGTGTATTAATATGGGTTTCTCAAGTCATATTTTTGTTTGAATGTCTTTAGAAGGTTGTTAGAGATGGTCTGTTTGAAAAATCTAATTTCGATACAGGCATGTTTTTGACGTGGAAAATGTACGATGGATACTGGCGTTCCTGCCAACCATAGCCAGTTCAGGACTTGTAACTAGTAATACTGTCTTTTTACCACTAAGCTAAAGAGTAACCTTTACTTTTTACCCCTAGGTAGGTCCATCCAAAGGTATACAATGCACTAAGACTATATAATTTTCGCGAGAAACACTGCCGGGTAAACATATGGGCTTGGATCCATCTACTAGCATGTTTGAATTAGATGTAGAGAGATCGAGAATAAAAGACACCTGAAAGCCTTTTCTTTATCGCTGATTACTCCCCTCTCCATCTTCAAATGGAACAAAATGTTGTGGAATCCTCAGAAGACAGTGAACTATCACGCTCTTAATATGCGCATTACGTTCATTCAGCGTTCCTAGAATTCCCCTGGAAATGAATGTTTCTGTCTCGGAAACACATGAGCTCTCCTCGTTCTAGAATGTATGCTTACGCGTGGATGGAAAACGTGGGGCGATACGGTCTTGAAAAAGATGATTTTTTCGTCGCCTCATATAATCGATGACCTGGAAAAGATAGATAAATACAGGGTTTCCGCAAAGTTGGGGTTTTCCTTTACACGACGTGTAGATCTTGAAAACATAAGCAATTTTTCTTAGTACCATATACAACAATGTCTTAAGGGAACCGAGATAAACGGCTCTGCAACATCAAAAATATCTGAATACCGTCCTGTAGCTGCGACCCGCCGCGATATCCCAGACTGGTACCGGCTACTAGCTGAACCCGACGACAGAACTGGGTCGGGAGTCGGGGTCAGTGTGTCAGGTCAGTATGCAACCTTCAACCGACGGTAAAGAGTCACGCGTATAGAGGTAACGAACCCGTATAATCGATTGCGTTTCAAAAAAAAATAATAGTGGCACACTCATACACCAATAATGAACTCGTTGATATGTTGTTAATTTATGGCGAATGTCTTCAAAATGCTACAGAATCGTCGCGAGTGTATGCGGATCGTTTCCCTAGACGACATCATCCAAGGCCCCGCAGATTTGTGTATCTGGTCCAGAGAGTCGGGGATACGGGCCATTTGGAGGAATTTCGAGGTGGGCACAGTGGGAGGCCTAGACAACCACGAATGGTGCAAGTTGAGGAAGAACTACTGAATCGCGTAGACGAAAATCCCTCAACAAGCACTAGAGACGTGGCTAGAGAAGTGCAAGTATCAAAAACTAAAGTGTGGCAAACGCTGCGTGAAGAGGGGCTGTATCCGTTTCACGTCCAACGTGTACAAGCCCTTCAACCTGACGATTTTCCAGCAAGAGTGCGGTTTTGTGAGTGGTTGTTGCATCAACATGACAATAATCCGGACTTTTTGAAGTGCATATTGGTCACAGACGAATCTACGTTCACGCGTAATGGCGTGAATAACTTTCGATTTCAGGCAGAGACGTACTTAGCCTTTCTCGTCAACTGGAGAGTGAGTACTTTTTCCTTTATTTTTTTTTTACTTGGTTGCCCTCGTTTCACTACACATTACCTTTGTTATTTCAAGGGTATTTGTTTCTGAAAAGGAAAACCCAAACTTTGCGGACACCCTGTATAGGTAGTAGGGTCGCTCCTTTTTCGTTGTAAGATCAGAAATACTGCGGAGTCTATAAGCAAATGCTTGCGCTCTGTTTTTATAGACTTTAACAATTCCCAGCCTTATTTGGTTGACGCCTGTCATCGATCAGAGTAACAAACTAACATCAGGTTCTTAATCGAGACGGCTAATACACGAATGAGGTTCCTATAGGCCTCAAACCACACTGGAAGGTGCGTGGCCAAGCCCAGCAACATCATTGCATGCTAATATTTCCTCACTCTGGATTTCCTGCGCACCTCATTGTTGGCTCAGCAGCCGTCCGCTGTGGAGATTCCTATCCCTGATCCCATCAGAGGCCAGAATTCGCTTTCTGCGTGGCAAAGGAACTCCACCCGTTGATATTCATCGCCAGTTGACAATATATTTGTTCAATATGTCCAATAAAGGTGCAGGGCCATGAGAACGGCCCTGCTGAAGCTTCCACTCAACCTCAGTGAAAAACTGATATCATATATAATAGATTCTAGTGATCCAGTGGCTATAAAAGCTTGCCACTGGCAAAAAAAGTCCTAAACAGTCTGCTTGTAGAAATAATTGAAAGGACTGCTACAAACCTAAATCCCATGCATTACACTGCACATTATTTACCCCGCATCATCGAAATTAACCCAGAAAATGCCCGGCTAGTCCAAAGTTCCTCGTCAGTGTCACCATCCGGTCCATTAGTGGCATCACATTTGCAAATTCATTGCAGTGTTGGATGTATCGATGCCGGGGCCAGCCTCCATTGCTACGCTCTAGCCATTCTATTATATAATTATCTCGTGGGAGGTGAGGGCGTCGGCTGGCGAGGGAGGGAGGGAGTATTTATCGCGCCCAACGTGCACTGTGTGCACTTCAGCGAGGAGTCGCAGCGATAGGAATTGCGCCCCGCTTGGGAGACTGAAACGTGATTGTTGCTAGGCTAGAAACGCAGAATCGGGAACCCAGAAATTACACACGGGAAGATTCTACATTACGATCTTCGGCCGGCTCGGCGAGTCCCGCGCACCGCCGTTTACAGAGTCAACAGTTAATTTCCGATAGTCCCGAAAAATCAAGTATAGCAGACCAGATCACAGTAGCTCATAGCAAGGCAACATCATATTAATTTGTATCGATGACTGTAGATATACTTTGAAGTTGAGTCATTAATTTTCAGATAATGATTGTAGAAGGAAGATAAACCAAAATATGTGTGTAAAAATAAAAAATAACTGTTACCTTGTTTTATAAAGTATCCTCCCGACAAGTATTTCAGTGCGGACCTGTATTTGATCGTGCGGTCTTGGAGCACCGGCATGCCCTCCCCTGTGAGGTCTTAAGTCACCTGATTCACGAGCCCTTTGTACTATA
The DNA here is from genome assembly GCA_963669975.1 of Acanthoscelides obtectus. Classification (NCBI taxonomy): domain Eukaryota; kingdom Metazoa; phylum Arthropoda; class Insecta; order Coleoptera; family Chrysomelidae; genus Acanthoscelides; species Acanthoscelides obtectus. The sequence continues at coordinate 7,554,874 of CAVLJG010000010.1, forward strand.
TTACCAAAGGCTCGAGGGGTTGGTTGCACTCGATTGGGAAACCGATCCGCATAAATCCGTGATGCCGCGTAAATAAAAAGCATGTCCACAAGTTCAGCATTTTCGTAAACATGTGCCATGTTTGATTTCGTTTGAGCCACGCAACAGACACCACTATTCACTCACGCGTTACCGACTGACACTGACTGTATACAACTGAATAAAATAATTGTAAAAACATCGTTCCAAATTCTTTCGCTTTTTTGTTTCCGATGCGATGAACCGATAAGGCGGATTATATCCGTTGTTGCCAAACACGAGCACATAATATTATTATTGAGACAGGGCGGTACTCAAACTTCCAAAGGGCTATAACTTTGTTACTTTAAGTTTACCAGAAAAATAGTAAAGGAAAAAAACATTTCTTTTGATCAGATCTACTCACTGTTAAAATAAATGACTCAACTTCGAAGTAAATGATAGTAAATGATAGTCAGGTAAATCGTTTTTTGGGAATAAGAGAATAATTAGTAAAAGGATAGACTTGCTACCGATGGAAGTGAAGCCACTCACTATTTTATTATTGTCCAGGAGAGAAAATATACTGAGTGACAGAAAAAGTAAAACACCTACGTATGTTTATTGGAATTCAAGAATTTTTTAGATATCGATTTATCTTGCCATGAACAACAAGTGATACTATGGTCAGATTTTTCTGTTCAGTTTTCGTACATGTGTGTCAGTTAAATGTTAAATTTCGGGCAGCTTATCGAGAAGCCTTCCTAAGAAGGGATTTGAATAAATGATTTTGAACTACTTTTTAATAGCCAAATCAGAGTTATTATAAAGAAAATCCTATGTTTTTACCAAAACAAATTTTTATTTTCCAACATGGTGATTATAATACATAAGTGTAAAAAAGTGTAAGTAAATTGATAAGCATCTAATATACAGGGTGTTTCAGTTTATTGTTGCATAACTTTAAGATTCGATAGAACTTTTAAAATTAATGCATAAAGTCTATATAAACATGGGTCGAAAAATGCGTGGCTTCCGAAATACAGGGTGTTTAAATTTACTTTCTAAAATAGTTTTTTTTTAAATATTTCCAACGATATTTGATATATAACAGTGAAAATTGGTATACAAGGGTTTTTTGGTACGACAAAACGAACCATGGACATAGTTTTAGCTCATTATTCGAGAATAGTTAGAAACTGGCTGGACGAAAATTATCCAGAAAGATGGATCGGCCGTGGAGGACCAGTCGCCTGGCCTCCACGATCCCCTGACCTAAATCCATTAGATTTCTTTGTGTGGGGATTTCTAAAAGAAAAAGTGTACCAGACTCCCGTAACCACCAGAGATATGCTAATAGACAGAATCAGGAATGCATGTGATGAAATAAGGCCTTATTTGAATAATGCTATACCACGAGCGATCATTCGTAGATGTGAATTGTGTATTGAACAATTGGGTTTAATTTAATTTGTTAAAAATAATATTGGAAAATTAAACACATTAATATTCTGTTTTTTGTGTTTATTTGGAGTTAGGAATTATTGCTGTGTTTAAAAACACAATCTAAACGATCATCTTAACTACTTGTAATGCAAAAATCGAAAATGTAAAAAAAATATTATTTAATATTATATTTAAATCGAAATATCTCATAAACGGCTAACTATAACGAAAACTCACAGAAGAGCTTTTTCATGTTGAAAAGTGCGAAGAATCAGTTTTTTTATTCAAAAAGCAAAAAATTACACTAAGAAAAAATTTTCGGTCATTTCAATACACTACAGGTACAGTAGAGAGCGCCCTCTAGCGGCTACAGTAAAACTATGCCCATGGTTCGTTTTGTCGTACCAAAAAACCCTATCGAATCTTGAAGTTATGCAACAATAAACTGAAACACCCTGTATAACTGGAAACTGAAAATAAGCCATGTAACAGTTTTGTAATAATCCTAAATACAAACGATCTATCTAATATTACATTTTTTCGGAAATTTAGTAATTGTCGGAGTGTTTGGTAGCTGATCTTTGATTCATGTTTGACATACTGATACTGATAGGAATGTAGACTATCCTTCATTGACCCACGTTTTCATTAGACTTAGTATTAGAAAGATGAAGACAGGCGGCACTAATAACAAATCGTCTAGTAAGTATAAATAGAAGGTCTTTCGCTAAAATGCAGCAAAAGCTGAAACGTGGCTGCAACAAGCTGCGTGTCGGCGTCACCGAGTGCGTCGTCGGTGGCATGAATCGTGCAAATGACAGGCCATTATGACGGCCAAGCATTGGGTCGCCGGGATGGGGGACGCTCGACCTATTAATCTCGATTAAATTTAGGCACAGAACGGCATTTTGCTACCACGTCGATAGCTGCACTTGCATCGTCATGCTGAAATTATTGCCACACTTTCATATTGAAGAAAATTGTTGGGACCAAGCTATCAACAAAAATTACCACCATCTTAGCGGCTTTGACGGAGGTAGAATTTTTGCCTGAGATGTTGGTTTGTCCTATCGCGAAATTTGCCACTGTCGGTATTACGTGTGTGTCGTGTGTGGAGAAGAGGAACGCGACGGAGGTCAACTGGTCCACCGAGGCGTACCACGGAGTGTCAAGATAGGCGCTTCAGCCATACGAAACTGTTTTGCTGCTGTGTGTCAGATCGCCTGACGCTTGACATAATCCCTCAAGTAAAGAATTTCAAGGTTTCTGTGTAGTCTCTCGTTTGAGACATATCAGGGAGCGTTAAGTAGTAATCATTCGAACTTTGTTTATCAAACTCAATTTGGAGGATCCACATAACAAAGGATACAGTTGCCGAAACGCAATTTGGAATTTTGTTTTCAAGGCTGCTGTATGTTTCTGCGAGATCATGCCTTTATCAAGGGTGACACCGAGGTACTTGGCAGAATTTGTCCGTGGTACACGATTGCCGTCTACAGAAACCTCTGCTGGGGGGGGCGCGACGTTTTTTGGTACAACAAATACCATGTCCTCCGCATTCTGCAACTCATCGTGAACCAGATCACCAGTACACGACTGGGCGACAAGTGCGGGGTCGTCGGACTTCACAGTTGCCGGCTCAAAGGACATCACTGATAAAAAGCGAATGAAGGATTGGTCCCAGAACCGAGCACTGAGGAACACCGGCCCGGACTGGCCGTGTTGTTGACAGAACATTGTTAGTTTTTAAGGAAGGATTTTAGTAATTTTTGGGTGACACCGAGGTACTTGGCAGAATTTGTCCATGGTACACGATTGCCGTCTACAGAAACCTCTGCTGGGAGGCCGCGACGTTTTTTTGGTACAACAAATACCATGTCCTCCGCATTCTGCAACTCATCGTGAACCAGATCACCAGTACACGACTGGGCGACAAGTGCAGGGTCGTCAGACTTCACAGTTGCCGGCTCAAAGGACATCACTGATAAAAAGCGAATGAAGGATTGGTCCCAGAACCGAGCACTGAGGAACACCGGCCCGGACTGGCCGTGTTGTTGACAGAACATTGTTAGTTTTCAAGAAAGGATTTTAGTAAGTTTTGGAAGCCAAAAAGGAAAACCGTTTTGGATTGGTTTATAGAGGAGACCCGCGTGCCACACCTGGTCAAAGGCTTTTGAGACATCCGTATCGATAAGCGACATACAACTTTGACTGATTCGTCAACGCTAGATCCATTATAAGCACTACCACGCTTACAAGAAAGACGATACTAGCAATATTACAGTTATGATCATTACCTTATTCCAGGTCGGGTGATAAAACAGCTTATGACTATCTCAACCTTCTCTACTTTCTGAATTTGCACACTGAAAACTTCCTAGTCTGCAAGATGAAATTCTGTCGTTTTATTACGTTTTTTAAGGGTTTTACATATACTAAGTGACATATAAATCCGAACACCCAGTTTAAATGGTTTTATTTTAATAAAAGTTCGTGAATGTATTTATCTTACTGTAAATAACAAGTGAAAAAATTTTCAGCCTTATCAGTTGGACATTCCGGTTTTTATACTGCTTTTTTTAATTCACTAACGCTCTAAAAATGAATATTTCAGCCGCAGTAAAGAATCAACGTTGGCGGATTTTGGTTCTTGATATCCTTTACGATCGGTTACGATGCCTAGAGTACGGAGACCTGTACGATTTCGTCAACTTAGTGAGTTTGATAGGGGCCGTATAGTGACACTTCGGGAAGCTGGACTTTCTTTTCGGGCAATTGCAGTTAGAGTGCAAAGAAGTGTAGACACTGTGGTTAGGTGTTGTCAGGCATGGCTTCGAGAAGGCCGTACGCAAAGAGCAAGGGGTACTGGACGCCGCCGTAGAACAACAGACCGTGAAGATCGCCGCCTAAGATTATTGGCCTTAAGGGACCGTTTCTCCACTACCAGGTCCATTGCAAATGAATGGTTTGCAGAACACGGAAGACCTATTGGCATGCGAAGTGTTTACCGACGAATGAGAAGTTTTGGCTTGTTTTCATACCGGCCACACTGGGTCCTCCCTTTAACTCGAGGACACCGACGTAATCGCCTTGAGTGGTGCAGACAACGGTCACTCTGGGATCAGGAATGGAACAGTATTGTCTTTAGTGACGATTCTCGATTTTGTTTAGGCATGCACGATGGTCGTGCCAGGGTTAGAAGGCGACGTGGTGAAAGGAGGAATCCACAGTTTTTTGTTGAAAGACATGTTCATCACACTGTTGGAGTTATGGTTTGGGGTGCTATAGCTTATGGTTCCAGGTCACCTTTAATCTTCATCAGAGGTAACATGAACGCCCGACCACATGTTGCAAGAGTCACAATAGACTTCTTTCAACATAATGATGTCACATTGTTACCATGGCCGCCAAGATCTCCCGACTTATCCCCAATTGAGCACGTGTGGGATATGATGGGTAGGAGATTGCTCAATTTGCAACGTCCTCCTCAGACTCTAGAAGCACTTCGAGAGGAGTTGGTGGTTGCCTGGAATGAGATACCACAGGAGGACATTGACCACCTGATCAGAAGCATGCCTAGGCGCGTTGGAGATTGCGTAGCACATCAGGGTGCATCCACACATTATTAAAGGTCAAAGGGCTTTAGAAACCGTATAACAATCTCCATCAGTTTACAATATTTATGCATCAAATTCACTATAATTCCAGCTAGCTTGAAAGAATATATTGCTGAGTGCCACGGAAGAAAAGTACTGTATATTCGAAACTCTTAAGCCTCGAATAGTCTCATACACCTTACAAACAGCGCTACGAAATGAATTTGAATATGCATATGAAAGAGAGAGCTGAATTCTCGCCGCAAATTGCTTCTTGATCCTATCATAGATATCACTCGCAATCTCGTCTCGAGTTTTATGCTTGTTCCATATCCTTTATCTGCGTCTCTCGTCTTGAATTCGAATGCACAGGCGGCTTGATTAACTGTATAGGTTTCGTTTACTGTGACTCTGGAATGTACATCGTACTCATACGTGGTTTCAACAGGTTCACGTAGAGACAGACCGGTGTACGTAAAGTCAATAGGCATTACGTGTTTGGAGAAAGCAATTTTCATTTTCTACAGCCTACCTTATTTGTCTAAGGTTTCATGCAAACAATGCGGAGAGAATGTATCAATGCGTAAACACTGTAAACAATACGTATACAATGTATACAAAGGTGTAGACAATATATAGAATAACATAAGTGAGGTTAGATCTATGGCTAACGTCAAAGCGTCAGTGAAGTGGCAAATATATAAACAACATGGTTGTTGCTTAAAAGTATGAAAGTCGATGAACTAGAATTTTGTTCAAAGATAAATACGTAGAAAAACTTGCGACTATGTAGAAAAATAGGTTAAAGATCAACATGTCCAAGGGTACATTCTTTTTTTTAAATAAATAATTCATTGTGCCTGAAAAAATGTGGAAATCCTGTTTTTGAGCCAACCCACGTATTCTGCAATCTACCCGATGAGGCAATTCAAAAATCGACCTCAAACCCACATACCAGTAGCGATGCTCCAATATTTAGGTTTGTGCTTTCTACCTAAAAATAAATGCACAAATTCCACGTTTCCAAAAGATTTTCGTTCGCCGTTTGTATACGCGGCACGAGAGCTTTCCCGTAGAATAATATATGGAACTGGGAAATATGTAGAACATATTTTTCCAGCATTACGGGCGTTATCCATTAAGAGACCTCCCAGTCGCTTGTTCGTAAATGAAATATTCAACTCATGTTAAAATATTCAAACCGACCTCTCACCCGGTTTGAAACGCCCTGAAACCTCGATTTCTAGATTGCCATGTTACGAGGTGCGCTATGAATACCTCTAACAAGAAGTTCTGGTGATCCAAAATTTTCCTACCACTATCTCTGGAAGTACCGCTCAAACAATTATGGTGGAGATAAGATTTGAGACAGCAATCTAACGGCAACCTCCACCATGACCTTGAAAAAGACCTCCTAGGTTCAAGGTTATTTAGATAACGCCTTAGATATTCGATTTGTATTATGTACAGGACAAAGGGCGAGCAGCCAAGATCCACTCAAGGCCTTGACAATATAGCTGTGACTATTCAAAGGTTCACTCTTTCTGCAAAAGGTTGGGATAGAACCCTGTTAGAAATTTCGCACCAGACAAGGATTTTATCTGCAAATTTCGCTTCATGTTTGTATCTAACATCAGGACATACCTCTACGTTTCCCTTCATTTCAAAGTTACTGAAATACCTTTCGTCATCTACATAAATAAATGTGAACTGACAGTAACGTGGGTAAGCAAACTTTTGTTTCCAAGTGCTACTCGATATTATTTTGTGTTTGTTAAAATTTTAACTTTTAAGACATACGTTCTTACCGTTGGATTGTGCGTGATCAAGCTACCATACCTTTTTGACCTTGAAAGAGCAAAATAATTACGTTTGAAAATGATCTTGACCATGACCTTCAAGGTCATTAAGAGGTTATCCAACTGAGACCATGTCTGAATAACACGTGCACAACATATACTCGTATATGGTAGAGAAGACTAGTTTTGCGTGTGAAGTCATACACTTACGAAGTCCATCTCTAAGCCCCAACACTACTCCAAAAACTTCAAAGTACGGTTCGTGCAATAAGACAAAGTTTCAGGTCTGATAACTCGACGTTGGTTCACGTAGAATTAGTCAGAGACACTAAGTACATTAAACTTCAACATAACCGTGTCAAGTGTACCCTTTATGGTTTAATAGCTCTGACCTGAATTAGGGCGTAAAACATTACTCTGGCGACTGTATATCGGTGAGTCTGTATCCGTATATAGTAGTGAATTTTTGATGTGGTCGAAAATGGATTTTAACACGTTGTTGAACGATTCTTGGCGCGTGTTGTTATTACTGCGTGAAAAGGCTTATTTGAAAATTTGAAATAGGCTCTCCCACTGAAAAATTGATATTAAATTCATACAAATGTGAGTGAGCTTTTAAACTCTAAGCAAACTTCCAAAGATCCAACTACGTGCAAACGATTGGTCGAAATAACAGTCGGTCCCACTATCGGATAAACAAACGAACTTCAAACCAATCGATAACTCCCACATACGCCCATCGACTCTCATGGCCATCTATGAGCAAAGCAAATATTTCTGTAACGTTCGGCTTGCTAGCCTAAATGCTCCGTCCATAATTTCGATCGTTTCGATGTAACTGGATTGTGATAATTTTACAGCTTATCATTTATTGGCCTCGAGTTAGTTGGCTTTTAAATGACTTTCGGCCAGATCCATTTTTAACGGGGTATCATTTTAGACCGTCTACAAAGTAAATGAATTACCGCGGAAATATAACTAGCTTAAAATGAACATTTTTAAGATAAGTTTTTCTTGAAAACCTGCAACTGGAATGAGAGTTGATAGTAAAAATAGAACAAACAAAAAATATCGAAATAAGACAGTACAAAGTTACGTCTATCACCAGAACCAGCCACCGCGAGAGTGTAAACAACAAACCGTCTCTTAGAACTGTATTCCAGTTCGTATTTGACAGCCGGATTGAAACTATGACCACTAGATGCCACCGATTCTGGTGCTGTAGTAGATGCGGTCTACTCTTATCGCGTATGTTGTAATTTTCTTCGCGATTCTCAGTGAATATCCGACAAATGAAAATACCTCAAATCTGTAACTCATTCCAATATTTTTTGTTAGAATTCATTGTTTTCTAGAATTGCGTTTGGGAAAACAATTCCCTCGTGTTACAGCTAGTGACTGTAGAATTTAATTAGAGATATTATCGCAATGTGGTTGGTTAACGTCGGCATTTCTGGTGAAGCGGCGCTGCTAGAAATTCCCTGAAAAATAAACCGCTGCAAGGGCGAGTAACTTCACCGGGCAAACTGGAAACAATGCTGTGTTGCACAGCTCAGCTAGAAAGTGTCATCGCTGAAAATGATGACATCTTATTCCATCCACCCAAAACATTTGAACGTGGACCTTCTCAGCAACCCTTTCTTATTTGTCAAAAAAGCGTATCAGTGTAAAATAATTGGATATATTGACCTTTAAATATTTATATACTAATGTAGGCGGCAGTGATGAGATTTTTGAGGAGAGTCAAAGACTGCATAAGGAGAGACCAACTAAGTAATGAAGACATTTGCAAGGAACTAAATATATACGCCCTAGATCACGAAGCGAACGAGTACAGAGAAAAGTAGAGACAGCACCGTAAAAGAATGAGTGACGAAAGACTTACCAAAATAACACTTCGATATTATCCAAAAGATAAAAGACATTTCGGAGCGAGCAATGAACAGATGGTCTTAGCAACTTTGTGAAATCTGAACAATCAAGATTCTAATCCCTGTTAAGAAGGAGACACCCAGCCTGATGCGTGATTGAACTCTTATTTTCTGGAGCGTCGTCGATGCGAAGATACCATGAGCACATCCGCGACTAGGTCTCAAACTTTCTCTGGCCAAGGATTGCTTATCTACACTGAATATTTTGTCTTTATAGTCCATAGACATCAAGGTAACTGCTAAAGTCTGCGGAGGGTGTTGCAAAGGTAAACGGTTGATGCGATGTTGATCCATGAAGGCTAAGGATGCTATGGCAACATGCATTGTCTTTGGATGGTGTTTTATTACTTGTGAATTCTAATAAACATACGGAGGTGTTCACCTTTCTTTGTCACTCAGAATATATCTGTCTCAGTGAAAAATTTATTCATGAGTGACGAATCATCATAATCCGATGGAAAAGACTCAAACAAAGCCGTGCGTGCGTGAAAACAATATATTCGTAGCCGTAAAGACTTGCAAAAGAAAATTCGGATCGTAAAAAAGTATATTTATAACGCGGCTGAAGTTTTTATGCAGCTTTGATCAGCAAAAAATAAACAAAGCTCTTCAGGCTGAAAACGTATTCCGGCACAAACATGTAGGTATAATTAGAGTGGGTTGTCACGCGACAAGGGAATTAAAAAAAACTGGCTAGGCTTCGGGTTACATTAGCTAATAATTGCGGTATGCAGGTAGAGGATGTTATTGATACACTCGAGGCCGAAACATCCAAAAAGGGATTTCTGACTATCATTTTTTCATAGGGAAAATAATAAAAACATTGAGTGCCCAACAGGATCTTTATTGAGTAAAAATCATCCTACTGTCAAATTTCACGCCTCCAGCTTCTTGCTGCTTGATCACATTTCTTCCAATGTTATAAGGGTAAATTACGATTTGTTATTTTTGACACCTTGCATTTAGCGATATATAAATGCAGCTTATTCAGTTGACACCAATTTTTCAGCTTGGATAATTGATACTATAAGTACTCACAATCAGTGAGAATAATATCAAATCATCGGCCAATGTTAATGCACTACGTATATCGTTAACAGAGAGCAAAAAGAGCAATGGTTCCAAATTCCGATCCTTCGATACCCCTGAAGATGCTGTATAGCGAAAAGACTCTAGGCCATTATATGATATGGCGCATCGAAAACGAAACTACTGAACTCAAGCTCATGTATTTAATATCATTATAAAGGGAACTGAAAGACCTTTAAAATAAGGTATCACTGGACCCCCCTTTCCATTTAAGATTTTAGGGTTGGTGTCACCCCCGCCCAGGGGGCTGCACGTGTTAACGTGATTTTTTGCCAAACTTGTGTCTCCGTCGAAAACAAAATCGACGGGTCTGAGCGTTTTTCCAAAAAAAAATGACCTGCCAGTAAATGCGTCTGTTTCGTTTTCGATGCGCCACCCTGTATAATCACGTGGGTTGGATGACCTTTAACGTAAGGTTGCCGGACAGTGATTAGAGACAAACTTGACCAAAATATTGCAAAAAAGTATTTGAACAAATTAAGATAAATGACGATTTTTCTAATTTTCTCGAAAACGAACCTACTGATTTCGAAAAATCAAACGTCAAACTTCGAAAGGCCTTTCGAACAAGCAATTACATGATCCCCTTGTTTTTTAATTTTTTAATGGGATGACCTTGGCGGCAGAGGGTGAAAGCGGGTAAAGTAGTTTTTGGTTAAAAAGTTGTCTCCCTTGACAAATCCGTATAACTGAATCGGTGTCACTGTATAATAAAATGGATCTAGCCGAATCCAAGGTACATTCTACTCCTACTCAAACTTATTGCTTCGTAATATCCACCCCTGTTCGATATTTGTCAATGCCAATATTATCTCACGCAACTGTTGTACAGTACATACGTGAGGTGCAAACTGGATTAAGCCACGTGCTCTAGACATGCTCACTTAAACAAACAGACACATGCACATGCCCGGTGAAGGACCAAGCGGAATGTTTGGCACGTACCGACGGTATACAGGGTGTTTCATTAACAATAGGGAATATGCAAAGATAATGTTCATTAGATATATAATAATACAATGTTAAGAAACCCTGTGAGGTCAGCTGAATTTGACATGAAGGATGCTCATATCTTTGTCCTTTGAAGCATGGATTCCCAAAAGTCTGATATTACAACCAGTTGGAATGTAAAATTCGAGGTAAGCGAAGTATTGGTACAAGAAGGTCTTGGTTAAAGAATCTCAGAAAATCGTTTGGTTCGTTTTTAGCGTTTGCATGAATAATTCCCACAAAAAAAACTCAAGCGGGGTTAGATTACTCGCGCATCTTGTGGCACTTGTCCATATCTTGCTTAAAAAACGTAGTTGTGCCCATACATTGTCCATATTTTATGTCCATCGTGATTGTAGTGAAAAAATGAGAGCGACTTACATAAAACATTCCATAATTGACACATGTCTGAATCAAGCCATCGAAAAAACGTCGCTTACTTTATGACGCGATTAGAATAACCCACTTAACACAAGCGTCTCCCTCTGTATTTATCCTGTGTGCCTTCTGGCCAGTTAACTTTGTTGACGTGCAACATGCATGTGCATACACAGCCCCGTTTGTCCATCCGCTTTCCTTTGTTAGCCTAATGGAGTTTGCAAAGCGGAAGTCCACTGTTGCGCTTGCTATTTTATTGTTTGTATGCTAATATGTATTTCTGATCCTGGCTGGAACAAATAAGAAGCCAGGTCCCCGAGAAAATTGGGAAATGCTACATAAACGTGTAACAGGACGAAGCATGAATGAATTAATAAAGAAATTAGAGGCACAATGATGAGCAGGCGCAAAGGCCCTCATGTACCACAACATTTCTAACGCCACAAGCTTCGTTCTTCTAGCTAAGTTGATTACAGCCCTGAGTCCCAGTTCCTTAGAGATCCAAAGTGCTGGCTCCAGTATAGACTGGCTGAGAGCCTCACATGCACCGAGGACTCTTCCTCTACCCCTTAGCGCTCACACATGGGACTCTCAGTAACTCCCATCACATGCATGTGACGCCTCTTCGTGTCCCATCAACAACCTGAGGTTAGGTCTATGAGTGCCTGTACCTGACGGAGATGTCTAGAGATGCTTCTCCATTTCTGAAAGTGTTGTTTAGAAATACACTTCTCCATTTCCCTTCTGACTCTTCGCGCGCGCACCCCCTAGGGCTGGCTCAGAACCAACAAACTTGATCCAATACAAGTCACGAAGAAATCTATCTTGCAGCCACTTAGTGCATTCATCGCAGCCTGGCTATCGGAGAAGATTGCTTTGTTCTCCTAGGTCCTATCCATTCCAAAATGCCTCAAAGCATACAAAACATCTGAAACGTTTAGAAAACTTTGTCTCATCCTGATGACATTCGCGGAGCGACGAATCTTGTTCATGAAGTAAGAAATGCTCTCCATGAATTCCGCAATGAGCAATGGAACGATTTTCTGGCGGGGATGCTTGACTCAAGTACTCCTCTGGAAAGTGACGAAGTCGCTCAGAAACGGAAAGCGAGAACGACTCCCGCACATCCACGGTCCTGCGGGCATAGTCTTCAGGACAGAGGACACGGTCGAGGTTTTCGCTGATGCTATGGAACGACAGTTCTCTTCCAACTATGATCTTGATGATGATCTCGACGAGGAGCAACAAATTGTAAGATCCGTCAGGAGATATTTTAAGGCCACCTCATCGTGTCCCTCTAACGACCTGAGGTTGTCTCTATGAGTTCCTGAGAACGTTTTTTGTTGACGCATTCTTTATGGCCTTTACAACTGTGTAAAGCGTTACCAAGAATTATCGTCGCCAGAGTCATGAAACGTCAGGTGCCGTTTTTCTAGCTCGTGAAAGCCGAAATAGATCCTTGTAGCGATAGGGATTGAAAATATGAGCCACGAAAGGCGCACACGTGAAACCGGATGACAAATGGGTCGCGATCGGGCGACGATAGCAAAAAAGTGAGCGACAACCAACAAAAATGAATTAGGTCTGCCACGAGCGAAATTAGCGTCGGTCTTTTGTGAGACAAAGCGGGAATTGGGGAGATAAACATGATGAGCGCTGGTTTCGCAAAAACTCGTCTGCGAAGTTTGCGAAAAAAGCTGAGAGATTGAAAAGGCTCGGTGGAGAAGGTTTTTTATTCGAGACTTATTAAAATTGATCTTATAACTTTTAGTACAAGTTATTGTGTATAACTGAATCGGTGTCGTAATATACTAACCAGGGCATGCAGTGATTTTTAAAAAGGTTTCTCCTACTTTTTTTTGAACGGGTTAGCTAGGTGAAATATGGCGTAATGGAATCGATGCATGAAAACAATTAATCAGCGTAAGAGTGCAAGTTGGAAATTTCAAATATGCAAAATCTGCCTACTATTTTAAATTATATGTTTAATTTTTTTGTCTACCACAGAACGGAGAAGGTGTACGTGCTTAAGGTGATATGTCATTTATGTTTGCAAGCATATGTTATATTTCACTATAAAATGATATAAACTCATCGGGGGGCGCTTCAATTGACAATTTTCTCAAATGTTCCCTTTATCTCTAAAACGCTGTAACTGACTTAGAAACGAATTTCAATATGTGATTTATTACCGATTGGCTGGAGCACTGTCATTTTTATATTGAAATATAGAAGTTATGCATCAACTTGACTCATCCAAAACATAAATAGGGGGATCTGTATGCAATACAAAATATCTGAATGGTAAGTTCTTCAACTATATCCAACATTTTTTTCTGTCCAAGTCCAAGATTAGAAAAGTTGGCAAACTGCCTTGCAATTTGAGTCTAAGCGTCTTTGTTTCGATTTTAACTAAAGTCTCGATAAATAACGTTTGATGATGATATTATGTTCAAGGCAGCTACAAATTCTATTGACAAAGTAACGTATTCTGCTTATCTATTATGCCGAGGTCTGAAAATTACATCCTTCTTGATGTTACCTCCGTGAGAAGTCGCTCCGTGCCTCGCGAGACACATAAATACTTAATCCAACCTCTTGCAATCTAAAGCACTGCAGTAAATGTTAAAACTCATTATAACCAAACGTAACAAGTTATAAAAAATTCATTTTATAACAGGTTGTAAAAGCAAAAATGCAACAAGCTAGGTCAATCAATTTTTATAGTGGAATGCTTTTTAAAGTGGATAAAAATAGCTCTTCTTCGAGGTAAAATTTTCCATTGTGTGTTTTAAGGTACTTTTTCCTTTCTTTTTATATGAACAGCTATTCTGAAAGAGAAATAAATAATCTGGTAATGTAATGGGTTGAAACTTATTTTGCGAGTATTATCAACATCTTACAACTTCATTTCGAGACGATAAGCGAGGTTGACATGTCTGGTAAATACAAAACAGACAATTTCATTCTCGCTTATGGTTTTATTAGGGTCGCGTTAGCCTTAGAATATCACGTCACGGTCTATAAACGACCTCTTTACGCCCTGGATATCTGAGTGACTATAACCGACAATTTTCATTTGTTTCAGTTGACATTGAGATGACAGAAGGACCAGTAGAAGCAGTAGCCGATGAAATGTCATCTGCCCGGTGGTATCTGTCGTCTACGATCTGCCTAGCGCTGTCACTTTTGACATTAACCTATCTCTAAAAAGATACGATGAACTGGGAAAAGTAAGATGATCGAGTTATGAAAGAGATAAGTGTAAACTGCTTTGTGATTCCTGTATGTGATATTCAAACAGTAGTGATGCTTTGTATATGATAAAGCTAGCTTCTACAAGGCCACCTTAATTTTCATTAAAAAATCAATAGTGAATGCAAAATACGTAATTTTGAAGGATCAATAGCTCAATGGACCCATCTTCATTTTTCTAGGAGAGTTTAAGTCAAAATTATATATTCGAATGACTTTTTTTTCAAATGCCACTTGTGAAGTGCTGTGAATTTAATGATTTGAGTTAAGGTACAAAATGTTGACCGATATCACATATAGGTAATGGCAGAAAATGTGTGTGTACATATAAAAAGAATATTAGTCAAACGAGAGAATATAATAGTCCAACTGATATGACTATATAAGTATAGTTAGCGAAATGATTTATCTATTTTTTACGAATCTTTTTTATAAACAAAGGTGCTGCTGCATTATATTTAATCTGTAAGTACGCGTATTTTTATACCTTGATTTCCCATCATTTTTTCCCGAAACATGGCTGAAATTACTTAAATTTAAATGTCTGTTATGTTACAGTCCTTGAGCCCAAATTTTGATTAACTACAAAACTGGAAGAATGCTTTCAAAACGAACGAATGGTCAGTATATAACCTATTTGTTCCTCCGATAAAACGATTTAGACCAAATTTAGATCTATTTAATTATCCACCTTCCTTTCAAAGACGGGTAATTTGAATAATTTCAACTTACAAATACTAATCCGCATCTTTTGTTGAGGAACTAGTAGATATAACTTAACTATTCCTTTGTTATTCCTCATTATGCTCAAAAGCCTTATCATTTGTTAAGTACTTGTTATAATTTGCTACGTTGTGTAGATACGTCTTATCTTCATTTTGATGTGAAATCCAATATTATGCTCTCAAATATTTTATAGAAATAGCACAAGGACATTCTACGTTCTTGCCGTAATTGGTGTTTCTTCCATCGTTTCCGAAAATTCAGTGAATCGCAAGATAACTGCACTGAATTTCTAAATTCATCGCTACAATCTCATATTTCCATTTTGAACGCCACGTTATTCAATGTCAATATTGAAAATCTAGTTTCGGAGCACAAAATCGTTCAGTTGTTCTGTCGCACATATTTTTTAAAAAAAAATTCCGCACTCAGTGTGACTATAGATGTTAAAAGTGGACACTTTTTTACGATGTCTATCTCAAGATTAGAGTGTTTACGTTTTAAAACTTGTTCTTTTATTCGAAGTTACGGTTCTTAAGGCTACGATATGTACCTGAATGTTTTGATTTAATCCTGAGATGCACAGTTCAGTCTTCAGTGACGAAACTTTGCTAACGCGACGGCAAAAATTAAAAAGTAGTTTAGTAGTAACAGAAGGCTGTTTCTGGATCATTTTGTCCTCAAGAGCTCTGGAAACTGAACTAGTTCGTATTACTTTCTGGAGAGCATAATATTATCTCAGAGTCTTAGCATAACTACAAACAAGCTTCTACATAGTATCAGGGTATTCTTCAGATTTTTCAATAAAACTATTCGTGTTTTCTATGGTTACAAACTGAAAATGAACATTGTACTTATCTGTCAATTGAGATAATATGTAATGTAAATAAAATTACATGTGCCCTATGGATATTATATATTATTAAATGTATGACATGCACTCGTTATGATGCGTTAATTAATGCTCATTTTTTGTGAGATTTCCGAAAACATTGTCCACCGCATACGCATTTTTTGAAGTACGTGATTCTAATAAAATCAAACGAACTTACCTACTTGTGGAAACGTCTCGTCGAAGTAAATACTACTTGTAGTACCCTCGTATCTCACCGAACCCACGAGTTCAAAGCGCGGCCAGCGAGCAGGCTTTGAACTCGCGGGTTCGGTGTGATACGAGGGTACTACAAGTAGTTCTTGATGTTACGTTAATACCTTGGCGATGTGTTAGTCTCAGATTTAACATACCACAAAATGTCTATTGTTGAATTTTAATTCCAGGGGTCAATCGTAAAATCGCCGCGTTATCAAATAGACATTAGTATCTGTAAAGGTCGATTGATTATTCTCAAATCGGCTGCTAAAGATAATACCAAGCACGCCATCCTCAAGTCCCCCGTGCTCCCTAATTTTAATATATCGTGTTGTAAATTAGAACCGCGGCAGCGCAAGTACGACGCGGAGGTTTTTTCATGGTTTTTCCTTTATATTTATCCTTGCGGAAAAAATGAGGGCGACCTTACTTACAGCTAATCCATATTTATGACCCAACATGCGCTTTAAAAATGCAAGGAAGATTAACAGGCTTATACGGATATCCTGCAGCACCTTTTTAATCCTCTGGAGGAAAATAAAAAGTACGCGTTGCCTTGGAAATGCTGCAGACGATTGGAGATAAAACTATTTGGCCTTGAAAATATTTTATGGATATCTAATAGCAGCTGTATAGTTTGCTGCTGAAGAATCGGGTTGTGGATGGTATTTAGGTATGAAATAAGATACATGAAATTTAACATTTAACTGACACCATAAATGTACGAAAACTGAGTGCTTCTTTATCACCAAAGAATACACGCAGCCACCACAAACACTTAACAGAAAAACATGACCATTTTATCGCTTGTTATTCATGGCAAGATAAACCGATATCTAAAAAATCAGTATATGTATTATAAAATTCTGTTATAACGCAATGCTACTTTCAACCATCAACATGGTAACATACACATAGAAATGGAATATAGTAGCACAGACATTACCCAGAATAAAGTTTCAACTTGCATCGAAGTCACACTCAAAATGCTTCAACAACATTTATATTACGTTCGAGATAATTTTGGCAATAATGACATCATATCATCTCTCACTGAAGTGCCTCATTCAAGATCGCTATATTATTAGGAAATTAGTAAATAACGTATATAGTATATTGTAGAGATTTAAGGCTTGTTTAATAGTGATTATTCATTTAAAAGAAATATTCGAAAATGGTGAACAAATGAATCAAATACAGTAAAAATAATTCATTAATGTTATACCCTGAATATAGAATATTAAAGTTGTTGTGTGACAATGTTTTCAGAAATAACGCTCTTTTTTCTAATCAAATAGGCTCAATCCTCAAGAAATCTTCGAAAAGATTCCAATAAGTTTTTGGACTGTTTAAAGCATAATTTGTTGCAGTTACTAAAGAAAAATTAAAAAATGTTTAGGTAAAGAAGAGTCACAGTATGGTCGATATGACATATGATTCTTTTTGAAAAATAAATATTCCCGAACACTGTGGCTTCTACCTGACTAAGCTACAGTTTTTCCTCAGTAACTAGTAACAAATTGAACGATTTTCACTTTTTAGTTTTCCTGTTTCTATTTTTGGTTTTGTTTAATTGCAAAGACACATATAAATGTTTATTGTTGCTGTTGATCGCATGCTGATTTGAACATTGATTGCTAACCTTGATTGCCATAAATGATCAAAACGTTTATTCTATGAAGTTTGCGTCAATGTTGAAAGCAACTTGTCTATTTCATTATATATATTATATACGAATTAAATGTTTGTTTGATAGTATAAGGATTATAATGAAACAAGAAATGATACTATTCAAATTCACATTACAGTAAAAATGTGATGGGATGTATGTATGAATTTATACACAATCACTTTATGAGTATAACATAATATGAGTAACATAAAACAATCATTTTCGAAAATGTACGGTCACAGTTGCTCTTTCGGTCGCGTAGACGGAAACAGCGTGTGAAAAAATTATATGCAGTTATAAAATCCAAATTGAAAATTTTATATATTGTATTCAAGAGTATAGTCGAGTGAGGTAGCTCGTCGCTGAGTTCTAGGCCTGCCAGACGAACCATCAAGGCCCCTTAAGTTTATTCATGTACTGAGTTTAGTCACTGTTGAGAAGAAATAGTACAGAATTATTTGAAAACTGCTAAGTATCGTTATAGAAAAGAATAAAAGTAAGTATTACAACCTGTTACCTGTTTGTTTGGGTATTATCATGTAACTAATATACAGGGTGTTCATTTAAAAACTTCCCACCCCGCATTTATCAAAAGCCACTGATTAAAAAGAAAAACGCCGAGACGCGTCAAAGGATTTGTCAAAGGGGACAACTTCTTAACCAAAAACTACTTCACCCCCTTTCACCCTCAACCAAACCCCCACCCCACCCCTCACCCCACCCCTCACCCCACCCCTCACCTCACCCCACCCCTCACCCGCCATTGGCCAAACAATGTTATAGGTGATGATCAAAGTCCTGAGGGACATTTTCTGATACCATGGCAGCTTCCGATGATGTATAACTGAGTCGGTATCACTATACAGCATCGAAGCACTACAAAAAGCGAACATAAACCTGTACATATTACGAACGTTACCGAAAATTTATTTACAATTCATAATAAAATTGTTAATCACTTGTTCAAACCGAAAGTATGATACAACCTCCCAAAAGTGTTTGCTGATTAAAACCCCCATTTGAATGTTTGTTAAATATTTATCGAGCTAATGAAATACCAATTAATGCATGACTGGCGAAGATTGATTAGCGATGGACTGATTGTAATATTGATTTTTCCGCTTGGTATGATTTAATTTTCGTGTTGCGTGATATTATTGGGATATTATACAACATTGTATTTGAGCAACAAGGTTTCAATTAGAGCATATTGACATAGTAAGAAATTATTTTTTGACGGACATGATAGTAATAAGATTTTAAATACTACACGGAATCAGCATAATTCTTTGAGAAAAAACGATTATTTATTTGATGCTTTACGACTACTGTATAAATGTACTGTATGGACCACACTTTTCACAGATAAATCAATCTTTAGCAGGGTATTTTTCTTACAACATTTTGAAGTAGAACGTTTACATAATGCGACAATCATAAAAAAACTCAAAAAAAATACCATAAACAGAATTAATCATGTTCGTGTTTATTGTTCTGCAAAAATTTAAGCATTGCTACGATTTGAATACTTTATTTCACCATCTGGTTCTGCTTCTACAGAGCTGAATTTTGCAACTGTTAGTCAATAAACTAGTCAATAACATGCGTGAATGCATTTTTTCTCTTTTTAAACGGGAGCAAATAGTTTTGATGTGAAAGAAAAAGCAACTGTGTACGTACAATAACACATGATTAACTTTATGCTCTGTTGTTCTAAGTGAATAATTTATTAACTAGGTTGATGTGCATGTATATAAAACGATATACGTTAGAGTTAGGATACTGAACGCTATTGTAGATTACCATTGTAACAGAAGTTGATTTTTATTTGAAAAATAAATACAAGATGTTCCCTAAACGCAGAAAAAACACTGCACGGGTTGATTTGTGCACTGTTCTAATACGTTGCTTTCAAACGAAAAGAGTTTTCCACGCACATGTAGACAAATAGAAAAAACGAAACCAGTAAAAAGTAAGTAAGACTAATTAAATATGGTTAAAATTTATTTCTTACATAGAAATATTAAAATGTATTTACAAATGTATATTTCACATATGGTATTCTACAATTGCAATATTTTGAAGTACCTCAAGCTTAATTGTATTATACACTATTTTTTAATTTTTTTCAATCAATATTTATACTCAAACATTTAATTGTCTCATCTTTTTAAATTATTTGAGAACTGTGATAGTATTCTTCATTTAACTACTCTCCTATTAGTAAACATTTTATTTTAGAAGCATTAAATTTTCATTCAACCAATTTATGATTCTTGCCAAATCGGAATTCAGCATCTTTAAAGCAGTATCTATAGTATATGTATCATCTGCAAATATCTGAATTTTACAATAATCTAAAATATTAAAAATGTCATCAATATACGAAATAAACAGTAGTGGTCCCAGATTACTACCTTGCGGTATACCAAGAGAAATATTTTTTGAGCTGATCCAATTTTGGTTTTTTGACTTCTGTAGAATAGAAATTGTAAATGAACGTCCAAATACATCATAGAGGCATTGTTGATTGCAGTTTTCGTAATAGTCATTAAGGAACCCGAAGGTTTGCAATATAAAAGGTAAATGTCCACACGAGAATTGCTGAACGTACCATTGTCTGTAATTCCGCGTTAAATGGCTCGAAAACAAATAAAAATTTATTCGAATCGTCCCACAGTTCTCATCTGTTTTCTATTTTATAGACAATTTGCTCGCCTGGGGTACTTCAAAAGTGCATTTCTCTCCGAAAGTTTCCATAGCAGTTTATGAAATGCTTAAGCGAATTTCCAACTAGCTATAAAACTGCGACAAAAATAAAGTGCGCAATCATTAAAACTTTTTTAATTATTTTACTATACTGGGCGGATGCAGCTATATAGACCAGGAATATTAGAAACTACGGCTACAGAATAATCTAGTCACTCTACCTGAGAGCATTGTCTACAATTTAGTGCAGGAAATATATTTCTTGCACTATGTCGAGAAATGAATCGCCTCTTTACTAAAATTTTCTTTTTTCTTTTATAGGCTAAAAATACGTATCGGATCACTAAGAACTTTTCTCCAAAGCTAACATTTTCAGAGATATAAGCGATAACATTTGGAAAATTGCTTAATATGTCCTGTTGGAATCTGAAAAAATCCACTAGCAAATTCCGGAGTCCTTTTTGACTCGCAAAGCATTTTTCTAAGCAGATGCGAAAATATTTCCTGGACTATACATACAACTATGAGTTGCAGTATACCAAAACAGTATACGACAGTTTAGTAATTTGATTCTCTTATTGATTATAAATCGTTGTCACTTCAACGTTATTCCTGACGTATTTTACTATGACTTGTATAAAAAAATACTCAAACACTGTTATCTCGAAATAAATGGCCAACAAACTGCTACGGAAATACTGGATATTTATTCTCCTTTTTTCGGTCTGTGTTATATTCTACACAGGAAATAAAACATGTATGGTGCATTACAAAATTACCGTAAATAAGTTGCTACTGGAGACGATTATCTACAAAGCCTATACGGCGACCAGTCTAGGAAAAAATTATTTATACATGTTTTATTTTCCAAAAAAAGACAGCTATACAACCTCATCTGTTCGAGAGCAACTGAGTTCTAAATATAAATATATAGCTTTATATCTACTGTTGTTAGAACAGTCTGTAGGCTGGATTTGGCCAAAAATGTCTTCCTTAAGAAAAAGCTACTGTCTATTTGTAATTTTAAGGGAGCAACATTGACACTCGTGCTAGGTTATTTTAAATACCTGACAATTTAGCTGACCCGAAAATGTGGAAATTGTACAAAAAAATTATTGTTTCGAGTCAAAATTCTTTTGAAAATCCGTAAAAATGACTTCTACTGAAATTATATCTATATTACCGGCCATTTCTAGCAAAATGCAAGTCAGTCTTTTTGTACATTTCCAAATAATTTTTGCACAATTTCCAACGACAAAGGATCTTGTATGTTCGTACGAATTTATGGAAAGAATGAAATCCTGAACTTTTGTGCATGTTTTATGTGAAAATATAGTCCAAGAAAGCTAAAAAAAAAAACACTACGGCTGACAGCTGTCAGAAATTATACATAAACTATTAGAAATGTTTTAGATAGCCACCTTTACTGGACTATATCAGGCTCTATGATCTATGCGCAATCACTTGTATGAATTTGACATCCAAAGTAAACAATAATTTTCACTTGAACGATAAGGGAAATTAACCAAAAAATTACCAACCTGTTTATTGTTTAACCATGACTAGATGACCCGATTTTCTTTTCCTCGGGGAATT
Organism: Acanthoscelides obtectus; assembly: GCA_963669975.1. Taxonomy (NCBI): domain Eukaryota; kingdom Metazoa; phylum Arthropoda; class Insecta; order Coleoptera; family Chrysomelidae; genus Acanthoscelides; species Acanthoscelides obtectus. Next base: position 7,577,145 of record CAVLJG010000010.1, read on the forward strand.
TTCAAACAAATTTTTTGGACGTCTCCCGAATTTGTTTAAACAACATTTTTAACAAATTTCACAATAAATTGGTCTATTTGTTTTCTCTCAGTGGAATATGTCCTTAATAATTTTTTGCCTAATCAAAATCCGAAAAGTGAAAATAAAGACCTCGCTATAATGATGATCTTTAAAACAATTGATCGCTTTTCTCGATAACAATAAAAAATGCCCGAGCTATGAAAATAATTGTCGTTCTTCAAATTCGTAGGAGTGACGTCATAGATCCGGTGTATGTATACATATTGTAATTTAATCCTGGAGTTTGTGTTGTTAAATTTACCCGTAAATGTGTGAGATAGATGTGTTTAATGTAATTTGGCAACACATCTTTGATGCTGAGTGTTTCGTCAGAAAGAGAAAGAAATAAACTAAATTGTATAGATGTCTTTTTTACTTCATCCCATTTGCTCCTAAGTCTTTTATTGTAGGGATTTTTTGATATTTTTTTATTAAAAAAAAACATGAAATTATTATACAGGGTGTCACGTTGGGAGTTTATTTTCAGACACAAATACGTTTGAAATGACAGTTAATTTTTACCGAAAACGTAAAAAAGAAATTGAGGAAAGACTGATAAAAAGGATCATGCGCAGAAAGGTATATACCTGTAATAGAAAAAAAATGGAATTTTTTCGCGGATCGGAGGTTATTTTTGAGACAATTCTCTCGTAAATATCGTCAAATAATACACGGGAAAAACTGTGAACTTTATTCGAGAATATGGTGTAACACTGCCTCTATACAAAAATTTTCGTAATTTTTAAAATGTATTGCTTGAAATATCATAAGCTATTTTATAATTACTTACAGTCTAGAATAAGAGCGAAATGTTAACTACGGAAATGGATCACAAGTCTCGATTATTTTTTATATTTAAAACCTTTCAAAAATGAACAAAATTTACGATATATCAGAAACTAAAAGGCAATTACTCAATGGGATTTTAATGAGTCTCAAATACTGTTAGTTTGAAATATTTTCGATCACTTAACATCGCATGCCCCCTTTTTTCAACTGCCTTCTTGGATCAGATTCTAAATCCTTTTCATCTGATTATTCCATGGTAGTAGTAAATAGATTTATTTATCAAGTATGGCTACATAAACAAAATAATTATAAACAACTTGGAATTAGTAAATTCAATATGATGTAAATGCTGGACAAGGTATAATTAATACATTCAAGTGATTCCTCAATTTCACTTTGAATTATGTCAAAGTCTTCTAGTTTTTCATCTCTGTATTTCATTTATTATATTCAATCAACCCCAACAAGTAGATATCTCAAACAAACTTTATCACAACATCTTATCAACAAAACAGGTCAATGCTGGCATATCTTCTAGCTTATTATCACTCATATTTGTCAGACAGGATGCAATATATTGAATAAAATCCAAGGAAATATTTCCTAATTCAGGTATGCTGCAAGGCTCACGCCTGGGTCCGCTGCTTTGCATCACTTTTATTAATGACATCGTTAATAATATCGATTGTCACCGATGAATTTAACAGATGACTTGAAGATTTTTTACGGTTACATTTAGCTGCAACCTCACCGAAAAGTAAGTAATTTGAAAATTTAAATATGTTCTAAATTGGTTGCTATTTTCATAATTGTTTTTTAGCTCCTGAAGATGGAACGTAGTTTGTCGAAAGCTCGGGTTTACCGTCAAAAGAGTTCATTGGACAATTTATTTGATGGAACATATTTTTAGCATATACAAATACTATACTTTAAATGATAAAGTGTGTATAGAGATGACCTAAAAAATAATGTTGTTTTTTTGTAAAAAAATGCAATTTTCTTCAATCTTAGCTTGTTAAAAAATAATAGCACAGCTCTAAAATTGTATGGTGATTATTCCACTTTTATGAAAGAACGAAGCGTGTGATTTCTTGTTTCTTTTAACTTTCTATCTTCTAAAATGCTTTTCTTGAAAACCCAATTTGAAACACCACGAAACAATCAGACCAAAACTATTAAGAACGTTCCTCCAGTAAGGCTGTTGAAAAAAAGGAAAAAGAAACAATAACATATCCAAAATCCTGGAAAGAAAATATTTGCTAAAAAAATAAAATTGAAACTTATATAAAAAAACATATCAAACGACAAAAAACACTCGATTTGACTAGAAAAAAACGCCACTTCACCAACTTGATTACACTTTAAACTTCCTCTTACTCTTCCCCAATTTTTGCTGCCTCGTTTTGTACATGTGAGACATCAATGTGTACATAGCTGGAATCATGATGAAAAGTAGATAGATCCTGAGGAAAGTCGGGAAATGAAAAGTGAAATTTAGAGCGTTGGGCATGGAAAGCGTCCATTTTCCGCTGGCCTCGACGAAAATGAGGTTCCTGAAAACTATCACTGCTTCACAGGTGAAGCCTATGGGATAGAGAATAATCCAGGCGCTGTATCGCAGCCATGTTAGGAGCGAATTCTCTTTTTTGTACAGCTGCGACATGTAGTAAGGATATCTGCAAAATAAAAATAATGACGATTAAGTATCTGAGCTTTGAAAATTGTATATCGAACTGACAATCATTAAGTAAAATAAGGCTATAATCGAAACTTTTAATCTTAAAAAATCGATAAATATATATATCAAGCATATCCCTAATACATAATACTAAATATAACCAATAAAAAATAATCAAATTAAATTAAATTAATTCATATTTAAATAATATTTCATTAACCAAAAATTTATTCATAATATTTATACAACAATAAAAAAGGCTCTTTTAAATTCGAAATAATAAAAATGATTTAAAGATATATTTTAATAAAAAATTTAAATAATATAATATTTTACTCATTAATAAATTATAACATTTTTTATGATAGAAACTTTTAATCTTAAAAAATAAATAAATATATTTCAAGCTTATCCCTGATAATACTAAATATAACCAATAAAAAATAATCAAATTAAATTTTTCTTAATTCATATATAAAATTAATTTTTTTTCTTCAAAAAACTAGATATATTTAAAAACGAATAATATTTCATCACCAAAAATTTATTCATAATATTTATACAACAATAAAAAAAGCTCTTTTAAATTCGAAATAATAGGAATGATTTTAAGATATATTTTAATAAAAAATTTAAATAATATAATATTTAACTCATAAATAAATTATAACATTTTTTTATAATTTCAACATTTGATCTTAAAAAATAAATAAATATGTATTAAGCTTATCCCTAATAATACTAAATATAACCAATAAAAAAATAATCAAATTAAATTTTTCTTAATTCATATTTAAAAATTATTTTTTTTTTCTTAAAAAACTAGATATATTTATAAACGAATAATATTTCATCACCAAAAATTTATTCATAATATTTATACAATAAAAAACACACAAAACGTGTATTTCTTCGGTAGTTTGAGAAACATTTTAGAAAAAATCGACTATTATAATTGGATCTATTACTAGAAAGATGCCTTCTTATTGGACCATTCTTGATACACATCAAGAATTTTGATCTCCTGTTAGTAAAATGAGGCATAAGAGCCCACTATTTAATTTAGTACCAAAAAGAAATTGTCAGTTCGAAATTCACATGTTCTCCTTATAATTTTCTTACCTGATGATTTCTATAGCGGACCAGGCGAGAAACAAGTAAAACGTAACAGGCATTTTCTGTATTCTCGCTTCATTGTCCAACATCAGAAACAGTATGAAAAATCTACCGACTATTTGTAAAAATGGTACGAACGCCCCACCTCTCACATACCCTACCAACGGGTGGAAAATTTCCAGAATCTGTAGAATCTAAAATGCAGAAGACACGTTTTAAAAACCAAAATAAGTCGCGTTTCAACAAAAATTAAGAATTGGGACTGAACGAAAATTTGTAACGATTTAAGTAAAAGCTAGTTTTTTACCTGTAGGTATTTCATAACATGTCCCACTGATTCATATACAGTAGGAAAGAAATCTGTGCCTTCTCTTGCATATCTGATGCACAGCACTGACGTAATGTACATGAAACCCACATACATAAACAGATTGTACAGGGTCAAGTAGACCTTCTTGAAATCCTCTGAAAAAAAGCAAACATTCATCCAACGATCTATTCTTTCACTCGAAAACGTTCTTAAAGCTAAGACGAAATCGGGCATTTACCTTTTCTATACCCATATTCTTCCTTCATCAACTTCTCATACAAATTGGGATAATCATCCCTAATATCCCCAACATCCTCTTCAATAACGTCATCCTCTGACTGCCACTTATCAAAATCGACCTTTAACCACGCAGGTTTCTGAGGCTGAGACGTCAATCTTGGCCACCAACCTTTCTCTGCTTTTCTCAAGGTCAGGTCAATCTTGTAGTCGGAGAGCTTTACGAAGTTGTTCTGAAAAAGTGGAAAAAATCTAACGCGACCATTTATTGATGATATGTGAAAAAATATATTTTTTTTTTGGCTTGTTCTAGACTACACTCGTGTTTTAGTCAGGTCGAGACAGCAAGGTCGCATCGTCTGCAAATAGGAAGCAGGATCCGTTATCAATACTCGACTGCAAGTCATTGATACATATTAGAAATAGCGGGGGGCCGAGTACTGATCCCTGCGGTACTCCGTTGCAAATACTGAAAAGGTCAGAGGCGGTGCCGTCAGAGCTTACATGCTGCTTCCTATTTGACAGATACGAACGAAATAGGAAAATGATTCTGGTCAGAAAGATTCAACAATTGAAACTTTAGAAACGTTGAAAATCCATGAAGCTGTTTGACCTGTATCCCCTGTGAAATAGAATTTTTTTGAACATACATACCGCAAGCAAAAAAATACCCTCAGGTAAAAATGGGAACATTCTTATTTTTTGAAGCATTAGTCAGAGTAAAACCAAAGAATGCAATTAAATAACTCAAAGGGATTCGGTGACATGAAAGTTTAATGCTGGATCACAATAGCCTTGGAAGAGCTCTGACAGTTCACCGCATCTGATCAACAAACTGTCAAATTTGACAGACAAGTTGAAACTGCTGTCAAAGTGACAAAGCTATAGCCATAGCTACTGTGATACAACAGAAAACTGCTGCAGTAGTAGACCATTTAATGTTACCAGAATGCATTCAATTTCTCCCTCAGGAGGCTAGTTATGGATTGTATGGATTTTGACATACAAGGTGTCTGAATGTAACTTGACAGTGCACGTGACACTGACTAAACTAAAATTTCATAAAATCAAAATAACAAATGTTACATTCCTAGGTTTAAAAGTCTGCATTTAATGTCAGTGCCATATGTTTAGTGCATGATTACTTACTCCGTTTTCTTGAACATCACAATGGAAATTCAGCTGAAACTCATAGTCTTGCAGTCCCTGAGCCCCAACTCCTTTGCAAAGAAAATGCAGCCTCTTTCTTTCAATATTAATTTTAGGATCCTAAATACAGAAATGTCAAATGAGTTACTTCCAAAATAGCTTTTTGAAATGAGATAAGTGTAAGTATAATGCATATTTTTAAAATAAAAATCGAATGTATGTGCCAATTTTTACGCCAGAATAATTGTAGTTGTAAGTCAAATTCGGAGCAGAGGTATATCAAGATTGCTGTGAAAAAGATGAATAGGGGTAAAAAGGTGTAGAAGCAGCCAATCAACGATTGTCAAGTTTGACAGCCAAGTGTCAAACTGATCAAGATTGCTACTGCTATCAGAATAAAAACAGATGCTAGATGTAACTGGATGTCTTTACACTCTATAAATAATGAAGTGATCATACTAGCCAGTTCTTTAGATACAATTGAATACAAATAGAGGTCTGAGTCTAACAAACTCAGAGAATAAAGGACATTATAGTAAATTATATAAATAAAAATGAAAGGACTGAAATACTACACATAGTCGGTATATGTATGCCGAAATTACCAAATATATTTTGAGTCTGGGCGGCTATAGACGTTTTTTTAGAAGGAAACTTTCGTGAGGACATCACGTTATCTAGTATCTTATTCCACATACCTGTACATCTTTGAGATCCACCTTTATGAACAAACTGTCCTCGTTTTGAGCCCAATACACAAACGGGCTCAAGACGCTCATTTTCGCTGGAATGTTCTAAGAATGTACACTCAAGCCGTATAAAACATTGATACCCGTAAAGTTCCAAAATACACGCGTTATTTTAACCTAATTGCACAATTACAACAGATAACAAACAAGAGTGGATTAATTTATCAACTTTACTACTATCAACAAACCTCCCTACTAATGTCAATTTGCTGCAGTTGTACAGCTGAGTTGACGTGTATGCAACACATAATACAGACTAGAGATGGGTGAATACTGTATTCGATCATCGATTATGCTGCAGTCGATACAGCTTCAAGGCAGGGTTTCGCAACCTTTTTTGGTTGAGGCTCCCCGTCCCAGAAATTATATTTTCATGCCCCCACATTATATAGGTACAAAGACTTTTATTTTAATTTTAATAAATAAACTAATAAATGTTGAAACTTGAAACCCTTAAAACCAGAGTAGGATGTTGTTGCTTCAAAAATGCCTGTCAAGGCGATTGTGCCTCATGCTATCATTACTCAAAACTTTCATACATATGAGACACTGAGGCAATTGTAAATTGTTTTTTTCTATGAAGGTAAATCCAAACTTAACGTAATCTACGGAAAACTCTCTTGTCTTCGCTGCCATTTTGCACCTATAACAGTAAAACAAATAAGTAATAAATAAATAAGCAAAATACCTACATATAATTACTAATTATACCCCCAATAGTTTATCTGACCCGAGTAAAGATAACATGGCCACGCAAGACAAGTATTAAATATACAATACTAGACTCTAGAAGACTATCCGTAGCCAAATTTTTCTCGAAATCGTTGCACACCGCTTAAAAATGTAAATGAAGATTCTAAACTGGCGCTTTGACGTCATTACCCCGGGATAGACATACGTTTTGACAGCTGACCTTGTCATTCTTGTCACCTAGACTGCTGCGTTGCCAGCTCATCGAGCAATTTTGCTAAAATGTTATCTAAAAAAGAAGCTTTGAATCAAGCATCGAGGGATACGAATGGGAAAATATAAAATTTACGATTCGTTTAGATGAACACATCAGCCAATACAAGCATCAGGGAGGCGCCAAGAAGGTATCAACGTAGCCCCATGTATGCGGTATTACCAAAAACTCAACTCTTGTCAGCGTGTTAGCAGATTTCTGAATTCACTCTTGAGTTCTTCTACCGTCTCATAGACGGCGCTATCGCGTTGAATATCAAGATCACGAACAGACCAAGGGACGATGTTTTCACTTTTGAACAATTTCGATGCTGCTCGATAGTCGAGAATGATATAGAGGTACAAGATCTGGTTATTATAGATCATGATTCTGTTGGTTATTACATTTAAATGAGATGTGGAATAATATTCTATAACAAATCGATGTCACAGCAAAATACTTTATCTTCTGTGACTGGTTTTTCCGATACGTGTATAATATAATAATCAACTAAACCTTGGACAAAGTTTAGTGCTTCTTGTTTACACTGCTGTAATATTTATTTTTATTTGCATTAGAGCTTGCATGACTGTATTGGGATTCGCTACGAATAATTTGTTTAAAAATTCTGTTGGTACTTTTAATTAGATATAACAGGCCACGAAGGCGTACAAATCTATTAAGCTTTACATGAGAAACGAATGGTGAACATTTAAATGGCTAACATGCATCAAGGAACACGATATCATGAATAATTGATATAATTTTCATGTAGCTTCCTTAAGATATCAACAAATATAGGAAATAAATAATTCTCACGAAATGTAATGAAGGTTCTTAGGAAAAAACTAGAGTTGTCTACATACATACAAAGCAGTAATTATCTTAGGCACATCATTTTCTCCAAGGTTTATTTCCCATGCCTAGAGAGGACAAACGTATATACAGAACCACAAGGTTGTTCATAGTAGCAATAGAGCAATTTTTAAATCTTGTCCTGTGGCCTGGGGTTTTCTCGATAATGCATTCCCATGTTTTTCTCGTTAAATTAAGCTATATATGTTGAAGAAAGTCCTACTGAAGTTTAGCTCATATCTCTTGGCATGGGAAAATACATGGGAGATACATTGAAAAATTTGGCGTGCCACAGCTGATCAAGCGCTTTAGTGATATCAAGAGCAACCAATTCTGGTGCACTTTTATCTGCTTAATGTAGTATCTGAGTTCCAGAAGATTGAAATTTCGAATAACCTCTTCATCATCGTCGTCATCATCCTCGTCATCGTCGTCGTCATCATCGTCGTCATCATCGTCCTCGTCATCATTGTCGTTATGATCGGCACAGTTTGTTGTTAGCAGGAAATAGTGTTAGAGATTTATAACTTAGTCAAAGGAATCAATTATAGCTTATTATCGAAAAATAACACTTACATGTGCTTACCCAGAATACATATCTACCTTTACTGAAGCGTTTTCAGTGAAAGCAAGTATGTTGATAAAAAAACTGAGTAGTTTCGATTCAATTTTATTTTTCCAGCTTCAATCAAGCCTTATAAACCAAAACCTCGTAAGGACTGACTCTCAGCATAGCAGTGTTGCTACCGTTCACATAGTAAAATATCACGTGGTCCGCATTGTTCATCAAAATTTTCCCAACGATCTGCTCCTTGCTGGGTAGCGTTCTGCCGATCAGCAGGTCGTGCTTGATCGGCTCTTCCAGATGCAACTGTTGACCTCCCAGGACAGGCTTGCGGTTCGCCAGGTCAAAGAAAATCCGCTCGGGAGTGGTTCTGACCCATTCGACTGATTTTTCAGAGGCGCAGCAAAGGATCTGAAAAAGAGATAACTAATTATAAACGGCACCCCAATTAGGACTTCGGGACTATGTTTAAAAAAACAACACAATTTTAAAAATCTCCTAACGATAGTTTCTCGTATTATTGCAAGGTTCGTTAGCAATCCAGTTTCATTTTCCGTTATTATGCTCGTGTACCAAAACGGAAAAGGGTAGCGGCATTGTCAGCATCAATGTCATTGTCACTGTCATTGTCATTGTCACTGTCACTGTCACTGTCATTCTCACTGTCATTGTCACTGTCATTGTCGCTGTCATTGTCGCTGTCATTGTCGCTGTCATTGTCACTGTCATTGTCATTGTCACTGTCATTAACATTGCCATTATCATTATCGTCGTGTTATGCTACATGAAATCATAAATTATACCTTTGGGTTCTTGGTGATCTGGGTCACGTTTTTGTTACGTACCTTGATATGTGATTGGACAGCTATAGGTCCTCCTACACCTAGGAATTGGGTCTCGGTGAAAGGATTGAGGTTGAAAGGCACCTCAGCGTAAATGGTTTGGTTGAAGGCCACAGTATACACCAGAGCTTGCCCTATGTAAGTAGGTCTCTGTAGCATGTCATGACCTGCTTGTACTGCGTCTGATGGGATTTCTCCGTCCAAGTATTGCCTCCAGTAGCAGTCAAGGTACCATTTCAAATCTAGACGGAACAGAAGGCGGAACTAAAAAAACTGCTGTTTGAAAAATTTGTGGATTTACGTTTGTTAGAGCACCATTAGACGTACAGATACGAAAACCTGAGAGCCCAGGTCGGCTGAATCGGTATGAGCTTTCTAGTGGAATAAGACTACTGGAAATCAAAAGCGCACAAGATTGAAAGGTACGCTGTTTTATATACAGTATATTTCCAGATTCGAACTGATGATACCAGCTTTTTTATTTATGGCATTATGGTAATTGTAATAGTCATAGTAATATTTATTTACTCTAAAATACAGGGAACATGAAACGAGTAAATAAATATAATTTATCCATAGAAGGACAATGCCTATGCATGGATCATATGTATGTTGAATTGCAATGGAGTCAGTACCTTTATCCTCGGTCTAGTATTCAAAAAACAAACATTTATGTCAATTATTTCGCAATGATACTTACCTGACTTTCCTTCCTTATCAAAGGCAAGCCCTGGATCAGCTAAAAATGTCACAGCTAACGCTATCAGTAAGGTGAACTTCATTTTGTTTTGATATAGTGCGAATACCTTATTATCTCATAAATCGGAAGCTTTAAATATAAATAATTATCGAAGATAACAGAAAGATACCTGAATGTCGTCGTATCATTCAAAGCTCATTGAGATCGGGGATTGACAACCTCGTAAGATTTATCGATAAGATTTAAATCAAAATATTCCGTCGCTCCTATTTTTCGCGTGGAGCGTTATTTGTTTTACGCGAATACAAACAATTTACTAAGTTTGAAAATATGCTTGGTACACAAATTAAATCAAAAAGAAAGATTACTTCCTTGATTAACAACATTTATTTTGGTTATGTTCGTTACATGTGCAGGTTACAGCTAAAACGAAAAAACTTTGATAGACTTTGAATCTTATGTAACATTCTTCTCTTAACAGCTAGAATACAGCGTTATCTAGGTACCTTGATCATAGCGTGGTCGTCATATATATCAATCTTAACGTAAATTAAAAAATCGAAAGTTTGGCTTCCTGTCTTTTATTGTACTTTTTCTTTCTTCAAGCGTAGCGCTGCAATCACATTCGTTATTCTGAAACAAGAAGACAGCGTGAACAAACAGCACATCAGAAAAATTGTTTAGATAAAAGCAAGGCACCACCGGTGTCATTTATTTATAGAATAGCAACGATTGATTGGTAATAATATATTTCAGTTCACTTCAACAGCCCCACAAAATACTGCCGCCATCTGTAGTCCTAATACAAGAAGACGAAAATCTTTTGCTTTTCCAGCACAACTATGTCACTTACCTGAGTTTGTGTTTTTCGGAAGAACCCACGTAAATCTGTCCAAACAGGAATACAGCCAACGCAAACTTCATAGCTTCCATCCACACGGTGTCTTGATAGTCATAAGTTTGGCCCAATGCATCTCCAAAGTTACGTGTTGAAGTTGTGTTGTTCGATTCTGTTTTGAAATTGTCATTAGCAATTTTGTTTTCTCTCCTGGGGGAGTCAGAACCAGAAGAAATTGCTCTGAAGGTACTCCTTCTTAATTGTCTTTCTTTTCGCATATCTTCAAAATCTACACGGTCTCTCGAGTTGCGGACTAAGAACGGTTCTCTGACTTGTCTATTTTCATCTGATCGTCTCTCATCGAGCCGGTAGGTCCAGTTCTCTTCACTTATTTTCCTGGTCCGCCTGAAGTGATCTTCAAAGTTCTGCCTCACTACGCGAGTATTGAATCTGTTATCATTTCGGTTATTCCGGATCTTCCTTGTGTAGTCACTGAGTTCTAGAGTTCGGAGATCACGGGTTTCTGGCACCCTGGAATCTTCAAGGGTCATTCTTCGTTCTGGATTTCTCTTACCCAAATTGAGGTCATTATCTCGAACTTGAGATTCCATCCTTAAGTCTGGCTCTCGCCTAGAGTTTCGTCCCCCACGAATCTGCTTAGAGTCTTTAAATGATATTCTTTGCTGTGAGTCCCTTCTGTCAGCGGGATTAAGCCTGTCAACCTGAATCGGAGATTTGATTTCTGAGTCTCGCTGTTGCCTAGTGCTCTTGACCCGGTCTCCAGGAACCCTGGATTCTCCAGAGGATAATCTTCCTCTTGAGTCTCGTCTTTCAACAAGATTAAGCCTCTCATTTCGAACTCGAGAACTGATCCTTGAGTCTCGTTCCTGCCTAAAGTCCCTGACTCGATCTTCATGGATCTCTTCAGGCACCCTGAAACCTTCAACGGACACTCTTCGTTGAGTATCCCTCCTATCAGCAAGATTTTGCCTCACATCTCGAACCCGAGATTGTATCCTTGAGTCCCTTTCTTCCGTAGACTTTCTGTAACGGTCATCACGAGTTTCTTCAGATACCCTGGATTCTTCAAAGGTCGTTGTTCGTTGGTCTCTTCCATCAGCAAGATTGAGCCTTTCATCTCGAATTCTAGATTCGATCCTTGAGTCTCGTTCCTGCCTATAGTCCCTGGCTCGATCTTCACGGATCTCTTCAGGCACCCTGGAATCTTCAACGGACATGCCTCGTTGCGAGTCTCTACTTTCATCAAGCTGAAGCCTCACATCTCGAACCCGAGAACAATCTCGGATCCTTGAATCTCGTTTCTGCCTAAACTCACTGACTGTGTCTTCACGGATCTCTTCAGGCACCACGAAACCTCCAACGGATACTCTTCGTTGCGTGTTTCTCCTATCAGCAAGGTTTTGCCTCATGTTTCGAACCCGAGATTGTATTCTTGAGTCCCTTTCTTCCGTAGGATCCCTGAAAAGGTCATAACGAGTTCCTTCAGATACCCTGGATTCTCCAAAGGACGTTCTTCGTTGCATATTTATCCTATCAGCAAGATTGAGCCTCTCATTTCGAACTCCAAATTCGATGCTTGAGTCTCGTTCCTGCCTAGAATCCCTAAGACGATCTCCACGAATTTCTTCAGACATCCTGGAATCCTCGTCAGACACTCTTCGTTGTGGGTCTCTCCTATCAACAGAACTCAGGCGTTCATCTCGGACCCGAGATTCTAACTTTGACGTTCGTTCCTGTTTAGATTTCATGTAGCGGTCTTCACGAGTTTCTTCAGCAATCCAAGAATCTCCAAAAGACATTCTTCGTTGTGAGTCGGTCCTATCAATAAGATTAAGTCTCTCACGCTGAACTTGAGATTCGATCCTGGATTCTCGTTCTTGCCTGGAGTTCGTGACGCGTTCTTCACGAATTTCTTCAGGCACCCTAGAATCTTCAAAGGTCGTTCTTCGCTGTGAGTTTCTCCTGTCAGCGGTAATGACTATCTCTTCGGGAAACCGAGATTTGATCTTCGTGTCTCGTTCTGGCCTAGAGCTTCTCTCACGGTCTTCACGAATTACCCTGTAATCTTCGATGGATCTTCGTTGTGCGCCTCTCCTATCAGCAAGGTTGAGTCTTTCATCTCGAACCCCAGATTGGGTCGTTGAATCTCGTGCTTGCCTAGAGTTCCTGACTCGTTCTTCACGAATATGTTCAGGAACCCTGGAATCTTCAATGGATCTTCGTAGTGAGCCTCTCCTATCATCAAGGTTGAGTCTCTCATCTCGAACCCGAGATTGGGTCGAAGAATCTCGTGCTTGCCTAGAGTTCCTGACTCGTTCTTCATGAATCTGTTCAGGAACCCTGGAATCTGCAACGGATCTTAGTTGTGAACCTCTCCTATCAGCAAGGTTGAGTCTCTCATCTCGAACCAGAGATTGGGTCGTTGAATCTCGTTCTTGCCTAGAATTCCTGACTCGTTCTTCACGAATATATTCGGGAATCCTGGAATCTTCAACGGATCTTCGTTGTGAGCCTCTCCTATCAGCAAGGTTCAGCCTCTCATCTCGAACCCCAGATTGGGTCGAAGACGCTCGTGCTTGCCTAGAGTTCCTGACTCGTTTTTCACGAATCTGTTCAGGAACCCTGGAATCTTCAACAGATTTTCGTTGTGAGCCTCTCCTATCATCAAGGTTGCGTCGCTCATCTCGAACCAGAGATTGGGTCGTTGAATCTCGTGCTTGCCTAGAGTTCCTGATTCGTTCTTCACGAATATGTTCAGGAACCCTGGAATCTTCGATGGATCTTCGTTGTGAGCCTCTCCTATTAGTAAGGTTGAGACTCTCATCTCGAACCCCAGATTGGGTCGTTGAATCTCGTGCTTGCCTAGAGTTCCTGACTCGTTCTTCACGAATCTGTTCAGGAACCCTGGAATCTTCAACGGATCTTCGTAGTGAGCCTCTCCTATCATTAAGGTTGAGTCTCTCATCTCGAACCAGAGATTGGGTCGTTGAATCTCGTGCTTGCCTAGAGTTCCTGACTCGTTCTTCACGAATATGTTCGGGAATCCTAGAATCTTCAACGGATCTTCGTTGTGAGCCTCTCCTATCAGCAAGGTTCAGCCTCTCATCTCGAACCCCAGATTGGGTCGAAGACGCTCGTGCTTGCCTAGAGTTCCTGACTCGTTCTTCACGAATCTGTTCAGGAACCCTGGAATCTTCAATGGATCTTCGTAGTGAGCCTCTCCTATCATCAAGGTTGAGTCTCTCATCTCGAACCCGAGATTGGGTCGAAGAATCTCGTGCTTGCCTAGAGTTCCTGACTCGTTCTTCATGAATCTGTTCAGGAACCCTGGAATCTGCAACGGATCTTAGTTGTGAACCTCTCCTATCAGCAAGGTTGAGTCTCTCATCTCGAACCAGAGATTGGGTCGTTGAATCTCGTTCTTGCCTAGAATTCCTGACTCGTTCTTCACGAATATATTCGGGAATCCTGGAATCTTCAACGGATCTTCGTTGTGAGCCTCTCCTATCAGCAAGGTTCAGCCTCTCATCTCGAACCCCAGATTGGGTCGAAGACGCTCGTGCTTGCCTAGAGTTCCTGACTCGTTTTTCACGAATCTGTTCAGGAACCCTGGAATCTTCAACAGATTTTCGTTGTGAGCCTCTCCTATCATCAAGGTTGCGTCGCTCATCTCGAACCAGAGATTGGGTCGTTGAATCTCGTGCTTGCCTAGAGTTCCTGATTCGTTCTTCACGAATATGTTCAGGAACCCTGGAATCTTCGATGGATCTTCGTTGTGAGCCTCTCCTATTAGTAAGGTTGAGACTCTCATCTCGAACCCCAGATTGGGTCGTTGAATCTCGTGCTTGCCTAGAGTTCCTGACTCGTTCTTCACGAATCTGTTCAGGAACCCTGGAATCTTCAACGGATCTTCGTAGTGAGCCTCTCCTATCATTAAGGTTGAGTCTCTCATCTCGAACCAGAGATTGGGTCGTTGAATCTCGTGCTTGCCTAGAGTTCCTGACTCGTTCTTCACGAATATGTTCGGGAATCCTAGAATCTTCAACGGATCTTCGTTGTGAGCCTCTCCTATCAGCAAGGTTCAGCCTCTCATCTCGAACCCCAGATTGGGTCGAAGACGCTCGTGCTTGCCTAGAGTTCCTGACTCGTTCTTCACGAATCTGTTCAGGAACCCTGGAATCTTCAACGGATTTTCGTTGTGAGCTTCTCCTATCATCAAGGTTGCGTCGCTCATCTCGACCCAGAGATTGGGTCGTTGAATCTCGTGCTTGCCTAGAGTTCCTGATTCGTTCTTCACGAATATGTTCAGGAACCCTGGAATCTTCGATGGATCTTCGTTGTGAGCCTCTCCTATTAGCAAGGTTGAGACTCTCATCTCGAACCCCAGATTGGGTCGTTGAATCTCGTGCTTGCCTAGAGTTCCTGACTTGTTCTTCACGAATCTGTTCAGGAACCCTGGAATCTTCAACGGATCTTCGTTGTGAACCTCTCCTATTAGCAAGGTTGAAACTCTCATCTCGAACCCCAGATTGGGTCGAAGAATCTCGTGCTTGCCTAGAGTTCCTGACTCGTTCTTCACGAATCTGTTCAGGAACCCTGGAATCTTCAACGGATCTGCGTTGTGAGCCTCTCCTGTTATCAAGGTTGCGTCGCTCATCTCGAACCCCAGATTGGGTCGAAGAATCTGGTGCTTGCCTAGAGTTCCTGACTCCTTCTTCACGAATCTGTTCAGGAACCCTGGAATCTTCGACGGATCTTCGTTGTGAACCTCTCCTATCAGCAAGGTTGTGTCTCTCATCTCGAACCAGAGATTGCGTTGAAGAGTCTCGTGCCTGCCTAGAGCTCCTGACTCGTTCTTCACGGATCTGTTCAGGAACCCTGGAATCTTCAGAAGACATTTTTCGTTGAGGGTTTCTTGTATCAACAGAAGTGAGCCTTTCATCTCGCACTCGAGATTCCATCCTTGAGTTTCGTTCTTGCCTAGATTCCCTGAAACGATCTTCAAGAATTTCTGCAGGCATCCTGGAATCTGCAATGGACATTCTTCGTTGTGAGTTTCTCCTATCAGCAAGGGATTTGCCTTGCCTAGACTCCCTGGATCGATCTTCTCGGATCCGTTCAGACATTCTGGAATCTTCCAAAAGCTGTAAACTATTCCTATCAACCATGTTACGCTCTTCTCTATACAGTTTGGCATCATCCAAGGATGAAGTTCGTTGTAGATTCCTATCATTAGGTTCTGAAGATACAATTCTTTTTTCTGTATACCCTATGGAACGTTTGATCGAAACACCTCTTTCAGAAGGTCCAGATAGTTGATCAGGAGGATTATCTCGTAATGCTGAAGACCTTGTATCGGCAAAGTTTGAAATCCTCCTCAAAGATTCAATAAACTCTCTAGAATCTTCTCTGATAGTGTCAAGTTTATGAGGTTTGCGAGAGTATCTGACAGTTCCTCTATCAGATTTTTCATGTATTGCAGGATCTCTTGCATCTACGAGTTGTCGAGTTGACCTGATATGTCGTGGGGATGAAGTACCACGACCCGTAGTTCTAGTTCTAGCAGTTCTCGAAGAGTCTTGGATGTTGACAAGCCGAGTCCTGGATCCTCGGACATTGCTCCTTTCCAGGTATGCAGCTTCACGTTTCAAAATGGAGTCCAGAGTACGTCTCTCGAATATTTTTTTTTCCGCAGATCTTCGATCTTCAGTTGACGTTCTAAATGAGTTATCTTCAGATACTCTTCCAACTTCTTGGAGACGGAATTGTCTTATATTTATTCTGGAGGTGTCGAGTTGTTCTTCGGTGCTGAAATAAAAAAAGGCAGGAGGTTTATATAAAAGAAAATTTTTAGTTGTTCCAAAAATTATAAAAATACTTTTCGGATGATAGGGAATTATTGAAACACTCACAAAAATGTTTTCTGAGTTTCCCAATAAAACGGCTGGCGGTATAAGAAATCAGTGGATCCGAGCTTTTCTCTTGAACCACTAACAAGAAACGAAACCAGAAAGGACTTTTTGGATTTCCGAATGCCACATTGACTGCACTATTATCTAAATGTATATTAACTGCATCAAAGCAGCCAAACAATGACAGTAACGCACATGGTTGCCACATTAATTAAAACTACGGGATCCTAGGAAATACACCACAAGATCAATAAGCATCTGAATTCTGAAAACTAACTGTTGAAGAACTCGTCAAAGTAGTTTAGAATATAAAAGCTCGTAATATAATGTCAGCAAGACATTAGTAGTTACACAGGTTTTTTTTTAATTCTTCAACATGTTAATACACAATAAATCCTTCATTACATGAGTCAACCATTCATCAATATGTAGTACTAGGAATTTAGCAGGTTGAAGTGATTCAATGTTATGTTTTCGCAAAATGATAATCATAGACTGTGATTTATTATCGTTGAGGGTTAGATTATTTGATGTACGCCGGGTTTTCAATTTACTTGTCAAGCTTTGATCTAAGAGGCTTCAGTTAATGTATGACTATTAATAATTGTTGTGTCATCAGCATAAATTATGAGGTTATTGGTTGAACTTCAGTTAGGTAAATCATTAATATATATCAGGAAAAGAGCTGGCCCAAGAATTGTGCCCTGTGGGAGTCCACTATGCACTGGTAGTTGTGAGAAGACTCAACCGCTGGTGTTTTCCCAGCACAATTCGAATAAAGCCAAACGTCCATTGTACCTTGTATCTCTATGAGCAATGGATCCAGTCCTGAAGCTGCGTTTATCGTAGATGTGTTGGGACAGTCCGCGTTCCTGGCCATCATTGGAGGGCTTCAGATTTCGGTGGGTTCTTGCTTGGTTTCGTTGCAAATGAGCTTCCCCGTTGGTTGATTCCCCCCCGTAATCCCTCGCTCTTTCGACGAAGCTCTCGACGCTTGTCAAACATATCAAGAATATCAAAACTGCCTTGCCTGGAAGAGAAAGTAAAATACAACTGGAATCGCTGATAATGATCATGTGTAATGAATAGTATCTCAAACATTCACGATGATTGCGGCTTAAGAAAATTGCACTGGTCACACGGAATTTAATGCTTCTTTATAACCAAACAATACACGCAGACACCACAAAAACTTAACAGGAATTTTATCAATTGTTGTTCATGTCAAGATAAATCGATACGTTAGAAAATTCTTGAGTTCTAACCCTGTATTAATGTTTCCAGCGTAACAAGAATTAGAATGGATAAAACGCATCCCACTTCGTAATTTTTTGTCGACTTACCGGTGATTTTTTTCTTTGACTGTAACATGGTGGTTGGAGACACAAACTGAAAATTTTTCTGCTGCTCACTGTGACTTGTGTGGTATTCACTGGTATACTGAAGTTACTGCGCGGAGTTCAGCCCTTCGGTCGGTATTTATACCTTGCGACTTGCGAGTTAATTTCATAGCCGGTTAAGCTTGAACGGAATAAGTGTGGTGACGAAATTCAATTTTCAGCCGACTTGTTGAATTGAGAATCGAACGGGGTTGTGCCGGAAGCTATCGGTTTTTCTGATACGCGCTCTGCTACGCTGCTGAAAATTCGTGTTTACATACTGTGGAGTCGCAATAAATATACTAAGTGACATATAAATCCGAACACCCAGTTTAAATGGTTTTATTTTAATAAAATTTTGTACAAGTACTTAATGAAGCATAATAAGTAAATGATAAAAATTTCAAAATGATTGCACTGCTTTAAAGCCCTTTGACCTTTAATAATGTGTGGATGCACCCTGATGTGCTACGCATTCTCCAACGCGCCTAGGCATGCTTCTGATCAGGTGGTCAATGTCCTCCTGTGGTATCTCATTCCAGGTAACCACTAACTCCTCTCGAAGTGGTTCCAGAGTCTGAGGAGGACGTTGCAAATTGAGCAATCTCCTACCCATCATATCCCACACGTGCTCAATTGGGGATAAGTCGGGAGATCTTGGTGGCCATGGTAACAATGTGACATCATTATGTTGAAAGAAGTCTATTGTGACTCTTGCAACATGTGGTCGGGCAATATCTTGTTGGAAAGTTGGATCTACCAGGGTGTCAAGATAGGGTAAAAGATGGGGTTCTAGAACTTCGTGGATATAACGCCATTCATATTACCTCTGATGAAGATTAAAGGTGACCTGGAACCATAAGCTATAGCACCCCAAACCATAACTCCAACAGTGTGATGAACATGTCTTTCAACAAAAAACTGTGGATTCCTCCTTTCACCACGTCGCCTTCTAACCCTGGCACGACCATCGTGCATGCCTTAACAAAATCGAGACTCGTCACTAAAGACAATACTGTTCCATTCCTGATCCCAGAGTGACCGTTGTCTGCACCACTCAAGGCGATTACGTCGGTGTTCTCGAGTTAAAGGGAGGACCCAGTGTGAAAACAAGCCAAAACTTCTCATTCGTCGGTAAACACTTCGCATGCCAATAGGTCTTCCGTGTTCTGCAAACCTTTCATTTGCAATGGACCTGGTAGTGAAGAAACGGTCCCTTAAGGTTTACCTTTGTTAAAATGTTATCTCTTAGTTTTTGTGAAGAAATACAGATATTTTTAGTTATTGCCCTTTCATTTGCTAGTGTCGAGAATAACAAAATGCCTCGAGTTCCAAGTCGTCCAAATTTACTTAATTGTACTGCAATGACGGTAATGCGTGTATGTGTCGTGTGTGGATAGAAGAAGGTAGAGGAACACGAGGAAGGCCGACTGGTCTGCCGAGGCGTACCAAGATTCTTGCTACTACGCGTCAGATCGCTGACCAATGGCTTGTAGAGGAAAGTAGACCTGTTACAATGCGTACAGTCAATCGCCGCATCCGAGCGTCTGAACTTTTTCCAGAACGTCCACGGTTAGTGCTACCTCTGACTGCGGACCACTATCGCCAACCTCTGAACTGGAGCAGAGAATGGCAACGTCGCGAGGCAGAATGGCCTAATGTCGTCTTCAGCGACGGATCGCGATTCTGTCTAGGTACGAACGATGGAGAACGGCGTGATATTGGATTTGCTGTTGAGAAGCATGTTGTTCAAGGCAATACGACCACCGCTTATTATTATTATTATTTTTTATCGACTCTAGGCAGATAACCCTGTATAGAGAAGTGTAGGTGTTGAACTTTTACCAGTGTATCTGCGAAGACGAATAGGGTAGCATGTGGTGCAGGGTGAGTGGTTAAACGCAGATAAGGACAGTAAATTATTGCACGGGTGACACCATATGAGCAGCAACTAGATACGATTTCCATTACATTTCTCTAAAGCGTATGGGATATCGATCGTCGAAGGTTATTTTTGGACTGTGAATGGGCAAGATGAAGTTCATTGCTGCTCAAAGTTCACAGCATAAAAATAAGTGTTTAACGTAGATCAGCCGTTTGAACGTTTTCGACTGGCCCTTGAGGAAGTGAAAAAAGGCACGAGGACTCGAGTCAGGCTAATACGGAGGCCGAAAGGTCACAGGAACTCGTTTATTGGTATTGCTGAGAGGACTCAAGTCAGTTCAAACTTGTACTGAACGCGGATCACCTGTTCCTCTGTCTCCCTCCGGCGCGTCCAGCGTTGCCAGATCGAATGCTACGTTGCCAGACTCATCATTCGATTTACAGACCTCGTCTGTCTTCTACAGGGTGTCCCAAAATTTTTTCAGATATTTTTGGAATCGATAGTCCGATTTGAATGAAATTTGGAACACGTGTTTTGCTAGATATCATGATAGTCAAGTCTTACAAAAAACTCGGGAAGGTTGGAGAAGGGTGAGAACTACCCTCACCCATACATAAATTATAGCAGAATTTTTTGGCAGGAACATGTTTTTCGGAGCTAGTGTGAAATATGAAAAAATGTTTAACTTTGACATCTCGCAGCTCCGCCATTTTTGAAGCTATTTAGATAAATCTTGGCTCACAAAAATTTAATTATCATCGACTTTAAGCTGATCTAAAAAACATGCTAAAATATCTTCCTTTTTATACAGGATGTCTCAAAACGCAAAATGTAAAACGCTTTTTTTCATGAATTTCAAATTGAGCACCCTGTATAACAGTTTTTGAGTTATTGCTATTAGTTGAAAGAAAAAGAATACATTACACATTAAGACTTAAAATCAGATCGTCCTTGGAAAGAATGAAGTTCTTCACATATCGACAGGATATCATTGTCTGATAATATTGTCCATTTTTTTGATAAGCAGTGGGCTCATGACATTAACGTACAATAACTTAATGTGGACACGAAATTTGAACTCGGTAGCATTGACATTTTTCGATCAAGTATGGAAATAACAATTTTACCAAAAAAAAAAATCCAATCAGCGGCCACGGCATAAGAAAACGCTACCATCCACCTTAAATAATAAGAAGCATGGGAATCTTTGTTTGTAAATCATTTTTTTCTGATTCATCAGCAAGTGGAAAACAATGAAAATTTATGTATTTTGACGTCATAAAAGAAAAAACTATATTCATGCTCGTTAACGATAAAAATGATTCCAATGAATAAGTCAGAGGATGATATGAACAAAACACCAAACCTGTTTATATAAATTATTTATTTAAATTTAAAAGAACATAGTATCATAATACATACAAGAGCTTATAACGATAATAACAACTACGACTAGCTAGGTGAAGAGATAGAGGTACAAACACCTATTTATACAAATAAAATTCACAGATAAATCTATTATAACATTAATATAAGTCTATACAGAGTAAAATGTACAGAGTAATTCAAATCCGACTATACCAGTTTTATTCTTTAATTCTCCGATTCTTCTGGGTTAAAGTCGAGAGAGGATAATACGCCTCACAGTCCGAAAAAGTGGCCAAAACCAGAAAAATTCACTAAATTTCACCAAAAAGCTCCATAACCCTTTGGAGATCGCTGATAACGAATATGATATCCATTTATCAAATATCAGAATGACGGATCAAATTCGGCGGACATGTTTTCAAAGAAGCATTTTATGGATATAAATCACTCTGTACAACATTTTTTTATATGCGAAAAAACTGAACTTCGCCTTGATACAATAATATATGTAATGCGCTTGGTTTCACACACACACATCTTTGAACAGAATGTTTTTTTGACCTTGAGTGCATTCTTTTTTTTTTTTCTATATTCCCATCTATGGCACTTTTTCAACGATTCCTCAAAGTTGCATACTTGAAGCATTGGCGTAGATAAAAAGAATAACAAGGAATTACATTTTTTTTGTCGATTACTTTTCGCGTAATTGTTATTTTATTATCAGTTTCAGCCGCTCAAGCAAAAAATAATTTTCCATCTACACCTATGACCTCAAATCACTTCAATACAAACAACGATTATGTGTTATAACATTTTTCTATAATAACCTTGGGATATAGTTTTCTTCGCAAATAAACAGGTATTCGAATGCAACTAGCTGCAAATTAGCGACTGCTGAGTAAATTTTGTTAAATGACCGCACGTTTAATTTTTCTCTTATCGCCCATCAGTTAGATAAGTGTCGCTAATCGAAGGTGGCGTGTCTAACGACGCTTGTTTCGATGTTTTTCACAAAGTATCACAAACATACATATACATAATACATTCATGAAGCATACAGGGTGTCCAAACGGAAACGGAGAAGATATCTAAAATCTGTCTTCGTGGCAACCTTGATATGTTACTAGTGCATATTTCCAAATTATTTTGATATATGCAATAACAAACATGTAATAAAGACATGCTAAAATATGCTTCTATTTATACGCAAAATATATGTTTTCTCAAAAATTTCAAAGGAAACACCCTGTATATTTTAACATTGTCAAATAGCTTTCTTTGGGATTTTTTTAATGTCTATATTATATTTTTCTCTAACAGTTTTTGAATTAGTGCTATTAATTAAAAAAAAAGATACGCATATTCCAGAGCGTCTTAAAACAAGAAGTACCCTGTATATTTTTTGATTTATTATGTGGATTAGGGGTCCATCTTATACAAATCGTATAACGTTCCGCTAATTTGAGGGATATTCCAGAAGAAATGGACTATACTGAGACATTAAAATTCTCAATACGCGATTCCAATCAATAACGAACTCTTATTGAAACAAACTCAGCGTCTTATCAGTTTGTGAACTTTGAGCTTACGACGTATCACCGCACCACTACGATTACCTTTCCTGTAACACACCGCATCACAGTTTCTCACACCGCAAGCAAAGACGCCGCAAAAATCACACTGAGGAACAGAGACATCTGTCGAGCACTTCCAGAACTTGGCTTCTCGGTTGTCGATGTTGTCGACTGACTCTGACTCGCACCGGCGTGCTCGCGGTCCATCTGGTCGTGGTCAGTGTGACCATGATCTTTATGGTCTTCATGGGTTTGGTCGTGGTTCATTTCCCCTTGATCCGATTGCATTTGGTGGTCATTATCGCTGTGATCCATGGTGGTCGGCATCGCTGTTGTGGTTTGGTGGTCTTTGGTCGGCTCGAAGTGGGGTGCTAGATTCGGGTCCTGGTCGGAACCTGGAAGGACCTGAAACGAGTACAATAACAGATGATTAAATACGATCTTGTTTATCAAAATATGTGCAGCGAAAGGGTGAATATTGCTCGTACTACTCTTAGTGGATCCCCCATGAAATTGAACGAGACTATTTAAAAAAAAATACCGTACCTGCGGTTCTGGCAGTTTCTCAGTATTCGCCGCTAGCGTAGTAGTAGTCAAATTCATCTCAGGACTGTAATCGTACACCTCGTCGTACAAGTAACTCTTCCTATCAACTCTGGCAGTGATCAGCCTGAAATTAACCTGCTCCAGGTTCAACTTTCCGTAGATGAACTCGTTCAGCCGGTTCACCAGCACCGTGATGTTCCCCGATTGGTCAAAAGCGAAGCTGTTCGGCCATTCTAGGTACTTCTCGTCCTTGGCGATGATCTTCTGGCCGGATAGGAACGGCTGGCGAGTGTCCCATTTTGCAATGCTGTTCGTTGCTAGCAGCGTGTAGTAAAGGGTGCCTTGGTTGTCCATAGTCATACCTACAGTAAAACAGTTGCGATTTTACAAAGGCCGCATGTGGAGGGACGACGCGACGGTCGTGTTGCTGATATTTGCCTGAAGTACTGCAACCCGCGTTGCGCTAGCATGGTTGGCGGGTTGCAGGCACGTAGGATACTATATGACGAATACTTTTGAAACTAGATGGGTCTCATAAAATAGGGCTGAGTATGAGCATCGCGTTCGCTGGTTAGGTTCAATTTGATGCATGAGAGGTATATACAAGGTATCCAAAAAGTATCTCGGAAACTAGAAGCTAGAAGCTTCAAATACAAAAGTTTCAGGAAGTTAAATGGCGCATCTTGGAGTTGACGTTTCACCTTGAAGGTCATTTCAAGGGCAAGTTGCAACGCCCATTTTTTATTGCAGTAAGAGGCGATAAAATTGTTGCTAGAATAAGAACATTCTAAGGAGGCCTATGCGACAAGCATCACATTTAAAAATAAAACTAAATAACTTTTTTTCCAAGATACCATCGAGATTTTGGACTATCCTGTACTATGCTATGAATACATACACTTGTTTGTGTTCGCCAGCATTGCCAAAACATGGCGAGAATACAAATTTTGGAATGAAAAAAGATTCGTCGAGAGCATCATCTTTTCATGTGTTCAAAACGTGTATAAATTGAAGCTCTTACCAGCAGTTTGCGAACTTTTGATGCCATGATCTTTAACTTCTCCCTGGTACTCCCCTCCTTTGAATCCGTTCATTTCGTTCCTGAGCACTGTCGTGCCGATCGAGTATACGTGTAGGCTTGACATCGGGCAATAGTACAACTAGAAGTGGAAAAAAATATATGGAATATCATCACCGATTGCAAATAAATAAAGAGGAACGGTTTAAACTGTAAGGTTTAAGAAGAATCATCGAATGATGACCTTGAAGGTCAAGACAGATGTATAAGAAGATTCAATGACTTTTCTGGAGTTGCAGTTTAAACTTCCAAATCCTACCTCTCTTTCTTCGCTAACAACCACTCCTTCTTTCTGCTGCCTGACTCTAGGCCCTAAGGCGATGCCTGCGACGTTGATGGGCGCCGAGACGGTGACGCTGTTCACTCTGAAAGCGGAAGCGGTCTTGTCGGCGTGCATTGTGGCGCTGTGACGGATTTTCCAGCTGTGGTGTTGCTTCAACGAGAAGACTATCAGACCTGCGACAAGGGAGCATACCTTGAGAATAGATTTTGAGCATCTAGTTTTTTACAATTCATAAGTAACTAACTCCAAAATGGAAGCGCCCTTTTCTTGGATATGCAGGGTATATTATTTAATAAAGACGTTTATTATTACTATTACTAGGTACCAAACACTAATTGCAAAAAATCAGCTATTCTATCGAATGAAAGTCAGTCTTCAATAGCATCTAACAACCATATGCATGTTGTTAAATTCTCAAAAAGACACGCACGGTACATTTGATTCTTCAAACACAAAGGAAACGATTATACATTCTCACCGATTGATAAAAGTCCGATTCGCATGAAAGAAACATCTCAGATCGTTGCTGACATATGCTAAGCGCAACTTGTTCTGCGAATAGTTTGAGGTCACTAGTGCATTGGGTGGGACGATATAGCAAACATTAATTTCTAATTTGCATTTTCGCAGCAGTATTGCACAAGAACGGTAACGATTGTACTTCCCTGGGGCGTGAGAAAATCATTTGTCGATATTGCATCTACAATATCAAAGGTTGCGATCCGGATTTGATAGTAAATGTAAAATTTGTTGAAGATCGTTAATCTGATTTCTGACAGGTGCAAGGTGCATTTGATCGTAACCTTTCCTATATTATCATTAATTTCGAACACACTCTTCTAATCGATGTTGTTTATTTCTCGTCGAATGTTGTCTTTAAGCTCCTACAGTGTTCGTGGATTATTGGAATACACTTTTCACTTTAGATAACCCCCACAAAAAATAATCGCATGGCGTGAGGTCGGGTGACAAATATAAAACCGAAAGCACGGACACATTGGGTTTGTATTTGTAGCAAGTGCCCTTATCCACGCTTTCGTTTTGGCTGCAACCTCAGCGGCGAGTAAGTTGCCTGATAATTTAAACCCTTCCCGTATTGGTGGCTAGCTTCATATTTATGTTTTCAGCTCCTGAAGATGATTCCACAGCTATTAACAGTTTGTGAACGAGACTTTTGAAAATAACCGATATGGCGCAGCTTTCGATCGCGTTCAACACGAAATCCTGTTGGAAAAGTTTCATTTTTATTACTTTCATGAAGCATCCACTGCAATGATTAAGGTCGCTGCTCACGGGGTACCGCAAGGCTCGGTATTAAGACCTATTCTATTTTTAATTCACGTAAACGATGTGACTATCCACAATGTGAATAATAACTTAATCCTATTCGCTGATGACACTACCTTGGTGAATACCCATGCCTCTTCAACTTCATCGATATCAGACTGTATCTGGTTTTATTGAATGATAATGTGTCATAACACGCTGGTGTACCTAACACAAATAAATAATTGAATTGATAAGAAGCTTTTAACACTGAATAAGCACAGCTGTGGATACATGGTCATGGAATGTTAGGCGTTCGTCAAATATTGTTCAAATGCACGATGGCGATTAAACTGTCTCGGGGCAGAGCTTCGAATGAGACTACTGGTTTCCATTTCATCAAGTATACAGTTGGAGACTTGAATGCCGCATCAGACAAGATACCTACCATGTATACGTTACGTTTTCGCAGTCAATTAGAAACTGTCGCTAGGAAATTATATTTAGTTTTATTGAATGTAAATATCCGTTACTACGTAATTTTGCGATAAAAACCAATTGAGGTCTATAAAGATGGTAGACAGTTAAGGTCGCATCTCGTCACTCGTCTGTCGATGAAAAAATCGCAATAATTTGTGTACAAGTTGTAAAGAAATTTATGATACGACCTTGGCGATGTTTATATTTGCCGATGATGCTATGGTTGCCGGGGGAATAGCTTTTGTTCTGTGAATCAACTGAAAAGACAATGTTTATGAAGCATTTCACATAGTATATTTTTGGATCTTATCTGTATACGTGTGAGATCTGGAAAAGTCGTCTTTTCCTTGTCGAGGTAAAAAGACAGCTAGAAGACTGTTTAAAGCATCAATATTAAACGTTTCAGACGCTTTTGAATAAGAACTTGTTTCTGCAGCGATTAATGATAATACCATTCGTGTAAAGAATATCTGCTTTAGTGATGAATGCACATTTTATCTAAATGGATTTGTTAATAAGCATAACTGCAGGTATTGGAGCAATGAAAATCCTCATGCTTTTGTAGAAGGGCCATACCCAGCATTTTAGGCAAAGTGGTTGGTTTTTGATAATTCCGTGGTGGACAGTTTCCAAATGAGCATCCTGTATAACATCTAAAAAACATAATACATCTTCGAAATGTCTAGAAATGACAATACTTCCTCGCCTACTTTGCTTTGCAAGAAAAAAGGAACAACAAAATAATCGTATTGGGACAACGAAACAGACGCATGTACCTGCAGCTCAGTTTTTTTTTTTGGAAAAACGCTCGGACCCGTCGATTTTGTTTTCGAGGGGGACACAAGTCTGGCAAAAAATCACGTTAGCACGTGCAGCCCCCTGGGCGGGGGTGACACCAACCCTAAAATCTTAAATGGAAAGGGGGGTCGAGTGATACCTTGTTTTAAAGGTCCTTCAATTCCCTTTATAATGATGTAAAATACATGAGCTTCAGTTCAGTAGTTTTGAAGATTTAATGAAGCTTAAAGTAGACTTTAATAGGTACGTCAGATTAGTTTGTACTACTTTCAGAAGCAATTTGACTAAAAGAATTTACTTAATAAGTAAATGCTTTTCTCCACTACGCTCATGATTTGTTTATCATTTTGTTGTTGAAAATAGCTATTGGGACGTTTTTTGTGGCAAAAAAGTTATTTCTTGAAGAAATATACTTATTTTAAATAGGAATTTAGTATATAGTTTGCGATTGGTTTGACCAAACTTTGTTGCTAAAATAACTTGTAACGCTTTTCGATGCGGCCAGCCTGTGTTTTTTTTTT
Source organism: Acanthoscelides obtectus (assembly GCA_963669975.1). Taxonomy (NCBI): domain Eukaryota; kingdom Metazoa; phylum Arthropoda; class Insecta; order Coleoptera; family Chrysomelidae; genus Acanthoscelides; species Acanthoscelides obtectus. The sequence goes on from CAVLJG010000010.1 coordinate 7,605,087, forward strand.
CATGTTCGTTAGATGTCATTAAGAATTTGTTTGTGTTTGTAATGACTCCTATTTTATTTATTTGTTTATTATTTATTATCTCAATTACTGTTTTAATTAACTACCTGTTCTTTTTTGCATATCGCATACTTATGTATTGTATATGTAATGTTGACAAGTCTTATGTCATGGCTATTTGTGACCAAAAGACAATAAAGACTATCTATCTATCTATAAAAAACTCTGAACAATCTAATTCTTCATTTTTGCCAAAATAGCCCCATTTCGCTCCGGTGCATGACAGAAAATAGACTAACGGTTTCTTCTAATCGCTCCGAAGCGAATCTAGTTGCCTTTGCCGGCTGTCTGCGATCACGCACCGTGAACTATCCGTTATCTTCATTTGTTTTAGCATCGTCGCATCTGACTGCCGCCGTAGCTTACTCGATGTTGTCGGTGCGTTTTTCTGCATACTCTCTTTGCACCGTTTTCGAGTCTGTTTCGACAAGCCGATTGCTGCTATCTCGCGAAAAAATGGTTTCGAAGAATATAGGATTACAATGCAATATATTCGTCATTCGTACATACAGGGATCAGTGCCAAGAGATTATATGTCAAAGGGGACATTAAAGAAAAACACTGTTTGTAGATGTACCATTCTCTTCAGCCTATTGTAAACCTAGCTCAAAGACGTTAATTGCATGTACAAAGCTTCTTCCACTTCTGGATGTTCAGCTTTCTTGAGTGTCTGTCTCTTGCCTGGCCCGCAGTCAGTAGTTGACTTCTTGATCTTCTTGTGGTTTCTTTTAATGTCATAAATTGTATATCGGCCTACGCCGTATTCACTTGCTAAACTACTGAAAGTTTCATTGCGATTTAAGCGGCCTAATATATGACATTTTTCTTTAATTTCGATGTTTTGTGCTTTCGCTTCTGAGTTTGTGATGACATCACTAGGTACTATACTTAATACACAATGAATAAATAGTAAACAATGAACGCACGCTAGGCCGTACCGCTATCACCAGTAGTCAAATTCAAACTAAGTAAAACAATGTCGAGCACGATAGCGGGGCGCGTACATTAGTGAAGATTGTCAAATACGTATGTATGTAATACATTTTCAAATACATGTCGGATTACAGGGGGCGCCGGATTATCGGGGGTCCGCTGTATATGTCTTTATTGCAACATTAATATCACACCATAACATTGAAAAGTATGATGCAAATGGCGGAGATTATCCATTGGTCAATCTACTCAAGCTATATTTGGAAAAATATAAAGAAACTCTAATTTATTATATACTATGTACTAGTTCATTCTATTAACACCTTCCTCATTATTTTATTTATTAAAGTCGCTTATATTGAAAGTATCATCTTGTCCGAAAGAACTTTTATGCAAAGTATCATTCGCAGGGAAAACGATCGCGGAAATATAAAATCGCATTGCCAACGCGTACTTGATGAATGAACTTGAGATGCGTTAGCAATGTTGTCCTTTTTTATGGATAGTGAAAATAGAAACCGGGTGATACCTTGGACCGGCGAGCGATTGAAGGCGGTATCTGACTTCTTAGGTAATACCACAATATTTATAAGGCAAATACGTATGCAACAGAGGATTTGTTCTGACAATAGTATGCGTAATCGGTGTTGTGTGCAAAGCGCGCTTGATTTTCAAGGACAGAGTCCGGCTTCCATCTTCTCAATCGGAATGTAAATGAGGATTAAGGCGGCTCCGGCGCAGTGAGTTTCAAGCCATTTAAGGGTTCAGCTGCTTCGGAACTGACACTCCATTTTTCGATATTTTTGAATGAAATTCATACAGTATGCTTAGAAGATAATTGCCCAGGGTGCTATAGGAGCACTTTTTGAAATTTTGTTCTTGCACAAGTTTTATGATGGGTTGAAGTGCGTACTTTTTCTGTTCAACTTCGCGATTTTTTTAAAAAGAACCTAGTGAAAAAATGAAAGTGGCTCTATAGCAACTCAAATCTTATTTTGGACGAATTTTGTCTACCGTTTGGTGCTGCCAACCCAAGCGTTGCGGCCGCAATGTACGGACTAAGCAAGGACGTATTCAGATAATTTGGTGGCCCTATTTGCATATAATATCGCGTAGATAAGTCGTTCTGCAAATAGGTACTCATAATCGCGATCGCTGATACTCCTCGAGTCGTTTTACTTCCCACGTCATTGGCGAGGAAGTATTGTAATCGCGGAAAATTTCTAAAATGAGATGTTATGTTTCTTAAGTCATCATCACGAAAAACTGTATCACTCATCAGGAGCCCCGTTAAAGTACTTCTTGTTTAAAGAGAAGTGTTATACTAGATTTAACGTGGAAATGCGGCACAAGGCACACATGTTAAGGATAACATTTATTACCTATCTTGACACGACAGTGCCTGTATTGGATTCATGGGCCCATTGGCCTATGCCCCCCTGGCTTCTGGTTCAAAGTGAAATATTCTAAATCCTTGTGTAAAAAGTGAAGTGTGAGTTTTTTTTGTTCTTCAAAATATCCCAACAAGGAATTATTTCTGCTACCATTTTGAATAGTTGACCCCGCCCGGTAATGCGTGTGTGTCGTGTGTGGATAGAAGGAGGTAGAGGAACACGTCGTACTACTGAATTTCTTCAAGACTACAAGAAACAGGCGTTAATGATGACGAAATATGTTGAATATCTCACAATTAACGTAACACGTCTATTGAAGTTTGGCTCGTTGGTCTGCTTGTTTTCGTTTACTATTTCGTGTTAAAGATTGCTGTACTTCCGTTCTATGTAAGTTCGCTTTGGCTTATTTGCGAAGCCTTTGGTGTATATGTTACTAGAAAGAACTGCTCATTTTGTAAAGAAAAGTCCCAGCTTTGGGGACACTCTAGTCTAGGTAAATCCTTGCGTAAATTCCGAATTTGACATCAGTTTGACTGTAGTTCTAGTAGCTATCGAAATGTCTTCGCGTCGAATGCTTGCCAAACCCAAAGCAACACAAGCATCTTCTCAAGTCTGCGGTCGCGACGCGTGCGATATTCCCATTCAGCATAATCCGACGTAACAGCATACTTAATTGATTTGTAGAATTTTCACGGCATATTATGTAGGTTAAATACCTGAGCGGCTCTTCCGATTGTTACAAAAAAGGCAACAGGATAACTGAACTTGATGGTTAACGGCCGCAGGCTGGCTTTTTCCGCATATGTACGGCGTGACAATCATATAATGATTTTAATGGTATTGTCATTCGGTGGATTATGTAAATTGTATTGTTCGTATAAGCGAGCCTTAAGGTAAGACGCAAGGTTCACCGTACTGGCCTTTCAGATAAGATTTATTTCAAAATTACCCTGACCTCAAAATGAATCCGTACTTGAATTTTGCGGGTTGCAATTTCTAATAACCATATATAGTCGAAATCACGAAAGATGACGATTACGTCATCATTTTAGTCTGTACTAAAGACAAACGACAGCGATTTGTGAATATATTTAATGAAGTTTGTGATATGCTAGACAGAGACAAACAGAATTTTATTGTCTAAACAAACTGTATTGCTAATTTGCATGTATCCGACAAAGATAGACGATGTTTTCATGTTGCATGATCGATCATATTTGAAAGATGAATAGTTAGGTTATGTTAAAGCAGGTTATTTTGTTTTCGAATAATACTTTGGTCTTTGGTGTTCCTGTCTACTCATAACTGTTTTTTTTAAGACAAAAACTCGCCACTAAAGTTATTATTAAGGTATCACTCAAAACCATGAAATAAAATGAAAATAAAAACAATCAGTTAAATAACCTAACTTCGCAAAATCATAATATAAATTTGTTGTCATTATGTTCCTGACATCGTGATTTTATCATCGACGTACGTCCATTGATTACTTCAGTACAATTTAGGTTATGACGTAATAGTCATCTTTCGTGATTTTGACTATACAGTACTTACCGTAATAGATTCAGTTTTTATGGATTTATCTAAGAAATACGGATCTTTATATCGCATATTTCGAGCAATGTTAACAGTTTAGTTGAATTTTTGCATGGTAACAAAGTTATCCAAAAGTAACTCCTGTTTCGCTGTACATTTCCGATCTACAAGTGTATTTACACCCAAGATAGAATGGATGCGTGATTGCCAATAGCAAGGGCGGCGTACAGGGCCGCATTCAGGGCTACCAGCAACGTGTTGTAAAACAAAGATGACAGTATTTAACGAAATTATCTAATATAGTGAAGTAGTTATAGTTAAGGGTGTCGCAAAATCAAATTTTTATTCTTGAAGGGGTGCTAAGTTTTTCTACAGATTTTTCAAGCTAGACAACATCCGCTCTATCTTGAATGTATTCAATATGACGTCTTTCATGTCTACGCTAAGATGTCTTTTTTTATCGCTTTCTACGAGGGCTAAGGGAGTAGCCTACAGCCTCGTCAGCAGTATCTGTACTGGACATGTTCAGGATTGGTTCAAAACAAATAATAACGAGGAATAACAATAACAAACAGAAACTTAACAATTACTCAAATACACCTAACAACAACAACAGCAACAACCAATCAAGGTGAATACGAAAACACGAGCACGCAGTGATACACGCGACGGTCGGTGGCCTGAATGCAACTCTGCCTGCCCTGCCCCTGCCCCGCGCATTATTCCGCCAGGCGACCGCTTGAAATTTAATGGCGAATTGACCGATAAGAGGCGTTGTCCGACAGATCACGCGCTAACTGTTATTATTTGCATCTCATCTTGAATTTGGATTCAGTTTAGATAGGTCGTTCCTGTAGATTTATATTAAAAAATACATATCGTGTTTTCACAGTTTTGTAAAGCTTGTAAGATGTTCAATCTAACGAGAAAAAAATATACAGCGTGCTTCACAAGTCGTGACCAAAAATGAAAGTCATACGTTAGGACCGCATTGTTCTAAAGTGCATTGTTTTCGTAAAAATAAAAGAAACAACTTAGATAATAGTAATCCGAAAACCGCAACTCTCTATCTTTGAGATACCTCGTAATATCATTGAGATATTTCTAGAAAATTCTGGAAGCAATGCAATGTCAAACCTCATTCGGCCATGTTTCTGCTTAACGTGTAAACAAAAAGTTAGGCATGTAATGCAGTCGTTATACCGTATCATGTTTGAATAACACCAAAATTTAGTTCGCCGTCACAGATCGTTGATTTAATAGAAAATATGTAAAAACCATTAATTTGTTTTTTCCTGATTTGATTTCATATACGTATTTCCGAACAAGAACCGGTTAGATAGCTTATATTCGGTAAATATGGAAATGAGAGTGACAGGCTACTAATGGATAGGAAAAATTGATATTACCCGAAAATTCAAGGATGATACTTTCAGTTTCATTGCCGTTCTTTCCCTTGAATTTGTTGATCGGTCTTGTTGTACAACATCTTTTAATATTTGCCAAAACACTAAGACCGACCGATCAAGTCAACTATATTAATAATGTAATTTGTATTCAGGTAGGTGTTTATCTTTATTGTCACTAAGTCCCTTTTGTTATTGAAACAACTCATTTATTTCGACGAATTCGTAACATCATACTTAAATTAATTTAAATTGTATAGTTTATCATCTTGATCAAATTTAAATAATAAAACCGAGCCCTTCTACGCTAGTTTGCCTTCATTAATATTAAAAATTTGATTGCACGCTGCATGCACATTTTGTACGTTAAAAAAGTATTAGAAACGTTAGTCAACTTCTGTATCCAAGTCATACGGCTTTGATTATTTACCAAAAGCGTCATTGTGGATTGGAAGATGTTACGAGCAGAAATCAAATGGCGTAACTAAAACAGTAAAAGTTCTGATGCCTGGGTTAATTCACAATATTGTAAAAGTGGACATAATCAAAAAGCAATAATGTATCAACGATTAATGCGTAATTGATTATATACTTTGTTTCCGTGGATCGCTTTCAATACTTATGTCATATCTTGTATAGAACCTAGGAATTATTGATGTTTGCTAACACTCATTATATATAATTTTCATAAATAACACTTTTGTTTCAGTGGTTACGAGCTTTTTTCTTCAAGATCGGTATAACAATATATATATAACAATATAAAACAATAAACAATTTGTTTTTAGTGTTTAACTGTTTATTCTTCTACGAGACATTTTTCTGTGATTCAGAAAAGCGAGCGCTATATTTCGCACTGAATCATATGCGACAATGTTGCAGTAAGTACTATTTCAGGTTTCGAATAACAAAAATACAATGTTAATGATATGTCGGTGTGGAATTTCAAGAAAAAAAACACTTCATCTGCCTGTTAACGATTAACGTAATCACTAGCCAGCCTCGTTAATTTTATTATTGTTTGTTGGAAAATTTGCTAAAGTAAATTGCATGTTTACAATTGCTTTGAGTTAACACTTTTCTTCAAAAGTCATGAAGCATAACTTATAACTGATAACTTTATCTAACAGGCGAAAACCTCTTCGGATTTTTCTATCAGGCTCAGATTTTTCATAAAGCCGGTATGGATATACTAAAAACCCTTCTCACTCACCTGTTATGTACCCCAACACAGTAATTCATAGCAAAATGTACTTGTTACTCATTAGATATACGGTGCTTTTCAAGAAAATCTCCCCTTCTAATTATTAGAACGGGTGTAGCTAAATGTTGGGGTAATGAAATGGACAGGTGGAAATTTCAAGATGGCGGATGACCGCCATGTTGGTACATTTTTTTAAATAGAATGTGGCATCATCTCACTAAATACTTCATAACCTCAGAGCATAAAATCACATTTTTTTTAAATGGCGGACTGACAGGCGTAACGTTTAACAATAACCCTTGGATCATTTTGATTCATGCTTGCGGATTTGTTGTTATTTTTAATAATGAGTGGGTGTTTGTCTTGGAACGTCGCAGTGACCTCGTTCGATGATGTTAAACATACTAATAAGTATACGTTTTCCTCACAATGAAAACAATTAAATGTTTTTGTTGTCGTGGCCTTTGAAAACGCATTTTCATCGTTGCTCGGTTTACACGTTTTTATAGAAATCTAAGTCCACCGAAGTGTAATTGCGTTAGGTAACATTGCATTATCTAAGAGTTTTTTCAAGTTTCACGGTATTTTTTGTAAAATTCGATTCAAAAACCAGATGTCTAGCTGACTCTAGATTCCGTACGCTTTGTTTTTATATGTGTAGGGATGACTATAGGCAGGTTTTTCGCTGGCTTAGATAACCGTAGAACACTAGGGCTATTGGAAATAAGTAAAGAGTCGCTCAATCTTCTGGTGGGAACCCTGACAGGACACTGTATTAAAAAGCATCTGATTCTCTTTTGAACGAAGAATGCCGCAAACTAAATTGATAATAAAAAACTTACCAGGATCTTTTGCGCTGTTATCAGAAATGTATGCGAATCCCCCGTCAGTATCATCCACAACGATGTCGTAGAGAAAACTGGAATTGTAGCTGGCTACGTCATCCGGAAAAGTGTAGAAGGTCGTTGTAGATTTCTGGTTGATATCGTATATCACCAGCTTCGGAGGACATCTAGAACCAATAAACGAGGCTAGTAAAAATTACTTTTGGGAAGAATAAAAAGAATAGATATGAAAATATGATCCAAATACGAAGCCCGTAGAAATTACGTGACTACGTACGATAATCACAATAAGTGTATGAAACTCATTTTAGTAGTTCATTAGGTTTAAATAAATTGGTGTACTTAATCTAAGTAAACGGTTTATTAGATTCAAATAAACGATTGGCTTTTAGCGTAATTAAACTATTTTCTTAGAATCAAGTAAACGGTTTTGGAAATCGGACTTTAATTGAACTTGCTAGCTGTCAGATAGTTGATTAATTTTTTTATGGCTTAATTGAAATTTTAGTTGATTTGGTTAACTGTTTTCTCGCTGCGCCAGTGAAATAAACCAATCTGACAACCGGTTGACTGGTCGATGTTTCAGGCCTTTTAGTAGTGCATTGATTTTAAGTAAACTGGTATATTTAATCTAAGTAAACAGGTTATTAAATTTAATTAGACGAATGCCACTTGGCTTAATTAAACTACGTTCTTAGAATCAAGTAAACTGTTTTAGAAATCGGAGTTTAATTGAACTTGCTAGCTGTTAACTGTTTCCTCGGTGCTCCAGTCATTTTGGGAGTTTACTAGTCAAATAAATCAACCTGACAACAGGTTAACTGGTCGATTTTTCAGTCCTTTTAGTAGTTCATTGATTTTAAATAAATTGATATACTTAATGTAAGTAAAGGGCTTAATAAATTTAATTAAACGATTGCCTTTTAGCTTCATTAAACTATTTTCTTAGAATCAAGTAAAGTGTTTTAGAAATCGGAGTTTAATTGAACTTGCTAGCTCTCACATAGTTGATAAAAATTTTTTATTGGCCTAATTGAAATTTTAGTTGATTTAATTCACTGTTTTCTTGGTGCGTAAGTCATTTTGCGAGTTTACTAGTCAAGTAAATCAACCTAACAACAGGTTCACTGGACGATGTTTCAGTCCTTTTCGTAGTTCATTGAATTTAAATAAATCGGTATACTTAATCTAAATGAACGGGTTAATAAATTTAATTAAACGATTGCCTTTTAGCTTCATTAAACTATTTTCTTAGGATCAAGTAAACTGTTTTAGAAATCGGAATTTGATTAATCTTGATAGCTGTCACATAGTTGATTAAATTTTTTTTATTAGCCTAATTGAAATTTTAGTTGATTTAATTAACTGTTTTCTCGGTGCGTCAGTCATTTTACGAGTTTACTATTAAAATAAATCAACCTAACAACAGGTTCACTGGACGATGTTTCAGTCCTTTTAGTAGTTCATTAATTTTAAATGAATTGGTATACTTAATGTGAGTAAAGGGGTTAATAATTTTAAATAAACGATTGCCTTTTAGCTTCATTAAACTATTTTCTTAGGATCAAGTAAACTGTTTTAGAAATCGGAGTTTGATTAATCTTGATAGCTGTCACATAGTTGATTAAATTTTTTTATTGGTCTAATTGAAATTTTAGTTGATTTAATTCACTATTTTCTCGGTGCGTCAGTCATTTTGCGAGTTTACTAGTCAAATAAATCAACCTAACAACAGGTTCACTGGACGATGTTTCAGTCCTTTTCGTAGTTCATTGAATTTAAATAAATCGGTATACTTAATCTAAATGAACGGGTTAATAAATTTAATTAAATGATTGCCTTTTAGCTTCATTAAACTATTTTCTTAGGATCAAGTAAACTGTTTTAGAAATCGGAGTTTGATTAATCTTGATAGCTGTCACATAGTTGATTAAATTTTTTTGTTAGCCTAATTGAAATTTTAGTTGATTTAATTACCTGTTTTCTCTGTGCGCCAGTCATTTTTCGAGTTTCCTAGTCAAATCAATCAACCTGACATCAGGTTCCCTGGATGATGTTTCAGTCCTTTTCGTAGTTCATTGATTTTAAATACATTGGTATACTTAATATAAGTAAACGGTTTATTAAATTTAATTAAACGATTGCTGTTTAGCTTAATTAAACTATTTTCTTAGAATCAAGTGAACTGTTTTAGAAATCGGAGTTTAATTAAACTTGCTAACTGTCACATAGTTGAATATTTTTTTTATAGGCCCAATTGAAATTTTAGTTGATTTCATTAACTGTTTTCTCGGTGCGCCAGTCATTTTACGATCTTACTAGTCAAATAAATCAACCTGACAACAGGTTCACTGGACGATGTTTCAGTCCTTTTCATAGTTGATTGATTTTAAATAAATTGGAATACTTAATCTAAGTGAACGGGTTAATAAATTTAATTAAACGATTGCCTTTTATCTTATTAAACTATTTTCTTCAGTGTTAAATTAAACCTGGTAGCTCTGACATAGTTGATTAATTTTTTATTGGAATAATTAAAATTTTAGTTAGTCCTAATAGTCAAATAAACAAACCTGACGACAGGTTCACTGGTCAACGTTTCAGTCCTTCCGCCGTCTATGATCCACATCCTCCCTTTCGTATCGATCTCAACATTCTGAACATTCTGCAGCGCCTGGACAGTCCCCTACTTTGTTCATGTCCCATGAGGGGAACGGTTCCAATAGGGGCGCGGTGTCCTTGGTCGCAGCACCTGCGGGGATGCGCGCCAGGGTTGCTGGAACGCCGGGTTTCATACGGGGGAGCGTCAGATAGAAGTGGTCTTGATACTGTTTCACACCTGCGACGATGTTGTTCTCGGGAACGTAGGCACCTGTACGTTCAGCCGTTTGGTACACCTGAAAAAGAAGCGTGGGAGGTAAAAGCGTTATCCAGAATTTCACGCAACTTTTTATGGCGACCTTGGTCAATACGTGACAATTTTTGCAAAAATCTATGCTTCAAATTTTACCCTCCATTTGGGATATGCCACTCTACGAATTTTGGCATCGGGCCCCTGAGGAGATCCTCTATCTAGGCGCTACATTTAAAATACCTTAAAGGGTCACGGTGCCAAATTGGGTTAATAGCAGTACCAATGGAAATATTCCTTCCTACCTCTGGCGAACTCCAAGTGAAGTTCAGGTACCGCCACTCCCTGATAACTTTAAATTTCTCCGCGGACACGGAGAGCACCAGCATCGCCAGCACCACGAAACCGAACCGAAACGGCATCTTCCCGAAATGCTCCACTTTACCGGCGCGAAAACGAGTACCGCTTTTCGAAGTATCGACGCGAAGATACTCGCTAGATGTGATACTGCGTCTGTAAGTATACGATCGGTACGCGATATACTGGAAGCGCGCCGCGAAAAGCTGCTAGTTTTATAGCGGTATAACAGCGGTACCTGGCAAGTGATGCGTTGAATCACGAGGTGGTTCCGGGGTTGAAGTCGTACCCGGGGTCGTATCGGAGCGGTTTGGGTTGAGAATGCAAATGACGTTCACTTAATTTTTAGAGGCAACACTGCTATTGAAGGTGGTGGTACCAAGAAATGTTTTGGTTCGGTATGGTGGTACCCGAGTTTATCTTCAACTGCAACATTACAATCATCAGTTAGTGGTACCAACCACACTGTATCGGTTCAAATGGTGGTACCTAGGATTAAGTCATGCCAGAGCATTTTTAAATAAAAACGCAAAAGCCGCAAAAATTACTAGTTCTATAGCGATGTAATAGTGGTACCTGGAAAATCACGTAGTGAACTACCAAGGTGGTTCTGGCGTTGAAGTAGTAGTCGAGGTAGTACCGGGGCAATTTGTGTTGAAAGTAAAAATAGTTTTGTTGTTTCAGTATGATGAAATAATATAGATGAGAACGTAGATGTCCATAGGTTTTCTTAGATTTTGAATTGCAGCATCAGAATCAAGAGTCACTGGTATCAGTCAGTGGTACCCGCCACCGTTTTGGTTCAATAAGGGTGGTACCTGCTTGGACGATTAATTTTTTCTGAATGATGGGTATAACTTTTATATGCGATTTATAAATGCAACACTTGAATTAAGGATTAGTGGAACCCAAAAATGTGTTGATTTAATAAGGTGGTACCTGAGTTAAAATCGTAGCTGAAGATACATTTTTTTTGTATGATCTTCATCTACAACACTAGGGATGTGGGCTATTGGTATCGACCAGTGAGTTGGATCAATTAAGTGGTACCTCAGTTAAAGACCTATCGGATATATAAATCTCATAAGTTTTGTTGATTCTTCACTCTAACAATACAACTAAGTACGTTGGTCCAAAGAGTCGTACCGGATCATTTATAAATATGAATCAAATACTGGTTGATTTTTCACGGCAACTGCTGGTTCTGAACGAACTCTGGTAGCTTTGTGAAATAATTTCCAATGAAATGAAAATCATCGCCTCCAGCAATCGAACAAGTTTATCTGATATTTTATTCATGTTTATGCTCGCAAATCTGGCCGGCTGAAGCCGCAACCGTCGAGCACGTGAGTCTCATCAAATTATGAAGAAAACGAAGACTAATGATCATAATTGCAGTTGTTGTCGAGAGAGCGAGAAAGAAATACTAGAAGGAAGATAATAATGGATTATTCGTGGTTGTTAATCATGGCATTTATTCAAAGCTAGCCACTGGAACAGGATATACAAAGTGTGCTATACTCGTTTATGATCGCGGAGAAGTGTCGTTCATTATATCGGAATCCCCCTCCACGAGACGAATCGGAAATGCCCAAGGTTGGTAGAACTAGGAAGGCAGAGTGGTTCCATCGTCTCGTCACAAAGGAGCGGTCGTATCGGCCGGTTCTGGACGTGCGAAGTTTAACACGATCGATCGAGCGATTCACTCTATACTAATTTATACTTTTACAAAAATATTATGGATACAATTGTACATTGAACTGACCGTTAGCGAGAGTATTGTTGAAAATGCGCTGTTTCACGATAGCAAACAAAAAACAAACTGCCGAAGGCCGGATAACAAATAATAAAGGATTATTGCGTTATTGAAGAAAATCGAATATTGTAACGATGTGAATAACCTTTTCATTTCTTTCATTCAGTAGTACTTAAACGGTACTAGCTGCGTTTGGTAGGTACTTTCACTTAGACAACGCGAACCAAGGTAAAAGGACTATACGTAACTCAAAAATTTTATTGTTTATTTTTTTCTTTAGCCTTCTGTATGATTTAATCTAGATAAAGCTAATGTACCTTATTGGTTGTACTGTTAATGATAATGTCACGCCTGTATAATTTTAATTGAAACAGGTATATATTTAGAGCACAAGATTTTTTCGCGCGTCATGTTAAAATTTCTTAAGACACGCTTCCATTGTGTTTGTATTTATACACACATTCAAGCTTGTTTCAAGTTTCAGTACAGTGCTTTTGCTATTTTAGACCAAAGGAAGTACGTATTCACCATAAGACTGAATGAGCTTTTTAATAACGACGAGGATATCGTCATACGCCTAGTCGTCAAAGGTAATGCAACTTTCTTCTGTAGAGCGAGGACTACAAAAGGAAGATTATTGAACTTCTAGACTCGGAAAGTTACAAACCCCTGAAGAAGGATCCAAGTCCGACTACGCACCAAGAAGAGCGTTACGAGGACGGTTCCTGCTGCCCAAGATCCACAAGGCAGATGTTCCGTTGAGACCAATAGTCAGTGCTCCCGGATCACCGACGTACTACTTAGCGGAACACTTGACATCCCTGCCGCAATCATACGTGTGAAAGAGTACCAGCTACATCAAGGATTCCGCCGTCGACATCCTTGTGAGCTTCGGTGTCGTCTCCATTTTCACCAAGGTACCGCTGAGGTACTGCCTGGACCTGTTGAGCAGGATCTTCCCTTCTGACATCCGCAAGCTCTTTGAAATCCGTCTCACTGGAAGCTACTTCGTATGGGACGGGGGCTTTTATGAGCAGACAGACGGAGTGGCAATGGGAAGTCGCACTTAGCCCAGTCATAGCCAACCTTTTTATGGAACACTTTGAGAAGAAGGCGGTTGAGATATCAGGAGAACAAACCAGCAATTTGGTTCCGGTACCTTCGTGATTGGAACATGGCACGGACAGGCTAAACGAGTTTCTGCAGCACCTCAACGATCGGCATCCAAGCATACAATTTACCATGGAGATAGAGAGTGATCAACGACTGGCCTTCTTGGACGTACTACTCAGGAAGCGAGGTAACAAGCTGGGTCACACAGTGTACAGGAAACCAACGCACATAGACAGATACCTGCACGCTTTGTCCAATCATCACCCAAGTCAGAAGTATGCAGTCATCAGAACCCTGACAGAATGAACTAGAGCGGCTATCCCAATAGACTGGTCAAGCCAGAAGCTTTGATGATGTGCAGGAGCGCTCGTCAACAGAAAATGAAATTTCGCACGGCAGATATTCTTTCTTGCAACGATTGCATCTCCTGAAATCGACACGTTGTGCAGCGTGCACCCAAGTGCAATATTTTTCATTCCTCGCCGCGGTAAACCACAAGGTCAAGACGCTGTATCTATTTACGACAAATTAGCTGAATAACGTAATAACTGACTGATATAAATTATTGATCGTGAAATTTATTTACAAATTTATTGAAATCTGGTAAAAACCGCATGCGGCGTGCTGGAATTTTTCAGTTCTTCGATTTCTTGCCCAATATTGAAACGTATTCTAGGCAAATGGAGCTTTGAAAATAAAATTGAATCTAACAAGAGACTGTCACATAAATACCGAAGTGCGAAATTAAAATCACGAAAAGACCAAACATGTTAAGCTATATAATAGGTGTGGAAGTAATGGACACGGTCGTAGTAATTTTACTGTAATTGTTGTAATATACCCAATTCAGAGATTTGAGGGCGATTATACTATTGTTTTAAACATGATTCTGTCTTCTGTTGGCGTTAACGTCTCCCAAAAGTTCAGGCAGCCAGTATTACACCCTGCGCTGTGAATGTTGTCTTCAAATTTGTCTATGTTGTGCGATGGGTAACCAGCACTTAGAAATGTCCCAGTAATCGCCAAATGAGCGAATTTCAGTAATGGTCACTTGTTTTCCTGATTTGATTTCACTATTGTCAAAATTATTGTACGTCCATTACGGGAAAAATAATGCTTAACAAAATAGATTTCTTTCTATATTCAAAGGATCACATGCTCAAAGCAACGGTGAAAAATGGTATATGGAAAAAAGCTTCAGTTGTTTACTTGCCTGTACCATTCATGTACTTATTTACTTACCATTTATTTTAGGTATTATCCGTGAATTTCGGAACATGTTTTACAGATTAGTATATATTCTAGTACTCTTGTGCATTACCATTCATTTATTAGTCTAGTCCTACCAAATTTTAATTTATTCCAGTTGACAGTTTTGAAGATATAAAAAAATTGTTTTTTATTTTTAAACTTCAACACGCCGTATCTTTTTAATAAAGCTACTGAGGAAAAAATACATAAAGACCCTCCTTAAAATGCGATCCTGTTTAGGATGTTTCCCTTTTGGTCGCGCCTTGTGAATCACCCAGTATGTGTTTATCAGTATATTTATCATCGTTTGTATACTCCAGTAAAGTCATTGTCAACATTATTGAAACTAATTTTTACCTTGTATCATGCGAGGAATGAAAGAAACTTTCAGACACAAATAGAATTTATATTTATTAATAATAGCTAGTATAATACTCTATCACAAAAAAATGCAATATATAATCTCTTCAATAAAATACAATAAACGTTTAAATACTAAATTATTATCACAAAATGGACTGACACCATAGGCGCCATAAAATTCCACAATTATGACAAATGGCAAAGCTGTTTTTCCTGACGATAGGCAACCATCCATACGTTCCGCTGCACAAAAAGTGGTCTGGTTGGATATCAATTCTCTTCAATAATTGGCGAGTTCGGATTGGGAATTTACCATTTGTTATCTTGTTGAAATACAAAAATTATGTAATAAATATATCTAGGTACTTAGAGTAATCATACAATAATATCCTCCAACATTGTGATATTTAAAGGACCGAGACTAAAGACTATAAGAAAGAAGAAAAATTTGTCAATATGTACAAGCTGATCATATTCAGTCATCAAAATTCAGAGTTCTTAAATATAAAACTCTATTTTCATTACTTGATTTCGATTTTTAAGTTGTGTATGAGATGTCGTGATGTAACATCGAACCTTAATAAGCTAGTTACCAATTGATTCCAACAGAATATTTGGTCCAATTGTTTGATTAAATTGGGTTATCCAACTGTTGATACACAGTTTACAATTCTGCATCGTCCAAATAAAAAATGACGTTACTATCTTATGAAATATTTAGGGCGAAAGAAAGGTATACCAAGAGAGGACACTGCGCGAAACGTTTTTGTTTGTTTAAGTTCGTTTGAGCTGCATTACTGGTGCCTCATTGCCACATTTAATACAAGACAGCAATCTGTGTGTTGCCAAGTTGCCATAAAATATTTAGCTAAATTATACTCAGTTGAACAGAGTAGTGCTAGTCTTATTTATTTTTACATAATATGACCACCGCTAGGCAATATTTGACTCAGTCCTCATTTGCTAAAACGTGAATGCTGACTAAGCGTCTACGAATATTATTTTCTATGAAATTCACTGGTAAACGTGAAACAATCAGCAGAATGTAGGGTACATTTTGTGATTTATATACTTGCACAAATAGTTCGTGCAAGGTACATACAGAACAGTGTTGCCAGGTCAAAATAATTAAATTCGCCAGAAATTGAAATGAAAAATCACCAGATTTAAAAAAATCAACAAGAATTTTAAAAGTTATCATTTCAAGCTGCATTACTAGTTGTAAACGAAAAAAATATATTTGTAATGTTTGTATACAACTTAAATAATTCATAAATTCACCAGATCTGGTGAAATTTTACAAGATCTGGCAATGCTGATATAAAATGAGAATACTTTGGTGTCAGTGTTGCCGAACCTACTAATTTTTCGCTATTTCTACAGAAATGAGACATTTACCGAAATACCGAAAACATTCTTATTTTGCGTGATTTTTCAAAATAATTCAGATACATCCAGGTTTTCTTCCGAAAAAGAGCTGAAGCCAAAAATAAAGCTGAAAAGATGCTATGCAGTGCATATAGTTATATGTCCCATATCCGACATACATAAGCCTATTCTTAGGCTGACGGCAGGAGGACGTAGATTTGGGTTGCCTACAAATATGTAGGTACGCATATCTCTTATTCCTTTCCATAAATCGTTTTTTTTTCTTGTTACAAACAAGAATAGTAAACGGAGTTTCAATGATGGTTGCAAAGGAGTTTGAAAAGCTCATTGTACAAGATATAATAAAGAACTATCCCTTGATCCAACGCACTTCTCGTGACGGACTTATTTGTTCCTCCTACCGAATTTTTGTCATTGAATCTACCGAATTTCATAGACACTGTAAATGTGCAAATGGATAATAAATATCACCACGATGAATAAATGTAAGTCTAAACAAAAGTAGATTTGATCAAAAAATGCATAGCTTTATGAACAATAACAAATTCTTCTAAAATGAGCTATATTTCTGGCAACACCGCAGGCATCTCTCACCAAATGAGGACAACACGCTGCCGATTGGTTTGACCAGTCTATCTCTCTCTAATTTTATTCTCATTGTCTGTCTTCTCGTGGTCACCGAAGTCAAATTCGTCTCTACTTTTTAAGGGTATATACGAGTAGTGTTTCTTATGTTCTGAAAAAATACTTCTGAGGACAAAACTATATTTTTTTCTGGATTCTTCAATGCAGAAAGTTCTATTTCAGAAGCATACCAGTTGATATGTCTTGCTTCTGTATATCCATTTTCTGGATATCCGACCAACCGTGGACAGCTGTTTCATGCTTATTGTTAATCATCAGCACGGTTTAGGTGGACGACGAAATAAGGCAGAGCTGAATCAACCTCAATCAGAGGTATAAAAACGTATAAATACATCAACAATCGACACGAAGACATTATAAAAAAAATCTGAATTTATCACTTTTCCATTTCAAACGCAGGATTACTAACGCCATTCTCTTTAACATCTTTCGCGACGCCGTTTCCTTCGGTTTGAATCGCCTTCCTGAAACCGTTCAAAATCGGAGTTCCAATCGGCAAACCACTTTGCGCTTGTTTCGTGGGAGCCGCCAGAATGTCACTGATGATCGAGCTGCCTTCTGGCTTGATCTGTTTTTCAATGTCATCTTTCACCTTCTGCTGCTTCTGTTCTCTTCTGGCTTGAAGGTACATCCAGCTGAAACGTTAGGAAAGTTTGAGATTATCGTACACTATCAAACCAAACATACTGCTTGTACTCCTCGTTGTTGATCAAATTCGATCTATCAATCGATCCATCTATCGAACTATCGAACTTCCGAACTATCGAAAGGAAATAAACATCGATCACTGGGATATTTGCTGTACCTTTTATTAAATGCTTACCCGAATATAATAACCGCTGGAAACGTCAGAAATCCTCCGAGTATGAAAAACGCCCCGGGCATAGTGTTGATCGTTGCCGCATAGGTGGCGCTGTACATCGGACCATACACCAATGGCATCAGGGATTCACAGGCGCCAAACAGAGAATTCACTTTTCCTATAAATGAACAGTGATCGCAAATTATATAAATCTATCTAGTGTTATATGGATTAGTAATCCTAGCACGGCAGCAGAGCACAAACATGAATTTAGAAGTCTACTTTGAAAAGAGTTAGTGTATCGTTTGGATACTGTCACCTAGATAGCGCTAGGAGATCTTTTTGTGGCGTTCATCAAAAATCCTAAATACCTCAGTGATTATAATGAATCGTCAGATTGCGGTGTTTGTATTCCTTTGAATCTACATGGATTATCTAAATGGACTGCATTATAGTCGATAATCGAATAACGTATTCGCCCATCTCTAGTTTCCTTGTCATATTGCTGGTTGCATACATCGAGAAACAACTCAATCTAATTTGAATCTCTGTACTTATGTGCTGCATATACGCATAGATTTAGAGTGCTTGGTTCTATAGATGTTAGGGGTCAGGAGAATTTTAGTTTTTAACTTCGCTTTTTTTAGGGCAAAACAAGTATTATTTTAGTCTTATCGGTACTGCGCTGTATTCTTTCATTTATTTTCTCTCTACTAACTCATTTTGAATAAAGCCTTGGTTTGGATTGATTGATATCTGGATCCACGTTTGTGTTCTGCTCCTGCCTCATAGGCGGCGCTGGGATGTTTTAGATCCGTTTTTAAGCACTCACATACAGTTAGTTGTCTATTTTCAGTTAAAGTACGTACATTATTAATGTAGTACTTACCAAGTTCGTCAGTAGGAACTAGTTTGGAGGCAATAGATCGCATGGCAATGAAAGAAGTGCCGTTCAGAATTTCAACAATGGCACCTGTAAGAAATAAAAATAGTACTGTTGCGTCTTGTAGAACTTCGTATTTCACTGTTTTTTTCACTTGAAACTTATAGAAGGTAGTCTGATAGATTATTTTAAATCATAAAAAGTGTGGATGGAGCACGCTTTTCATGAAATTTTTTTCCCAAAACACTGTATTTTTTAGCAGTTATTTCCCTCCATTATTTCCACCGCCATCTACCATATGACGTTGACGTCTGTGGATATGTCATATATGAGAGGCGCTTGCCTGCGGTGTTGCCGGATTGGGTTCTATATAATACTGGTGTATATTAAACTAGCGTGCTTTCTAATTTAACTTATCAACATACATAAATCATACATCGAATATTGATGTTTACGAATAGCATGTTATTTATCATAATGTTATGGGCGTTCAGGTGGTATATTTTTATTTAAGTATGTGAAGGTTGTGTGTTCATTGATTCACGTAATATGACATTGACCATCTAATGTGAATATTTGCATTTTGTATTAGATTATATTTCAGAATCTGCAATTATAAAAACGTGAAAAACTTTTGATTTTCTAACGTTGTGTTGTATTTGCTCACAATTTATACAAAATGATGAGCCTACATACCTCGCTGACCGCCAAATAAAATCATTTTACGATTTGCTGACGTTCCGGTCAGCTCGGTGGCCTATCATAGTACAGTGACAAGTTATACAAAGTGTTACAGGAAAACGTGACAATATTACTAAAATATTTTTTGATGCTATTACACGAAAAGTTCAGATAAGGATAGGTTCTGAAATGTGGCTTCACCGGTATACAGGTTGTTGGAATAATATACTTTGGAACATCATTGCATTTTTGAATGAGATCTTCGATTTTAAAAGAATCTCTCTCTGTGAGATGCTTTTGTTATAGAGAAAAATCAGTTGAATATTTGCGGTTAAGTCGGTCTAAATCATAATAAGGTTCCCGCATTTTTTTCCGGCACCAGGATTTAAAAAAATAGTCATAATTTTTTCTACGATTTTTTTGCGATGAATTTCTATGGGCGGTAACGCTTCTGCGTGCAAAAATCGGATGACCGCACATTGCCATTGCGCATGGCTGTCGCCAATAGGCGCTTATTGTTGGGATCGGTGGCGGGAGAGCCTACAAACACGACGATGTTGCCAGATTTCAGCTAGCATCACGCGTAGCAAAGTTTCGCCTCACTTTTAATTTGTGATACCCCGCCTTTGACGGCTTTATGAATATTTCCTCAAGTAGATTAACTCAGTAGGTGCTTATATGTTTCTTTTTTACGTCAAATGAGCTCTAAAGGTATATAAACGTTTGAAAACCAATTCTGTCAGCATTTAAAATACCGATTAATGTGCGATGCTATCGCAGGTAATTACGATCTGATTTCATTAAATTTCAAACAGGAAGCTAGGTAACTAGCCTACCATCGACGGGCAAACGAAATTAAGATAATAACTCCACGTATGATGACGTACAATTACGTTCGATATCAATAATTAACCACGCGCAGTCTGTCCGTTCGTTGCTAGAAAGATCGCTGAACGCTGTTGATGGAACCTTGGCGGGAATCATCACGAACTGTGTAAGGTGAAATGTGTATACAGAGTGTTAGCGTTGATATCACACACAATTTCCATCGTCACCGTCGAAATATATTTCTAGAAATACTGGGTCGGCATTTTTATTCATGTAAATGTTCTAATTAAAGAGCAATTCAACTGGTAGTAGAAGAATAATAATAGAATAGGGATGAAAAATTAACAGTAACATCGTTAACGAAATTGGATTACTATGGATTCAAAGGTTCAATGTCAAAGAGCTGAAACTGGCAATACACTATCAAGCATTAAAAATATTTCGGTAGGCAGCAAATGAGGTCTATTACTACAAGGGTTGTTTCAAAAATAGTTTTCCCACATTTTTTAGACACAAGGAATTTTTTATTTGCAAAAACATCATTGGAACCGTTGATTTTCGTCCATAGTATCAATTTTTTTCTACGCATTTTTTTAGACACGAAATCCACTCCCGCCTCGAGGAAGTGGAATACGTTATGTCACATGTCGAAAAAACAATTCTCATTTTTAAAGATACGTAATCGGATCACCCCGTAGCTCCATAAAGACTCGTTGAGGACGTACAAGTGAACGACTTTGAAAAAACAGTAAGCCCATGTTTGTTGGCGATGCACTTCCGTGAATGTAATCATAATTCTTTTTTCATCAAGGCTAATCAGCTGCCAGCGATTGTTTACTGTTCTTCGCGGTACATCATCGCAATAACAGGAAAGTACCGTATAGAACCAGCTTTGGTAATATCTTGCATAGAACGCAGTCTCAGGGGCAATTCCTCATCGGCGTTTGCAGATGGCGAAAACCTCGCGTTCATGGCAGAGACGTTTCGATATTTTACTTCGTATGCCAAAAGTAACAAGGAAGGATCGCGAAAAATTTCCAAATTGAGATAATAGGTACATCACGAAAAATCATATAAAATCACACAATAGTTATGGCTGAATTGGCCCCTTACTACCGCAAAAATAGGTGGTCGATTTTTAAAGACTTTTTTTTAAGGATCAAGTTGTGTTCATGGAGATTTTTCAACAAGATATCTAAAATAACGTACCAAATTTTCTTAAGAATTAACCAAACCTCGAACTCATAGGAAGTAAATTTGGTGTCCTATTAGGTGCATTATTATTTTTTACTGACCCAGTTGAGCTACTCGGAATAACTCAGCACCAATATTGTTCCACTGCATTTTATATTCCCCATGTCTAATAAGTACCACGACAAACTTAAGGAGAAGGTAGGCTTTGGACTTACCTCCCAAATAACACAACTATATAAAAGTGTCACCGTTTTTGAGATATTGATTTTTTTCTTAAATTTAAAAGAAATGAACCTTTTCATCTGCGATCTTTAGCTGCATGTACCATTTATTAAATATATTTATTAACTCTAGAATGAATTTTGTTTATGAACCCAATTTTAGAAAGCATTTTTCAGATTTTGCTAAAATAACCAATAAATAACGCTGGTTATATGCATCAGATTACTGCTTGAAAACATGTTGCTTCATATATTTACGAAAAATATTAGATATTTCATCAAAATATAAAAATGGCATTTAAAAATCTTTCCTCGTATATTTTCGAAATATTTGGAAAAATATCGCGAAAATATATAAATTTTTCAGAGTGGATTTACAAGCTGCAGAAGAGGCTTAGAATATTTTTCTACCAAACAGACATTTGTAGAATTTAAACAAAATCTATAAGACTCTAAAAAATGTCCAATTTCAATGCACAAAAGCTCCGTCAAAAACCGTTATTTCTAAAATTGTCAAGTGTGATGTTCCTACCTTCTCATATAGGTCTCCCAAAGTTAAGAGCAAGGAAAGAGAAATATCGGTAATTTTTTTGGAATTGTTGACCGAATGATCTCGGTCTATTTATTGGATATTATTTTGCGACGAAAAATGTAACTTACCTAAATAAAATACCAGTGGTGTCTTCGCAAATCCATACACAAAGCTCGACAGAATTTTGCTCATAGAGGAATAAATCCCCACAATAGCATCGTCTACTTTCAAAAGGTGGCTGAATACGCCCACAGAAATCGAGGTACCTAGAATATAAAAATTATTTAAACCAAGTGAAATTTTAATTAGGCCCATAAGAAAATTAATTAACTAGCTAACAAGTTTAATTAGTTTAAACTTCGATTTCTAAGACTTCATTTGAATCTATGAAACCAGTTTGATGAAATCAGAACGCAATCGTTTAGTAAAATTTATTAATCGTTTACTTAGATTAAGTAAACCGGTTTATTTAAAATAAATGAATTATCGAAATGCATGCAAGTCAAAAAAGATAATTATATGTATTTATTAAATTCATTTGTTTAGTGAAGGTAAATTTTTTCCAAAAATTGGAAAACGATATTGATAATTTAAGTTTAAATAAACTTCGATTTCTAAGACTGTTTGTTTGAATCTATGAAACTAGTTTGATGAAATCAGAACGCAATCGTTTAGTAAAATTTATTAACCGTTTACTTAGGTAAATCGGTTTATTTAAAATAAATGAACTATCAAAATGCATGGAAGTCAAAAACTAATAATTATATGAATTTATTAAATTTGTTTGTTTAGTGAAGGTAAATTTTTTTCCAAAAATTGGAAAACTTGATATTGATAATTTAAATAAACTTCTATTTCTAAGACTATTTATTTGAATCTATGAAACTAGTTTGATGAAATCAAAACGCAATCGTTTAGTAAAATTTATTAACCGTTTACTTAGATTAAGTAAACCGGTTTATTAAAAAAATGAACTATCAAAATCCATGCAAGTCAAAAAATAATAATTATATGTATTTATTAAATTCGTTTGTTTAGTGAAGGCACATTTTTTCCAAAAATTGGAAAACTTGATATTGATAGTTTAAGTTTAAATAAACTTCGATTTCTAAGATTTCTAGATTAAGTAAACCGGTTTATTTAAAATAAATGAATTATCAAAATGCATGCAAGTCAAAAAAAATAATTATATGTTTATTAAATTTGTTTGTTTAGTGGTCGTTTTTTTTCCAAAAATTGGAAAACTTGATATTGACAATTTAAGTTTGAGTAAACTTCGATTTCTAAGACAGTTTATTTGAATCTATGAAACTAGTTTTGATGAAATCAGAACGCAATCGTTTAGTAAAATTTATTAACCGTTTACTCAGATTAAGTTAACCGGTTTATTTAAAATAAATGAATTATCAAAATGCATGCAAGTCAAAAAAAATTGGTTATATGTATTTATTAAATTCGTTTGTTTAGTGAGGGTAAATTTTTTTCCAAAAATTGGAAAACTTGCTATTGATAATTTAAGTTTAAATAAACGTCGATTTCTAAGACTGTTTATTTGAATCTATGAAACTAGTTTGATGAAATCAGAACGCAATCGTTTAGTAAAATTAATTAACTGTTTACTTAGATTAAGTAAACCGGTTTATTTAAAATAAATGAACTATCAAAATGCATGCAAGTCAAAAAATAATAATTATATGTATTTATTAAATTTGTTTGTTTAGTGAAGGTACATTTTTTACCAAAAATTGGAAAACTTGATATTGATAATTTAAGTTTAAATAAACTTCGATTTCTAAGACTGTTTATTTGAATCTACGAAACTAGTTTGATGAAATCAGAACGCAATCGTTTAGTAAAATTTATTCGCCGTTTACTTAGATTAAGTAAACCGGTTTATTTGAAATAAATGAAATATCAAAATGCATGCAAATAAAACAAATTAATTATATTTATTTATTAAATTTGCTTTTTAAGAATGATGAATATTTACACTTTGCTCTGTTAAAATCTAAGATATCCAAAAATCGGAAAAACTTGATATTGATAATTTAAGTTTAAATAAACTTCGATTACTAAGATAGTTTATTTGACTCGATGAAACTAGTTTTGATGAAATCAGAACGCAATCGGTTTAGTTAAAATGTATTAACCATTTACTTAGATTAAATAAACCGGTTTTATTTAAAATAAATGAACTATATACAAAAAATTAATTATACGTATTTATTAAAGTCGTTTGTTTAGTGAAGGTAAAATTATTTTTCTATTTTCACTGAATTATTTTATTTAGATATATTATTTATTTGAACAATGTTTGGAATTTTAAGCAACAAATTGCATTTTACAGAATGATGAATATTATAACTTTGCTCTGTTAAATCTAAGATATCAAAAAATTTAATAAACTTGATATTGATAATTGACATTTTCGAATCAAAATAATAATAACTTAATTCGATATTTTTTATTTTCATGACTGCAAACCACTGATTTGTATTATCGTCCAGAAACATATTATTCTCCGGAAGGGTACCTGCAAAAACAAGCATGAATTTTCGATTCGTGCTACCCATCTTGACGAAATTCAGTAAGCAACAGTAATAGTCAACGTATTCCCAAGACGTCTTTGACAAAAAAAATCCCAAAAAGGAGTCTTAAGACTCATATTACTTGCCTATCAGGTTTGTAACCATGCTGTAGGTCGAAAAAACGCTGAAGTCCACTTCGTCCCAATTGAATCTGAATCTTGTGAAGAGATAGGCAACGCTCATCTCACCTGCAATCAAAAAAATATACCTTATTATAATTAGTGAGCTATGTCAAAATTCTATGAATCTGGAGCCGATATAACAAATCGATAAAATATTCGATGAGACTGGACGTATTTTATTTCATTTCACAAATATTCAAGATGCAAACCAGTCAGCTACATATCGGCCACCCTGTATCTGTTTATAGGAAAATCGGTGACGGCTGAGTCGCAACAGATATTTTGTTTGTTCCTGTTCTCGTTTCTGTTCCGGTCCACACAGATACGCCGCTAACTTGTTTATAATAATAAATCTAATAATTCCAAGGCAGCAAACGAAATGCAACAGGTAAATCGGCTGAGATTCCAGTTCTCTCACTCCGCCATGTCAAGTCGCACTGGGTCATGGCAAATGACTTTCGATCTATGCGATTATGCACGACGCCTCGAGTGTCTGTTTTCGAATAAAATATTTTATGCAAAACTTGACCAGTCACGCAAGGGAAACAACAGGTTGATGACTTGCGGTTCATAATGCTATTCAGCTCTTACGTAACGATTTTTGAGGTTATAAATTGGGGGATGCAGTAGGTGAGGGACGATATATCTCAATTTTTTGATGTTAGAGATATTTCCCAGATAGATTTGCCCTTAAAACTAAGAATATTTTCGGCAGTAACTATCGGTCGCACTTACCGGTCACCACGTGGTTGTAAATATTGCATCTTTGGTAGTCGATCCGAGTGACTTATGCAAGCAGGTAGCAGACGGCGCGGCGACGCGATATACACATACGAGGTGGGCGCGATATTATCTATACTGAGGTAAGGGTCAAACCTGTATAGTTGTGAGTCTCTAGCGCTATTATAAACAGTTATCAAACATTGAGACCGGAGCCCCAAGAACATAAATAGACAACCATTATCCTGTAGAAAAAATTTTCTATTTGGCACAATGATTCTGATCTAGTTAGCGCAGTATCGTTCGCAGCATTTGTTATTATGATCATTTTTTTGGAGGTTCCGATTGGTAGTTTTTACAGCCGATTCTCTATTTCATAACGAATAAGGTTACAGAAATAATTACTGAAACAATCAAGCTGCCACGGTTGATTGCCAGCACTATTGTTGAGGCACTTAGCTCGGATTTTATTATTAATATTTACAACTTCTGCGGTGTTATTTATCAGGCCAACGACATTAATATTTCATTAGTTTGCAATAGAAAAAATGCCGTCAAGTCAGGTCGAGTCAGATTCACCGGACACACAGTTCACGATTCAAATTTTCAATAGATATACTTACCCTCCAACGGAGCGTAAGACGCTTCTTATAGTCTAAAATAGTGCTAATTTCAGTCGCAGTTCACAAATCTGAAATAATCATTCCGATAGCTGAACATTTAAGGAAGTTATGACGTATTCTGAGTTGGGTAGTGACGTCACATGACATAAGTTCGGATTCGACTATGCTTTGGCACTCATTAATATTGATAATTAACCCAAAATATCATAAAATATAGCCAAAATTTGAAAGACTCACTTACATTTACAAAAAAAAATAAATCTACGTTTTCCAGATCGCTGATAACGAATATGATATCCATTTGTCAAAGATCAAAATGGCGGACGTAGTGAGTACATCTTTGCAAAAATGGCGCCAAGTCGCTTGACTCTAGACGTGGATCAGTGGTTTTGATCCAGATAGAAGACGCGCAAGAATTTTTGAAATGTAGGTAGACATACCTTTAAACTGATTTGTTGCAAAGTCTTAGCTTTTCATCTAGATTACACATATGCCCTCCAACAGATCAGATTGTGGACAAACTTGGCAATTGAAATTTCCTGGTAATTGATTCATTTTATTCATATTTTCAGTAACGCAATACTTGTTGCACAATGCAAGAAAGATTAAGGTTACATAAAAGTTTGTAAGAGATACGAGTATATTACTGTAGAATAATCGTATCAATACGCCCTCTAGGTGTCAATTTTCGCGTTTTTTACGAAATCACTGTTTCGTGGGAAAAACTTTCAACACAGAATGAAGTCAAAACGGTGCAAAACATTTATATACACGTATAATACGAGACATATATTTTTCTACTTTTTGTTATATATCAAGTATATATATATATATATATCTGTGCTCCAATTTTTCGCAGTTTAGCAAATGGAGCACTTACACATCTCTCCAAATTTTGACTTTTCTCAACCATAAATGGAATCTGTTTCTTGGTCTATTCCACCAAAAAAAATTCCATTCCATTCAAATTTGAATAATTGTTCTCTCATAATAAAATAATAACTGTTAATTCAATTGCCCATCTCATCAATAATATAGTTAATTCAACTGCCTCTGGTCGATTTGATAATTTCTTATCCAACATATCTTGAAAATCACACCATCTGAAGTGATTTGGCAACATAGCACATGCCTTACAAAAGAATTTTCGTTCCATCCATCTACACGGACACATGACAGTTGACATTGGTTGATAGGTGACAGTGTCAGTGGATGGAGCGTGTGTGTCTGTGTTATAGACTGTTGCCAAGTCTTATTGCAAAAGTGTAATTTTCCAGGACAATGTCAACCAAACAAATATATATCAAAAAACAGAAGCGGAATGTTATTGTAGCACCTGATGATGATGACAAAGTTCATTGAAGGCCTGAAAAAATAAAGTAAAAAGAGGCCTCATTACTTTAATCTTGTCGAAGTACCCAACTTAAGGCTGAAGCTTTCCTCACCTGCCTGGTTGTTTAGACCACAATGACCACGGCCCAAGATATATATATATATATATATATATAGGTGAAAAATGAAAGCTTCCGCCTTTTGTTGGGCACTTCGACAAAATTTAAGCAAAGAGGACTCTTTATACTTTTTTAATTCTCTCTAGCTTTCAATGGACTTTGCCATCATCATCAGGAGCTGCAATTACAATGATAACAGTAGCAACAAAAGTGTAAAATGAATTTAAATTGACTCAACTTACAGTAGTATGTGAGGATGTTCCTAATTGTTGTTTACGTATAGGATGAGTCAATTTAAATTCATTTTACACTTTTGTTGCTACTGTTATCATTGTAATTGCAGCTCCTGATGATGATGGCAAAGTCCATTGAAAGCTAGAGAGAATTAAAAAAGTATAAAGAGTCCTTTTTGCTTAAATTCTGTCGAAGTACCCAACAAAAGGCGGAAGCTTTAATTTTTCACCTAACTGGTCTAGACGACAATGACCACGTCTCAAGTTATATACGAGTATATATATATATATCTAGAAGATAGAAGAAGAAAGAAGGAAAGTGGTTTCGAGCAGCTCTTTTTGCGGATTTTCCCCATTATTGTTATGTATGTTTTGATATATATATATATAATTGTAAGAGATACGAGTATATTACTGTAGAATAATCATTTATATCAATACGCCCTATAACCTAGGTGT
Source organism: Acanthoscelides obtectus (assembly GCA_963669975.1). Classification (NCBI taxonomy): domain Eukaryota; kingdom Metazoa; phylum Arthropoda; class Insecta; order Coleoptera; family Chrysomelidae; genus Acanthoscelides; species Acanthoscelides obtectus. Next base: position 7,633,524 of record CAVLJG010000010.1, read on the forward strand.
CAATTTTCGTGTTTTTCACGAAATCGCTGTCACATGTAACGTGTACATAGATCAAACCTTGAACGCAGTCAAAACGGTGCAAATGAAACGCGGAAGCAGGTTGGAACGACTTTTGTACTTTTTTTATATTATTAATGAAGCGATTTTTAATTATGAAAATACGATAATGAAATTCGTCACACAGCTCGTTATAATAAAGGTTCGCCAAGATTTGGCATTGCTGGTAGGACAATAGGCGCCTGATCTGAATTAGCAACGACCATGCAAATTCGGTACGGTATCGCACATCTACATCTTTCAAGGTTTGAAAAAAAAACGGGTCCGGATTGAAAGGAGGATATATCAAAAACAGTCGGCTGTGATTTGACTTCAGAAACATCTACGTGCTGAACCATGGGCAACTAGATTGTGTAGAGCGATCGAGGGACCTGCCGAGTTGAAACGGCGAACAAGCCGTTCGATTTTTGATGATCTGAGAGGCTCGCCAGCCGTCGCGCCGCGACCGCCGTACACTGCAACACCGCAATTGTGCTCCAATTGGGGATATTTCAGTGGATTTGCTACTTTTTCCAATATTGCAGTCCAATATGTGGGGCTATCCGAAATGAAACTCAAACTAATAAGAAAGATTTTCCTACGAATATAAATAAAAAAATTATAATTGAGAAGATGGATTATTTAAAATAGTGGGAAGAAAACTATTTTATTTTGTCACCTCTGATAGTATACCACAATACACTATTTAGAATCAGTCTGTATAAATTATTGTATGTCGAAGCCGTCTGTAAGGCCGTGACTTAGCCTTGCTGGTAGAAAATTGTAAAACCCAATTTCTCGGAACATAGCAAAAATCACTTTTCAAAATTCAAATTCAAAATTGCTTTAAAATATAACAATACCTACAGAAATATGCAAATTACCAAATAAAAAACCCATAGAAGGCATAGCCTTGTGCATGTGAATAATAAATCTACTCTGATTACCAAAATCCGTAACACTTAAAATTCAATTTACGCCTTAAAATGTTAAAAAAAATATTTATAAAAGAAACGTTTTTGAACATGTCACATTTCAGTAATTGTTAGTATTAAAAAGATCAACTAATTGGTGTATTGTGACTCTTGGAATACCTTTAGTTTTATCTTAAATATACCTAACGACCTGGAGTCTCTGACTATAGCCGGTATTTCATAATATAACTTTGGGTCTAAAAATATGTGACTTCTGAACAAAGTATTTTTTTGTGGCTTAGGAATCACGATGGATCTATTTCTTGTGAGGTGTTTTATTTCAAACTCACCATGCATCGGTCCAATCACCACCATAACCACCAGCATCAGCAACATGACCTTGACCTTCCTCTTGTTCTCGCCTTCCTTGAACGCGACCTTGAAAGTGTCCAACAGGTGCTTCACGTCGAAGAAATCCCTGATGAACGCGCAGCTTCGATCCGGCAACGTCGGAACGTCCAGTTTCTTCGGTTCCTTGACGCGCGTGTATCCATAGTAGAAGGCCATGACGTACATGACGGCTGAGATGGAGAACACCCCGTAGAAGCCTATTTTTTTGTACAGGACGCCGCTCAAGGCTAGGCCCACGGGGATTCCCAGCGAGCAGAAGACGTTCACTATACCTGAAAAGCGAGAATATACGTAGAGTATTAACCAGCATGACTAGCATGACATCTTGAAGTGTGGGATGTTACTATTTGCAGGCGACAAAGTTAAAAGTTGGTGTGGATTTTGATATAACGTTGATTTTTCGTTTTTCATTTCTCACCTATCCTAAGCGTCCTTACGTCAACAGTGGTGACGTCAGCAATGTAACTGAACACCCCCATGAACATGGTGAACCATCCTCCAGTAATAGCTGGGAAGAAACCTTCGACGAATCCAGCCACTTCCATCGGTAATTCGTCGAAGAAATACGTGCAAACCATCAGTCCAACAACTGTCATGAATTCCCCACATATTGGGAAGAGCATGCAAGGTTTCCGTTTTCCCCACCTGAGGAGAAATCGCACATTACATACCCTGATGGAGAAGATATATGGAATTGTTTTAACTGTTCTGAAATATCGCATATCTGAGTAATTTCTTTAACATCTGGCAACGCTGATGATTAGGAGAGGAAAAAAGAAGAAAATAGTAAAGATAGAAGATGCTACAAATCATTTTCCACTCATTTTGAGCTTAACAAGTCAAAAAACAACTACGTTTGTTAACAAAGCTACTGTTTTATACACTGACCATTTAATTTTGCCTCAAACAAAAAAAGAAATCACGAAGCATCTTGAGAAACGATCTGCATGCACTCGCGGAGCCTCGGTAGCGTTTCGAAAACACTCAGCGTAAATTAAAATAATATGGACAACACAATAACCGTATTTAAAGTAGCAGCATCGATATATTATTGTGGTGTTTCGTACCTGTCACTCCAAGAACCTACGAACATGATAAGGAACGCTGGTAAGGCGCTCTGCAACATCGTCTTCCAAACTCCCATAGACGCTACCAATTGTTGTACTTGTTTCTCTTCCATCGTATAGTTTTGAGTTCTTCTTGCTGTTAGAGCATCACAGACCTATAAGAGGTTCTATATAATCTTGATTTACAACCATACCGAATTCTGTATTCTACATTTCGTTGAATATCCGAGCATCGCAAAAAATCGGCAACCACGTTTTTTCAAAAAGGGTACCGATGAAGGTTTCAAATACATAAGGGAAAATGCAATAAGTATGACCTAGAAAGAGACCTTGAAGAATGGGTAAGAAACCAGTACAAGGAAAATTGTGAGGGATTATTTACTCTTGCGCAATGCAAGATTACATACACTTCTGCATGAAATCCAGAGGCGGGTCTTCCGGTTACTATATCCAAGATTGCACCTATTTCCATATAAACCTGCACCTGTTCCCCGCTCAGTTTCCGACCCGTTAGTGTACCAGGTAGTTGCCCATTGCAGGTTGTGTCTTTGGTATTTCGTTCGATCTAGAATTTTGGTCTCGGGGCAGGGAAACTACCAGCTGATATAGAACACTAGACTGCTGGGTTGGGTACTGTAAGTTCGCGGAGCAAGGTCAATAAACCCAAGAGACTTCTCCCGGCAGTTGTTACTGTTCTCCCAGGAGGCATAGAGGTCCTAACCCCTCTAATTTAGTTTAAAATGGATCCGACAGGGTAAACTACCAACTGGTATAGAACACTGGACTGCTAGGTTGGGTTCTGTAGTTCGAAGAGCAAGGTACAATCAACCCAAGAGACTTCTCCTGACAGTTGTTACTGTTCTCCCAGGAGGCATAGAACCCCTCTAATTTAGTTTAAAATGGAACCGCTGGAAACTACCTACTGGTATAAGAACACTAGACCTACTGGGTTGGGGACTGTAAGTTCGAGAAGCAAGATACAGTAAACCCAAGAGACTTCTCCTGACAGTTGTTACCGTTATCCAGGAGGCATAGAGGTCCCAGCCCCTCTAATTTAGTTTAAATGGAACCGACAGGGAAACTACCTACTGGTATAGACACGGGACGCTAGGTTGGGTTCGGTAAGTTCGAGGAAGCAAGGTACAATGAAACCCAAGAGACTTCTCCCTGACAGTTGTTGCATGTTCTCCCAGGAGGCGTAGAGGTCCTAGCTCCTCTAATTAGTTTAAAATGGAACCAGGCATGGAAACTAACCTACTGGTATAAGACACTAGACTTTACAGGGTTGAGGACTGTAAGTTCGAGAGCAAGGATACAATAAGGCCAAGAGACTTCTCCCGACAGTTGTTACTGTTCTCCAGGAGGCATAGAGGTCCTAGCCTCTCTAATTTAGTTTGAATTGGAACCCGCAGGGAAACTACCAACTGGTATAGAACACTGGACTGCTAGGTTGGGTTCTGTAGTTCGAAGAGCAAGGTACAATGAACCCAAGAGACCTCTCCGATAGTTGTTACTGTTCTCCCAGGAGGCATAGAACCCCTCTAATTTAGTTTAAAATGTAACCGGCTGGGAAACTACCTACTGGTATAAGACACTAGACTACTGGGTTGGGGACTGTAAGTTCGAGAAGCAAGATACAATAAACCCAAGAGACTTCTCCCGACAGCTGTTACCGTTCTCCCAGGAGGCATAGAGGTCCCAGCCCTTCTAATTTAGTTTGAATTGGAACCCGCAGGGAAACTACCAACTGGTATAGAACACTGGACGGCTAGGTTGGGTTCTGTAGTTCGAAGAGCAAGGTACAATGAACCCAAGAGACTTCTCCCGACAGTTGTTACTGTTCTCCCAGGAGGCATAGAACCCTTCTAATTTAGTTTAAAATGGAACCGGCTGGGAAACTACCTACTGGTATAAGACACTAGACTACTGGGTTGGGGACTGTAAGTTCGAGAAGCAAAATACAATGAACCCAAGTGACTTCTCCTGTCAGTTGTTGCTGTTCTCCCAGGAGGCATAGAGGGAGCTCCTGGAAAGAAAGAAAAAATGCCTGAAAGACCTTTATACTAAGATCTCTTACCTCTTCGGAGTACGCCAAGTTCACGCGACACGCCTTCTCCAAATTGAGATTCTGCGTGGCCAAACTGGCCAACACGCTGGGGATGATGTAGCAAGCCAACATGGGCTCCACGGTGATGTTATCCACCAGGAAGTCGTACCGCTCCTTCCAAGTCATCGAATCGATGTTGACGGCTTTTGAGTCTCCGTTGGTGGATTTCTGCACGCCCGCGCCGCCTTTTTCGGACATTTTCTTTTTCTTGTCTGCTTTGGCCATCTTCGTCTGCCTTAGAACCTGCAACAATTTGGACGGTTTGAAGACCTGATTTATTACTAGTAATAAAATAGAAGTTTATTGGACTTTTCGATCGTAATATCTGATATGAAGGCCTTGGGGCACTAAGGTACCTAAACCACATTTGAATATAAAAGTGGCGTCAAGTAGATTGACTCTATACTCACTACGCCTTCGTTGGAGGTTTCAAAAAGGCGTGGGTAAATCGTTGCAAAAGAAAAAAATATGCGTAGTTATAAAAACGGTTAAGTCATCATTTACAAAAGCATCTCAGAATGTTAATAAAAGTAAGAATCTACAAATCACCGAAGAACAAGCATGAAATCCGTTTGCAAAGAGTACAAACAAAATATTTTTTGCATCAACAGTGCAATTAATCTAAGCCGTTTATTAATTCAGTTATTCTGTAATTGTTACGTAACATCAGTGCCATCGATCTACCTTCGACGGCGGTTATGTTGTTTTATTGTTATGGCAGTAACTATTAAGGTCTACAGCCATCCTCACCTTGGATCGTGGTAAAAGTATTGAAAATGATGGTACTTGCCGTGGTATTATATGGCGTCATCTGCCTTTAATGAAGATTATAACTGCATTAACAATAACTGTTTTATGTTCCGCAGGATCCTTGGTAGAAAAATGTTTTCTTCTTTTTAAACAACACTGCGCAAAACTTTAGTCTACTCTGGAGCAAGGTAGTTCTAATTCGTTGGATATCCAAGCTATTATTTACAATTAGTAATAACTTAATATTAAAGAATGTAGACAGTGGTACCAATAATTCATTTCCAAAATTTTCCAAATTCTTAATATTTAAGAATTTTCATAATTCCCAAAATTTTCAATACTTTCAAAATCCTCAAAATGTCAAAAATTTTCAGAATTTTCAACGTTCTCAAAATTTCCGAAATATTGAAAATAATCTTCACATTTTTCAAAATTTTTGAGATTTTTAGTATTTTCAACATATGCAAATTTCAATTATTCCCAAAATTTTCAAAAGTTCCACAATGTTCAGAATTTTCAAAGTTTTCAAAGTTTTATCGTTTTCAAAATTTTCAAACATTTCAATATTTTCAAAAATGATAACGAATATCTCAATTATCAACGTTTTCGTATATCAACGTTTCCAGAGTTTTCAGAATTTGAATAGTTTTCTACATATTAAAAATTTTCGATCTGATCAAAATATTCAATTTCTTCAACATTCCAAATTTTTTTAAATTTTCAGTTTTCAAAATTAAAAATTTAAAGAATTTTCAACATTTTCGAAACTTTTAAAATAAAAAAATTTTCACTTTTTTCAAAATTTTAAACTTTTTGAAGTTTACGTTTTCAATACCTACTCGTATTTTCAAAATATTTTGAAAATTTTTAAAATCGTGATAATTCTGACGATTTTACCGAAATTTTGATATCTGAAAATCTGAAAATTTGATAAATTTAAATAGCTCGCAGATCTTAAGATTTTAAATATTGACAATTTAAAACTTTTGCAACCAATATACGATTACATGATTTTTCCTTTTACTATTTAGTTATATAATGTTTTAAAATGTATAAAAAAACAAAAGCAATGAATAATAATTTCTGTTAAAGTTCAAAATTAAAAAGCACTTACTCTTATTAGTAGACCAATTTGTTTGATAATGGTTTGATAACGGTAATCTTTTCTGTCGCCTAGTTATAATTGACGAAAATTTCTGTCTTCCGATTATAATCTCACTTACTCAAGTCTACGATGCAACCTTTATTAGCAGCAATGTTAACGTTGTTCCATTTTTCTACAGTAATTTCCATAATTTCTAGAGAAAATTCACTACCAGCACTGTATATCACAATACTCTGTTGATAAATGATAGTCATTAAAAACAGTCAGAAAACTGTTGCTGAACAGGGTATTACAATATTATTATTTTATTTATTATCCAACTATTCAATAAATCATTTAAATCAACTTTGTAGAGAATTGAAATTGAGAATTGAATTGATAATTGAGAATTTTAAGTTGAGAATTGAATTGAATTGAAATTGTGAATTGAAATGGAAATTGGAATTGAGAATTGGAATTGAGAATTGGAAGAGATTGGAATTGAGAATTGGAATTGAGAATTGACATTGAGAATGAAATTGAGAATTGAAATTGAGGATTGAAATTGAGAATTGAAATTGATAATTATTGAAATTGAGGATTGAAATTGAGAATTGAAATTGAGAATTGAAACTGAGAATTGAAATTGAGAATTGAAATTGTAATTGAGAATTGAAATTGAGAATTGAAATTAAGGGTTGAAATAGAGGATTGAAATTGAGAATTGAAATTGATAATTGAAATTGAGAATTGAAATGAGAATTGAAATTGATAATTGAAATTGATAATTGAAATTGAGAATTGAAATTGAGAATTGAGATTGAGGATGAAATTGAGAATTGATAATTGAAATTGATAATTGAAATTGAGAATTCAATTGAGAATTTAAGTTGAGAATTTAAGTTGAGAATTGAAATTTAGAATTGAAATTGTGAATTGAAATTGAGAATTGGAATTGAGAATTGAAATTGAGAATTGAAATTTATAATTGAAATTGAGGATTGAAATTGAGAATTGAAATTGATAATTATTGAAATTGAGGATTGAAATTGAGAATTGAAATTGGGAATTGAAATTGAGAATTGAAATTGATAATTGAAATTGATAATTGAAATTGATAATTGAAATTGATAATGAAATTGATAATTGAAATTGATAATTGAAATTGATAATTGAAATTGATAATTGAAATTGATAATTGAAATTGATAATTGAAATTGATAATTGAAATGATAATTGAAATTGATAATTGAAATTGATAATGAAATTGATAATTGAAATGATAATTGAAATTGTAATTAAGAATTGAAATTGAGAATTGAATTAAGGGTTGAAATTGAGAATTGAAATAGAGGATTGAAATTGAGAATTGAAATCGAGAATTGAAATTGAGAATTGAAATTGAGAATTGAAATGAGAAATGAAATTCAGAATTGATAATTGAAATTGATAATTGAAATTGATAATTGAAATTGATAATTGAAACTGATAATTGAAATTGATAATTGAAATTGATAATTGAAATTGATAATTGAAATTGATAATTGAAATTGATAATTGAAATTGATAATTGAAATTGATAATTGAAATTGATAATTGAAATTGATAATTGAAATTGATAATTGAAATTGTAATTGATATTGAATATGATAATTGATAATGAAAATTGATAATTGATAATTGATAATTGAAAATTGAAATTTGATAATTGAAATGATAATTGAAATTATAATTGAATGATAATTGAATTGATAATGGAAATTGAGAATTAAATTGAGAATTCAATGATAATTAAGTTGAGGATGAGATGAAATTGACAATTGAAATTAAGAATTGAAATTGAGAATTAAACTTGATTATTTTTCTAAAGCAACCGTAATTTAATGCATTTAGAGTCCAACGATCTTGGAGGCAATCAAATCCGACCGCGCAGCCTGATCCACCTTTATGAATGTTGCATTTTTGTAAACGTAGCGGTCACGATCTGGCCGAGTGTGATGTGCCGGAGTATTATTTAGTATTTAAGGATGGTTTTTCATAGAAGCCCAGACTTCAAAATACTTCTTATACGTGTTTCTCCCATTACAACATGATACGGTTACGTGACCGTTGCAAAATTATTCTTCAATTTTTTAACGCTCTAAAACAGATGGGTAGCTTCTAATTGCAATGTCTGTCACCAGAGCTGTATAGTTTTGGCGCATATTTTTGACTTATTTGTCTGCCAAAGTGACAGAGTTGTATCAATATAAAAATGATACTTACCGGAGGCTTACGTTGCTATTTGCAAATTATGTAATAAGTAACACGTCTGAAATTATCTGCTATCTCTCGCACTTTCGAAAAGTAACACTATAACTACGAATTTAATGACGGAACTGTCAAAAAAGTGACGTATGTCAAGTGCACTTTTATCCTCGCTACAGACTTTGAGCATAAAGAGACAAACGAAACCGTGACTGTCTTCGTCTACCAAGTCTGAATTCGTGGTTTGTGACTGGCGATGAAATAACAAGCAAATGAAAATTTCCAAGATAAACCATATTTATGGGCAAATTATGAATGTTCTTATCTTTTTAAGTAGGGGTGCTCAAGAGAAGATTAGTGATTTTTGCTCATTGATATTGAAGGCAAATCAATCAGTTTGTCTTGTTTAGTTTCCGGAGATAAAATCTCACGCTTCAAATATTCTGGTGATAACGATAAAAACGGATGCTCGATTTGTGTGATTTCACCAATTAAGAATCTAATTGTGTGGAAAAATGCAATAAAGTTCCTTTGCAATGACATATTCGTAAACGTATGGTAGTGATAAGTCATGGGGTTTTCAACAAAACCATCGCGAAAATAACCAATGAATCGATGTTCCGACTGATTTTTCAGCAATTTTTATCCAATCAACTTTCGCTAATTTCGCTACTGCTTCGGTATAAAAAAAACGAAAATCTATTCAGTATGAATCCTCGGAATAAGTACGCGATTATGTGGAAACGACAGCACGAAGCACAATGCCGGCATTCCTTTTAAATTACATAACGATATGATAATGAGCATACTGCTGTACAGATGAGTTTCCACATGACTGACCACCGGTCACTGATGCCTGATGATTTGTAATAACAAAGCTGCAACTTGCCTCGGGTTGGAGAAACAGAAACATCCAACAAGTAGACCAAGCTAACTAGCCCAAAATTCGAGCCTGTTTTCTTTAAGATGTCATTATTCCTTGATGATTCCCTTTGTTTTTGATGCTCCTCATATAAAAAAATCGCAAGGTATTAAGATAAGGAGAACGAGGTGGCCAGCTGAAGGTCATTTTGAGGATAACAATATACATATAATTGAAAATGGTGAGGAGATAAAAAAATTCGAATAAAAAATGGTTCGCTAAGGGTGTCCGATTTGACTTCAATTGAAATTCAAATTCTGAATTGAAATTGAGAATTGAAATTGAGAATTGGAATTGAGATTTGAAATTAATATTGAAATTGAGATTGAAATTGAGAATTGAAATTGAGAATCGAAATTGAGAATTGAAATTGAGAACTGAAATTGAGAATTGAAATTGAAATTGAGAATTGAAATTGAGAATTGAAATTGAGAATTGAAACTGAGAATTGACATTGAGAATTGAGAATTGAAATTGAGTATTGAAATGAGAATTGAAATTGAGAATTGAAATTGAGAATTGAAATTGAGAATAGAAATTGAGAATTGAAATTGAATGAACTGCGAATTGAAATTGAGAATTGAAATTGGATTGAAATTGAGAATTGAAATTGAGAATTGAAATTGAGAATTGAAATCGAGAACTGAAATTGAGAATCGAAATTGAGAATTGAAATTGAGAATTGAAATTGAGAATGAAATTGAGAATTTAAATTAAGAATTGAAATTGATAATTGAAATTGAGAATTTAAATTAAGAATTGGAATTGATATTTGAAATGAAAATTGAAATTGAGAATTTAAATTATGAATTGAAATTGAGAATTGAAATTAAGAATTAAAATTGAGATTTGAAATTGAGAATTGAAATTGATAAATGAAATTGAGAATTGAAATTGGATTTGATATTGAGAATTGAAATTGAGAATTGAAATTGAGGATTGAAATTGCGAATTGAAACTTGAGATTTGAAATTGAGATTAGAAATTGATAGTTGAATTTGAGAATTGAAATTGAGATTTGAAATGGGAATTGAAATTGAGAATTGAAATTGAGAACTGAAATTGAGAATTGAAATTGAGAATTGAAATTGAGAATGTGAAATTGAGAATTGAAATTGAGAATTGAAATTGAGAATTGAAATTGAGAATTGAAATTGAGAATTGAAGTTGAGAATTGAAATTGAGAATTTAAATTGAGAATTGAAATTGAGAATTGAAATTGCAAGGATTAAGATAAGAGGAACGAGGTGACCATTGGATAGGAGCTTCTTGACCTTGGAGAACAAACAACAAATTAACAATCAAAAGTAAGCTGACAAATTACTTGAATCAATAAACTTTATGAGACTTGTTCTCAAAAATAGTCTGACAATGACATCGCACGTTTCCGCTGACTAGATGCCTTCTAGATTTTAACACTCGATGTAATGACCAAATTTTCAAAAACCAGCTCCAAAAACTATGCCTGATTTTGAAATATGAAGTAAAGAAAATGATCTTTTAAACAAACAAAAAATCACTTTGAGGAACTCATTTTGGCACAATCGAAAACATTCAATCGGACGATAATATAACATTGAAAAATGGTGAGGAGTCTTATAACCGAATTCGATTAAAAAATGGATCGCTTACGGGCTTCGGATTTTACTTCAATTTATCGATAATTGGTTTTGTCGGGCAGTATATTGCAAGCGATTATATAATGTCCTGCAAGGGAAAGTGTTTATAAGAAACGTTAGATGAAAATGAGAATATTCAGCAATTACAGAAGCAGTGCAACCGAAGAAATCAAAAGTAAAAGCTTTAAAAATAACGTGGATAATGCGAGTATACACGGCGATTCGCCGTCGTACCAATAAGTTCGATGAAAAGGGAGGTAACGTCGTCAAGTAGATTGACTTCTGTCATAACTGCATAGAAGGTTATGTTCGGCTCTTGAAAAAAGTAAACCACGACATTAAATAGAGTCAGTCAAATCGGTGCTTACAATAGCACGCAGTCAACGACAATTTGACAACGTTACATTCTAGAAACGTCTCGTATTCCCGACAACGTGCGATGAGTGAACCGTCAACAAAACAATACGGACATCATTTATATCACTCTATGTCGCAGACCAAATATACGTGGAAATCTGTATGACAAAATTTGAACAATCCCTTTTCTTCAACGAAGGCACCGAAAGTTAATCTACTTTACGCCATTTTTATTTAAAGTTAGTTCGTTTATTTATAGTCATAGAACTGGTTCTTGTAGCTTATTCTGCTAATAGCAGAAAAATACTAATTTTTGGTAATCGCCATGAAACCAACTTTACTGAGCAAACATTTTTATTGCATAATTAAGATTTGAACTGGAATGCATGTAGATTAGAACTACTGAGTGGTAAGCACGATTCCCATAAAAAATATTCCAACCCAAAAAACGTACTAATACCGCAGAAAAATGTAAAATATTGTATACGTAGATCTCAATTCTGAAAAAATGATAAATCAAGTGAAATCTTTTGAAAGATGCCCGAATGTTCCTCGTCATTCGGAGCGTTCTTTGTTACCGCAGATTTTAAGTTTTCTCAGACATAGACAGAGAAAATAGCTTCCTCGATTTTTTTCTCCATTCTTATTAGGGAAAAAACTGCAAACATTAAAATTAAAGCCATCCTGTATAATAATTACTTTACCCGCCAGGCTCACTATTTACTTTTACTGATAGAATAAAAACTGAATGAAAGTGAAATATATATGTCAAATTTCTCTCTGACCACTTTATTTTTATGTAGCTGGGTACGGTTCCTTTTTTAATACGCTTCACTAGGTATTCATTAACGTTAATTACTCGGATTTGTCTAATTTTGTTGATAAATTGGATATGTTTTTTCAACAGAAATGTACAGGCTCATATTCATGATGCCGCCATTTTTCAGGTCTGCACTCATCAGCCTGCTAGCTGGGACTGCCCCCTCCAATTGCAAAAAATTCAAATCCTCCCCCCCCCGCTCCTCAATTTTCAATTGCCAGCAATAAATATAACGATTTTTCTATATCTACACATATTTTTTTGAATTTTGTAATCACCGAATGTACCACCCATTTCATCTAGCGTTTAATTTGTGTAGCTCCGCCTATGACAGTTCTCTGAATCCTTCGTCAAGTAGATTCACTCAGTACTTATATATTATATATTATCCAGCTAAATTCCAGCTGAGCTCCGTCCATAGCATCAAGCGTGGTGCGTTTCTCGGCCACTCCTGTGTTCGTAACTCCATAAAAAGAAGTAGCCGGTAATTGCGGACTTGATCTCCGATCAAGTTACGTGTGTTCATAAAATATGCTTTTCATTATAATTTTTACCGTGAGGCGATTAGAAAAAGAATTTTAATAACAGCTTTGGATCGACTACTTTTGCCTTCGTCATTTCCTACATTATGATTATGGGAAGTATGTCAAGCGCGAAAATATTAATGCTATACAGAGTGATGCAAGAGCGTGAATTACAGGATTATTTGAAAATGTTTAAAACTGTTTTGTTCGGTTTATTATGTCAAAAATTAATTAAAATCGGATAGACATACGTATAGGTGTTTACCTTTTCTTGTCACTCGGTATATTTGCATTTTGTTTAACATTTTCACCTCCCCCCCCACCCAAAACCCTTGCTACCCCACCCCCGGTGAGATCAAGTTAACTCATACCTCAATAAATATTAATAATAACAATAAAATATTCTACAGATCAGAAACAACCTAATACCCGTTAATATATATTTTTAGAGGAAATAAAAGCGAGAGTCAGAGACGATCTGCAATGTGGAATAACCAACTCCGATAGGGTCAATGATGCAGATGAGGGTCAACTAATAAACTATAGACTCAACTGAATGAAGAGAAAGATAATAATAAGCAACGAAATTAATTCTGGATTCCAAAAAGCGATAGCACAATACAACGGATCAGGTCTTTTACTATATAAGGCTGGTCACTCCTTAACGGGGCTCCTACAATCACGAGCACCATCTGCTGAGGTAACGGGAAAGGAAACGAGGGTGGGCTGGTCTTAGACGGTCGTCGGCTCTACTTTAAAAGAGGAAAGGATGGCTGCGGGTGCGTACCGAGGTTAATTTTTATACTAACAGAGTCGGATTTCGATTAGCGATCTAGCCTGTAAATCGTTTCCTATTTTGGTACTCAGCAAGTGATCATTTAGTATTGTTCTAGCCTTGTTACTGTTCGTCGATATTGTGTTATTGAATTGTTCTGTTGTACTCTTGTTGGTACAAAAATTGTCAATATCCTTAATGCAGAGATCTTACCATCGTACTCATACAATGCTTTGACTTCCACGTAATAGCTGTCCATGGTTGGTACGTTTAGTTAATTATCTGTGCATCACTCTGTATGGCGTAGCTTATGTTACTTGGATGCAAACCTTCATTATTAATAATAATGATCCGATATAGAAAAACTAATTAAATCTTCCATCTTGTACAAGAAGAGGAAAAACTGAAAGTACGAGTTTTGGATTATCATCATGACTGTTTCCTCAACACATCAGCCTGGCTTTCACGGACAAAAAGCATACGACTAAGTAATGAAAAGTGACGTCAAGCAGGTTGACTCAGGATTTCCTGCTCAACGTCGTCATCAGTTCATAAAGGACTAAGTCTGCACCCTCTGAGAAGAAAATAGGGTGTGAGAATGTACGATAGAGCAACTAAAGAGATCAAGCCAGTCAAACGTGCCCATACAATTAGTACATAGGTTCCTAGGTCAGTGGCGTGGTAAGTGAACTGAAGGTAAAGGTATACAAAAGTTGCTTAAGCATTTTTAACAACGACAACGAACGAAAACAATTTTAAGTCCTTGAAAGTAATAATCAATTACGTATAAGTACCGCTTCACGTATTGTCTATATTTCTGTGATATTGAGAATGACAGTGTACGAATACTCATTATCATGCCGGAAAAAGTTTCGGATGTGTTTGGAACATGTCCTCTAATAATATCCTACGAAGAATGGTAATCATAGTAAATTATTGTTCTGAAAGAGCTACGTATAAGTTAGGTAATAAATGAAATGGCGTCGAGTAGGTGGACTCTGCACTTTAGTTGGAAGCGTATAACTATATTAACCTCAAAAAATCCATCAACCCCAACCCCTCAATTTATAACATCTGCAATAATTTTCCTGAAAATGATCGGGGGTCTGTGAAACGTCAAAAACGCAGTGTTAACGTTTTTTTATACTCTGAAATTTCTCAAAAATACTTTAATAAAACATTCAACTTGTTAAACCAAGGTACAGTAATGTTTATTGAGAGATCGGAAAATTTTAACTGTTATCATGTTCAAATTGTGATCATTCAAGTATTGCTTGTTCACTTCGTTAGCAGCTTTCTCTCAATTTCATTACTATTTATATTTGTTATTATACCCTTGGTTTTTACTCTTCCTGGCCGGTGATGACATCTTGAAAAACTAATAAAACACTGTCAAGATTTCTAATCCTTAACCATGAAAAGTTTTTTCTGTTCGTAATATCGATATATATATTTTGTGTACAAGTCATCTAAATAAATAACAAACATCCGTTGAAATCATTAAATCTCGCATAAATTACGAGCAGAATAACAAAAGTTTGAGAGCACAATATATGCATATTAGATAAGATAGCAATGCATAAATATTCAAAATACTGGATTAAAGTGTTATTTAAAACAGATGAACCTTGTGATAAACAATGGATTATCGTTTCCGATCTTTAGGAAAATTTTAGGTACATTAAATAACATACTCCTGTAATTATCAAGTATTAAAAAAGCCTATAAGTCTGATGTCACGTTTGTTGACCAAATAACGAAACCAGTCACCAATTTAAGAACTGATGATGGGATTTTTACGAGGTACCATCTGAACAGGTGTTGAATAATTTGTGAGTACTGTATTCGAAATTTGAAACCTTGCTTGCCAAAACAGAGTTAGCTACAAACACGTCAAAACACTGAGTAAGTATAAAACTCAGCGACTTGGTCATCGAGGTACTACCTTACGTAATTAGTAGATCGATGTTAAATTTATATTCTGAACGCTTTTTGAGACGGACTCAAATTGTCACAATTGACCATTTTGTCAACGATTATTGGTACTGCTTGTCAGACGGAAGTACCACCTACGCAATAATAGAAGGAAAGCGATACACTACGATATCCAACCAGCGAGAAAAAAATGCTTGTAAAAAAAATAATCATCAGTACAGTAATTTACAAATTTAGAGGAAGTAGTACCTACACGATAGAGGAACCATAGTATGTTGAATTATTTGTGACAGACAATGTTTGACATGGCCCTAATAGCTACAGAAAATCTAACATTAACGAAAATAGTACCTACGCAATTACAAAATTGTCCAAATCAACCGTTTTGTCACGGACTCATGTTACCACCCTTCAAGTATCTCCAGAAAAGCAGTACCTACGCAATTTTTGTGACCAACGATATTCGAAAAAAGCGATCCAAATCACATTGCATATATTTAAAAAATCACCGTTCGGTTATTGACCGTTGGTACCACTTCTTAAATATGTTGATGGAAGTAGTACCTAAACAATTATTGGATCACCGATAAATCTATGTGACCCGCGATATTCCAACAAAACAACCCTAAAGATTACAAAACTATGAATATCCACTAATTAGTCACACAAAACAGGTACTACCTCTTATTTTGGAGAATAGAGACGAATATAGTACCTACGCTATAATCTAGCCATAACACCACACCCCGATGGAAGTTATTAGAAAAACAGCCCTAATTGCAGAAAATATAAAAATTTGATCATAGGTACTACCCTTCGTACGAAGACGAAAGTAGTACCCACTATGATATGACTGCGGCGGACGATTTGTGAGAAAGGTGGTTCTCAATTACTGTAAAAAAAATAAAACCAACCAGTTGGTCACTGCTCTACTAACTTTTTGAAAAACATATCTGAAAGTACTACTCACGCAATTTCTCGAATGACTATAAAGCTTTGCAGGGATCGGCGATAAAAGCACGTCTAATGGTTGCAAAGGATCAGAACCGCTTTGCTCATAATTACTAACCTTTTAATAAGTAATCGAAGGTAGTACTCATGCAATTTTCGAATCGCTGAGAATTCTGATTGCCCCACAATATTCGGAAAGACCTACGTTATAATCGAGTCATATCACCACACCGCGATAAAAGATCTGTTAGAAAAACAGCCCTAATTGCAGAAAATGCCAAAATTCGTTCATAGGTACTACCATTCGTGCAGAGACGAAAGTAGTACCTACTACGTATGTATTCGAACGATAACACTGCGGTGGACGATTTGTGAGAAAGGTGGCCTCAATTACCGTGAAAAATAAAATCAGCCATTTGGTCACTGCTCTACTATTTTAAAAACGTAATTGAAAGTACTACCCACACAATTCCCCGAATGAAAGTAAAGCTTTGCTGGGATCTGCGAGAAAAGCTGTTCTAATGGCAGAAAAAAATCAGAACTGCTTTGCTCATAAATACTGACCTTTTAATAAGTAAACGAAAGTAGTACCCACGCAATAATCGAACGAAAGTAAAACTTTGCGACGGCGGTCGATCTGCAGCCCTAATGGGTCACTGTGTCACGACGCATCTCGCGCGCGGCAGCACTTTCGCTTACAGGCAGTACCCGAATCACCAAAGAGACGCGGAAGATACGAACCAACGGGTAGGTAGTACCACGGCACCACAACGAGCTTGTCTATACAATTCGGCGATCGTACCCGACGTGGTGAATAGAGTAGACCGCGAGTCGCCCTCCCACCTGTGCTTAGTGGTACTTCTATCCAAGTGGTACCGATGCATCGCCGGGGAGAGTATCAAGGATTCTTACGGTTTGCCTAAGGTGCATGAAGCTAAATTGAAAGCACCATTATAAATTTGACGTTTTCTACTAAATGGTACTTCTAAGTGATACTATTGCAACGTCAGGGCAGTTCGAACGGGCCTGCTGTGCTGCAATACAAGCGGTACTGGCGCAACATCAGAAGTACTACCAATGATTTTAAGATCTGGGATCTGGTCAGGGGTAGATTAAGTTAAATTGAAGGCCTAGCGATATTTTGTTGCCTTTGGTATCAAGTTCATGCTGTGCAAGTGGTGCTTCTGTCTAAGAGGTACCAGCGCATTGATGGGGGGTAGTGGAATTTTTACAGTACTGCAGTAGTGATACATCGTCAAGGAGCAGTTAAGGAGGATTTGTGAATTAGGAATGAGGTTGATTAAGTTAGGTTCGTTAGGTAGATCGTTTTCCTTGAATTCAGATTGATCCTCGAGAGGTACTTCTACCAAGGTGGTACCGATGTATAAATAGTCTGGAGTGGTACTTTGTGAGTTTATGGTGAATGTCATTTTTAAATTTTTTGTTTTGTACCCAATCGTTCTATTCCGTGCATCGTTGGGAAGCAGTACCAAGAACTTTTACCGTTTTACTATTAAGTACCGTTATGCAAGCAGTGTGATGCATAGTCGGGGGTAGTACCGAGGATTTTCGTATCTGAAATGTGGTTGGACAGGTTAGATTGAGCACAACGATGCCATGTACTTTGAATTTGAAGTTATGTTCAAGTGGCGCTTGCATCCCAGTGGTACCGGTGCATAGCCAGGGAGTACCAATGGCTTCTGTATTTAGACTGAAGTTGATCAACTCATTTGAGAGACACAACAACAGATTGCTTTCTTTGAATTTGAAGGACTGTCCTAGTATACGAG
Organism: Acanthoscelides obtectus; assembly: GCA_963669975.1. NCBI lineage: Eukaryota > Metazoa > Arthropoda > Insecta > Coleoptera > Chrysomelidae > Acanthoscelides > Acanthoscelides obtectus. Next base: position 7,651,833 of record CAVLJG010000010.1, read on the forward strand.
TCCATCGTTAACGGGTAGTACCGAGGACTTTTGTATTTGCAATTAAGTTGATCAATTGGTAATACTGTTGACAATTTTCTTCAAATGGTAGTTCAAACAAGATGGTACCGATGCATAGTCGGGATCAGTACCAAGGATTTTGTACTTGGATTGCAGGACACACTGAGCATACTGGTACAATTTCAAATTAGAAGTTATTTTCAGTCAGGTAGTACCAGCGCGACATCGAGGAGTAGTACCAAGGGATTATGAAATCAGTTTGAAGTTGATTTAAATAGTTTGGGAGTACAGGAATAGATGGTTTCCCTTGATTGCAAAGTTCCAGAGCAATTGATACTGCTATGCAAGTGGTACCGGTGTATCTTTGTAGAGTAATACCGATATTTTTTATTTAGAATCAGGCTGCTCAAACGAGACTAGACACAACGGTAGATCATTTTCTTTGAATCTGGTTTTATGTTCACTTGGTACAAAGAGCTAGAGCAACTGGTACTGCTAACCAAGTGGTACCAGCGCATCGTGGTGGAGTACTACGAGAGTTTTTGTCTGAATGACGTTGATCCAGTCAAGTTGGGCACAATCATAGATTGTTTTCTTTGAACACGAATATATCTTCAAGAGGTACTCTGCCAACAAGCTGGTACCAACTCATAGTTTCAAGTAGTAGTACCAAGAATTTGTTTATTTTGTATATCATTTTCTTCGAATTTGCAGTACCAAATCAACGTATTTAATATTCAAACGCAGTTGTTGAATGTATATATTTCGATACGACAATGAAAATAAAAAACATTTCGGATATACCGTGTGCACTGTCCGCAGCCTTGATTACTTTTTTATGTTACACTATGAGTTCATCATACTCCATAAACGAAATTATGGGTTCATGGAAAGTCGTACGTGGAAGAGATTGGTCGGAATATAAATGCATAATGATTAGCTACATTGAAAAAAAGGTCAAACAAAGCATAGAGTATTGGATCACTTTAGACATATGCAGTACCAGTCAATCTGCTTCACGATGTGCAAGTGCAAATGTGGTACGACTCTCGTACCAGCGCGAAAACGGCGTTAGCGTAACCCGCTTCGCTCCTGCAGAAAACGACTGTGACGTAGCAGGTACCGCCGCCGTCAGGCGTGCAGCGCGTATAGTAGTACCGAGTGTGTGCCGGAAAGGCCGGTTGGCAATCTCGCAGATTGATACACAACATTATCTTGTAAATTTAGAAGCGGAGGTGAATAGCAGCATAAAATTGACGCGGCGCGTTTGGAACGTACTGGTTATTTCTATGGTCAATCAAAGTACGATTAGTACGATCCCGTTCACCTTTCTGTGGGCGCATAAATGTCTGATCTCAGTTACGACAACTGTTTCTTGGATCGAGAGGGCAATATTAATCTACTACGAATCATGCTATTACGTCTGGGTTTTCATACATTTCTTTTATATATAAATAGTCTCTTGTTGGACTTCAATCTATTGTTTTCCTTCATGTAGGCAATCGATAAATATTTTCCAACTCTCCTGACTTCCTGAAACTTTCCTGTGGAGTCTTGGATTCTAAATGGAGATGTTTGGAGTTTGCGATGTTTATGTTGCACTTTTGCCTTACAAGACAAGCGCTACTTGATACCTCGAAGATGTCGATGTTTATAGCTTTATAATTTTTAAAAATTGCGTAATAGATTGGTCAGTTGTCCAAACAAAATACTGAAGACCTGGACACATAAATAAAACAATTAACAATTAACTTTGATGCATCTTATATTCTAAATATGTGAGGCGACTGAAATGTTGGTGAAGTTCTCCTCAAAGTCAAATATGTGTCTGTTATATGTAGTAAAAACAACAGTTTTACCTGCGTGACTCCCGCCACAGCCTTGGCTTGTGTCTGCCTCATGTTGACGGACGCTGATTGACAGACTGGAGTCCAAAACTTAAACACACAAACACTCACGATCCAACGCACCAACACGATGACGCTCTGATGACCAAAAAGTGATGACGCACTGCACTTATTCGGCTTGAATTCACAAAAAAGTTGACGCACTGTCTTTGTCTGGGTCTAGGACCTAATGAACGATGCCGTACGGCCCTTTCAGGTCCAAGAAGTCCTTACCCAAAAAATGTCCAGAATATAGTTGACGCACTGTCTCTGTCGGGGACTTTGTAGTCAATGAAAAATAACGCACTATCCGTGTCAGTTTTAAGAAAGGTGACGCACTGTCCTTTAACCAGATCGAAATACCAAATTGGAGATGACGCACTACACGTATCCTACTTTAAGATCCATAAGAAAGTTGACTAAATAAACGATGACGCTCTGTAGGTTTCTGGCTTCAGTGTCAAAAAAAGGTGACGCACTGTACTTATCGGTCTCGAATGGTCAAAAAGTCATGACGCACTGTACTTATTCGGCTAGGATGTCCAGAAGAAAGTTGACGCACTGAGTCATTGTACCCCACTGAGAAATGACGCACTGTCTGTGTCAGGTTCAAGAAAGATGACGCACTGTCTTTAAACCAGATCGAAATACCAAATTAGAGATGACGCAGTGCACTAATCTCACTTGAAGTTGAAGAAAGTTGACGAGAGTATTTGGTCTTCTTGGATGACTAAATAAACATGACGCTCCGCCCTTTTCTGGCTCAAGGGTCCAAATATAAAGGTGACGCACTGTACTTATCCGGCTCCGATGATTAAAAAACTGATTGCTAACGCACTGTACTCGAAGAAACAAAACAAAGTTGACGCACTTTTCCCTTAGACGACCGCACTGTTTTTAGCTGGTTGGAGGACGCACTGCACTCATCCTACTTGAAGATCCATAAGTAGACGCACTGTATTTGACCTTCTTAGATGACGCTGTCCTTTTTCGGCTCAACGGTTCAAGAAGAAAGGTGACGCACTGTACTTATTCTGCTCAAAGGACCAAACATACGAGGACGCACCAAATGGATGGCGCACTGCTTTTGTCTAGTTACCAGAACGAAAAGTGCGAAGAGAGTTATTATACAGCGCTAATGAACGAGCTCACTAGCGTTCTTACACGGCTCAAAGGGCGCAGCACGAACACGCACTGCCCGTGTCCGATTCAGAGGAACAAACACACAAATGTATACGGATCTTATGCGGTTCGAATGACCAAATAGAAGAGTTGTTTAATAGCCATCGAGACACGTCGTCATGACGGATTGGCGTTAAGGCCAAACGGGCCAGGCGGCGCGGAACGGGCCCAACGATAGGTGGACTCGATGATACTGCCAGCATCTCGCGGATCATCTCACGACGTCGAGATCGGATGCTTAACGGGCTTTCGTACGAGGTGATGTGGAAAAATGCCTAAAAGGGCATTCATCGTCTTTCTCGTCACTCTATGGTGCCTATATTTCTATTGGAAGAAGGCATGGGAAATAAAAGTTGTATTGAGACGATATACGTTTTATTATTCAATATCTTCATTATACAAACTCCTCATCTACGACACTGCTATGTTCAGAAGACGGTGCTCCGAACTGATCGTTCTCGTGCATCACGTATTTTTTCTGCTCCAACGTACCTTCGGTTACGTACATCGACTTTGCCCGCATTGCAACCTTCTTTTCTTCAACTGGGCATGTCAAACATTGGCAGTACCTAAGCAGCAAAAATAAATTGAAACTGTTCGTTGCATAAGACGAAAAATCAGAAAAATGTTGTAGTCAGGGGACAAATGTTTTTGATCACCAACTAATTGAAGCTTGAGGATGGCTTTTTTGTTCTGTTAGTGGCACTGCTCGATGATCAGCTGAACAGATCCTGATTATCAAGATCATGAAATGACTGTCACCACCATTCTATTTCTAGTTACATACAATTTGCGACCACGATTATATTGGTCTATTAGTTATTTTTCAGCAGGTTCTTCTTTTTGTTCAACCTATGTTTATTATTTTTTCCTCTTTTCCACGTTGTTTGCAAAATTGCACAACTATTGTTTTGTTTTTTTTTCTTTTCGTCGTTTGCTTTTTAATTTTGATATATTTGGAAAAGGACAAAATAACATATGTAGAAAAATGCGACAAATGTTACGAGCTTTGAAAAGATCCATCTAGTAGAGACCTTTAACGTGACCTTGACTTTGACCTTCAATCTCATCTGGAGTTTTCTTAAGCCGAAACCCCTATTTTAAGCTCCGAAAATCGTAAGAGCGAGAGTTTGTTCAGGTATGTTCATGACCTTGGCTATGACCATCAAGGTCATTTGAAGATTGAATGGATTTTTAACGGGAAACACATTCTTGAAATGTAAACTGCGGGAAATTTTAAGATTTCTCTGATGGTGACCTTGAACGTGACCTCGACTATGTCCTTGAGGCTTATCTGAAGGTCAAGATAGCTTTCTTAAATGAAAACCGCTATTTTTGACACCGAACATAAAAAAGCAAGAACATTTATGTTCAAGTATGTCTATGACTTTGACTGTGACCTTCCAGGTCATTTGAAGGTCATGAGCTTTTTTAAATGAAACCACTTTATGACACTGAAAATGTTTCGTTAAAGCATATCTTTTCCCAAGACCTTGACCATGACCTTCCTGGGTATTTGAGGGTTCCAGAAAGCTGGAAAAGAACAAAAAATTTCGAAAATATGCGAAAAATTTTGTGAAATTTGAAAAGATCCATCTAATGGTGAGCTGTAACGTGACCTTGACTTTGACCTTCAATCTCATCTGGAGTTTTCTTAAGCCGAAACCCCTATTTTAAGCACCGAAAATCGTAAGAGCGAGAGTTTGTTCAGGTATGTTCATGACCTTGGCTATGACCATCATGGTCATTTGAAGATTGAATGAATTTTTATCGGGAAACACATTCTTGAAATGTAAATTGCGGGCAATTTTAAGATTTATCTGATGGTGACCTTGAACGTGACCTCGACTATGTTCTTGAGGCTTATCTGAAGGTCAAGATAGCTTTCTTAAATGAAAACCGCTGTTTTTGACACCGAAAATAAAAAAGAAGAACATTTATGTTCAAGTATGTCTAAGACTTTGACTGTGACCTTCCAGGTCATTTGAAGGCCATGAGCTTTTATAAATGAAACCACTTTTTTGACACTGAAAATGTTTCGTTGAAGCATATCTTTTCCCATGACCTTGACCATGACCTTCCTGGGTATTTGAGGGTTCCAGAAAGCTGGAAAAGAACAAAACATTTCGAAAATATGCCAAAAAATTTGTGAAATTTGAAAAGATCCATCTAATGGTGATCTGTAACGTGACCTTGACTTTGACTTTCAAACTCATCTGAAGGTCAAGACAGTTTTCTGAGTCGGAAACCCCTATTCAAGTATGTCAATGACCTTGGTTATGACCGTCAAGGTTATTTTTAACGGGAAACATATAATTTTGAATTCCAAAAGTGTGAATTGCGTACAATTTTAAGTCATCCTATGATGACCTTGAATGTGACCCTGATTATGTCCTTCAGGCTTATCTGAAGGTCAAGATAGCTTTCTTAAATGAAAACCGCTATTTTTGACACCGAAAATAGAAAAGCAAGAACATTTATGTTCAAGTATGTCTATGACTTTTACTGTGACCTTTCAGGTCATGAGCTTTTTTAAATGAAACCACTTTTTTGACACTGAAAATGTTTCGTTAAAGCATATCTTTTCCTATGACCTTGTCCATGACCTTCCTGGGTATTTGAGGTTTCCAGAAAGCTGGAAAAGAACAAAACATTTCGAAAATATGCGAAAAAATTTGTGAAATTTGAAAAGATCCATCTAATGGTGAGCTGTAACGTGATCTTGCCTTTGACTTTCAAACTCATCTCAAGGTCAAGACAGTTTTCTTAGTCGGAAACCCCTGTTCAAGTATGTCAATGACCTTGGTTATGACCATCAAGGTTATTTTTAACGGGAAACGTATAATTTTGAATTCCAAAAGTGTGAATTGCGTCATCTGATGATTACCTTGGATGTGACCCTGATTATGTCCTTCAGGCTTATTAGAAGGTCAAGACTGCTTTCATAAATGAAAACCCATACTTTTGACACCGGAAATAAAAAGCAAGAACCTTTATGTTCAAGTATGTCCATGACCTTGTCTATGAACATCACGGTCATTTGAAGATCAAATTAGTTATTAACGGGTAACATATTTTTGATTCTTGAAATGTACATAGCGGACAACTTTTAGTTCAAGTATATACTTGCCAGTGAACCTGAACCAGAGCCTTCAAGGTCATTTCAAGGTGAGGTAAATTTTCAGCTGCTATCAAAAAGTGAAATAATGAAATTAATTCATTGCATTGAAATATTGGATAAATGCATATGACCAGAGTAACTATTGTATTACTTTGAGTTTTGGATTTCTTTCCACGTTTTTTTTTTTTTGAGAATGCTATTTTTTCCGGTTTACTTGCCTGTGAAGCTTGATCTTCAAAAGTTCGTTTTCAGCTTTTAAAAACTCCTTTTCTTCCAAAATGGCAAACCTGGACGCGTCTGCCTGTCCCACTCTTTGCCAAAAATACTCCATGTCAGCGATATATTCCGGAATATAATCGATGGCCACTCTTTCCTTGCTGGTTGTGCAAGGGAAAGGCAGGATCTTTTCCTCCTGAGTCTCCAGTTTTCTACAAACTGCAGCCACGTGTAGGATATGTTCACCTACGACGTACGTTTACGATCATTTTTAAGTCAACCGCATGTACGGTTTTTTGTAAGAGACAAGTATTAGGACATCTAGCAAAACACAATCGTTCCCAAAATATCTGAAAACATTTGTTTCAAAAATTAAAATTTCACGCCCTCTAACGGACAAACGAAGCGCATAGGCGCCATGTAGGTCGTTAGATACCCTAAACCGCATCCGCCGAGAAATGTGCACATCATTGACAATCAATACATAATCTGGCAATATGTTGCTCACCCTTTGTTTGCAGCTTTTCCAGAGCCTGCTTGGTAGCGTCAAAGTTTATCGTCAAAGTCTGCAATTTCTGAAAATCGACCGCTCTATCAAGAATAAGCTTTCTTTTCAACAGATTGAAAGCGTTGAGGAAGAACGCGTGTTCGTTGTCCAGATCCGAGACTCTCCTGCCCAACATTTTCTGAGACTCCCTCAGCCTGATCTTCAACGCTCTGATCCGGTCCGTGCTCTTCCTGATATGGTCAAGCTGGGCTTGCAGGATTTTTTGCATGGCTTCGTCTCGAACCTTCAGTTCATCGTGGAGTTTTTGCTTTTCTTTTACCTGCAAATAGGAAATATCCAGAAAAGTATTTTTCCTCGCCTTAGGTGAATATTGATAACAAAAAACAATTAAGTAAATAAACTTTACGCCCAAGAAACTTAAACATTTATTATGTTCGATTCCTCACGTGATGCTGATGTGCGTTCAGAAAATTCCTGGTGTCAGCATCGAGGGCTATGTGAACCTTCTCCAATACGCCCCGAAGTCTGGATATCAACTGGCTACCTTTCGTCTCTTCCTCCTCTAGCTTAGAGAAATATTCAGCTCTGACTTGCTGCTTTTGCTTTTTCCGAGCCATTTCCACATGTATACCACGGTTTTCAAGCAATTTTCCTCTCGTGGCGTCTTCGACGTCTTTCCTGTCCGCTGTACTCGTTGATTTCGTCATCAGGCGCAAAGCGCCGTCGTCGTCGTTTATTTTGCGACGTTATCCTGTCGTAACTGTTATTTCTTCAGTTGCAGAGCGCAAATGTTTTATTTGCGCTGTCGAATGGATCAGGTTCGGTCTTTCAAAGTTTTGCTAGCGCCATGGTTTTTTTTAAGTAAGGATTGTTTGTATTCGGAAATAGCAGTCAGAACAACTTCAGATCATTTCCTGTTACACTGTGTTGTCAGTCTATTGATTTGCTTTTGTTACCATGCCACAATACCTTGGCAGGAGAACAAGATACAAATGAAATTAAAAAAAAATACTGTGCTACCAATTACTGTGAATAAGAGTTGATTCAATAATTTTTTTTCATCACTAACAAAACGGTTCCCCGTTTGTGCATCTCTATCAAATTCTACCTTTCTTGCAGCTTCGTAAGCTGATGTTCATTGTCAGCTGCCAGTTCTTCGAGCCTTTCCCGAAACATATCTATAAGTTTGTCGATGTGCTCGACATGATTTTTGTAGTTAAGCATATACTGTTGTTCCGCATCTCTTATTTCGTCCATTAGAAGTGAGATGGTGAAATCCTTGCAGTCGATGACTCTTTCGAAGTTGTTCCACGCGAACTCCAAATCGTCTCGCATCCCTGGCAGGGCTTTTTCTGTGGTTTCAAAAAATTCATTAAACAAGTTAGCAATTTGCAACACTGAGAGCAGTGGTTGTAAAAAGGAAACTTTTGAAAGAAAATGTGTGCGTGTTGTTTTTTCTGAAAGCTAGTAACTCATCCCGACATATTTTTCGTGACCTGTGTTGCGTGAAACCGCATCATAGTCGATCTACTTGACGCCACTTATTTAATTGTCAATCAAGCGCGCGCTCAACGTACGGTCTGCGACTCGGTACGAGTTTGGTCGTACTGCTTTTTGGTCCACTGTTAGCAGAAAAAATTCAATAACGTCATTCGTAAAACCGTGGATAAGATTTTGAAGTTGTTTCACCTATAAGAAGTTGTCTCCATTCTTTCTCGTGTCTCTGGTAGGTTACCGCGCTGTACTTCAACTCTCGCGTTAGCACGTCCCTTTTGAGTTGTTTCTTTTTCTCGGTCGCTTTTCTCTTTTTTTCGGCTTTTTTCTCAGCCTTTAAGGCCTTTTTCTCTTCGGGTGTGACGGGCATGTTGAATAAATTCTGGCAGTTGCCAAAAAATAGGTCAAAACCAGCTCAACTCAGTACAGCGAAGAACTTGTATTGAAGCTACTCTAAAAACTAGAATTCTGTAGTTTATACTTATTCCACTTATAACTTCGGGAACCTGCTCACTTATTTTTGAAAAAAATAAAGGGGTAGCCGGGTTTTTTATTATCCCTATTTCTTATATTGAATGATTGATGACCCACAACACAAATTACTGTAAGTCCGGTTGCCAGTCACCATAAATATATTTAATAGAGATCGGCTGTACGAAGCACAGTATCGAACTATCGATTATTTATAGTTTGTGTTGCCAGGTTGTATAAAATTTCACCAGATCCGAGTTCTTGTAAGTTCGTTCCAACAGAGATTGTTGACAGGTTACTTCTGAAAATTGGTGTTGCGGCGGTGAGTTATAAAAATGTCCTAATTGTCGCGTTTTTGTATATCTTATACCCTCGTGCTCAAGCAACACATTTTGAAACCATACGAAATCTCAATTTCCGCCATTTTCTTGCTATATGTCGCTCTTTGGATCTGTGAAATTTTTGTAAGCTGGAGAAACCGGCACGTATCTTGAAAAGTGACATCTGCAAACACATAACTGTCAAAAAATTAACTTATGTTATGTGCACTCTAATCCTCAGATAAGCAAATCCTTGACTAGCTCCTTCTACCCAGGTTGAATTTCTTGCTAATAATTGAACTTTTACATAAAAGATTGGTTTGCACTGTAGTTTAATAACTGCAGTGTTCAGTAGTGACAGTAACTATCATTATCGCTGTTGGCTGTCACTAAACCGGCTACAGAAACAAACCTTCGGTAATCTGGCAACGCCGTCAATACTTTTCCAACAGTATCGATTTTCAAAGTATCGAAGTTTGTACCCCTCATCTCTACTCATGTAACGTTTTGACGTGTCATAAGTTTTATTATTTGTTGTTTTTCTCATATCATTCAATTCGTTTGAAACTTGTGATTTGGATAATTATCACAGAAGCAAGAAAATGTCACATAAAGAGTGGTGTGCCGAAACATCGGCAAAACTGCTACAGGAAGAACAGAGATTTCCAACGCTCAATGAAATTAAAGACTACATGATTACTGCGTCTCCATCGGAAGCTACCAAAGTTGCTAACAATCTGGAGTTACCTCTGATCTTCGACTGCCTCAATGATTCCAACAAGTAAGTCAATCGTAATTAGATCATAAAGTAGAAGATTGTATCGTGACATTGCGTTTTTTGGGGCCAAATTCAGGGCATTAGAAAGTTGTTTATTCTAACCTCAAAACTGCTGAGTTCATGCATCGAGCGATTTTAAAAAACTACAAAGGCTCAAAAGTGCCAGATGAAACCTTATGGGTTCTAAGTGATGTCCCTAGAACAGGGTTAATTAAAATAATCAAGACATCAGTTGTTGTCTCAGCTATCTTGCGAACTTTTTGCTAAAATATAAATTCGCTATTTTTCTGATTCTTGGCAGTCTCAAGAGTTAGAGGAGGATACATTTACTTATAATCATTGATCATTAGAGTGACTGTACAAAAATGATAGTTGATAAAAAATAATGTTGATTATAGAGAACAGGTTGAATTAGCGTGTGAAGTGTTGACAATGTGTATGAATCAGATGACCTTAGGGGAAAGCACAATGAAATATGACACTCCATTGGAAAGAGCATTAAACCATCCTTTTACCGAGGTCAAACTTATGGCTCTTAAGGTAAGGTTAAAAAACTCTCTGGGTATAGGATTTGATTTTGTTACAGAGCGACTTCATTAGGCTGAGTGAGAATGTATTATGAAATATTGGTAAATGTAACCACATTAATTTTTACAAATCACATAAAAAGGTGGACTCTTCTTACAGTTGCAATGTCCTTGGTTTTGTGTTATGTAATTCTAAAGAACTTTCTAAAGAAACTTGTAAAAAATTATACATGTTACTTGTGTCTTTGTTGGAGTATGGACCAATGATCTGGTCTCCCTATTATTTCAATGTCTAGCCCTGGAAAGAGTGGAGATTAAACTGATTAGGTTATGTTTCATATAAGAATTCCTTATGATTTTATATTATGTATATTGAACTTGAAGAGTTATGTCAAAGGTGTGTTCACAATGATTTATTGTTTGTCTTATAAATACTAACGATATAGGAATATTGGGCATCCCTTTATCTATATTTAAAAGCATTAGAGAACTAGATTTTGTTATTTGTTGTTAGCTAAAATTTTACTATTTACATTTGTTATTGGTTAGGTATTATCATATTTGAGTTTTATATACATATTTTTTGTAATGAGATTGATCCCTTATATATAAATAAATAAAAATTAAGCTCCTTTTACAGTAATCTAAAAAGATTCAGACAGGGCTCGGTTATAACCAAAAGGTTAAGAAAAAATAAGAGTATATCTACTGTACACAATTTTTTAAAAAGGTGGATGAGGTATTATTTATAAATATGATGATTACTGTAACAGTTTAAAAAATGGTGAATGAGTCCAATTTTCAAATTTTATAAATAATCCACCATTGGATCCACCATTTACAAAAAATGGTGTATCCAATTTGAAAAAAAAAGGTTAATGTAGTCATATTTAATAACCAGTGAATGAGATATAATTTAAAAATATGATGATTTCTGTCACACTTTAAAAAATGGTGAATGAGTCCAATTTTCAAATTTTATAAATAATCCACCATTTACAAAAAATGGTGGATCCAATTTAAAAAAAAGGTTAATGTAGTCATATTTAATAACCAGTGAATGAGATATAATTTAAAAATATGATGATTTGTCACACTTTAAAAAATGGTGAATGAGTCCAATTTTCAAATTTTATAAATAATCCACCATTTACAAAAAATGGTGGATCCAATTTAAAAAAAAGGTTAATGTAGTCATATTTAATAACCAGTGAATGAGATATAATTTAAAAATATGATGATTTGTCACACTTTAAAAAATGGTGAATGAGTCCAATTTTCAAATTTTATAAATAATCCACCATTGGATCCACCATTTACAAAAAATGGTGGATCCAATTTGAAAAAAAAGGTTAATGTAGTCATATTTAATAACCAGTGAATGAGATATAATTTAAAAATATGATGATTTCTGTCGCACTTTAAAAAATGGTGAATGAGTCCAATTTTCAAATTTTATAAATAATCCACCATTTACAAAAAAATGGTGGATCCAATTTAAAAAAAGGTTAATGTAGTCATATTTAATAACCAGTGAATGAGATATAATTTAAAAATATGATGATTTCTGTCACACTTTAAAAAATGGTGAATGAGTCCAATTTTCAAATTTTATAAATAACCCACCATTTACAAAAAATGGTGGATCCAATTTAAAAAAAAGGTTAATGTAGTCATATTTAATAACCAGTGAATGAGATATAATTTAAAAATATGATGATTGCTGTCCCAGTCTAAAAAAATGGTGAAAGTGGACCAATTTTCGAAAATGGCGAATGCAGTCCTATTTAATAAATGGAGGATGAGGCATAATTTAAAAATACGATTGCTGTCACACTTTAAAAAATGGTGAATGAGGTTCGATTTCAAAAGATGGTGAATGGGCATACATCAGTCTAATTTAAAAATTAGTATGCTTTATCTTTTCCATCCTGTTATGGATTAGATTGCGAATCGATTCGTAACTTTCAGGAAATTGAAAGAAACATTCGCAGAGAAGAAGTTCTCACAGACATGTGTAAAAAACACACTCTTCTAGTAGGAGTTGTAAGGTGCCTAGGAGACGATGACGTCGGCGTAGCGAAAAAAGCTATAGACATTCTGACCATTGTCGGCTTAACTGCGTCTGGTCTCAACGCGATATTGTCCAATCAGGTCATTGAACCATTGCAAGAAGTTATGGCTATCAGTGAGGTAGTCAGGTTAAGAGTATACGAGGTGAGCTTTTCAAATCCATTTAAGAATAACCTTCATCCGTACGAAATAGCGCTAGCTCGGTATTTCTTATGCCATAGTTTTTAAATAGTGTATGAGAATTGACACAATCAAAAGCTTTCACCTTTGACCTCGGGAAACTCTTATTTCAGTTAGTAATAAACATTGCCAAAGAATCGGAAACGAATTTCCACGCACTAGAATCGACAGGCATTATAAATCAAATCCTAGAAGAGCTGAACAATAGCGATGTGTTGCTCAGAATGAACATAGTGGAACTATTGACTCACTTTGGACTCACCAGGCATGGCTATAGGTTTCTGGAAAGTAGTGGAGTTCTCACCAAACTTTTTTCTTTAATAGACGTTCCTAACGATCTTTTGAACGTACAGCTATGTGAACCAGGTATGTTCATCAGACAAAATACATAATCTTCTACAGATCAAGTTTAAAACCAAGAATCTATTTTTGTTGAATGATTGAGGCTTCCATATTGTAATAATAAAGATTCTATTTTGTTTAAGATGTTCTGAACTTATTTTAGGTATACTGAAATTCTTTGGCAACATGGCGCACAAAAAACCGATAGAGATGCTTTCAAAATACCCGAAACTTTTCGACAGGGTGTTCTCAAACCTAGAAAGTGGCGATTTAACCGTAATAGGCGTTAGTTTAGACACTTTGGGTATCATCGGTTCAACTAATGAGGGAAAATGTGCTCTAAGCTCTACAGGTATTGTTTTGACAGCAAACATCCCGAGGTAGATTTGGTGTTGATTGGTGGTTGTCTTTTAGGCAATAAAATAACTTACGCGATAAAAACGATAGTGAAACTGCTGCCTTCCTTGCCTACCGAAGTAAGAGTGAGAGCCCTGAACTGTCTAGAAAGCCTGATAAGAGTGGCGGAAAGGAAGAACGATATGTTGCAGATCACTAGAAAGTGGTACCAGGCATTCGGAGATGAGCCTATGGAAGTCATTTTGAGATATGCGAAAAATCCTTTTTCTGAAATCAAACTGGCCGGATTAGATTTGCTACATGCGGTAGCCAGTCATCAGTGGGGACAAGAAGAAATCAAAAATACGCCAGGTAAATGATGCTGTCTGAAATGTTTTCGGTATTTTGGACGTTCAAAGACGTTTTGGAGGTTATGGGCCCAAGCGACTTCACCTTTAACGCCATTTTATGAGGTTGGATATCTTTTACGAGTTAAATGTTGTCGACAAAACGTAATCATGCTCTTAGCTAACATTTTCTTTTAATTTTGGCCGCTAGTGGCGCTAAAACACGTTTTGGAGGTTATGGGCCCATGTTGACAATAAAAAATGTAAGCTTGCCGTTTGGTGTTTTGGATGCTAGTGGTGGTAAAACGCTTTTTTGAGGTTATAGGCCCCGCTGACATTTTCCTATAACGCCATTTTACTAGGCTTGATTCATAAGCTCCGTCGCTGACCCTTTTGCAGACGGATGTTGTTGATAACAAAACGTAATCTTGCTCTTTGATATCATTTTTTTATTTCGGGCGCTATTATTGCCAAAACAAGTTTTTGAGGTTATGGCCCCATGTTGACAATAAAACATGTCCCTTACTGTTTGATGTTTCGGATGCTAGTGGTGGTAAAACGCTTTTTGGAGGTTATGGGCCCGTGTGACATTTTCCTATTACGCAATTTTTGGCGTTGATCCATAAGTTTCGTCGCTGATCCGTTTTCAGATGAAAGTTTTTGACAACAAATCTTGCAGTTTGCTATTTTTTTTTATTTTTGACGGTAGTGGTGCTAAAACACGTTTTGGAGGTTATGGGCCCATGTTGAAAATGAAACATGTAACCTTGCTGTTTGATAACATTTTTGGTATTTTGATGCTAGTCGTGGTAAAACGCATTTTGGAGGTTATGGGCCCATGCAATTTCGCCTGTAACGAGTCCGCTTTGCTCAACATTTGCAAGAAAAAAATCGAGTGATATCCGCTGTAGAAGACTGGCTTTCACTGATGCTTATGAATGCGTGTAATATTGAAAAAATGTACGGATCTACAAAACGAATTCTCTATTTTAGGCCTCATAGAATACCTGCTGGATAGAAACCAGGAGAGAATCAAAGAAGCCAAAGAACTGAAATACGAGATAATAAAAGAAATGTCGACGAGCATCTTGTTCGATCAGAATACGTTGCTGAGGCTTCAGGAATATGTTAAAGAGGGTCCATTTTATGTACGAGGTGTCACAGAAGTTGCATTTGAGGGGAACGACTAATTATTTTTCGTGTTGAAAACTGGAAATTTTATATTAGGCATGAATGTTGTAACTGTTTATTTATGTTGTAATAAAACAAGTTTGTACGTAAAGTGCTTTTATTTATAAATAAATAGATGCTGAAAAATATACACAACGCTGATAATGCCTTTGGCTTAAAGAAGTAAAAAAAACTATCGACTAACTATATACAAAAATTGCAACTACCTAATCTAATGCCTATTTGTATCTCAACATTTTCATTGAGTCTTGAAAAAACAAAACCAATTTTAACACTTATTTTCATTGATAAACTAAACTTAGATAAACTACTACTACTAAAACTTACGTAAAAAACAATAATCACAGCTTTTTTCATCAAACTTTGTGAGTTGAAATGGTGAATTCAGTGATAGCATTGAGAAAATCCATAGAATAAAAAAAGGTTCCGACTATGATTTTTGGTGGACAAATCTTAGAGAAAACGCACAAAAAGAATAAAAAGTCTCACTATATTTTGCCTGTATTTTTACCTCTGAACAAATATGACAGACATCGGAACTCGGCATTGGTTTTTTTATTCCTGAGTTGTTTTTCATGACTTCTAGAATTGATGCTTAAGCCGGAAAAGGTTGAAAAAATGTAATGTTCGATACCTAGGTAAACCGTGTGGTTCTTCACCAAAAGCTATAACTATAACGTTTTCATAAAGTAAACGTGATCTTGCTCTTTGCTAACGTTTTTTTTTGTTTGATTTTGGACGCTAGTGGTGCTAAGACACGTTTTGGAGGTTATGGGCCCATGTTGACAATAAAACGTGTAGCCTTGCTGTTTGGTTACATTTTTGGTATTCAGGATTCTAGTGATGATAAATAGCGTTTTGGAGGTTATGGGCCCATGCGACTTCTATAACGAGTCCCTTTTGCCTAACATTTGCAAGAAAAAAATCGAGTGATATCTGCCGAGTACTGGCTTTTAGTAACGTATATTTTTTCCTCTCACAAATATGACAGACATCGGTATTTATTTTTGACTTTTAAACTCAGCGTAACTTTTTTTATTTAGTACGCCCGAGTTATTTTTCATGACTTCCAGAATTGACGAAGATTTGAGCCGGAAAAGGTTAGTAAAATTTTAATATTCGATACCTAAGTAAACCGTGTGGTTCTTCACCAAAAGCTATAACTAGAACGTTTTCATAAAGTAAACGTGATCTTGCTCTTTGCTAACGTTTTTTTTATTTGATTTTGGACGCTAGTGGTGCTAAGACACGTTTTGGAGGTTATGGGCCCATGTTGACAATAAAACGTGTAGCCTTGCTGTTTGGTTACATTTTTGGTATTCAGGATGCTAGTGGTGACAAATCGCGTTTTGGAGGTTATGGGCCCATGCGACTTCTATAACGAGTCCCTTTTGCCTAACATTTGCAAGAAAAAAATCGAGTGAAATCTGCCGAGTACTGACTTTTAGTAAAGGATATTTTTTCCTCTCACAAATATGACAGACATCGGTATTTATTTTTGACTTATAAACTCAGCGTAGCTTTTTTTATTTAGTAGGCCCGAGTTATTATTCATGACTTCCAGAATTGACGCCGATTTGAGCCGGATAAGGTAAGTAAAATTTTAATGTTCGATACCTAAGTAAACCGTGTGGTTCTTCACCAAAAGCTATAACTATAACGTTTTCATCAAGTAAACGTGATCTTGCTCTTTGCTAACGTTTTCTTTTTGTTTGATTTTGGACGCCAGTGGTGCTAAGACACGTTTTGGAGGTTATGGGCCCATGTTGACAGTAAAACGTGTAGCCTTGCTGTTTGGTTACATTTTTGGTATTCAGGATGCTAGTGGTGCTAAATCGCGTTTTGGAGGTTATGGGCCCATGCGACTTCACCTATAACGAGTCCCTTTTGCCTAACATTTGTTGTTTTACGTTTTTGCTGCTGTTCCACCGCACATCATTTCAAACGCAATTGCTCTGAAAAGGAGTGCCCCAGTTTTCTGCAAGCTTAGATAACAAAAATCATCTATCACGTGGTCACAGTAGTCGCATTTTGGTTCTTCTTCAAAGCGAATACCTTGGTGATGATCCTCAACATCGACACTACCGGCGCTTCGAACGCCAAAGAAACGAAGAAAGAGAGGAAATACGAGGCAACAATTTGTCCCAGGTAGATGATCACTGTGACGATGCTGCCCAGATGGAGAGGACTGTCCATACTCATGACCATCACTCTGATCGCAATCGGATGGAGAAGGTATGCACAGTAAGTCACTCTGCTGAACGGGTAGAGAATCGTAGCTGAGAGAATTTTGTTCACGACACCTGTAGAAAAAGGAAACATTTGTTAAGGTCACTCGTATGCATATACAGTCTGTCCCAAAAGTCATGAATCAAACGAATTGGGGGCGTGTTGGGTGGTTTTTTTCAATCAGAAAAACCGGTTTTTGAAGTATCGTCATTTTTGGCCTTCCAAAATATCCTTTAAACGATCAAATATCCTAAATAGTCTCTGCTCTAGATATACCAAATGCTGAATATACCCTCAATCTTGATAATTAACATGATAGCGGCGTTGACATTATTTTGGGTGGTAAAACGGTTATGGAAGCTGTGCCGTGTTACCTAACCCGATAACTGCTTTTTGTAATACAAATGGGATGATGAAACGTATATAGAATGAGATACTAACGTCTGTACTATAAAACTTTTGCAAAGACGTATTCCACTTGTGATTTCTATGCAAGGTGCATTCATCACAGCAAGAGGCAAAGATGTTCTTCGTTTGTGGATAGTGCAAAGGAAATTCTCAACTTTTCGCTGAAATATCACAGTAGAGTAAAAATGCCTGAGATAAGAAACAAACAGAAACACCTCCTATCGAATGAACCATGACACTCTGTATAACACAAAAAAATATTACCTCCATAGCCTGTAACACAAGCTATGACGATCCAAGACAGGCCCATGGCCCATGCAGAATGGCTCATCGCGCTGTAGGCAGCTCCAGACCATGCAGACAATCGTGTGTTGTAGAGACCGTAGACTAGAGCCAGGAGAACTGAGAAAGATGCTGTCCAACCAGCTGCCAAAGCCAGCTGAAAAAAAAATAGGAAATAAGTCTTAGAGACAGAAAGTTTTTAAGGGATATAACATTTACGGTTACAAGAGTACAAAAAGGGCGAATCTCACAATATAGTAACGCCAAAGCATGGAAGAAACTTCCGAACCCGAAGTGATCCAACTTTCATTTCATTCTGCAAACTTTTAATATAGACATCCTCGCGACCGTTTTCTCACCTTTGTGAAATTAATCCTGCAGTTCTTCTTAAACAAAATCCATCCGGTACACATTCCGATGAGATAGGGTCCCAGCCTGGTCCAGGGTTTGTCGTAGATTTTATCAAAAAGGGCTAACGGATCATCAGATCCTGGTAGATGACTGTTGCTGAACGCGACATAGCCTGTCGTTATCCAGGAACTCAACATAAAGGTTACCAACAAAGCTGCGGCGCTTTTAAAGTGACTGGAAAGATAAGATTATGTATTTAGGATAGCTGCCAAAAAATAAAAATCGGTCAAAGGTCTCTACGACACGTTTGGCGTGCTTCGAGCAATGTTCCGTTACGTTTAAGTTACGCTTAAGCTACGTTTCACGAACGTTTGAGAAAAGTTTGCATTTGAGAAACATTAAAGTTACATTTAGGCAAGGTAAATTAAAGCTAAGATACGTTTAAGCTAGTACAGTTCAAGCTACGTTCATACGTTCATGATAGCTTGCGCTTCGGTTAAATTTATGTTTAAACTACATTTAAACTATACGTAAAGTTATGTTCAATACACGTATAATTGACGATCATATAAGGTTTGCGATCAAGCTATATTTACATTTAAATTGCTTCAAGGTGCATTCGGTTTCGTTTATACTACGTTAAACTATATTTAAGATACGTTTAAGCTATGTTTAAATTCTTTTTTAGCTACGTAACCTAAGGTTACGTTTAAGTTTGGTTAAATTACGTATAAACTATATTTACGTTTCGGTTAGTTTTTATTTGAACTACTCTTAAGCCATGTTCAAGTTACGTTTAATCTAGGTTTACGTTGTGATCGTATCACGTTTGCGTTTAAGTCATATTTACATTTAAGTTACGTTTAAGTGGTGTTTAACCAATGGGGAAGTATCCCTCCATGTTTAAATTACAATTAAGTTACGTTTAAGTTGAGTGTAGACTACGTTCATGTTACACTTAAGCTAGATTCAAGTTAAGTTTAAAATACGTATAGCTTGAAGTTACGTTTAAGCTGCATTTGGTTGCGCTCAAGCTACGTTAAACTGTATTTAAGATACGTTTAAACTGTTTTAGTCACGTTCAACTTGTTCTTAAGGTTACGTTTAATGTTGGTTTAACTTACGTATAAACTATATTTACATTTCGGGTTATTTTCGTGTAAACTACATTTAAGCCATGTTCAACTTTCGTTTAATTTACGTTTAAGTTGTGATCATATAACGTAGAAGTACGCATCAATGGTAACGTTTAAGTTATATTTAAACTATGTTTCGGTTATGTTTAAGTGATTTTATGTTGGAGATATGTTTAAGTTGCGTTTAGGCTACGTTTAAACTGCGTTTAGATTCACTTAAACTATATTTATGACACGTTTAAGTTTGGTTTAACTTACGTTTGAACTACATTTAGATTTTTGTTTACGTTTGAACTACGTTTAGGTTACATGTTTCAGGTATGTTCAAGTTACGTTTAATCTAAGTTCAAGTTATATTTTCGTTTAAGTTACGTTTAACTTAAGTGGAAGTATGATTCATCGTGGTTTAGGACACGTTTAGAGTACATTTAAGTTATCGGTAAGTAAGATTTAATTTAAATATAGAGGTGAGGTGTTGAATGTGTGTTTTTGAAAACATATTGCATATAAGGTTACCTTGTAGCTAAGATTAGCATGATTGCTCCAATCACATAGAATTGTGTGTCGTCTGAGAGATACCAACTCCACAACATACACTGAAACGAAGTAATTTAATTAAAAAATTACAAAGTGCTCGATTCGTTTTCTTACCATCTCGTCAACAGGAAACAATGTGTTAATATAGAGCACGTTTCTCCACCAGTAGTTTGGACAATTCACATGGTCCATAGTTGGTGGCTCAAATACTGAATTATAATTGAACCATTTCATGGAAACTTCTACTATGCCCAGGGTGAACAAATAAGGAACTGTCAACCTGAAAAGTAAAAACGAAATAGTCACAAATTCTCTTTTCCTTCTATGTATCATCGGATCGGAAAAATATGTGTGCATTTACCTTGCAAATCTATAGCTGATCAACCCGATGAAATGTAAAAATCCAGCGACGAAACTGTTGCCTTTGTTCAGAGGGTCTAATTTTCCTTTGGCGTTCGTTCTGAAGTACAAAAATGACACCAAAAGTCCACTGGTGAAGAAAAAAGTATCAACGCTGTACGTTCCATTTGAGATCGTTTGGAACATGAATTCCTTTTGGACCACTTTTCGATATTCCATATTATCTAAAACAGATTTTTTTACATTCTTGGTTTCAGATTTACGAAAAAAATGCAATACTTTCGTTCGATTAAAGTTTCTCTTAAGGTACTTTTACAATGCAACAAATTGCAGATACACCCTGCAACCTTATTTTAATGCATCTGTTTTGATATTTGCAGCATTTTTTGTAAGAGTACCCCTACTTAAAGCACAAAGTATCAAATTTTTTAAGCCCAAAGATTGTTATTTTATGTATTTTTTTCACAAACCTGAATATTTGAAAGCAATGATGCAAGTGTGGCCAAGTATAACCCAAGCCATACTGATAGCTTTAAGTCCATGAATGACTGGTAAAGTGTCACTGCCTACAGTTTGATCACAGATATGTCTCATATTTTCTCTAATAGAAAAAGACAAGAGCATTTCTCTTAGAATCAGTCCTGAAATTAGGGAAATCAAAATTACGATGTATTTTGAGATTTCTTTATTCTAAAGCGATTTTTATGCAAAAATTGACGAACTTTTGGTGCGAGTATATGACGACATTATTACCAAAATTTGTCGTACATTCCAAGAATAGCAAGAAACCCCTACACCCTACACCTTAAAAGCAGTAAGTACTACATAAATAATATCAAACTAATAGAGCGATAAAAGCTTTCTGATTCCTTTTTTCAAGATTTACCAGCGAAGGTACCTTTAGAAAAACCATAGCCCCATGCGTTTCAGTTAGCTCACTTTTTAAATTCTTTGATGAACTGTTTATGCTGTTTCTTAGTTTTTTGTGGAAGTACCCTGTATATTAAATCTAAAGGAATGATATCAATTGTATTATTAAGATACCAACCAAACACTAAGCTCGGTGCAACAAGGGATAATTGTTAGTCACAAATGCACATTGATTGCATTTTTGGGTAATTATTTTGTCTCAATCAGAGCTAGTGATACGAAGACAAAATTCACTGCACTTTCCCATTTGTCAAGTGAGACGGACCAACTCTGATTTCAACGTTGTAGTAATCTCAGTTTTGATTCGATTTTTTTTTTCATATGGCCTGGTTTAAATTTCACAAAAACTTGATCCAAACTGTAAAGAAACAACCGCTATCTCTTAGACACGAAAGGTCTTTTGGTCTGTCCATGACCAAGGGCGTCTAACGCCATCTGCCGGAGGCCACAGTAGTTAGAGACGCAGAATTTTGACAGAGGTGGCTGTACATAGCGACACGTGCTGCTGGTGGCAGCTGGTATCCCGCCAATTGATTTGCTGTCCCCGGAGAGATGTGCGCTCTATACACAGGACGTCGAAGCTACAAGCGACGAAATAGAGGCGCTTTTTGTCAAACAGCAGGAGAGATGGGATGCAAGTGGCCATGGTGAACAGACCAGACGGCTGATCCCAGTACGCGAATTGCGTATATTGCATATATATATATAGAAACCAGGCCATGGTGTGTAAAATATTAGCCAATTCTTCATTGATACATCTCCAAAAATGCTGAGGCTTCGTGCATACCGATCTAAATGATGATGAAGAATGATACATACTTATGAGTGGTTCACGATATCTAGAAGCATTACAACTATTACCAGTATTAAGCTCTAATGTATTGCGATGCGTGTGCTCATCTTTATTGTTACAATTTGTGTCGATGTCATTGTTGTTGTTGTTGTTCACTACGTACAAGCCACATTTACCTTAAATTACAAAGAAATAGACACTATAATAATCAGAATAGCATATTCGGTTGTTTCAAAAATAAAGTTCCCAACGCTGTAACTTTGTCACGCGTGATGCTGCATGAAATGTGGCAACAACGTCGTGTTTTCGGCTCGCCCACGACCGATCCCAACAAGAAGCGCTTATTGGCGATGCAAAAGAGAGAAGTTTATCGTCAGTTGAGTGAAGTACATGTTCTTGAAGACGTGTGATGCACGTCTAAAAAAATGGCGACTATGTAGAAAAATAGCTTTAAGATCAACGTTTCCAATTTTTTCAAATAAAAATGTGGGGACATTATTTTTGAAACAACCCTCGTATTTGAACACATATTGTGAATAAACTAAAAACAATGTCAAAAATATATTCGTTATTCTGAATACCACTAGATTAAGCATCATTTTATAAAATTTCACCCCTCCATAACATTATGTAATATGAATCTATCAATAATCATATAATCTTACATCAAGCATATGTTTGACTTAAATAAAATAAAAAAAAAACAGACCGAGTGACATTTCAAAAAAAAATTGTTCGCCTTATATTTTTTAAATAATTGGAAAAATTTGTGTACAATATTTGTAAAAGGACTTACCGTTTTTCGTCTTGCTATCAGGCATTGTCATGTCGATCTTCGAAGAAAACACGCAATTTTTAGCTTTCATTTTTGACTTTTTTATATACTCTAGGTAGTAATCGAAACACGTACCGGCAATCAAAAGGAACACCACAAGCACTGTGGTCACACTGTAATAATAAAAAGAGATGCAGCGAAAAATTTGTTTGAAAGTTGAATAATCTTACCACTTCTAAATTCTGTATACAACACTTATTGAAATGAAAAGTTTTTTGTTTTCTATCTGAACAATTTAAGATAAATGAAGATTTTTATAATTTTCTTGAAAACGAATCGACCGATTTCGAAAAATCAAAAGTCAAAATAAAGTACTTCGAAAAACCTTTTAAACAAGCTATTATGTTTATATCTAACATATTTAGATTTCAACTAATCCTTGATATTGATTCAGCGTGTACATGAATAATTTAATTTTTGGGGACAGCGCCCCGCACCCTCCCCTTGGTTCGCACTTGAAAGGCATTTATATGGTAACTTAACCATATTTTTTATATACTATTGAATGTTGCTCACCACAGCACCAAAAATGTCTTGTCGCCCCAAATATTATACTTATTGTGGGCGGACCTTACTGCCTCTACCTTAACAGTGATTTTTTTCGAGGGTTTCGATGTTTCTTCTACTATTTTTTTCACATCGTCTTCGGCACAAACGTGAGGTAGGCAAAGACCTAGATGTAGAATTTTCTCCTGAAAACGAACACAAATTTACACCATGGTCATCTGAACAGTCGAGTTTGGTTATTTTTATAAAGCAACGCGTTTTTTGATGGGAGGAACTCTTCAATATATCGTTCATTTGGAAGAGGACGGTTACATTTCAATAATTTTCCGTTTTATTGCGTTTATAGTTCAGAAAAAGTGTTTACATTTATGTGGAAACATCTGTAATTTTCCACATAAATGTAAGCAGCTAGAGTTTGACTGTTGAATCAATAAAAAATTTAAACAGTATTGTTACTAAAATCATACGTAATCTGATTGACATTTTCGATTTTTTCTACAAGCTACAGGGAATTGAAAGAAATAAAAAGTATCCAATTGTTGCTTGCCATTTTAGAGAAAATTGAATTTTAAATATGGTTTATTCAGCTATTTCAAGTTTGGTATCACCAATTAATAAAGCAGTATCTGACACATAAAAATAAAACACGAATTTTATTTAGGGTGAGAATTAGCTACAAGTTAAGCCAAATTATTAACTCTTGAAAAATCGGCACAAGAATATTGGAAGCATTTTGAAATTCAAACAAAAATTACAAATTAAATACAGCGTACACTGAGAGTTAATTCAGATTTGAGAATCAAAGATAACTTGTTTCATTCCTTTTTGAAATCATTAAAAAATCAAGATGTCTAACAGTCAATGGAAATGCATTTTATAGATTGATCGCATTTAAGAAATAATATCTAATGAAGTTTTGCGAAGAGGCATAGTTAATGTGATAGTCAATCGAATATATAAACCCTGTTTATATACGCCATATACAAAATAAAAAGAAGTGGTCCAAGCACTGATCCTTGAGGCACTCCTGAGAAAATTAGACGTCCTGTAGATAATTCTGAATAAACGACGACTTTTTGGAATATATTTATCAGAAAGCTGCGTGTTAAACTCAGCCAAAACCATAATGAGAGAGATATTTATTGCATCTTATGTATTTGACCTTGAATTACCCCAATGCCCTTGACAGTTCAAGGCGAATGCTTACGTAACCTCAAGTGTTCCCGCTCGTTCCTTATATTTTCCCACCGTTTTCCAAAGAAACTTAAATATTTTAAATTAATTTGTACGCGAAGAGGGAAATTCTCGTAGCGACAAACTCACCTCAGTAGTAAAACTGGAGTTCAGATGCAACCTCAGCATGAAGAATGACACAGGAAAAGCGGGTCCGTTCGTGTAGACGATCGGCTCATTTTTGTAGCCTATCGGGGCACTTGGACTGACTGGTTTCAGCGACGCGCCTGCGGCTCTCGTCGGTCGAGAGCGGTTCTGGAAGAAGAATCGTTTTATTGCGAACGACAACCGGAAATCAAAATGTCTGGTGTTCCTCGAGGCTCCATATTGTCTCTCTGTATACAGTGTGTCCCAGATTCCCTGAACCGAAAATGGCGGAATTCGTTTTTTGCCAGGAAATCCAAAACGGTTAATTTGACAGCTGTCAAATTGTGACATTATTCGGACATTTTTTA
Source organism: Acanthoscelides obtectus (assembly GCA_963669975.1). Classification (NCBI taxonomy): domain Eukaryota; kingdom Metazoa; phylum Arthropoda; class Insecta; order Coleoptera; family Chrysomelidae; genus Acanthoscelides; species Acanthoscelides obtectus. The sequence continues at coordinate 7,676,861 of CAVLJG010000010.1, forward strand.
AGAAAAATAAGAGAGCATGTATGACATGCATCAATCGTCTTTTGTTTTCCAGCAACTTTCCTTATGTAGAGTTTAAAATTTCCAGTCTAGTGATGTCTCACAAGTGCATAAAAGATTGGAGTATCATCACACGTAATGTTATGTATTCGGTTTTTTTCTAAGGGGGCCATGATTTGTTTGTCAGAAAATAACATTGACGAGTAAGGCATAAAAAAGATCGCTCTCTGGATCTATTTATCTCTGTCGGATTTTTTCTAGTGCTCTTATCAGCAGAAAGGATCAGTTACACAGAAATGGCAGTTTTGTAACCAATACTGATCAGAAGCATGCCTAGGCGCGTTGGTGAATGCGTAGCACATCAGGGTGCATCCACACACTATTAAAGGTCAAAGGGCTTTAAAGCAGTGCAATCATTTTGAAATTTTTATCATTTACTTATTATGCTTCATTAAGTAGGTACTTATATTAAAATAAAACCATTTAAACTGGGTGTTCGGATTTATATGTCACTTAGTATAAATGAGAAACATGCCAGCTCCACCAATACAAATAGAATAGTTTATTTCTGCACACTTCTCTCGCTAAAGGGAAAAAACTCGTTTGAATGCTCGTATCAGTAAACAGAAATAGACCCACAAAAAATGTTTAACGCTGGTTGGTCAACCAATACGCGTATCGTCTGCAGAATATTCAACGGTGTGTGGCTTCTAGGCGGGTCATTCGTAGTTTTTTATCTCTCACAGGATATTATTGGTTATTTAGAATTCCCTTTCCTGGCTATCATATAGGAAACGTTGATATGGGATTTTCAAAATACGCTGACAGTTGAGATTTTGGTACCTGTTGCTACAGTTGAATATCAATTAGTATGTGTAAAAAATGTTACTTCTTTCTGTATTGTGGTTCATACGTGATGCTGAGAGGCTGGACATTCGTGTATACACAATTCTGAAATGTGTACGCTCAAAATAAAACCATTATTTGGGCGTAGAGAATATCTTCAACATGAATCTTAATTCAAGGAACGATGTAACATGTCGGCAACGCGGCAGAGTGTCGCGTCAGCATTGCTAGGCGACGCGGTGAAGAGCTTCGCTTTCCAGCCGGCTTCAATCTCTATCTAAAATACGTGTCTAGACACACTTTTCTTTCGTACACATTGAACTTGAGCCGTCAGACGAAATTGGTTTTCCCTGTATACAGTGAATGCCAGATTCGCTTCCATATACAGGGATCTCGGCTCCTGTTAAAGCTACAGCAAAGGTTAAACGGAGAAGTTTTAGACTACTTGGACATTGACCCAGTTGACGCAATGTTATGTTAGTAAATATGTTGGATTTCGTCCTTATGTCTATCGGTTGCTAACACGTGAATGCTTTTAAAATACCTGAGTGCATTTTTACATTATTTTAAATGTGCACACATTGATCATAAATGAGGAACCTTATTTCTTTTTAAGCCTTTCACAATCGGTGGAGTCAAAGACTAACCGTTTTAACTTTGCCTTAAAAATGACATTATTAACAATTTTTCCGGTATTTGGTTTCTGATACGGAATCTACTTTAGTAGATTTTGTTATTAATGTTTCTATATGTCTCCTATTATTTTGTGAATAAACAAACTTATACAAAATTGAATGATAGATACGATGAAAGTATAAGAAAAGATACTCTCTTTTTGATAAAATCAAATTTTCATTCTCCTTTTTACCACCCTGATATACTTGTTCTCCAAATCCGGGATAAAAGCACAACAGCCCTGTACAAGTTATGGTATCCTGTTGCCATTAGCTTAAAGCATTTTAACACCATCCAAGTCCCTACGAGTATAACACCGTCCCATACTCGAGAGACAGGATGTGAAGATGCTTGCATTTTTACCCGACACTAATGATTTCTGGAAAATTCGTAACTCTAATCCTAGAATATAAAAAGGGTCTTTGACTAGTCTCTGTACTCATTTCGCTACTTGTTCTTCTGTTCTCAACTGTTGCTGATGCCTCGATAAAAGCTACTCTACAAAAGTTACTGAAGTATTTCTCTAACATCCTTCGGCGATTATAAGAGAAATAGGAACGCGAGTGATAATTCCTTAGTGCAATCGATCACCCACGATCCACACGTATTTAATTTACATGCGATGAAAATTGTAGATTGGAAGCTGTATGCGGTAAATGGCTGTAAATTGTAGCATATTTGGTGTCAAGAAGAAGCTGCTGATCCCACTGATAATAGACATAATAAGTCACGCATAGTTTCCCTGCTTCTGCCATGAAAAGTGCGGTGATAAGATGAACAAAAATTGAATAAATGTTCCTTCCAAGAACTAAACTGGCTCCTAATATCTAAGCATTACCGAAAGCATGGCCAAATCTGTCTGGTCAAAACGCTTAAACGGCGTATACAAATAAATTCAGAGATCACTCTTTCTAACATACGTATTGCACGCTACAGTCAAAATCACGAAAGATGATTATAAATTATACTGAAGTAATCAACGGACGTACGTCGATGATAAAATCACGATGACAGGTATATAATGACAACAAATTTATACTATGATTTTCCGAAGTTAGGTTAGTTCACTGACTACTTTTATTTCATGGTTTTGAGTGATACCTTATTAATAATTTTAGTGGGGAGTTTTTGTTTTGAAAAAAAAAAGTTACGAGTAGAATAAACACATTAAGACAGAACAATAAAGACCAAAATATCATTCGAAAACAACCTAACCTGCTTAGACATAACCTAACTATCGTCTGTCAAATATGATCGATCACGCATCATGAAAACATCGTCTATCTTTGTCGGATTAGCAATATAGTTTGTTTGGACAATAAAATTCCGTTTGTCTCTGTCTAACATATCTGAAACAGACTAAATTGATGACGTAATCGTCATCTTTCGTGATTTCGACTATATTCTCTCGTACACGTTACGACGTCGGTGGTGTATGGATTTCACTGTATATTTTTGTATAATAACATACTAACCTGTGAATGAATGACTATATGTTTCTTGGGCGTAATATGTTCACACAGGCTCTGAGAACCAGTCCAGTAGATGTTTCCCCAAAACCAGCCGGTGGAGTACCTCCCGCTTGCATCATCCACTGGAAAAAAAAAGTAAGAAAAAGTTAACAATCGCGCATTGTCCATTGAAAATTGCATTTTTAATTGTTAACTGACATAAGTTTAAAATGCAACACACAGAATTATTTATGGAATTTTGAAAATTTGTAAACATATTTGCTATTATGGAAACCACGTCGTCACTAAAGACCATCTGATTCCATTTTGTGTTGTCAGATGAATTTTTCATAGAACGGTGAAACTTGGTCCAAAAAAGCGCAAGGAAACTGCTAGTCGCACAATAAATTAATGCATTTTTTGTCAAGCTGTAATAATGATGCCAGAACTCTACATAAAACTTGATTTATTATATGTTCTAAACAAAAACTAAGAAGAACTAAAAAAAATAGGCATTCTTGACATTGGCAAAAACTCAACTAAGTAAAGAAAAATAAGCATTACGAATATTGATTCGCTAATTTTAATAAATTTTTGTTGTCGTTAACCTCATCAATAAACAACTACTTGTATTTGATATCTGACTGTGTAATATTCCTATATTTTTTTCTGAACTCAAGCGAGTCCTTTGAGTAGTTTTCAGCATATTTATTGCTGTAAAACCCTTTCAACATTGGCACTTGAATGAGGAAGAATCAATATGTTAGAAATAAATTTAGTTAGCGAGCATAGTCCAACGTCTGCGATTTTGGACCAGAATGCAAAAACATAAAAATGGCAGCGAAATATTTCCGCAAATACCCTCTTGTGGCGTCGCGGAATTCCCTGACCAGCGAACCTGGCGGTTATTAGTGATTACCGCGAGATGGCGGTGGCAAATTATGTATTTACGCACCGAGAATGATAAAGCGGTAGGTAAAACTGGATATCGGTAGATGGCTCTCTAACGCGGTAGAAATACAATACACGCATTCACCACGAAAACTTAACAGAGAAACCTGACCATTTTATCACTTCTTCAGCCATGGCCAGCGCCACCTTCAACTAACGAGCCATGAACAGTAGATATGGCAACGCAGCTTTGGGGTCTTCCACAGACAGGTGTTTGCCGGGCTTTTCGTTTGTTTATATTCCTAACCTCCGACTTTTTGGTGCAATTTTGTTGTAAATCTCTGGGAACAGTGCAATTCATACAAACCAGAGTAATCTACTTAGTTTTGCTCTTCAAACCGTACAGAAAGTGTGTGTGAATCGGTGCTTGTTAGAAACGTCTGTATAGTGTGTAGATTCGAGTGGGTACATCTTTTCTTTTAATTAATATGCCTAAGCGTTGCTGTGTACCAGGCTGCAAGGGAAATTACGAGGTAGAATTGAGATCGACACCCTACAGGTCAGTGTTTCGATTTCCAAAAAATGAGGAGTTGAAAAGTAAGTGGCTAGCTTCCATACCAAGAAAGGACTGATCGCCTTCTAAAGATTCTGTTGTTTGTGATGCACATTTTCAACAAGCAGAAATTGTCCGTACGGAAACTTATGTTCTGCAGGATGGATCAGCTAACACAGTCACACTGAGTCGTCCAAAACTTTCAGAAGGTGCTGTTCCATCAGTCTTTCCAAATGTGCCATCTTATCTAAGTGAGCGTCAAGTTTCTAGTAGAACAGATCCTGCCATCAGACAAGATAAGATCCTTCAAAGGCATGAGAATTTGGTTTCAGAATTTCAGGAAAAAGACAAAATTACAGGATTCTCAGATTTATTGGAAAACTATTCTAAAATGATTAAAATCCCTGAACATTGGTTGGTGAAGAAGACTAATGACAAAATTTATTTTTATAAATTAGAAACAATCAGTGAAATTTTAGTTTTGAATACGCAAATTATAATAGACAGTTCATTAGAAACTAAGGTATTTAATAAAGGGGATCCGCTCTCATGTAATGATTTGAAATGGTGGTGAAGGTGGCGCTGGCCATGGCTGTACTTCGGAGCGTGCGCGCGCCGACTGGATTCCGTAGAGGGCGTTCCTAGCTAACGAATGAGCGGCTGGTCAGTTGTCTCCGAGCACTTGGAGAGTCAGGACAGGCATTTTCGCGCGACGTGTTTCTGTGACACAGAGACGTTTGATATGATCAAGCAGGCTTACCCAGGTGTTGCTTTAGCAAGAAGTGGTGTGTTTCGGTGGCACCAGGCCTTTTTGGAGGGCCGGGAAGAGGTCGCTGATGAAGACAGTGCTGCAAGACCTTAGACTTCGACAAACACCGATAATGTGACTCGTGTGCGCAAGGTTTTGAACTCAGACCGTCGACTAAGTATTCGTTTAATTGCCCGGATGTTAAATTTACCAAAATCTGTGGTTCATGACATTGTGACACAGCATTTCAACATTCGCAAGGTGTGCGCGAAGATAGCCCCAAAGTGCTCACTGACGACCAGAAATTGCGGCGAGTGAAGTGTGCCAAGAAAATTTGAACATGTGTGACAGTGACCCCCAATTTTTGAATAACGTAATCACAGGTGACGAGTCGTGGATCTTTGAGCATGATCCCGAGACAAAGAGGCAATCTTTCGAGTGGCACACAATCCAAAGTGAAAACGATGCTCATTGTCTTTTTTGACATCAAAGGCATCGTCCACCATCAATTTGTTCCTCCTGGACAAACCGTCAACGCCAAGTTTTACGTGGAAGTGCTCAGGAGACTCAAACGAAGGGTCAGTCGGGTCCGACAAGACATCGCGGCCGACTGGAAGTTGTAGAACGACAACGCCCCTGCCCAGACCGCCTTTCTTGTGAACAACTACCTGACCAAGGCCGGCATCCCAACGCTTCCGCAGCCGCCCTACAGCCCAGATGTGGCCCGCCCGGACTTTTTTTGTTTCCTCGCCAGAAAAGGCAAGCATTTTGAGATGACAGAGGGGATCCAAGCAGCATGCACCGCCGCTCTCAAGGCTATTCTGGAGAATGCCTTCCGTGACGCCTTCAATGCTTAGAAATCGCGCTGGCAGCGCTGCATCGCCGCAGAAGGAGCCTATTTTGAAAGTTGTTAAAGAATTGTAACGATTGGCTCAATAAATTGTTTAAATCGACTCAGTCCTATTACTTTCCGGACAAACCCTGTATATGCAGAAGAAAATAAACATACGTGTGTTTACCTCTTTTTTCTCACTCAGTATATCTTGCATTACAGTTTTTCCAGTAATCTAACCTGACCGCCCCTGCTAGCTGAACAATACGAACAAATTACCCATTTTATATAACATCGGTTTCGAATAACACCCTAGAGAACATGATACATCATTGTAAGAGACGAAAATTTAACGGTTGTTGAGCATACCGTGAACTGGAGAAAGTACAGCTAGCTACAAGTATGCTCACGTGTGTAATCATAAAGCAAAGAAAGTGATAGCGTATGACTTAATATGGACTCATTATACCTTCGTAATGCCCGGTAATACGCATTGTACGGTTTCAAGATCATGCGAAATTATTTTCCTTGAATGCGAATACTAGTTTCCCATGAACTTACCGGCTAGCCGTTTGTTGAGTCTAGGCATTTAAGCGCCGATGGATAACGATGCTTTTTCCAAAGCTGATGCTGTTGATGTCAGACACTTAGGTCCGCTTTTACTAAGACGGATGGGCGCGAAAAAGGGCGTTAAACACAAATTTGGGATGCTATTATCGAATATAAAGTTCAGATTTTCTGTTTCAAATACGAGTCATTAACGGTGCCTGCCTTCTGGAACAGAAACTTATCAAAGAAATGCTTATCTTTGCTTGCCGTCATTACGTCTACGAATCGATGTGAAAAGGCGTAAAGGTGAGGAACCCAGATTTTTACTGAAAAGCTATCATGCCTGAATATTTCAGAAACTGGCAAGCTGCTAGAATTTACTCGACATGAATTAACCAAAATAGTTGCTGGTGACGACTATCGGGAATTAATGGAACTTTCAATATGATATTCCTTGGCGTGGATACAGAGAAAAAATGTAAGTTCGACCGGCAACTTTCTAAAAGGGGTAAGGCACACGTGGGCGAAGCTTCGTGACGTCATCCGGAGAGTTATCGGCTCGTGGTTACCAGCGGCAGGATTGTCGTAACGTTACTGCAGTTCACGTGTATCGTGGTTAATATACTAAGTGAGATATAAATCCGAACACCCAGTTTAAATGGTTTTATTTTAATAAAAATTGGTGAATGTATTTATCTTACTGTAAATAACAAGTGAAAAAATTTTCAGCCTTATCAGTTGGACATTCCGGTTTTTATACTGCTTTTTTTAATTCACTAACGCTCTAACAATGAATATTTCAGCCGCAGTAAAGAATCAACGTTGGCGGATTTTGGTTCTTGACATCCTTTACGATCGGTTACGATGCCTAGAGTACGGAGACCTGTACGATTTCGTCAACTTAGTGAGTTTGATAGGGGCCGTATAGTAGGACTTCGGGAAGCTGGACTTTCTTTTCCGGCAATTGCAGTTAGAGTGCAAAGAAGTGAGGACACTGTGGTTAGGTGTTGTCAGGCATGGCTTCGAGAAGGCCGTACGTAAAGAGCAAGGGGCACTGGACGCCGCCGTGGAACAACAGACCGTGAAGATCGCCACCTAAGATTATTGGCCTTAAGGGACCGTTTCTCCACTACCAGGTCCATTGCAAATGAATGGTTTGGAGAACACGGAAGACCTATTGGCATGAGAAGTGTTTACCGACGAATGAGAAGTTTTGGCTTGTTTTCATACCGGCCACACTGGGTCCTCCCTTTAACTCGAGAACACCGACGTAATCGCCTTGAGTGGTGCAGACAACGGTCACTCTGGGATCAGGAATGGAACAGTATTGTCTTTAGTGACGAGTCTCGATTTTGTTTAGGCATACACGATGGTCGTGCCAGGGTTAGAAGGCGACGTGGTGAAAGGAGGAATCCACAGTTTTTTGTTGAAAGACTTGTTCATCACACTGTTGGAGTTATGGTTTGGGGTGCTATAGCTTATGGTTCCATATCACCTTTAATCTTCATCAGAGGTAACATGAACGCGCAGCGTTATATCCACGAAGTTCTAGAACCCCATCTTTTACCCTATCTTGACACCCTGGCAGATCCAACTTTCCAACAAGATAATGCCCGACCACATGTTGCAAGAGTCACAATAGACTTGAATAAAATAAATTGATAAAAATGCGGTGCGCTGTTGTGGGATGTAATTCCGACAATCAATCTAAACGGAATCTTCGCAAAGACATGAAGTTCCACAGTTTTCCTCAAGACCAAAACTTTAGCAAAAAAATGGCTACATCTCACAAAAAGATAAGACAAAGTCGATGTGAAAAGCGCTAGGGTTTGCTAGAAAACGCTCTAGAGGATCCGTCCAGCCGTTTGGCCTGTAGGTGAAAATATGCACGTTTTCCACATCAATCCAAATGATAATCACTCTCCGCGTGACGTCATGCGCGCCGGCGGACGAAAATCGAACAGCGCAGCATACGGCCCTGAGGCAGCTCTGTTAGATATACGAGGAGGTACCCAAAAATAACCGGTATAGCATTGCAGTGGGCGGAGCTTGTGTAGTACACATTTCAGCGCCTAGAGGCGTACAGTGCAACTGATTACATCACCAGTTCAGTGCCACCCGAGTTGTCGATCTGGCTTGTTTCGTTTCTCTGTAGTCATTATTTTTACTAGAGCTGTTTCGAGCTTGCTTTGTTTTTTACGATGGCAAGCCTCAGCGAGCAACGTGCCGCTGTGAAATTTTGCTTTCTAATTGCTAAAAATGCTGCTGAGGGAGGAGCTAAGGGAGACTTCAAAAAATGTTTAGAGCAGTGGAAGCGCCGGTAGGACAAGTGTATTAGTTATAGTGGACAGTATTTTGAAGGAGATAAGGTTACTATGTGTAAAATTTGAAAATAAATAGCTATTAAAATATAATTCCAATTTTTTGGGTACCCCCACGTAGATATAGATATTTTTTAATTTCGGATAAAAGTATCGATCACTTTGTTTCAATCAAAAGCAAGTCGACTCATAAATTGATGACAGTTTTCTCGACTAATGTCATTTTTCAAGACACGGGCCCAGTTGTCATTTCTAGTAACTTGAATTATTCGAGTATTTTTCGGTCTGCAACAGATATTCTGCACATTTCGGCATCATTCAACAATTCAACTCTCTATTCCGATATTTCATACGTGACAAATATTTATATTTTCCCAAGAATACTAATGTGCTATCAGTTTGGCAAGAAGTGTCGATGCGGCGTATGTAGGTCAAGTTACGTCCTTGGTCTCGAACAACTTTTGCTAACAACGCTGGCTGGCCTGTCCATCATCAGTGAAAGTTATAAGTTCCCAAAGATGTAAAAACTGCACATGTGACACCTGCTTTATTCACGTTGTGTCTCCCACTGGATTTGTGCAGGGTAGTAATCAAAAAAGTGTTAGCATCTGATGGCGAAAACATCCTGATTCGGATTTCTTAAATTCCAGAAATTGTTTTTTCGCTCCGGCTTGGGTTTTTTTGGGGCATTCAAAATGAAAACGGTACCGTATTAATTTTCTCTAAAGTTGATAGTTTATGATTTATACAAAGTGCGAAATATGCAATTTACGACCCCAGAAAACAATATGAAAAAACGCAACATGTTGCCAAAGTTCCTCAATATGCTTCAAACATCCATTAAGCATCACATAGCACTTTAGCAGGTATTGTTATTGCAAACCTTTTGTTATCTAATTAATCGACGCTTAAAATTACTCTATATTTTGTTTTATATAATACCCAGAAAAATGAGATAGTATATTTTTACTTCCCTTAAAATTATCAAAAATTCCTTTCCGTATTCGTCGTGCCATTTTTTTAAATGAAATAGTAAGATTACGAAAAGGTTTTTTGTTTTTCATGCTCTCATAAGAAAATTTTTCAATTAAGATTATCCCAATGACAGAATAGTTAAATCAGTCTCCAACGTTTGATACTTCTGCTTACATCTCTTGTTATGGGATAATTGTTGATACAGGGTGTTTCAGTTTATTGTTGCATAACTTTAAGGTTCGATAGAACTTTTAAAATTAATGCATAAAGTCTATATAAACATGGGTCGAAAAATGCGTGGCTTCCGAAATACAGGGTGTTCAAATTTACTTTCTAAAATAGTTTTTTTTAAATATTTCGAACAATATTTGATGTATAACAGTGAAAATTGGTATACAAGGGTTTTTTGATACGACAAAACGAACCATGGGCATAGTTTTACTGTAGCCGCTAGAGGGCGCTCTCTACTGTACCTGTAGTGTATTGAAATGACCGACAAATTTTTCTTAGTGCAATTTTTTGCTTTTTGAATAAAAAAACTGATTCTTCGTACTTTTCAACATAAAAAAGCTCTCTTGTGAATTTTCGTTATAGTTAGCCGTTTTTGAGATATTTCGATTTTTAAGGTTCGATGCGTTTTTAATTATTTATGATAAAATAACGTTAAAAAGTCAGCATCTCGATAATTTTTAGAAGTAGGCTGTGCCTGCAAATATTTTTGAAATTGAAAGCAGAATAAGGTTAAACGTCAATTAGTTGACAGTTAGTTTTGTTGTCTGTTGAAACCTGAAACGTTTTTTTGCAATTGTGAATGCACGAAATTTAGTTTCCTTTACCTGTTTTTTTTTTTATAAAAATGCCATTTTTATTCTCCAATCAAGAGTTAGCGTTTGTCGTACCAAAAAACCCTTGTATACCAATTTTCACTGTTATACATCAAATATTGTTCGAAATATTTACAAAAAAAACTATTTTAGAAAGTAAATTTAAACACCCTGTATTTCGGAAGCCCCGCATTTTTCGACCCATGTTTATATAGACTTTGTGCATTAGTTTTAAAAGTTCTATCGAATCTTAAAGTTATGCAACAATAAACTGAAACACCCTGTAGAATTATTTAGTGTTTCAAAAATACTCCAAGTTTAAGATCTTCTTTCTGTTTATCTTCACCCGCCTCGTATCGTCTCGTGATTCGAACATTCTCGCAATTACATGTTACAATTCCTTATCTTGTCTCGCAATCTTAGGTTAATTGTTCGTGAAATCCCGTAATTGGCGAAAAATGCTTGATATAATCACTGACGAATTTGCCGTGTTTGTTTTCACTTTTACTGTGTGAGCACGAAAGTGAAAATGTAATTGTATAGTGACTTACACGACGTCAGGGATCTTCAAACAAACCACTTACTAACTCGATTTGCTTATGAGAAAAGTAAAAGCCTTGCGGGACAAGCCATTTGCTATACGAATTCAAAAACCCCCGACCGTCAAGTGAATTTTGTGATCGTACAGAAAACGTATGCTGATTTTATTATCCGAAAATTTTCTATGAACTGACCAAACTACATGAAGAAATCCGCGTCATTTATTTCCTCAATAACCTCTTTAAGAAACGCGTATAGAATTCGTAGATTTTGTAAAAATGATTTCAATGAATAATAGCGCGTTATGAAAATGATTTGTACCGCAACACAGTTTTAGATGTGGATTATATAATGGCCAAACAGCGCTTTCACTTTTTCATTATAAGAAGAAGATACATTTGGACGCGAAATGTGTATCTAATCGAGGTCACTGTTCGGTTCCATCCCGGATAAGATATGTTCCAAGTGCTTCAATTGTTTCATGGCCAAAGTCAACAACTGGTACAGACACTGTTCATAAATAGATATCCATAATTGACTTGAAGGGTCCTAGTTTAATAGCTCGGATGTTTAAACATTACATAACCATCCAATAATTGCATGTTCTTAATCAGACCTGGTAGACATCTTCGGCGAGTGTATAATGTTACAAGACAATCGTTCAGGTGAAATCGTAAATCTACGACGTGAATAATTTTGCAACGCACTCTTACGCTGTGCAGTTCCTTGTTTTCATTCAAACAAAATGCACGGTTTCGGTTTGGCTAACAATGTGTTAGAGACTACGCAGTTATTGCAGTTTGATGATTCTAATTGTTCGTTATACAGTTATGTCATTCATTATAATGACCACTTAAGCGCCGGTTAGTGTAACACTGGCACGGAGTTTAGTCACTTTTTATTATGGCGACTTTCACTTTCTTAGCAAATTTGTTCTTCGTCAGGGGTGGCCGCAAAAAAGTATTCCAACTCCAGGATTCTCACTTCATCGCCAGGTTTGGTTTAGTAAGTAAAAACTGTTGCGTTTTTTTTCTGTCAGTTAGGATAACATGCTTTTAAAGATAAACCAGTCTCACTGACAATTGCGGCTCAACTTCGGCACTAACTCAATCAATGTTTTGTTTCAGAAAAAAAATATTCTAGAGGTTAAAAATTGCGAAGTGTAGAGCCCTTCTGTCCTGTACAACAGTCTGCGGATTATTTGAAGATACTTCAACAATAACATCAAGCGTAATCACCTTATATACTGTATCTGCTACAAAGTTGTTTCAAGACAAATTATTGATCCAGTTCCGATAATATCTAAGAACAACTAATATTAATGATATCTTTCACTCTATTTTTGAACCTTGAAACCGTAATGCACTCTCGTATAATAGGTATACAATCATTATTTAATGCCAAGCGGCCTCGAATCTCTTCTACCGCGACATTCTAATAGGAAAAAAACGACGTCAAGTAGGTTGACTCAACGTTGTCTTCAGCTCATAAAATTCTCGGCGCATTAGCCCTTTGAGGAAAAAGTTAGCTACGATCAACGAATTTAAACGATTTCAGTCAAATTTGTTCTACCGCGCGTTGAAAATGTTTCTTTATCGTCCGTTTTGAAGGAAATCTACGAGGAAATGCTCAGCTTCCGGTTCCAGCTCAGCTTCAAAAATAAACTCAGCTACAAGCATCAGCTCAGCCTCAGACTTCAGCTCAGTCACAAGCTTCGGCTCAAAATGTTTCTTTATCATCCGTGTTGAAGGAAATCTACGAGGAAGTGCTCAGCTTCCGGCTCCAGCTCAGGTTCAAAGATAAACTCAGCTACAAGCATCAGCTCAACCTCAAACTTCAGCTCAGTCACAAGCTTCGGCTCAACGTTAAGCTTTGGTTCACCTTCAAGATTCGGCTCGGCTTCAAGCCTCAGCTCAGATTCAGCACGGCCTCAGCTTCAAGTTCGACTTCAAGATCAGCTTTAAGCTCAGTTTCAAATTCAGCTCCAGACTCAGTTTTAAGCTCCAGATTAGCTCCGGCTCAAAATGTTTCTTTATCATCCGTTTTGAAGGAAATCTACGAGGAAATGCTCAGCTTCCGGCTCCAGCTCAGCTCCAAAAATAAACTCAGCTACAAGCTTCAGCTCAGCCTCAAACTTCAGCTCAGTCACAAGCTTCGGCTCAACGGTAAGCTTTGGTTTACCTTCAAGATCCGGCTCGGTTTCAAGCCACAGCTCAGATTCAGCACGGCCTCAGCTTCAAGTTTGACTTCAAGATCAGCTTTAAGCTCAGTTTCATATTCAGCTCCAGACTCAGTTTTAAGCTCCAGATGAGCTCCGGCACAAAATGTTTCTTTATCATCCGTTTTGAAGGAAATCTACGAGGAAATGCTCAGCTTCCGGCTCCAGCTCAGCTTCAAAAATAAACTCAGCTACAAGCTTCAGCTCAGTCACAAGCTTCGGCTCAACGTTAAGCTTTGGTTCACCTTCAAGATGCGGCTCGGCTTCAAGCCGCAGCTCAGATTCAGCACGGCCTCTGCTTCAAGTTTGAATTCAAGATCAGCTTGAAGCTCAGTTTCGAGTTCAGCTCCAGACTTAGTTTTAAGTTAAAGGTGAGCTTCGGCTCAACGTCAGGTTCCAGCTCAGCTCAAAAAATCGGCTCAACTTCAGGCTTCAGCTCGTTTTCAAGACTCAGCACCCATTCAATCATCTGTACAGCTTCAGCTCAGCCTCAAACTTCAGTTCCTTCCCAAGCTTTGGCTCAACTTCAACCGTCTACTCAGCTTCAAGAGCCGTCTCAGCTTCTAGCTTCAGTTCAGCTTCAGCTGAGTCTCTGATTCACGATTCGCTATAAGCTCAGTTTCAAGTTCAGTCCCAAGCTCAGTTTCAAGCTGCAGGAGAGCTTCTGCTCGGTCTCATATTTTGGCTCAACGACATGCTCCAGCTCAGCTTCAAAAAACGGTTTAACTTCAAGCTTCAGCTCCTCTTCAAGACTCGGCTCCGCCTCACACTTCAGTTCATCTTCACCTCAGCCCCAAGCTTCGACTCAACTTCATGATTTGGCTCAGCTTTATGCGCCGTCTCAGCTTCAATATTCGACTCAGCTTCAAGCAACAGCTCAGTTCCAAGCTTCAGTTAAGCTTCAGCTAGCTTCAAACTTCAGCTCAGGTCCAAGCTTCCACTCAACTTTGAGCTTCGACTCATCTTAAAGATTCGGCTCAGCTTCAAGTTTCAGTTTCTATTTTATCAAAACTCTGGCAACGTACCGAGTTCCTTCATTTCCAGAGTGGAGTACATGGGAAGCTTATCACAGAGGTAGGTTTAGATAACTGCTGGAAAAATAAGGTTTCTGACAGTCCTATTACAAAGGTTGATACGAATTGCCTTATAATATCCCATACACGAATGAAAGCAATGAAGACTCCTTCCTCAAATACTAGTATGTCCAACGCTCGGGAGTTTAGATAATTCGAAACGATAAGCTGAGCCAAAGCTGAGCCGACACTGGGATGAAGCTGAGCTGAAACTTAAAGTTGAGCGTATCTTGAATTTGAGTAGAATCTTAGCTGAATCCGAGCTTCAGATAAACTGTAGCTCGAAGCTGTTCTAAATCTTGAAGCTGAGATGAAGCTTGAAGCTGAGCTCAAGCTTGAAACTGAGAGTATCTTGAATTTGAGTAGAAGC